>JAWDJE010000001.1:107216145-108416145 GCA_035047345.1 Bradypodion ventrale | reverse complement strand
AGCCTGGGCGTGGGATTGTTTCAACATCAGTTTCTTAGTTCCGCAATTAAATAACAAAGGCTGAGTGATTAGCAAGTCTTCTTAGTTCCACACTCATACCTCGCTCCCCTGCAGAGACAGCCCCGAGTTACCTCAGTCTCTCCTTGAGCATGAGAATCTGCGAAGTTGAGTGTTTGTTTAAGTCCTCTTGTTAAATCCCACTGTCCGACTTTTAATCTCCAAAGTTTCAGTATTCAATATTCCAAAACTTAAGGCTTAAAGAGAAAGTTCTTAATTCTCCTTTCTTCCTTTCTTTTTCAAATAGTTTTGTATCCCAAAACTGCAGAGACCGGTAAACTCAGTCAGTCAGTCAGTCTTTTCATTCTCGAAACCTTTCGAGCCTGAGAGGAAGCACGCCCCAAGCTCTTGCAGAGAAAGAATAACAACTTGTCCCCAGCCAAAAGATCTTTGATTTCTCGGCAACCTCTCTATATTTTACCCTCCAAATTAACCTGGCCGAAGATATTGATCTCACACTCCGTTTAATATACTTTTGAGCCCAAAACGCAACTCCAAAATACCTCCTTTCCCGCTTTTAAGCGGCTCTCCCTTCAGAACAAACGGAAAACGATACCGGTCAGTCCGCCATGATGCTCCGCAGCCCTTTGAAAAGAAGTAAGTTGAGGAAATATTTATATATGAATAGTATCCCAACCCAGGAAAGAATATAGCTTTAGCTTTCTCTTGGGCAAATTGTGCTTTTTTAAATAGGGGAGGAAATCTTCATAGTTAGAAAGAATAATTCATTATGGAGCTTTGTCCAGTCCAGCAATACTCCTATTGAACAAATAGTAGTATAATTTTTCCCATCCATAATAAAGAGAACAAAGTTGTCTCCAAAGTCTACAGGGATGGCCTTGTTTATACTGATTGTTATTGTTTTTGATCTTTTCTCGAAGATGTGTAATACCATCAAAAACATCAATGGAGAAGGAATAGTAAAATAATTTGTTCGATGGAGAGTGAAAGAGAAAATTATGCTTCTATTTTCTTTGCGATCAAAACCATTTTCTCTAGACAATTATCCACAGCAGGGGTTCTCAACCTACAGCCCACAGGCTGGATCTGGCCCATGGCACCATTCCATCTGGTACTGCTGCTGCTTCTGCGGCCACTACCACTGCCCTTTTCCCCTCCACCTGGCTTGCCGTTTCCCTAACACTGCTCCATAGCAGGGTGGATGTTGTAAGAAGGCTTGCAGCATCCACCCTGCTATGGATCAACATTAGGGACACACCAAGCCAAGCGAAGGGGGAAAGGGAATCGGTGGCAGCAACAGAAGCAGTAGATGTCCTTCCCACGTGCTGCTCTGGCTGAGCATGGGAAAGGTCCAAGGAAAGGCAGGACCCTTCCTTCACCCATGGCAGGCCAGTAAACAGGGAAGTGGTGGTGGTGATGGTGTGGAGGGTAGTGTTGACAGCAGTGGCAATGAGGGGGAGTGTTTGCGGGCCAGACTGGTGGCATCAGGAGGAGTGTTGGCGGTGGCAGTGGAGGTGGCAGCGGTGGCATGGGGGAAGTGTTGTTGGACTGGACTGGTGGCATGGGTGGAGTGTTGGTGGCGGTGATGTGGGTGGGAATGGTAGGGCTCAGGTGGTCCCAGCGGTGGGAGGGGGACACTAGTCCAGCCTGCCAACAGTCTGAGGAGCTGTGATCTGGCCCCTGGCTTAAAAAGGTTGAGAACTCCTGGTGTATAGGATTCACAAGACAAACTGCTAGCAAATTAGCACCATGGATAGCCAAGAGGAGCTACATACCAACCTACTCTTCATACCTTTCATCCCCAGACAAAACTTTTGTTGTTATTCAGTCGCACAGCACAGTCGACTCTGACCCTTTGCGACCCCATGGACCATTGCCCCCCAGGCACCTCTGTCTTCCACCACCTTTCTTAACCCGCCAATCTCTGTGCCCATTGTGTCTACAATACCATCTAGCCATCTCATTTTTGGCTGCCCCCTTCTTCTTTTGCCCTCCACCTTTCTCAGCATCAAGGCTTACTCAAGTGAATCCTCTCTTCTCGTTTGATGTCCAAAGTACTTTAGCTTCATCTTTACTATTTGACCTTCTAAGGAGCAGTCAGGGTTGATTTCTTCTAATATTGACCTATTTGTTCTCCTCCCTGTCCAGGATACTCTCAAAACTCTCCTCCAACACCACATTTCAAAGTCATCTATTCTTCTGCACTCCACTTTCCTTATGGTCCAGCTTTCACAACCATACATTACCACCGGGAATACCATTGCCTTGACTATGCGAATTTTTGTTTGCAAGGTGATGTCTCTACTTTTGACTATGTTCCCCAGGTTTCTCATAGCTTGCCTCCCAAGAATCAGTCGCCTTTTTATTTCATGGCTGCAATCCCCATCTGCAGTGATCTTAGATCCTAAGAAAGTAAAATCTGTCACTGCTTCTACTTCTTCCCCATCTATTTTCCAGGGACTGGTATGGCCTGTTGCCATTTTGGTTTTCTTGATATTGAGTCTCAAGCCAGCTTTTGCACTCTCTTCTTTCAACCTAAGCAAGAGCTTCTTTAGGTCTTCTTCACTTTCTGCCATTAGGGTAGTTTCATCTGCATATCTCAAATTGTTAATGTTTCTCCCAGCGATTTTAGTTCCAACTTTTGATTCACCCAGCCCTGCGTTGCGCATTATGTGCTCTGTGTATAAGTTAAATAGGCAGGGTGACAAAATGCAGCACAAAACTAGCACAAATATCATATTTTGTTTTTGTCGGAGTATTCTTTGTCTGGGGAAGAGTTGATTGGTTAGTTGCTTACTTGCTTGCTTTGAAGATGATTGCCCAATATGTAATAAAACTAGAAATCCAAAAGAATTGACCTTGTAGCATAAGCAAAGCCTTTCATGCAGTTGTACCTCATTATGTGAACATTGTGTGTGTGTGTGTGTGTTGATTGATTGATTGATTGATTGATTGATTGATTGATTGATTGATTGATTGATTGATTGATTGATTGATTGGCTTTCTATACTGCCCATCTGGGTGTCCCACTCTGGGCTGTGAACAAACAGAAAATAAATAACAATAGGCACAACAAATCAAAACCCACCACTAACAAATACATCATAGACTAAAATAAACTAAAATAATTGGCGTCAGAGGACATCTGGTATAGCTTACGGCAAAAGAAGATTCTAGTAATTATTACTTAGAAATCAATTTTTCCTCTCTGCAGGTACCGTTTGGTTCAACGAGGCTTTCTGGCTGACAGACCGAGCTAACTTGACAGCAACAGAAATTCGCTCGAGAGAACGGGACCTTCGCTCGGTCCGCGATCCAGACACAAACTTGCGACGTTGTTGCTGTCCTTATGTGCCATCAAGTCGACCATAGTGAGAGCTCCTCAAACCCAAGCCAGTGGCTTCCCTCCCCAAGTCAATGCATTACGTGTTTGGTCTTCCTCTTTTCCTGACGCCTTCCACTTTCCCCCACTTTTGCTAGACGAGGCAGAAACTTTCAAGGAGACCCTCTGAATCTCCCTTTCAAAAATGACAGCAACAAGGACGATGTACCGTTGGCTAAAATCAGTTGGGAGCCGCTTTCCAGAGCAGCAAACTCCTTAAAAACATCGTCCTAAAGACGCTCTGGGAGGCGGAAGGTCTGCAGTTCGATTCCCGAGTACTGCAGGACGGAATGAGCTCCCGTCTTTGTCCCAGCTCCTGCCAACCTAGCAGTTCGAAAGCAAGAAATTGCAAGTAGATCAATAGGGGCCACTTGTCTAGTCATGCCTGCCACATGACCACGGAAAGGTCTGCAGAAGCAGACAGCGCTGGCTCTTCGGCTTTGAAACAGATGAGCACTGCATTCTAGAGTCGGATACGACTGGCTTTCGAGCAAGGGAAACTTTTACCTTTACCTTAAAGAGAAATGAATGGGGCGAACTGTAAAGGGGAAGGAGAGGCGTCTATATTTTTCTTTTCTTTTCTTTTAATGGGAGGGCAGTACTTGAGCTGCTGCTACTACTACACACAAATTTAAATGAATAAAAAGAAGGTCGCCCTTGCTCGAAAGCGAGTCGTATCCGATTATGAGGTTCAGTGCTCATCTACATTTACAGCCAAAGAGCAAGCGGTGTCTGCACCTGCAGACGTTTCCATGATCATGTGGCAGGCACGACTAAACACTGTTTACCTTCCCACCTAAGCAGTACCTATTTATCTACTTGCAATTTCCTGCTTTCGATCTGCTAGATTGGCCGGAGCTGGGGCAGCCAGAGTCGGGAGTTCACTCCGTCGTGTAACACTCGGGGTCTCGAACTGTTGACCAGCCGACCTTTCAGTCGTCAAGTTCAGCTTAACCACGAAGACACCGCAGCCCCCAATGAATCGATGGGACTTGTTAAACCAGCGCCGTTTTGATTCAATGGCTATAACTCTAGTCCACAATAATTACTCTATTTGGAACTGGCCAGTTTTCGTGGGGCGAGAGCATTCTGTATTTTAACTAGGGGGGGAATTTATATTATGAACCACATGGTAAGGGAACCTGTCTAGAAATACCGGGCATTGGCCCCATTGAACATTTTGGGATTTACTTCCGAGTAAACGCTCATAAGCAAGAGCCGAGGAGAAATCATTGATGAGAAAAAGTTCAGGACTGCCATAATGCTGAAGCACCGCTCGGCGGCCTTGATCTGCATACAATATTTAAAAAACAGTTTGACTTTAAGAGGCAATTTATAGATAGATAGTTTAGATAGATAGATACACACACACACACACACACACACACACACACACACACACACATCTTTTTAGGAACCCATATAGCAGGACGGAATGAGCTCCCATCGTTGCCCCAGCTCCTGCCAACCTAGCAGTTCGAAAGCAAGAAATTGCAAGTAGAACAATAGGGACCACTTCGGTGGGAAGGGGAAGAGCGTTCCGTGCGCTCCGGTGTCTAGTCATACCTGCCCCATGACCACGGAAACGTTTGCAGAAGCAGACAGCGTTGGCTCTTCGGCTTTGAAACAGAGATGAGCACTGAACCCTAGAGTCGGATACGAATAGCTTTCGAGCAAGGGTGATCTTTACCTTTATAGCGGAGATTTATTGGTTACAAAGGGCTTGGAAGTGAACTGCCGAGTAATTCTGCCTTTAGCGGCTGAGCCCTTCACAAACGAAGAAAGCGCGTGAGGCCAGGTGGTCGATGGATTGTGCTGTTGTTGCCTAATCAGCCCCAGTTCTCCTTCGTATAGTTTGTGAATCCACACTCATGGGTTATGCGCCTGCGCAGAACAGCCGATCGGAGGCTTGAAAAGCTATTGGTCAAAAGTTTTGGCGGTAAGACCGCCCACCGTACCGCCCACCCTGAGGCGCCCGCGCGCCATTTTACCTCAGTTCTCTTCTTTCCGCCGTAGCAGCAGGACGATCGTTGAGAGCTTCCTCAATTTTTTCGCCCTTCTGAGGGAAAGTCTTTTTGGCAAATTTCAACAATTTTTCTCGGTGATTCTGTCCTCCGGGCAGGATCGCCACCCCGGCTCTGTCTCTTCTTTCGAGTGGATTCAGTTGCCAATTTTTCTTCGCATCGATCACCGTCTCCCCCCTCAAGGGGGTGGCGGCTGGTCCGCCCTTCGGGGTACTTGCCTCCAGAAGCTTCCACTGGAAGAATTTTTCCGCGGTTCATGGCTGCAGCGTTTAAACAGTGCAGGGCGTGCCTTAAGAAGTTCCCAGCTTCCGACGGACACAGCCTGTGCCTCTTCTGCTTGGGAGAGTCGCATCAGAGCCAGTCTTGCCCGCACTGCAAAAAGTTTACGCGCCTCGCGGTGCAGAACCGAAGCAATCGCCTCAAGGCGCATATGATGGAGCTCGCTCTGGCTCCCGCCGCTTCCGCGTCCACATCCGCCGCTGCCGTCCAGCCGCCGCCGGCTTCTTCCTCCGTGCTTCCAATTAGGAAGAAGAAAAAGAAGGACAGGAACGGCGAGAAGAAGCGCAAGCATGGGTCGGAGAAGAGACGGTCGCTTCCTCCCACCCCGCGCACACCCGCCTCTCCCGGGCCTTCGCCGCCGTTCTCGACTGCCCGATGTCCTTCTCCGGGATCCTCCATCTGGGGAGGACGGTCGTCTTCCGGGTCACCTGATAAAGGACGCAGGGCTGGGGCTCCAGCTCGCCCACTTCAGGTGCTCCCCTCTCCTCCCCGGGGAAGAAACCCCTCGCCGAGGCAGGCCTCCGTCTCTCCAAGGCCCAGAACGCCGATGGACGACGCGGTCGTCACCGTTCCGACGACCGTTTCGCCGACACCGACGCCGGCCACCGTTTCGACACCCACCGTTTCGTGGACCACCAACCCGCCGGCTACCGGGGCTCTGCCTCCAGCGGACTCGGACGGATCTCAGATGGCCCTCGTCCGAGAGATGTTCCAGGTCATGGCGTCATTTGCGGCCAAGCTCCAAGCCCCCATGCCTGCGGCCTCTGCGGCTCCGGTTCCGACCACCGCAAGCCCCGGGCATCCCGGCCCTGCCGTGGCCCCACTGACCTCTCGTGGGTCGAGTGCCCGCTCCGCCGGCCCACCCAACCCGTCATGGTGTGGTCCGGACGTCGATGCGGAGGAATCCCATTCCGCCGGCCCGCCCAGGCCGTACTGGCGCGGTCCCGACGTGGATGAAAGACTGCCTCCCTCGTCTTCCGATGAGTCCAGCTCGTCGTCGGAGGAGGACGAGGGAGACGTCGACGCCGAGCGCACGCCGGAGCAGGCTATCGGCTCGGTGGACCCACCGCGTGGTGAGGACCAACGCTCACTGACCGCCATGCTCACAAGGCTGGGCACCGCACTCAACCTCAAGGTCGATCAACCGCCGTTGGAGGGTGAGGATCAGATGACCGCGAAGCTCGACAGACGTGCTGTGCGGCCAGTCCACATAACATGCTCCCCTCCATGATGACTTCGGCGAGGGCGACGTGGAAGAAACCTTTGGCGGCCCACTCCGTTTCGTCCAGGCTCGACAGCATGTACCGGGTCCTGGACGAGAACGTCGAGTTCTTGCAGGCTCACCCCCTGCCGAATTCCCTGGTGGTCAAGGCCTTCCAGCATAGGACGGCCACCAGCGGGTTTCCGGTCCCATCGACGCCGGAGGGAAAGAAACTGGACGCGGTGGGGCGTAAGTTCTACGCCACCGGCTCCCTGTTCTTCCGTGCCGCCAACTACTCGGCCGCCATGGGCCTGTATCAATCTCACCTCTGGGAGCAGGTGAAGGTTGAGACAGCGAAACTGCCTGCGGATGCCCAAAAGCGGATTGACGCACTGGCCACCAAGGGGGACTTCGTCGCCGAGCAACTGATGCGCACTGCCCGGCATATCAACGATTATGCGGCAAAAGACATGGCCTCCGCAATCTACCTCCGTCGCCATGCTTGGCTCAGGGACACCTCCCTCGATGACGCTATGAAAAAGCTCATCGAGGAGTTTCCCTTCGACGGGCAGGGCCTCTTCGGTCAGGACACCGACAAAGTCCTGAATGAGATGCGCCAGACCAATTCCACGGCGAAGTTCCTGGGGCTCACCACGCCGGCTACTTCCGCCAGGCCGAGGTTCCAGCCCTTCACACGGCGATTCCAGGGCAACCCGCAGCAGCAGGGACCGACGGAGCAGCCTAGATCCAGCTCCTACAAACAACAGCGGCAGCACAAACCCCGTTACCGACCCTACGGACAGGACAAACGTTCGGGCGCGAGGCCCAAGCCCCGCGTTTGAAGCTGCGACGGCCGAGTCTCTCTCGCTCCACATCCCGTACCTCCCCCTCCGGAACTTCCTCCAGGTATGGTCGGGCATCACGGACGACCAGTGGGTCTTAAAGATCTTGTCCTCTGGCTACGCCATCGAGTTCGTGCGGGTGCCTCGGGTAGGAAGACATCGTCTCACCACCTCGTCCCCCCATTTGGAGGAAGAAATATCAACCCTTCTCTCCAAGGGAGCCATCGAGCGGGTAACACCGTCCGACTGGGACAACGGCTTCTACTCGAGGTACTTCGTGGTCCAGAAGAAGGACGGAGGCCTTCGCCCTATCCTGGATCTGCGCCGCCTGAACAAATGCATCCACACCAGGAAGTTCCGGATGGTGACCTTGCAGACCGTCCTCCCCCTCATCAACAAAGGGGACTGGTTCACAGTCATAGACCTCAAGGATGCCTACTTCCACGTCTCCATCCTCGAGGAACACAGACGATTTCTCCGCTTCCGCATCGACAATTCCGTGTACCAGTACCGGTGCTTACCGTTCGGTCTGGCCACGGCACCGCGGGTCTTCACCAAATGCATGGCTCCGGTGGCTGCATTCCTCCGTCAACGGAGCATCAGGGTCTTCCCGTACATCGACGATTGGTTGATCGTCTCCCCCACCAAATCGTCAGCCATTCGGGACACACAATACACGGTCCACCTTATGGAGAGTCTCGGCCTCAGGATCAACTTCACCAAATCGAAGTTGACTCCCTCTCAACGCGTCGAGTACATCGGAGCGGTACTCGACTCGCTTGCTACGAGAGCCTACGCCCCCCAGAAACGCTTACAGGACATTGCGCAGGGGGTGAGCGAACTACGCACCAAACCGTGCATCCGGGCGAAGAAGGCTCAGAGACTTCTAGGCCTGATGGCCTCAACGACGGCAGTGATTCCCCATGCCAAGTTGAAATTCAGGTCCCTGCAATCGTGGCTCCTTCACGAGTTCGACGCACTTCGGGAGAGCCAGTCCAAACGGTTGACCCCATCTCCAGAACTGAGGGACCAACTGCTGTGGTGGTCTACACCACTCAACGTGGCCACGGGAAAGAGTTTCTACCCCCCGCAACCCTCGTTGCAGATACTGACCGACGCGAGCAACCTCGGCTGGGGCGCTGCTTGCGGGACCCTCACGGTCAACGACACCTGGACACCACACGAAACGGTGCACCACATAAATTACTTGGAACTGCTGGCCATCTGGAAGGCCCTGCGTTCCTTCGAGAAGCTGCTCACCGGCAAGGCGGTTCAAGTGGCCTCGGACAATACCACGGCGGTGGCGTACCTCAACAAGCAGGGAGGAACACGGTCCACCACCCTCCTGTACCTCGCAGTGCAGTTATGGGAATGGTGCCTGGAGAGGCACATTTTCCCAATTGGAGTGCACATTCAGGGCACACTGAATGTTTTGGCAGACCACCTGAGCCGTCTCACCTCGACGACCCACGAATGGGAGCTGGACGGCGGGGTGTTCCGGTCGCTTTGCGAGGCCTGGGGGACGCCGAGCATCGACCTCTTTGCATCGGAGTCCAACAGGAAACTCAGCAGGTACTGCTCCAGAGCAGGCATCGGACTGAACTCCGAAGGCGATGCCTTCATGAAACGGTGGGATCAGGACTATCTCTATGCCTTTCCTCCGTTTCCTCTGGTCCAGAAAGTACTCACCAGGATGTACCAACACAGAACCAATGCAATTCTGGTGGCGCCGGCATGGCCGCGCCAACCCTGGTTTCCGCTACTGTTGCGCATGTCGTCACAGTATCGCACACTGCCGGAGTCACCGACGCTTCTCCAAATGGAGCACGGCCAGCTGCACCATTCGGACCTGCCCAGCCTCCACCTCACCGCGTGGAGGATAACCCCAGACTGTCCAGGATCCTCGAGCTAGCGCGGCGCCCTTCCACAAGGAGGTCCTACGCCTCCAAATACAGGCGTTTTTGCGCTTTCCTGGCTTCCCAGCACATGCCCCCCCCGCAGGCGGGACTGCAGGACGTTTTAACCTACCTCCTCCATTTGGCGGAGTCTGGCCTTAGCATCACCTCCATCCGAGTGCACCTCGCAGCAGTGGTGGCACACTCCCCGGCTGGTTCGCCCGCTGCTGGGGCTTTCCGTGACCAAACGGTGAAGCGCTTCCTCAAGGGACTACGGAACGCTTTCCCTCCGGTCAGGACTCCTACGGCTCAATGGTCACTGTCTACCGTGCTCAACGCGCTCACCAGGACCCCATTCGAGCCCATGGCTACCGCCGATGTTCGCCTCCTCACATGGAAGGCGGCATTCCTAGTGGCTATCACGTCTGCACGACGAGCTGGTGAGCTGGTTGCCCTGCGAGCAGACGCACCTTTTCTCCAGTTCTTCAACGACCGCGTCGTCCTCCAAGCGGACATCACCTTCCTGCCCAAGGTGGTCTCCAAGTTTCACATGGCACAAACTATCTCCTTGCCAACCTTCTTTCAGAACCCCACTAACGCCCAAGAAAGGACTTGGCACACGCTGGATGTGAAACGAGCTTTATTGTTTTACACCAGCAGGACTAGAGAGTTCAGGAAGTCGCAACGCCTCTTTGTGGCTTATGGGGGAAAGTCCAAGGGTGAACCCATCTCTGCTCAAAGGTTCTCCAAATGGATCACCTCTACCATCTACCTAGCCTACGAGTCAGCCTCACTGCCACCTCCACCGCATGTCAGGGCGCATTCCACCAGGGCGGTTGCCACATCCACTGCCTTTCTGGAGGGCACACCGCTTGAGGACATATGTAAGGCTGCCACCTGGTCCAGATCTTCCACATTTGTCCAGCATTACAGGGTGGACACCAGAGCCACTGCGGACGCCAGGCTTGGCCGTGTCGTCCTCACCAGAGGGCTCCGGACTCAACGCCCCTGACGGGTCCACCTAGGGGATCTTCAGCTCATCGTGGGATCATCTCATCCGACTGCCCACCGACCAAGTAAGTGTGAGCTTGCTAATCTCCCATGAGTGTGGATTCACAAACTATACGAAGGAGAAAGTTCGGTTTCACTTACCAGTGATAACTTTCGTTCTTCGAGTATATAGTTTGTGAATACACACTACCCACCCTGCCTCCCCTCTTGAGCTGCACGGATGAGATCAGTTGGTTTATCCTGTGCTTGGCTTAAGTATGGAACTGAGGTAAAATGGCGCGCGGGCGCCTCAGGGTGGGCGGTACGGTGGGCGGTCTTACCGCCAAAACTTTTGACCAATAGCTTTTCAAGCCTCCGATCGGCTGTTCTGCGCAGGCGCATAACCCATGAGTGTGTATTCACAAACTATATACTCGAAGAACGAAAGTTATCACTGGTAAGTGAAACCGAACTTTCTTTGCTCTTGCATGAAGGATCGGCCCAAGCCATTCTGCCGCCTGAGCCGGAGCACCAAAAGGCGCCTAGTACACACGCTGCCCCACCCCCCGCCCCGCCCTTTCAGTCAGAGTGCACCATAGCCAAAGCGAGCTAAGTTACTTTGCTAGGGTAGGCAGGAAATCCCAGGAACTCGTTCCCTATCCTTGGAAGCAAAAATGCCCCGATGAGGAATAATAGAACGCCCTCGCCCAACGTTTAGGTTTACTCCTCTGAGGCAGCTCCTTTGCCCTGCTTGAGAGGAGGGCTGGCCAAAGTTTCCACGTGGCCACTCGTCAAAAGTCGACGAGATCTACTCCATCTTCTGGAAGTGGAAAATCCCATCCATTGACAGGTAACCCTGTCGAACCGAGAGACAGGACGTTCTTAATCATATTTGGAGTGTGTGTGATGTCTCCAAAAAAAAGGGGGGAGGGTCACAAGGGAAGCAGCAGGTCTCTTAGGTAAAGGTTTCCCCTGCTCGAAAGCCAGTCGTATCCGACTCTAGGGTTCAGTGCTCATCTCTGTCTCAAAACCGAAGAGCCAGGGCTGTCTGCTTCTGCAGACGTTTCCGTGGTCATGTGGCAGGCATGACTAGACACCGGAACGCACAGAACGCTGTTACCTTCCCACCGAAGTGGTCCCTATTTATCTACTTGCAATGTCTTGCTTTCGAACTGCTAGGTTGGCAGGAACTGGGACAAAGACGGGAGCTCATTCGGTCCTGCAGTACTCAGGAATCGAACTGCTGACCTTCCTGCCTTCCAGTCAGTGTCTTAGCCACTTGAGCCATGCAGTCCTATAGAAGGCACCATTGTCAAAAGGTAAAGGTCTCCCTTGCTCGAAAGCCAGTCGTACCCGGGTTTGGTGCTCATTTCCGTTTATAGTCAAAGAGCCAGCGCTGTCTGCGTTTGTAGACGTTTCCGTGGCCATGTGGCAGGCATGACTAGACACCGGAGCACACCGAATGCTGTTACCTTTCCCTCCAAAGCAGTACCTATTTATCTACTTACAATATTTTGCTTTCGAACTGCTCGGTTGGTAGGACAGAGCCAGGTGCTGGGACAGAGCCAGGTGCTCACTCCGTCGTGCAGCACTCGGGTCTCGAAATGCTGGCCTGCTGACCTTCCAGTCGCCAAGTTAGGCGTCTTAACCGCTAAGCCACCGCAGTCCAGCAACTCTCTTCACCCCCACCCACAATTAACTACACGAGGAGTTCTTTTCCCAAAGGCCAGAACTTATTTGGTCAAGCGAGCTTGCAACTAACGTGTTGTTGTTGCTGTTGTAATTCGCTTCCATTCCCCTCCGGTTCTTCTACTCCGTGGGGGCCGGTTTCTCTTACGGTGGGAGCCAGGGCAGCAGTGGGGGTATCGGGGGACGTGGTAAGACATCGGACCTGGCGAATGACTACAAACACTCTTCAGTGGCACCGCCTCGCGGTAACCTCCGTGTGGCTCCCATGGCCTCCGGCTACTAAACACCCCGCTCCCTCAAGCGCGTCCGAAAGGCTGTAAAAAAAAAAAGACCGGTAAAGGGAAAGGTCACCCTTGCTCGAAAGCCAACCGTATCTGACTCTAGGGTTCAGTGCTCATCTCTGTCTCAAACCCGAAGAGCCAGCGCTGTCTGCTTCTGCAGACGTTTCCGTGGTCGTGTGGCAGGCATGACTAGACGCGGGAGCGCACGGAACGCCGTTTACCGTCCCACCGAAGTGGTCCCTATTGATCTGCTTGCAATGTCTTGCTTTCGGGGGGAAAGACCGGAGAAAGTATTGAAACACACCTGACGCGCCAGGGGGAGCCCGCCTCACAGCTACTGCCCTACGGTTGCTTTCCATGGGGGCTTCCTCCAGAAACGCGAGGGACTTTTAAAAGTCGAGGCGGGCAAGATCCGCGCGTCTTTGTCGACGGGGCGGAAGGAAAACTCGCCACGATGTCGGGTGGCCTGGAGCGGCCAGGCAAGACGAGGAGGGAGGAAGCAGGAGGGAGGGAGAATCCACTGCCTACGCAGCTCCTGCTGTGATGAGCGCGGGGGTCCCCTCCATCCTCTTCCGTGTCCAGCCTAGTTTTCGCCCCGATCACTTCCTCTGTTCCTGGGCTGGAGTGATCCAGTCCCAGAGAAGAAACTCGTGTGAAGTCCTAGGGCCGTGATGGCGAACCTTGGCACTCCAGATGTTCTTGGACTTCCATTCCCAGAAGCCCAAGCCCCCCGTGAATCCACACGAATGGGTTTGCTGCGATTCATCCAGCCCACACTGCCCTCGTCGCTCCTGGAAGTGGAAGTAAAATGAGCCTATACAGGCACGTTTTACTTCAGCTTCTGGGAGCAACGAGGGCGGAGTGGGTGAATCGCAGTAAACCCATTGGTGTGGATCCACAGGGTGCTTGGGCTTCTGGGAATTGAAGTCCAAGAACATCTGGAGTGCCAAGGTTCGCCACCACGGCCCTAGGACTTTTTGGCTCAAGAGGAAAGCTCCCCAAGGCCTCCATTGGCTACAAGGGGGGTGTCCGCCCATTGACAACCTGCCTGTCCATTTTCCCAGCGCCCCCACCACCACCCCAGCTGCCTGATGGGCATGGAGACTCTAGATCAGGTGCATTTGGGCCCGATCCGGACAAAGGGGAATGGGGTCTGGCGCATGCCTGCCACATAACTATGGAAATGTCTGCAGAAGCACACAGCGCTGGCTCTTCGGCTTTGAAACAGAGATGAGCACTGAACCCTAGAGTCATATGCGACTGTCTTTCGAGCAAGGTAAACCTTTAATTCGGGTGCAATGCAGGGCTTTCTCCCTGGCCACGCCTACCATACCACCCTACAGTGTGGTAGTAAAAAAAATTTGCTGCTTGCCACACTGTGATCATGGAGCCATCTCCGTATGAAATGAGACATGCAGGATTTAACACCGGGACTGCAATGGACTGTCGCAGCCTTGAGGATATTGACACGGTGCGCCTTCACAATCAGTCCATCTGGCCACATGGCCTCTTCCACCTCCACGACCCTATTGATCTACTTGCATTGAGAATCAGAATAGTGAAGTGGTTTCTCCTCTGCTCTTCTGCTGTTGTGCCCAATATGATAGTTTCCAGTGGCATTTCCTCCACTGAGGGGACCATCACCCCACCTAAATGGGCTCATCCGTCCATAGCCATTGGCCCCTTTAGGCCAGACACTTAACTGGTTTGTATATTTATGTGTTAGGGACTGCAGTGGCTCAAATGGCTTAGATGCTGACTGGAAGGCGGCAGGTCAGCAGTTTGAATACTGCAGGATGGAATGAGTTCCTGCCCATTTCCGTCTTTGTCCCAGCTCCTGCCAACCTTGCAAGTAGATAAATAGGGACCCCTACTTCGGTGGGAAGTTAAACAGCGTTCTGTGCGCTCCCTTGTCTAGTCATGCCTGCCACATGACCATGAAACAAAGATGAGCACTGAACCCTAAAGTCGGATACGACTGGCTTTCGAGCAAGGGTTACTTTAACCTATACTTACATATTACACTAACCAACCATTGTGTGCCTCTGTACCTGATGTTTATAAATGGATACCATGAGATCTCCCTCATATGACTGATGAAGTGGATCTTGATCCATGAAAGCTAAGATTAAAATACAGGCCATTATACAGAACAAAGGAAGTAATTAGGCTTTGGCTAATCACACCACCCTCAATTTTCACACAGCACTGTGAATAGATGCTAGGTCTGAAAGACAAAGTCATAAACAGTGTTTATTTTGCATCCATCCACTAACCACAACTGGACAGAACCAAATTTCATCGTAATAAATCAGAATCCCAATCAGGGAATCTTCTGTTATTATTGGTTGTAAATAGTCACACTGATTTGTATACTTACCTTTATACTAACCAACCATTGTGTGCCTCTGTACCTAATACAGTATGTATAAATTAATGCCATGAAGCCTCATTCGTGTCTGACTACGTGGATCTTGATCCACGAAAGCTAACATTAAAACCCAGCAGTTAGTTTATTAAGGTAAAGGTCACTCTTGCTCGGAAGCCAGTCGTATCCGACTCTAGAGTTCAGTGCTCATCTCTGCTTATAGCCAAAGAGCCAGCGCTCTCTGCGTCTGCAGACGTTTCTGTTTAAGGTGCCACAACATTTTTGTCTTTTTCTTTTGTTTACTTTCTTATAAAACAAACCAGTTGATCGTTAGGGGAGGTCTAAAAAACAAACAAAAACAAGACCCACAATTAAGGCTGCTCAAGACTAACAAGCAATGGTGGGTATCAGCAGGTTCGACCCAGTACGCCAGAACCGGTAGCAGAAATTCTGGCTGGCCCTGCCCATCCAAGTTTTGAAATAAAGTAGTCCTAATTCGGGTGCAACATAAGGCTTTCCCGCTGGCCACGCCCACCATACCACGCCCACAGTGTGGCAGCAAAAAAATTTTTGAACCCACCACTGTTAACAAGCTGTATTTAACCTGAGTTATTCGCGAACCGTGGACCAGAACCGAACCTGGGGAAGGAACTCCGATTGGCTGGCACGTAGTTGTTTGGAAGATCGTCCACCACCACCACCACCACCACCACCACCACTTCCCGGCCGCCTGACCAGCTGAATCTAGAAGGGATCTCCCGCTAGGCCACGTGATTGCCACACCCAGCGGGCTCTCTGCGTATGGGCCAATCAGCACGGCTTGCCGATTTGCATAGCGAACAGGATTGGGCCAAGAGGGATCAAAAGAGAAAGTGCGCGCGGACCGCTTGCCAGGTTGTAAGTGCACAAACTAACCCTAGGGGGACCCCGAGTTTCCAACTGGGCGGGAAGAGTTTCGAGAGATCCGACTCGATCTCGAAGATATTCGTCCCTAAACGCGCACAAATGTTAATAATGATCACCTGTTCCGATCCACTGTTTAGCGGGTGAGGTGGTTTTTAATTGCCGCAACACTGAAAGCATAGACAGCAAGAAGGCAGAAGCCGGAGATAATAATAGCATTAAGAGGATAAGCCTGATCCCACTTAGTACAGGACATCTGAATTCGTTCAGCAGTTTTCGAACAATTTATCTACTTGCAATTTCTTGCAAGGTTGGCAGGAGCTGGGACAAAGACGGAAGTGGGCAGGAGCTCATTCCATCCTGAAGTATTCGGGTATCGAACTGCTGACCTGCCGCCTTCCAATCAGTGTCTTAGCCACGTGAGCCACTGCAGTCTCTAATACTAATATTAATACCACCACCACCACCACCACTACTACTACCACTTTAAACGGTAAATGTTTCCCTTGCTCGAAAGCCAGTCGTATCCGACTCTAGGGTGCAGTAGATCCAGCGCTGTCTGTTTCTCCAGACGTTTCCGTGGTCATGTGGCAGGCATGACTAGACACCAGAACGGAAAGCTGTTACCTTCCTACCGAAGTGGTCCCTACTTATCTACTTGCAATGTCTTGCTTTCGAAATGCTAGGTTGGCAGGAGCTGGGACAAAGACGGGAGCTCATTCCGTCCTGCAGTACTCTGGAATCGAACTGCTGACCTCCCGCCTCTCAGCGTCTTCGCCACTTGACCCACTGCAGTCCTTCACTTTAAACGGCGTGGCTCTTAATCGAGGAAGTGCCACTCATATTGGTAATATTGATATTTTTTGCATTGTGATAATATGGAACTTTGTAATTAATTGTAACTGGATTTTTTTTGTATTTCTGTATATTTTGTATCTCTGTGTTGTCACCGTGATTGATATTAACATGTAACTTTGTAATTTATAATTGTATTGTGTGTTCTCTATTGTAAGCCGCCCTGAGTCACATTTTTGTTGAGTAGGGCGGGATATAAATCTATTAAATGAATGAATGAATGAAATGAATTATCAGTGACTGAATGTAGATTATATCTAGCTAGGAGCTCTTTTGGTTTCTATTTTGTAACCAAAATCTTCTGAAATGAGGTCAGAGCAGTCTGTAGGAAATATAAATACAGTACTGCATATAGAACTCTGGAATAGTTTATTAAAGCAGGAGAGCCACAATATGGTTACACGTGAATCTTTCTGGGCTACTTGAGGACCCAGACTTCACTTCTAAGCAGTGCAGATGCAAACGGTGCTTCCAACTCAAATTAAATATTATTGGCCTTCTAAACCTATGCTTTTGTTTTTATTCCTCCAAAACGAGAATAATCCGGCCCCAGATCAGAACCGGCCTATCTGTTGGCTTGAGAATTAAAATTGTGCTACAGCCCTTGCAGAAATTGGAGAAGAAAAGCAGAGCCTTTTAACCTTCTGGTTCGAGAGTCCTATGGGATCTCTCGTGTGCGAGATCAATGGGGTTTGGGTTCAGCTTTGGGTGGGTTGGGGTGGGGGGGTTGAAAGGCTGGTTTAGAATTTATCCCTGCGGCCTCGTCTTTTGTATAGGCCTACCTCATCCTCTTTTTAATGGGTTAGGGAGGATTTCAGATGGTTAGAAAATTTTTAAATTCGTATTTTTTCCTGGTTCTCGTTGGGTTTTTAACTATGTTTTTAAATTACGTTTTAATTGATGTTTTTAATTGCTGTTTTAATCTGATGGTTTTATAATATGTTGGAGGCCGACTTGAGTCATCTTACGATGCGGAAGGCGGGATAGAAATACCGTAAATAAATAAATAATAAATAAATCTTCTCCTGGCCACTGCACCTCATCTTGGCTTGCAAACCTGAGTAGTTTACAAACTACTGCAAACCTGAGTAGTTTACAAACCCTGGTCTGGGTTTATTAAACACAATGGGCGTTATTAAACGCCCACTGAGTTTTATTAATTTTCAAACTCGGAAATTCTATGCTGGTCTTGGACCGTAATAAAGATTGATTTGAACTTGGAATTCTCCCTACTGAAAGAATTAGCACTGCACCGCTGCCTTAATGGGAAGAGTCCATAGGAGTGGTACCAGAGTGGCGGTCTCATAAACTCTTTCCATTCGTTTTTGCAAGCACTCAGGCCTACGAGATAGGGAGAGAAGGTGGGGCGGGGGGGTGGAGATTTTGGAGCTGGACATCTACTCAGCATCAGGACTTCTCCAGTCGCTTGGCTTCCTACTCCCGGATCTGCATGGTAACTGGCAGGGCTCCATCTCTGCCCACCCCCACCCCCACTCCCATCTAACTCATTCACAACACGCACACAACCAAGGAAAGGTTATATATTCCTTCCAATCATTCTTGTGCTGAGAATTCGGATTGCCACCACTTCCTCTTGAGCCTCGTGCAGGAAATAGTTCTAGTTATTCGTCACCAACCAAGCCACAGATTCACTTTTGAGTCTGGGGTGGAAGGCTGCTTTCTGCTACTTTTCCTTATGTATCTATGTGCGATAAACACAGCGTTCCGTGCGCTTCGGTGTCTAGTCATGCCTGCCATATGACCACGGAAACGTCTGCAGAAGCAGACTGCCTGGCTCTTCGGCTTTGAAACAGAGATGAGCACTGAACCCTAGAGTCGGATACGACTGGATTTCGAGCAAGAGAAACCTTTACTATCTATGTGCGAATTTAATGGTGTCCCGTCTTCCGGGGGAATAAGCCTCGAAGGGCAACTTTCAAACAGATACACAAATCACACAGTTAACACAAGCCATTAATTTAGAATAAACCATAGGACTCCGAATTAATTCGTGCCTGGTTAAGTGAGCATTTGCGTGTGCGTGTTTGCACAGATGTCATTCCCATTGCCTTCAATGGACCTTACTCCTAGATAAGTGTGTGCAGGACTGACAGCTGAAAATACTTTCTAAAGAGATGGAAGAGAAAAGGACCGTTAGGCGATGGAAGAAAGGGGAGAAAAGACCAGGGTTGTTTTTTTCCACTCAATTCAAATTTAATTAATTGAGGCCATATTTGTTTTGTTATTTAAGATAAAATACGAGTCCTGGGAGGGAGGGAAGAAAGAAAGAGAATATACCTATCAAAACGAAATATCTTGCCAACAAAATATTCAGGGTGCAAAGAGAGATAGAGAACAGAAAACAACGTAAATCCTGATGGTCTATGAAAAAACTTTCAGATCCACAGTAAAGCAATACTTTTATATAGCTCAAACCAACTATTGGTAAGACTGTGTAGAAGCTTTCTGTTAAATCCCGATTTTTTAATCGCGCGCGATTCACACACCCAGCGCTCTTTCCCCTGCCTGCCTGCCTGCCTTCCTTACTTCCACCTTCTCTTCATTTTATTTTCTGGTAAAACGACAAATCCGAAACATCGCGTCTCTTTGGGCGCCTAATACCGCAGGGGAAGCGCCTGTTCAATCCCTCTTTCTTTTTGATGCTAACGATCTACTATGAATTTGACCCATTTCAGCCGCGCTTCGAACATTTATTTAAGAAAGGAATTTATGCTTAGTTTTGGCTGGCTGCCTGCCTGCCTGCCACTGTTGACCAAAAACTGCTTCTAGATCCGTGATGGTGAACCTTGGCACTCTAGATGTTCTTGGACTTCAATTCCCAGAAGCCCAAGCACCCTGTGAATCCACACGAATGGGTTTACTGTGATTCATCCACCCCGCGCTGCCCTCGTCGCTCCCGGAAGCGGAAGTAAAAGATGCACACGGAGGAAGGGTTTTACTTCCGCTTCCAGGAGCAATGAGGGCAGTGCGGGCCAGATGAATCAGTAAACCCATTCTTGTGGATTCACAGGGTGCTTGGGCTTCGGGAATTGAAGTCCAAGAACATCTGGAGTGCCAAGGTTCGCCATCACGTTTCTAGATTGTTCCGGATTAAAAAGCATGCGACTGAATCTCATTTTTTTTTTAAAAAAAACCCCAAAATATTGTGAATGGATGCCTTCCCCTCCCCCTCCCCAGCCCCCTTTCACTCCAACCATTATAAAGGCAAATGTGAATCTAAAATTAAAACCACCCTGCAAGTTGCCTGCAACAAAAGAACGAGAAGAACTGGCAAGTTTCCTGCAGGGCAAGGAAAGCCGGAACCGGCAGAACCGCAGACGAAGGACCGGGCGCAGGAGAGCCGGGCATTGGATGCTGACAGGAACCAATCAATGGGTTACCGGCATTCAAGCGTCTGCATTCTTAGTATTTCTTCCAAGTGGGAGCAACGCACAAAACCCACAAACTATTGGATTCCGAGTTCGTTCAAGAACTTCGGAAACGCAAACTTTCTTATCCCGGAGTGGGTTTTTTATCTGCTTTCTTGGGGCTGCGGTGGCTCAGTGGTTAAGAAGCTCGCCTTGTGAGCTGGAAGGCCAGCAAGTCAGCAGTTCGAGACCCGGGTACTGCACGACGGTTTAAGAGCCCGTCTCTGTCCCAGCTCCTGCCAACCTAGCAGTTCGAAAGCAAGAAATTGCAAGTAGATAGTCGATGGGGAAAATATATTGGGGCCATGAAAGGAGCCTCATTCGGGCGTCTCCTGAGTAGAGTTTCCGCAAAAAATCTTTTCAACCCAGAATAATTTCTGACACGAAATTATTATTATTATTTGCTTGCTTGTTCTTCAGATGAAAGCTCAAAGTCTGCAGTAGAGGGCAATATATTTTAAAGTAACGACTTCTTCTTAGGCGTCTGTCCATCTATCTCGCCATCTGTCTATGCCCCGCGTTGGGGTTTTCAGTTTGGCAAAGGGTGGTTTTGACTACACTGTCGTTATATTTCAGTTTTATCTGGAGGCTTGCCTCGGGACACAAAGAACAGTGATTTATTATCCCCCTTTGCTCGCTCGGCATTTGTTTCCCCACAAAGTCTGTCTATTGTGTAGGTGCTGCCGTCATTTAATGGGCATTAAGAGTTTGCAAACATCGCGGCCCTGTTTCCAAAGGAAACCAAGTACTTACCTTTCAAATAATTTGGTGTACAAAACAAGGAAGCTCCGGCAAATTAGCCGTTCTATAACGAATCGAGGGCCACATACTTTCGCCTACGAATCTTCAAGTTTTTAAATGTCACTTGAACGTTGGCTTGACTCTTTTAATGCATATCTCTATAGCTATGCTTTCATTTCCGTGATGCTTACTTTCTGATGAATGTTTCTGGAATTGAAACCCAGTTTTTTATATCAGAGAGTAAACAAAAAGATTTTAAAAGTCGTAGCACCTTAAAGACTAACTCCTGTATTTCGTGGATCAAGTCCACTTTTACTCAATGATATGCTTGCACAGACTACCACAGCTACCACTTCAGTTTTTATATGTGCAGCCTAAACCTTTTAGTTTTTACTGAGAAAAAAGATCTACCCATTTGAAGGAAGCCTGCCCCGAAATACTTCTTAAAAGACTTACTTCCCCTTGAACTTCGACGGGATTTCCGAAAAGTGAACTAAATTCAATTTTAGCTCCCATCCCCACCCCACCGCAATCGAGGGAATTGCTTTAGCACTGAATAACAAGTTCCCTGAAATAACAAATGAACAAATCTACTTGTAAAGTAAAATAGACCCTTTGAATTCAGTGGTATTTAAGGAGTGTTCCCAAAAAAAATCCCATTCATTTTCAAAAGGTCTAACGTAACTAGGGCGGTCCACTGCTTTTCAAATTTACCTTCCCACCACACACGTTTTTCTCCCCCAGGTTTTCAAATACAATTTTCCTAAATCATAATTCACCTCTTTGCTTTTCCAAATCTGTTAATTTCCTTTCCAGCCCCATCCCAGAAGGATTTGTTTTCAGATGAATGCAAATTTAAAAAAAGAAAACAAGGGAGGAAACCGACACATGAATTCCGTGGTGGGAATGGGTTTCGTCTCGTTTTAATTTGAAGCGTCTTCCAGAAACACCGGCTGGCCAGGGGTAATAATAAATATATCGATAGTTCTCAGGAATATATATATATATATAAAAATAAAGACGCGCCATTGCCCGGGTGAGGCCCTTCGCAAAATAGCTTCGACGCCAATCCAGAAGCAATCCGAATCAGGACTGATGGATCCAAAGTCAGTCCGAAATCCTCGCTGCAAGGAAGGCCGCTCTGTGGCTGACAAGAGATTTCCCTTTCTGTCCCCCACCCGCCCCGAAAATTGTCTCAAGCAATGTTGAATGAAACGTTTTTGAGTCGGATTCGCGACTCCCGCTTGCTAGACGGCGAGCCTGCGTGACACTGAGCCTTCCCTTCCAACCCCCATCAGTGCTGCCAATGTTCAAGCGTAGGGTCCCCTTTCACCTTTACCGTCGGTTTTACAGATTGGGCGATTTGCTGTCCAGCTACACGAATCCCCGAAATAGTTTCTTCCAAGGTAATTTCACCAGGCAAACGCCATGCGGCCACCGGGAAGCAGCAGTCCCGTTTACTCCAGCATCTCGCGCAGCGAAATAAGCGGGATGAAAACCGATTAAGACCATCCTATCTCCCACCCACCCACTCCCAGGAAAGATTTCAACGGCATTTACGCTCAGGTCAGTAGGGGCAGGGCCGCAACCTCGCAGCAGGGCAATCCTCGAGGTAGACAGTCCCTCTGTCTCTAGAGCAGGGCTGACTTCCAGGAAAAACCTCGGGAGGAGCTGCAACGTTAACCTTGAAACCTTGGCTGGATCGTGCCCGGTGAAATGGGTCTGAGCTCAAGACAAGGGGAGAGAGGGCGAAGAGGGAGAGAAGGAAGGAAGGAAGGAAGGAAGGAAGGAAGACAAGGTGTGAGGGAGGGAGATCATTTACTCTCCCCACCATATCGATTTCAAGCGAGCGACCTATTTACATTGTCAACTGGATGCCCCTTATAATTTTTCTTCCGTCCAGTTGCACAGGTACATCCCGCTAGCAAAGTTACTTTTTGCAAAGTCCTGGAGACGGTTGGTTACGCTAGATCCCCTAGCAACGAAACTTAGGGATAAGATGGGATGGGATGGAGAGGGTCGAGCGAGAAATGGAAGCCCTTGCGCGGAGAGAGGAGGACTTAAGCATGCATGCGACACCCCCACACACCCCACCAGCCTCCTTGGGTCCCTCCTGCTGCCTCGGCCGCTCGGCTCCTTCCGGGAGATCCGGCTCCCGTTGGCCCTGGAGTCCGTCTGTCCGCCTTGGCCCCAGGCATGGTGGTGGTGGTGATGGTGGTGGTGGTGGGCGTTTGCGCTCTCCTCCGGCCTCACTTGAGCAGGTCCTTGGCATCGGCGGCCAGGCGCGCCAGGCCGGCGGGGGCGGCAAGGGCAGCGAGGTGGGGCGGTGGTGGGGGCGGCGGGGGCATCTGGCAGGCGCCGCAGGGGCAAGGCAGGCCGGCCCAGTGCTGGAAGGCGCCGCCCAGCGGCAGGGCGGGGGACGGGGCCCCAGCGGGCGTCTTGAGCAGCGGGTGGTGCGGCCCGCGGAGGGGGCCGAGCGGCGGCGGCGGCGGCGGCGGCAGCGAGGCCGAGAGCGACGAGGCGGCGGAGGACAAGGCGCTGCCCAGGAGTGGGTGGACGGCGTGGAGCGGGTGGGCAGCGGCGGCGGGCCCGGCGTGGCTGGGGTGGCTGGAGGAGGCGGCGGCGTGGGCGGCGTGGGCCACGGTCCCGCCGCAGTGGAAAGCGGAGTGGTGCCCGCCGTAGAGGTCGCCCAGCAGCCGCTTCATCTCTTCCAGCGAGCTGGTGAGCATGAGGATGTAGTTGCGGGCCAGCAAGAGGGTGGCGATCTTGGAGAGCTTGCGCACCGACGGCCCGTGCGCGTAGGGCATCACCTCCCGCAGGCCGTCCATGGCCAGATTGAGGTCATGCATCCGCTTGCGCTCCCGCCCGTTGATCTTGAGGCGCAGCTGCTGCAGGTCCTGCTCCGACAGCTGCTTCTTCAGCTTGTACTTGCTGCTCTCGCCGTTGCCCGAGGAGGCGCCCCGCGAGGAAGAGCTGCCCCCGCGGCCAGGGCCCTCGCCGCCCCCCGCGCCCGGGTCGCCCACCTCGCCCTGCGTGGACGAAACCGAGTGGTGGTGGTGGTAGTGGTGGTGGTGGTGGAGGTCCCTCAGGTACAGCTCGTCCACATCCGGCGAGGAGGCTCGGCTGGAGACGGAGCTAGAGTCGGAATTCATGGCAAGGAATTGGGGAACGGGGAAGGAAGGAAGGAGAAGAAAAGGGAAGGCGAAAAGGAGGAGATGGAAGGAGGAAGAGGAGGAGGAGAAAGAGGAGGAGGAGGTAGAGGAGAAGGAGAAAGAGGAGGAAAAGGAGGAGGAGGAAAAGAAGAAAGAGAAAGAGGAGGAGGAGGAAAAGGAAGGAGGAGGAGAAGGATGAGAAAGAGGAGGAGAAGAAAAAGAGGAGAAGGAGGAAGAGGAGGAGGAGAAGGAGGAGAAAGAGAAGGAGGAGAAACAGAAAGAGGAAGAGGAGGAGGAGAAAGAGAAAGAGGAAAAGAAGGAGGAGGAGAAAGAGGAGGAGGAGGAGGAGGAGGAAGAGGAGAAGGAGAAGGAGGAGAAAGAGCAGAAGGAGGAGAAAGAGGAAAAGGAGAAGAAGAAGGAAAAGGAGAAGGAGGAGGAGGAGGAGGAGGAAAAGGAGGAGGCAGAGGGAGGCAGTTGAGCCAAGTACGGATCGGCCACCCTCCGGCGCTCCTGCCCCAAAGAAGACGAGGGAAGCTGCCTTTTCTCTCTCCCCTTCGCTTCCCTTCCTGGAGCTCCGGCTCTCCCGGAGCGCTGACAGCCCCGGCGCCGGCGGTTGCGCGGAAAGGTTCGCTCTAAGGCGGCTCCGGAGGAAGAGGGGCTTTTATAGGGGCGGAGGCAGGCGCGGCGGGGACAAAAGGGAGCCCTCCTCCAATCCCCCCAAAAAAGAGGGAGGGAGGGAGGCAGGCTTGCCAGGGCGGTGCGCTTTGACTGTCCCACCATATAGTCGGGACCCCACTCCCCCTCCCGCCCCGGGCAGGCATTGTGGCACCACCCTGGGACCCCTCTGTCCCGTCCGTCCAACCCTCAGGAGTCATGAAGATCTCCCCCCCCCAATTCCCCCCTTTTCACCTCCTCCGCCCCCCTCCTGTGCTGCCATTGATTGACAGCGCTGCGCAGCTCCCCCCCCCTTGACTCAGCGAAGAAAGTGGTGATGCTTTGATGATCTTTGATGCTTTGAGGCATGGGGTCCCCTCCTTCCCTTTGTACGAAGGAAACTCTACTAGATTTAGGGGAAGGCAGGCAGGCCTGACCTCTGGGCGAGAGACCCGATGCGATCCCCAGATCCACGGGTCTCTCTGTCTGTGTCTGTCTGTCTGGCTCGCTCGTACACACCATTCTCTCTTCTCATATCCATCCTCCTCGCGCCAATTTAAACTTCACTCCCGTGAAGATGAAGGGGGGAATATTGCGGAGACAGGAGCGGTCATAATCTTTCTTCAGAACCAGCTGCCTTTCCAAACCCTCTTTCCATGACAAGCCACTCGATGTGGGACGCCTTTGGGTCGAAGTGGAGCACACGCGAACCTCCGAGTCCGATCCAGATTTAGGAAGGTGGGGGGGGGAGTCGATGTGTTCCATTAGCATTTTCGCTGTGGTTTGTTTCCTCCCTATTTGACTGAGTTTAGTTAAATGCCGATCAATTCGTCGAGAGGAAAAGTGGTCTAAGTAATTTGACAAGTGTTTGGGGGCACATTTTCTGCTGTTGTTAAAAATTCGTTCTTTGAGGCCAGTTTTTTTAAAAAAAGGGTTATTTTGACTTCAAACTAATTAAACTTTACGTGTGCCTAGAATGAGTTTCCTAAGCTTATCTCATCTGAATGGCTTTGCAGCAGATCGGACTGTTCAAAGGACACCAGGAGAATTATTTCGTTTTATAGTCTAGAAAAGGTAGGCATTTTTTTGCTTGAATTAACCACTTTTTACTTAATTGACCCCCCCCCCAACAAGTTAGGTCTGGCTTTTTTAATATATATATATATTATACAGCCAAATTTAATTAATCTTTTGCATTATTCATTTCCCACAGCATATACCTGATCTTGCATTTGGGGAGATGATTCATACACAAGAGAGTTCCCACAAAACTATATCGTATGTTTTTGTTTAGTAATTCGGAGGAGGGGGGAATCACCTTACTTCCATTTGTGTCCATATGATGTCCTCATTATTCTTGACATAGAGGCCATTTTAAACATGCTTTTGGAAAAAGGAAAGAAGAGAGCCTATTTTCAAATAAGAGTGACTACTAGGGACTTGAAGGTAAAGTTTTGAAACTCTGACTTTCTTTGACAATTTGATCTTGTAAATGTACTGTATGGTGTTGCATATACACACATTGTGGAAATCATATTTTTATTTTATTTACATTTTATTTTATCTGTATATTTTCCACCCAAAAAAGTGGTCAAGCTCACATATAGAACTAAATCTCACTGTTATCAGTATTATTTCTCTTATTTCTGAGTAGACATAACTAGCATTACATTGTTCTGCCTAAGAAAGTTTTATACCAGCTACACAGTGGTAAATTCAATTAACCCATTGAGGTTAAATTTCCTAAGAAACAGAGATGGGTTTAGGTCAGTTAATGAATCTGGATAGTATTGGCCAGCAGATAGACATGGTACCCTTCCTTCTGTTAAGTAATAACGTTTTTCTTTCATTGAAATATACACAGTAATGTGCAAAGTGAAAGAAAATATTCCCTCTAAGGAAGAAGGAGGAGGAGGAGGAGGAAGAGGAGAAAAGCAGGTGAGCC
Organism: Bradypodion ventrale; assembly: GCA_035047345.1. Lineage (NCBI taxonomy): Eukaryota > Metazoa > Chordata > Lepidosauria > Squamata > Chamaeleonidae > Bradypodion > Bradypodion ventrale. The sequence continues at coordinate 108,389,498 of JAWDJE010000001.1, read as the reverse complement.
AAGCAGGAACATGTCTATGTATGCATGTATATGAGAAGAGAGAATTGTGTGTGAGAGTGGGAGAGTGAGTGAGTGGGAGAGAAACATAACTAATCTGAAAAAGATAAAAAGCTGCTGTGTTAGGAAGCAACATTTTGCAAAGCCAAGCTGACACAGAATCCATTGAATGACATACTCCACTTTGAAACTTCCCCTTAACCAGGTAACCCAGGAATATGAATAAGATCCTAAATATGCTTCAGAATTAAGTTGCTTTGCTTGCAAGTGGGTCATGTCTCCACTTATCTTTGGCACCAGTCCCATTCAATCAAATAGAGAGGACACAAACTCCAGTGAGAAAGAAGGCCTGGTTGAATTCCACTGAATGGCAAACAAAGCTAGAATTGAATTAGGGGCATCCCACTTCTTCTGTGTCTAGGTCAGATGCAAAACTACCAAAAGGAAGCCACCTTCTGGTGCATTCATTCTGCAGTTCCTTTTTCACCAAGTGTGAGAAAGATTAGCCGGCACAACAAGGGTGCCATTGCCCAGGGTATGCCCACTTGTGGGTCAAAAATACCACAATCTTAGAGGAGGTTCTTTCTTTGTACCCCAACCCACTGCTAAAAAGAAAGATGTATTAGCTCTGCAGGGCTTAGTCCCATATACGTACAGTATAGGAGAAGGGTGGGGGTCTCTTCCAGCTTGTGAGCCAGATTGAATTTCAGAGAGGTCTTGGGCCTCCATTTCACAGACTGTGGGTGTCTCCAACAAGGTCAAGGGGAGAAGCTTGCCATCTCTGATAAAGAAATAATATAAATAATAATAAATAATATTCTTTACACATATGAGGATTAATTTCCCCGTAGATGCATTCATCACAGAAAAAAGAAAGGAAATCAGCATATTTTATACAAAAAAGCAGTAAAAAATGACCACATATTTTAGAGTAAAACTCTATTTCCAGCAACTAAATCTTAGGAGTGTCCTTTGGCTTTTTTGAAAGGGGGAGACAAAAACCTGTGCTAATTCTGGGAATCCACCAGAAACTGGTGAATGAGGATGGCCACACAAAAAAGTTACCAATATATGCAGTCCTGTAGTATGCAGGTAAATCATGGAAAATATTTTATAGTGGCTTTCCTGCACCAGTGAGCTGCACAGCACTTACTCAGTGCAATGTAGAGTAATACATGTGCCAAATGGGCACAAATTCTTTAAGGAGTTGGTTTGTTACTCTCCAGTCTGAGTCATCCCAGTCCATGTAAGCCACTCTGCTTGGAAACATTGGGAGCACCGACTCTCAAGCAACTCTGAATAGCTGAAGAAAGAGCTCTGTAGTTCTAGCTCGAGGAGCCAGGAGTTAGTAACAGTGAGGTCTGATGCCTTCCACTTAGAAAACAAAGAAGCAGAGAAGAAGCTCTGAGTTAGCTGGGACATTACTATGGATTGAACCCTGACTTAAAAAATACTGATTAAACACCCCACTGAAAGTTGCCACCAGGACTAACACAATACAGTATTATGGTGCACACCCACAAACAATAAGAACAACAATTTTGTCCCTCAACAGAATATGGCAGTGTTGTGTGGTGTAAATCAGCACATGCCAAACAAGTGGATGTAGTTCTTATTGAGTTGTGCAGGATTATTTCTGGCTGCCTGAAACTCCCCCCCCCTTCACCAAAAGGCTATTATTTGGCTGCCATTATTATTATTTGGCTTGATATACTGTGGAAGTATGTCAAGAGTTGCTATGAAATAATGAAATAAATTAGGTAGTAATATATCACACCCATCCACTTCATAGACAGCAATCCCCTAGCCAACAGTGAGATTGAGGAAAAGTTTCCTGCCCATCTCTCAAACTCTAAATATTAAACCACGAGAGCCTAGACTAAACCTATGAAAAGCAAAAACACCACATCTTATTAAATGGATGAATACTGAAAAGTGTCTCCTACCAGGGCAAGATTCTGACTGGACCACCTGCAAATTACTTACTATACTTGGAAGTGAAGTAGGAGGATCAAGGAATAACCAAGTAAAATGAGTCTGCTCGGATACAGGACAACTTTTTAAGTGAATGTGGACAAATTTAATTAATGCAGCATCTATTTGCATGCAATTTATGCTGACCCAGTCCGCCAAAGAAGATATAGGGAACGGTTGTGAAGAAGCCCGCTTTTGGTAAAAATAATAATAATAAACTAACTGTGCAATACGAGCTAAGAAAAAGGAAACAATTTGAATTTTGTGTTAGGAAAAGTTGACTTGAGGCGGGACTGACGGGAACACGCGACTTTGATGGATTTACTTGTGGCCAGGGCTGGTCAGAGGGAAACATCTTGCTAAGGCATGTTTACTGGCCAAGCAGAGTTCAGATATTTGCTTCGCCTATTTTGTGAACGCAGAAGCCTGGGACGACAGCAGATGCTCTCCGAATCAAACAATCTTGGGAGTGCAGAAGAATCCAGAAGGGAGGTGCGAGTTTCCAAAGCAGTTGCGCTCCCACGTAGGCGTGGACAGTAGTCCTTTTCTAGCTCAGGTTTTCGCGACAAGTATCATCGGAAGAAGGAGTCGGCGTATGCTGAGTGGGCGGCATATAAATCAAATAAATCAAATCAAATCAAAGGAAGTTAGTTACAACGACGACTGCGGTAATTCCTCCCTGTTTACGTCCAATGAGGTGTGTTGATTGTCGAGCGTTGGTGATCAAATTGGCGACTTCCAATGAGGCAAAGACCGAGGTATTGAATTTCCTGCATGTTTGTTTGTTTAGTCAGGTTACCCTTTTATGGTAAGAGAGTAAGACCAGCAACTCAAAGCTGATAGATGATCAGGCGGCGGTTAACTAACCTTACCCAGTGGCGGGCATCAGAAGGTTCGCACCAGTTCGCTAGAACTGGTAGCAGAAATTCTGGCTGGCCCCGCTCATCCAAGTTTTGAAATAAAGTAGCCCTAATTCAGGTGCAACACAGCACTTTCCCCCTGGCCACGCCCACCATCACACACCCACAGAGTAGGTAGTATTTTTTTTTGAGCCCACCACTGCTTACAACCCTGAGGACTAATAGTTTCTGGTGCCAAAGTCCACAGGGAAGGGTGATGGTCCCCAAATGGATTAAATCCCACTTGAACCCATCTTGATGGGGAGCAGCAGCTTCATCTATACTGGCCTGGGGTTGAGGAGAACTTTGCGTGCCAAAAGGGACCAGAACCAGAAAGTGACTCAAGGAACTGGATTAGTGGTACGGGGGTCATGCTGCGATGCGAGAGGCAGATGAAGGGCCACCACATTATATTCTCAGGATAGTCTTCATGGTACGGTACACAGAAAGAGCCTCCTCGAAGATTGTTATTTTTGAGCCACAATCGGGCGTACAGTGATAACAGTAACCTTGTGTTGCCGGCTAATCTTTCTCACACTAGATCAGGCCAAAGGAACTGCAGAATGGACTCACCAAAAGGTGGTTTCATTTTGTCAGTTCCACCTCTGGCCGCAGAAGAAGAACCCTAAGAACTAACGGTCGTGGGTGGCAAAGTCCAAAGGGAAGGGTGATGGTCCCCAAGTGGATTAAGTCCCACTTGAACCCATTTTGATGGAGGGCAGCAGCTTCATCAATACTGGCCTGGGGGCCGAGGGGGAGGACTTTGCATGCCCAAAGGGCACAGGATCAGAAAGTGACTCAAGGAACTGGATCAGTGTGGTACGGGTGTCAGACTGAGTCTGAGATGAGGAAGGCAAATGGAAGGCCAACGCATTATAATTTTCCCGGGACAATCTCCACGGCTCATCGCCAAGAGGAGGGCCAATATGTGGAATTGGATATGGCACTCGAAGAATATTTATTTATTTATTTATTGTCAGACAAACTAATCTGTTTTCAGGGACATGTGAGCAAATCAAATAAACCCTCTTGGAAGAATAAACGAAAGTAAAATGCCATGGAGGAGGGAGAGAAGAACTCTACAGAGAGAAAAGTTTGCCAACCACCACCCCAAATTTTGTTTGCCTCCTAGTACCTCCTCTTCTGATGTTAAGAATTCTGGGCTACAGTTCCCAGCGCGCCCAGCTCTGCTTACGATTAAAAGTCGAAGTTTGGGGGCGATGCCTGGAGGCGAGGGAAGCTTTGCTTAAGGGAGGCCGCTACATAACAGGACCGAGAAGGCGTCAGAAGAGGCCGATCGGACTGCGTCGGCTTCAATAAATCGATTTCTCCGCCATGAGTGCATCTTTGCGGAGCCCATTTCCTCGCATGGGAGCTCTCTGGGGCGCCGCCCAAAAACACAGTGAGATCCCAAACAGGTTAGTTGGGAAATCCCACTGGGTAGGCTACGAAAGCGCTTTCTTGCCAGCCTCCTTTTGGCTTTGATTTGGGGGGGGGGGGGGGGGGGAAATAATAAAAATAAAATAATAAAATCACGCCAGATCCCTTTCTGCCCCCCTCCCTCACTATTTTCAAAGGAAGGCTCTGGACTGACGATCCCTGGCCATAAGTGGCATTGTTGTTGTTGTTCAGTTGCACAGTCGATTCCGACCCTTGGTGACCCTGTGGACCATTGCCCTCCAGGCACCTCTGTCCTCCACTATCCTCCTCCTCCTCAACAACCCACCCAGCTCTATGCCCACTGTGTCTACAACGCCATCTAGCCATCTCATTTTGGCCACCCCTTCTTCTTTTGCCCTCCACTTTTCCCAGCATCAAGGCTTTCTCACGAGAATCCTCTCTTCTCATTTCATGTCCAAAGTACTTTAGCTTCATCTTTACTATTTGACCTTCTAAGGAGCAGTCAGAGTTGATTTCTTCTAAGATCGACCTATTTGTTCTCCTCGCTGTCCAGGGTACATTTAGGTAAAGGTAAAGGTCACCGTTGCTCGAAAGCCAGCCGGATCCGAATCTAGGGGTTCAGTGCTCATCTCTGTTTCATAGCCGAAGAGCCAGCGCTATCTGCGTCTGCAGACATTTCCGTGGTCACGTGGCAGGCATGACTAGACACCGGAGCGCACGAACGCTGTTTACCTTCCCACCGAAGTGGTCCCTATTGATCTGCTCGCAGTTTCTTGCTTTCGAACTGCTAGGTTGGCAGGAAAGTTGGCATTTACGTCTCCATTAAAGTTGCAGCCGAGAGGGAGGGGGGTGGGTGGGCTGGAGGGACTGGAGAGGGAAAGGGTCCTGGAGGGACAAGGCCAAGGAGGGAAAACCTCCTTCTCCCTCCTCAAGGGAAAAGACAGCTTTTTAGGGAGAGGAAAGAGGATTAAGGCATAGGGAGGGGCCTCCAAGCATTGGTCTGGGCAACTATGGCCATTCCAATGAGTTGCTAGACGGCTGCCGTCCAGCGCAGTGGTTAGAGAACTGCCAGAGCAAAGCCGAATGACGTCAAAGGAAAACAACAGGGTCAATGACGCAAGAGGTGTTAGGTTGCCCTTGCTCAAAAGCCAGTCGTATCTGACTCTAGGGTTCGGTGCTCATCCCCGTTTACAGCCGTGTTTCCCAACGTAGGGCACACGCCCCACAGGGAGTGGGGCAATTTGATTTTCAAAGGGGGAAATTCGAGAATGAGTTATTAACAGTTATTTTTTGGGGGGAAGCTTGCTTAGACCAAGTTAATGGCCTTTTAGGCTTCTTCCACGTGAATTAGGAGTTCACATTTTGAATAATAAGAATTATGTGTGTATGGAGGGAACCAGGATTTTATAGATGCTTAGGTGGGACATGGCCCAAAAAAAGTTGGGAACCACTGATTTGCAGCCAAAGAGCTGGTGCTGCCTGCATCTACACAGGCTTCTGTGGTCATGTGGAGCGCATGGATCGCTGTTACCTTTTCAACCGAAGTGGTACCTATTCATTTATTTTCGATTTCTTGCTTTCGACCTCCCCGCAGTCCTGGATAAGTGGTGCAAAAGCCCTTTTAAAAACCAATGAATTGTGGGCTGCCGTGAATGGTGATGCCTCCGCCGCTTCTCCTTCTCCGGCTCGAGCCTGTATCGTTGGTCCCAGAAGGAGAACCAAGGTACACCCACCTGCTACTGACCGGAAGTGCACTTTTCCCATGCTCAAGGGAACTCTTACATGTGTCATGGCAGAGCCAAAATTTCGAACATGGGGCACGGACGGCAGTCACTCCTCCTCCTCCTCCCCCAGTCTACCTCACCGACTGCTGTGTAAAAGGAACCACGAATGGCAGCAAGCTTGGACATTGGGGTCAGGAAGAAAGTGCAGGAAACCCCCCCCCCCGCCATGTAAAGGGGGTCGCAGGAGACCCCTAGGCTGCTAAAGGGATTTTCTTCCATGCTGACCTGCAGGCGATTGCTTCTCCCTTCTTTCTTGTCCTGGAGGTGGGTGGGGTGGGAGGAGGACACCATCCTTGCAACCGCTAAGGTGCAGTAACATATAGATTCTATAAGTTCCTGCGACTTATCGGTTGCAAGATGTCCTACAGTGGCCTTAGCGGTTGCAAGGAGTGCCCAAACTACTGCCTGGGGGCCGGATCCAGCCCCGCGACAATTCATCCACCCGCGAAGCCCTTGTCGCTCCTGGAAGCGGATGTAAAACACGCCAGTGTGGGCACATTTTACTTCCACTTCCGGGAGTGATGAGGGTTTCGTGGGCTGGATGTATTGGCGTCAGGGCCAGATCCAGCCCCAGGGCCATAATGACCAGCCCCCTGAATCACATGACCGGCTCACGGCCCAAAAAAGTTTGGGCACCCCTGTTATAGAGGAAGCTGCCTCATACCGAATCGGACCTTGGCTCTCCAGCCCAGCGGAGACTGAATCCCGATTCGTCTCTCGCTCTGCCTGGAAAGGCCGAGAATCGAACCCGCTGCTGGTCTTTTAGGTCTAGTTTTCAACAGGACAAGGAGTGCTTCGCAATGGTGCGAGATCCAGACCTAAAGAGCAGTCTGAGTCTTTTTTGGGGGATCCTTTCGATTTGAGGGCCATGGAGCTAAACTTTTACTTAACTCTTCCGCTGAAATCCAAAAGGAGGTGATGTTTTTTTTAAAGTGTCGTTGGGATTGCATGGAGGATAAGTCAAATCATAGCTTTTAGTCGTGTAAAAAACAATACTAAAGAAGGCACATAACTCCTATTTTAAACGCCAGCATCAGTAATGAATCTTGTATGTGTGTGTGTGAGAGAGAGAGAGAAAGAGAAAGAGAGAGAGAATGAGAATTTATGATTTTGATAGAACAACAAATTGAGGTTTACTTTAGCGAACCTACAGAGAAGAACGGCTGGTCGTCATCTGAGAGCTACGAATACCATACATCCTATACATCCCGATGAGTATATTCTAGGGAGGGCTAAACCTGGATCCATCCCAGTAGCCTTCTTCCCTTTAGAGAACGGAAGTCCGACTGACTGTCTTGGCGAATCCGAAATGCGGTTTGGCTCTTTGGCTATGAAACAGAGATGAGCACTGAACCCCAGAGTCGGATACGACTGGCTTTCAAGCAAGGGTGACCTTTACCTTTATAGGGTTGCTGTTGCAATTTAATCCCTTATTACTCAAACCCCCCTCCCCCCAGTTGCTTGTTATCTCTTCTAGTGATTAGAAGGAATTTCTTCATTTTAGGTTGTGCTCCAAAAAATATCTGGAAGGTAATCTCGCTATGAGCAGAGAGGAGTGAATGGCTGTAGCTGAATCTTTGGGTGCACGGCCTGAATGGTGAGTAAACGTCCACGTAAATCCCACTGATTCAATGGCCCTACTCTGACTAGGAGTCATAAAGCGAGTCTGCTTCATGCATTTCCCTGGGAATAAGCCCAGCCAAACACTGCTGACCTGACGACCTTCAGGTTGTCAAATTCAACAACTAAGTCACCGCAAATCCAGGTTTGGCATAGTCAAATGATACACTTATCCATTGGCTGTAGGAAAAATGTTATTAAAAGCCTCTTCCCAGCCCCAACTCTTAGAAGGGAAAACAAAACCAACCGTTTCTGATTGCTTTTTTAATCCACCGAATCAAAACCTGCTTTGTAGGAATGGGTAAGGCGAGTCCTGCCTGCTATAGAAAAACATTGGTTCTGTTGAGATGGCAAAGGAGGAGAGTCCTTTCTGGGCGTTATTTAGAGCAGAGTGCCCAATTTAGAGCAGGGGTGCTGGATCTGGACCCCAGGTCATAGTGACTGGCTCCCTGAACCACATGATCGGTGCACGGCCTGAAAAGTTTGGGCACTCCTGATTTAGAGCAAAATCTTCTCCTTCTTTACTGGGAAGGAAGTCCCAGTCATTTCTCTGAGATTTACCTCAGCTCCAGGGAGGCTAAAGCTGAGTTTTTCTCCTGTGCTGTAAAAAATCGTTAATACTTCCTCTTTAGAGTGGCCTTTCATACTGAGGCTCCTCATGACACACAAGTGAGGCTGACTCCAAGCAAAAGACGTCCTCACCTTACAGAGGAGGCCTTGCCTCTGACCAGCCACCAGAGGTTGCCAGAGAATATATAGCCAAAGAGACACAAAAGTAGTGTACAGTAAAACCATGACTTACAAATGCCTCGACTTACATAAAATTCAACTTACATAATGATTTTGTGCTAAAACCATGTCCCGAATTACATGATTTCCTATGGGTTTGCTTCAAGTTACATAAAGATTCTTTTTCCTATGGGTTTGCGTCAATTTACATAAAAATTTCATTTTTCCTATGGGTTTGCTTCGAGTTACGTAAAAAATACTTTTTTCTATGGGTTTGCTTCGACTTACATAAAAATTCAATTTAAACAAAAGGCTATGGAATGGACTTTTTTTTTCTTAAGTAGGGATTTTACTGTAATAACTAGGTGAAGAGCCAGAGCCTTTTGTGAAACAAGTTACATGTTACCTGGACACAGGACAGAGAGCAATGCCCTTTCCATTCCTCAAATAACATTTTGGTATGATAGATCTAAAACACAGAGCTTGCTGCCCTTGGGGAACATTACTTTTTACAGGGCGCTCCATCCATCAAGAAGTACCTGAGTCTCGAACTGCCGACTTGCTGGCCTTCCAGCTAACAAGGTGAGCTTTGTGTTCTGTGAGGTCTGGGGACGTGAAAGGAGCTGCATTCGGGCATCCCCTGAGCAGAGTTTCTCCAGCAAAAATCCTTTAAACCAAAAATTATTTCTGACATGAAATTATTATTAGTGAAGCCTGTTACCAACCAAACAAGCATAGGATTGATGCCTTAAACTCCCAGGCTTTTCCCTAACCAGAGGAACTTGTTAATGATCAGCTTACTAATGATATAGGGCACCCAGTGTGGTATAGTGGATAGAGTCTTCTTCTTCCATGTCTAGGCTAGATGTGCTGAAATGAAGCCAGCTTTTGATGAGTTTACTCAGCAATTCCTTTCTGCTGACCCAGTGTGAGAAAAATTAGCCAGCAACACAAGGTGGCTGTTACCAGGGTACACCAGATTGTGGATCAAAAATACCACAATCTTTGAGGAGGTTCTTTCTGTGTATCCCAGTGGATGGAGTGATGGACTAGGAATCAGGCAGCCTGGGTTTGAATACTCACTCAGCCATGGAAACTTACTTGGGGCTGTGGAGCTGACAAAACCATTCCTTAAACATCTTACTTACCCTGAAAGTGCTATTAGAGTGGACATGAGTTAGTTCCAACTTAATGGCATGTAACAAAACAAAGGAACAAAATATTTGTGCCATTTGATGTACAGTACCTAATAAACAACCAATATCTGTGCCTAAGTTTTCATGCAATTCTTATGTTACTATGCTTCCCATAATGGTAGTGTGTTAAAAATGGAGGGCTTAATAAATTTAACAAAGGCTGATGGAATGAATTAGTTGTTTGAATGCAAGAACAGATAAAGGGTATTTTCCATGCCATTGAATATTTCTTCTGGGATGGAAAGTGTTTTTCATGAATAGTGTTTGACAAATACGTTTACTTGACATGTCTTCTGTTAAATTTTTTTTTGTCGACTCGTATCCAAGATTGCATTTTTCCTGAAGCGCAAAAAATGTCATTGGCATGAATTTGTTTAAGATGGATCCCATCTTGCTATGAATACTTTCTCATGAATGTGCTTATGCTTACAGCCTCAAGGAAATTTGTGAAGCACATTTTGGACCAGTGCTGCTTCTTCCTCTTATCATTGCAAAATAACTCCTAAAATGTTTGCTTTCACCAGTGTGTGGACGGAGGTGCCCACCAGTAAATTAAGCATCAATTCTTTTTGTTTATTATCTGTATGCTTTGTACAGCTTTTAAGGGATATGAAATGCTAATAAACTAGGATATGAGTAAGATTTCTCTGTATCAAGTGATTTGAGAACTGCACTTGAGAGGGGGTGTTCCTTATGAAACCTCTTATTTATTTATCTAGAGAAACCATAATTTTTAGAGGGAGGTATACTTCAGATGTTTCTGGTGTCTCAATGAGACTCCAGAATGTAGGTAGGAAGGATCAGGACCAAAAGACACAAAGAGAGGGCACAGTACAGTATTAAGAAAACAAGAGTTTCTCATTTAAGATCCACAGCTGATTCTTTGGAGTCCCATTTTTAGTTAGGGAGAACACTGGTTAGAGGAAGAGCAGAAATCATGTGATGGCGACAGAAAAACACTCAGAACATTTTAAACAGCCTTGAATGCAAAGCCTTCACAGGATGTGAGAGAGTCCCAGAATAGCAGAAGCTGTTGGAGTGCTAATTATGAGAATATATAGGAAATTTAATTTGTTGGCAGAAGTGGAGGTTTAATTTTAATGATGCATAAGCAGCATGGCTGGTTGGGACTGGCAAGATTCATTATACAGTTCTGCTTTGGCAAGGACACTGAGAGTGGAACATGTGAACTTCTATAGGCAGTAATTGCTGACTTGATTTTTACTAAGGGTTTATGCTCCAGTTGGATAACAAACATCTAATGCTGGTCTCTTGTCTCTTTATTTTCACAACATCTGAATATGAATGGCTTTCTGTCCTTAATAGGAAGTCATTTTGCAACTCTAGGGACTCTGGTTCTATTTGAAAATACAGAACCTGTTCCCTATAATGGGCAAATAAAAAGACTGTATCCATGTTTGTTTATTATCACTGGTCTTTAGCACTACTAGGGTCTATCAATCATTCCCCAGCTGGTGCCCTTCATTTGTGCTAAACCATAATTCCCATCATCCCCAGATAATGGCCATCTGGAGGACACCAAGTTGGAAGAGGCAGAACATCAACATTTCTCCCATTAAAGATTAGAGATCAGTTTAAGTAAGACATTTAGCTGCTTGAGAAGGCATATGGGAAAGGTAAGCTGTGGCTTCTAGCCATGCTCTGGTAAATCTATGTTACTGACAGTCTCTCGAAGAGAGTCATCAAGAAGTAAGAAGAAAACCTAAAGGTGCACATAAGCTGGGACTGCTCCATATCAGTGCATGGTAATGCAAAAAAAAATAATAATAACCCTATGGCTATGAGTGTCCAGCATGGGTATCCATTCCCACAGTAATAATGCTGTCTTGAGGTAGTGCAGGAAGGGCAAAACAGAACTATATTGGGACATAAGACATGATGGAGACTGTACTGAGCAATGAACATCCTGCCTTTTTGTGCCACAGTCCTCCAAAATCTTCCAGGATGGGATGCTGGAGAAGACGACAAGGGGGAGTGGGGGATAGCAGTTGCACCCTACTTGCAAATTAAGGCAAGTTAAATTTTTGCGGTTCAAGGAGACAGACAGGTAGGTTTTATACTTGTTGTGCCTGTACAATAAAACCATCTCTGCATCATCATCATCAAATTGATTTTTAATTAATTTTTAACTTTATTAACAATTTAAAATAACACTCTTTCTCTAAATTTCTTCTTGGAAAACACAAACATACTTCCTTTGTAGTGAATCTTTCTGTTCTCCATTTTTATCATGTGATACCTTTATTAGTTTCTTCTCCACCATCATTTTTCTTCTTCTTCTTCGCTTCCTCTTTTACCCCTTCAGGTGTTGAGGGAGATACAAGGTTCTTGCTCTAGCAGCCTCCATTGGTGTTATTTGGTATTCTTGTAAAATTTCTTTGATTCTGTCTTCCCACCTTCCTCTGGGTCTGCCTCATGGCCCTTCTCCTCTTTAACAATCTTTTTACATTAATTCTCTTTCTAAAATTTGTTATATTCTACAGTATTCTGTTTTTCTAGAGAGGTTCTTATGTTAATTATAATAATTTTTTTTCATTCTCTTTTAAATCTTTACTTCATCCTTCCATCTTTTCTCCAAATATTTCCCCCCCCCACTTATTTTTGTATTCTGATGTTGACTTTCCCTTTACTATGTCAGTCAGTTTATATATAAGAATTAATTCCTTTAACTTTAATAGACTTTCCTTAATCAAAGGTTCTTCTTTCCCTCTCCAATTTGAACCTCATTTGAACCTAGCAGGCACTGATCATATATAAACATGTTTTAGTCTCCTTGGATAGATTTTTACCATTTCCTATTTAATAAACAAGTCTCTGGTTCCAAAATTTTCTAATCATCCTACAGTCCCACCCCATGTCGTCCCTTTTTTTTAAAAAAAAATATTTTTATGATTTGTATTGCCACCCAATTCCAAAGATTCTGGGTGGCGTACAGATATTAAAACCATCACAATTTTAAAATCACAATTAAAGCAGATCATTGCTTTAAATTAATTTGTGATTTTCATTCCAGGCCCTGGTCCAATAATCCAATTTGAATATTCTACCTATTTCTTACATTGATTTTACCATATTTTCCTTCATCACCTCCTGTTCTGTTTATCCCTAAAATAATAGTCTATATAATCTTGCAATTAAGTGGTTCTTCCCCCCATATTATTTCATCTAATTCAGTTGGCTCCTTAACTAATCTGATTAATTTATTCTCCATTTCATTCTTTCATAGAGCTGTCTATATGAAAAGCATTGACATTTGATTCCTTCTAGTTCTAATTCTTCTCTAGTTTTTGTTCTTAGTTTCCCCTCTTCTGTAACTCTTTGTATATCAACTATTCTTCGATCCCTCTGTAAAAAAAAATTCTTATATTTCTCTCATAGAAAAGAAATTGATTTTTTAAAAAGAGACATTTGGACACAAATCTTGGTAAACTCCACATTCCTTCAGCATTGCACAACAGAATAGCAGAACAAAAACCCTGTCTGGAACAGAGCTTAATTCATGAAAGCGTATTTTATAACACCAGTTAATTCACAGGACTGTGACAAACACACTGCAACTTGGTCATTAGTCTGGTTTAGCCTTGACTTCTAAGCCTAGAAACCACAAGTTCATAATCTATGCATTCAACCGGCTTTACCCACCAAAGCAAAATATAGATCCACCATTGAGATTGGAGTGTACAGTACAGTACTTGCTATTAAAATGAATGAAAATATCCCCAAGGGCCCTATTACTCTGGAGCAGATTTCACCCTCATAGTATTTCCTAAGACATATGAGCAAACACAGGACAGTAACACACCCAAGCGATTCCTAGGTCACCCTTGCTCGGAAGCCAGTCGTATCCAACTCTAGGGTTCAGTGCTCATCTCTGTTTATAGCCAAAGAGTCAGCGCTGTCTGTATCTTGACATTTCCATGGACATGTGGCAGGCATGACTAGATGTGAAACACTATTTACCTTCTCACCGAAGCAGTACCCATTTTTGTTGTTGTTCAGCCGCACAGTCGATTCCAACCCTTTGCGACCCTATGGACCATTACCCACCAGGCACCGCTGTCCTCCACCATCCTCTTCAACCCTCCCAGCTCTGTGTTCATTGCATCTACAATACCATCTAGCCAGTGGAGGGCATCAGCAGGTTCACACCAGTTCACCAAAACCGGTAGCAGAACTTCTGGCTGGCCCTGCCCATCCAAGTTTTGAAATAAAATAGTCCTAATTCGGATGCAATGCAGGGCTTCCCCCCTGGCCATGCCCACCATACCACGCCCACAGAGTAGGTAGTAAAAAAAATTTGAATCCCACCATTGGGTAGGCATGACTAGATCACCCACCCAGTCACATGACCATGCCTACAGAGTAGACCACACCCACAGAGTAGACAATGCCCACAGAGTTGTAGGCCATGCCCACAAAGTAGGCCACACCCACAGTGTGGTAGTAAATTTTTTTGGAGCCCACCACTGCATCTAGCCATCCCATTTTCAGCCGGCCCCATCTTTTGAACTGCTTGGTTATCAGGAGCTGGGACAGAGGTGGAAGCGCACTCTCTCCTGCAGCATTCAGGTCTCTAACTGCTGACCTGCCAATTTTCCAGTCATCAAATTCAGCATCTTAACCACCGAGCCACCGCAGTCCCAGATGATTTCTACAAGAATGCAAAAACAACAACAACCCAGCATTGTTTTCTTGACTGAATGCAAATCTTTAGAAAAGAAAAAGAAAAAGCTTTTTTGGAAGCTACTAATTATAAGACTTGGAAAATCGAACTGCAACTATTGGAAGTTGGCTTCCAGAGAGTAATTAGTTTTATTTGCTGTTCATGAGTTCCTAATCCTGGGTGACATTTGCTTCTAATAGCATGAAATTAGTTTGTATAAACAAACAAGATTAGTCATTCGGTGGTGTGCATTTGATGTGCTGTACTAAAGGCACGGAAGCACCTGAATATTAAATCGAACTTTTAATGAACAGATTATAAGAATCAAGGCTGTGACTTATAAAGTCTGCTAAATATACACAAGCATTAATTAGCAACAGAATAGGTGGCTCTTGTTGGATTCAGTGGAAGTGCAAATTGTTTGTATACATTTGTTAGTGAGTTTATTTTGTATGGGTTTGTAACTGTGCTCAGTTTCTGGTAAAAATGTTTCTGTCATTAGTCATGTAGGCCAGTGTTCCCCAACCTTTGGTTGTGGACTTCAATTCCCAGAAACCTAAGTCAATTCCCCAAAGCACTGATCAGCCAATGTACTGACTTAGGCTTATGGGAATTGAAGTCCAAAACCCAAAGGTTGAGGAACGCTGATGTAGGCTATAAAAAGACTGACACACAAATGATGTGGCAATCTGGCCCAGCCAGATGTTTAAAGAAATATTTGGGGTATGATATAGCTCAATCCCAGGAATACGGCAAAGGTCATGGGAATTTTTTGTGCTTCTAT
The DNA here is from genome assembly GCA_035047345.1 of Bradypodion ventrale. NCBI lineage: Eukaryota > Metazoa > Chordata > Lepidosauria > Squamata > Chamaeleonidae > Bradypodion > Bradypodion ventrale. The sequence continues at coordinate 108,374,430 of JAWDJE010000001.1, read as the reverse complement.
TTTTTTATAAAAAAAATAAGTTTTATTATTAAAACAAGACAACATTTAAGCAAACACACAAAAATATCATTGCCACATACAATAACAAATCATATACATATATAACTTTACATTTAAAAAACCCAATCTTCTATGTGCTCCCCACCACCTACAGGACTTATACTTTCAATTTATAATTGTTTTTCAGTATTTCTATGAACAATATTCTATACCAGGGGTTAGGGACTGCAGTGGCTCAAGTGGCTAAGATGCTGACTGGGAGGCGGAAGGTCAGCAGTTCGATTCCTGAGTATTGCAGGACAAATGAGCTCCCATCTTTGTCCCAGCTCCTGCCAACCTAGCAGCTTGAAAGCAAGAAATTGCAAGTAGATCAATAGGGACCACTTCAGTGGGAAGGTAACAGCATTCTGTGTGCTCCAGTGTCTAGTCATGCCTGTCCCATGACCACGGAAACATCTGCAGAAGCAGACAGTGCTGGCTCTTCGGCTTTGAAACAGAGATGAGCACTGAACCCTAGAGTCGGATACGACTTGGCTTTCGAGCAAGGAAAACCTTTACCTTTACCTTTTGCTGCCTCCACTGCCTCCACAGCAAAGTCCTTTTGCTGCCTCCACTGCAGTGGCAACCCAACGCCCACCTTGCTCTCTATCTCGGTCAGTCTGGCCAGAGAAGAGTGGAACCAGCTGTGGGAGGGCTTTCAGGCAGCTACAAAAGACCTTTGCTGCCTCCACTGCCGAGGCAACCAGACATGGCCATGGGAAGCCCAAATACGTCAGCACCGCTGCCTGCTGTGCCCTACTACCCCCTTCCATTGGGCGGGGTGGATAAAGGGGCTTCTGTGGCCTTGGACTGGTCTTGGACTGGCTTCTTTATGGTATTTTTTGTATTTTTTTGTACTTCTATGTATTTACTGATCCTGGTATAATGATGACTAATGTATTATATTTTTGTATTATCATGTATTTATTTGCCTATATATTGTATCATTTTGTTGTTATATTGTATTGACATTGATATGTTGTAGCCGCCTTGAGTCGGCCTCGGCTGAGAAAGGCGGGTTATAAATTAAAATTGTATTGTATTGTACCTTTATACCATGGGTTCCCAACATTTTCAAGCCAGGGGCTGTGTCACGCTCTCTCAGTCAGCTTTGAGGGCTGGCTGGTCATTTTGCCCTGTCCGCATGATGGGGGTGGCCATTTTGTCCTGATAGCTTCAAATGGGTGCCCATTTTGTTTCTTGAATGCTCTTGGAGGGGTGGGGGTCCCACATTGAATGGCACTGCAGATCTGGCCCACGGGCCTTAGGCTGGTAACCTCTTGTTCTATACATTCATGCCTATTTCCCAAAAAAGTTGTGTATTCCTGTCCTGGTTTTGTTCCTTTTGCTTTAATTAAGACTTGTTCTATAAATTCTCCCCAAATCTCTTTAAAGTAATTTCTTTTTATTAATCATTTCTTAAACTTTAGTTCACAAATCAGTTTGTCGTTCATTGCAATGTTCTATAGCTCTTTGTATCAATCGTCCAGCTCTATTTCGCAATATATGTTCCATCTTTTAACAATAAGTAGGTTCATAGCTGTTACCATTGTAACATCTTCATCTTTTTGCTTTTATATATGCTTGATACCTCAGCGGAAACATTTACTTAATGCTACTCCTGAAATTCATAGCTTCTAATTTGGAATCCACTGTCTCCTAACTAAGCACACATATAACTCCTGTACAAGAAATCTTTTTTTAAAAAAAAATTAAGCAAGGCAGGAAGGCTTCGCATGACAGGTAGCTCCATGTTGTCCCCAAAGTTTCTGCTACAAGAAGGATAGATGCAGTGGTGAAAATTAAGTTCAAACAGTGAAAATGACAACCCACTGCCACTGGAGGCTGGACATTCCCATGACATGTTGAAAGCCACACTGTCAGGCAACATGAAGTCACCACTTCAGCTGGCAGATGCTAAGGACAGCAGTGGCAATGTGGGTATGCAAAGTCAACAAGCACAGATATGCACACACATGTACATGTGTGCACATTGCTGTTCCTCATATGCCCTCTGGCCACTCCACTGTCTAGGAGGGCAGAAGTGTGTGTACCACATTGTCCACCTCCCAAACTGTGTCAAGGGATTCTTTCTTAGAGCAAGTTGTAAGGAATTAAAATACTGTAGTGACTTTTGCTTTTAATGAGTAAAGTAGTTTCTTTGAATTCTTAATTCCCTGGGCAAAAGCTAGAGGAGTCTGGAAAACGACCTTCAAGGCAGGTGCTGGATAATTTACTTTGAATGTAGTCATAGCAGGCTGAAAATTGTAAGAATGGAACTAAGATGATGGACGTAGTATGCTGTGCTTTAATTGGTTAAAACCCTGGAAGAGGAGGGATGAGGGAAGAAAGATGTTTTGTTATATTGGAGGGGGGCAAAAATGCCATGATTTTGCCCTGGTTTAAGATCGCTTGCGAGTAAGATACCTGGTTTAAGATACATGCTTGTGAGTAAAACATAGCTAAATGTAGTCAACTGTGTTAGTAGGCCAGGCCAGAGGAAATAGCTAGCTATTCTTTTCTTGTTTTATCTTGGGAAAGGGACCAGCCAATATGTTCTTTCCCTCTATTCTTCGGGATCTTTATAGATGTACTTCTAAATAAATCTGATTGCATCCAGAAAAGTTGTATCTGTTTCTTATAGAGCTAAGCTGGTGGGAGAAAGCCCAGTTCCTTTATTGGTAACTCTACCATTAAGTTAATCCACACTGCAGGTCCTACTTGATCTGGCTGGTTTGTAAGCATAAACAGTCAGTGAATGAAACCTATCATAGATTTCTCTAGCCTGGAGCAGGACCACAAATACTTTGAAGCAGCACAAAGGTTTATGTGGGATTCCTGAATGGGTACAGGTCTCTGAAAGGTGGAATGAGTCCTATGATTGGGAAATAAGCTTGTGAGACTTATTCTTACACAAGAAAGGTAAAAGATAAAAGGCAAAAGTCTCCCTTGTGTGAAAGCCAGTTGTATCCAACTCTAGGGTTTGGTGCTCATCTCCATTTATAGTCAAAGAGCCAGCACTGTTTGCTTGTGCAGACATTTCCATAGTCATGTGGCAGGCATGACTAGTCACTGGAGTGCATGGAACACTGTTACCTTTTGTGTCAAAGTGATACCTATTTATCTACTTGCAATTTTTTGCTTTCAAACTGCTAGGTTGGCAAGAGCTGGGACAGAGATGGGCATTCAATCTGTCATGCAGCACTCAGGTCACAAACTGCTCAACTGCTGAACTTCTGGTTTTCAAGTTCAACATCTTAACCACTAAGCAAATGCAGTCTCCCATACAGAGTCACTTCTGAAGTGCAAATTAATTGCCAACCTACTTTATTTGTATATATAAAATGGAAAGGTCATTGTTTTTTCCTGGCGCAACACTGCGCATGTGTGTTAGACTGAGCAAGATTGCATGTGTGTGAAAATGTTGCTTACTAGCTTTCAAATTATTGAAAAATTCAGTATAGCTAAAATCAGTGGGGCAGATTTCTTGGCTGGAGAGCAAAAACACTCTTCATAAATAATAATAATGGGCCACAAAGTCAATTCTGACTCCTGGTGATCCTTTCCAGGGTTTTCTAGGCGGAGAATACACTGAATTGGTTTACCATTCTCTTCTTCTAGGAGCATCCTGGTATTGGGCAACTTGTTTGAGGCCACAAAGTCTGGCTTTTCTGGATGGACAACAAGGAACTGAACTCCCAAACCCCAGCTCTGTAGCCTCTAACCTGCTAACCTGAAATATTAACAGTAAATTGCAAGCAGGGCCGGATGAATCGCAGTAAACCCATTCATGTAGATTCATGGGGGCTTGGGCTTCTGGGAATTGAAGCCCAAGAACATCTTGAGTGCCAAGGCTCACCATCATGGCACTACTGTTAACAAAGCTGTTCTAGAAGAACCACTAGTTCACTCAGTATAAGGTAGCATCCTACATACAAACACATTCAGAACTTGCTCATCTACTTTTGTGTTTGAAAACATAGACCAATACGCTATTGAGCTTCCACTGAGCAGAAAATATCACTGGCAAAGTAACTCTGGAACCACACAGTAGCAATACTGGAGCAAGTGGAGACCATTCAAAATATTTATTAAGAGAATAAGGCATCATAAAAGAAGGAATAAAGTAGTACTGGGAAATTACTCTGCAATGAAAGCAGCAGTTTGATTTATTGGTATTGCTATAGGGATAATATTATTTAAGGCCCAAGAGAAAACCGAGATAAAGAAAATGGCCATTGGAACAAGCCTCTTCTTTAAATAATTTGGAGGCAGGTGTCTTTTATTTCACTTCTAAATAAGCACTTACAAAGTCAGCACTTAAATAAATAATAATGATGGCCAATTAGCAGCAAAGAAATCAACTATCAATTAATAAAACATCTATGCAATGTTTATACCAGTTTAAAAAACATCAACAGGTTATTTTGTGATGCCAGCAATTTTCCCTACCCTTCTTTCATGAGGGTATTTGAAGTGGAAAAGTGAAAGAAGCCTTTCAGGGTTTTTAAAAATGGTATCACACTGATACTGTATGCAAGGCTTCGCAGTTAACGAAATATCTGCACAATGATCTTCGATGAACATGAGTGACACTCAGTTAACTCTAAATCATAGGAAATGAAGAAAGACTACTTGCTAGGTGATTGAAGCACATTAGTATCTTCTAAAAAGTCCAGTATTACGTAGCTTTCTCTAACCCACAAGGCCTTCAGAAGTGTTGGACTAAAATTCCCAGTACTCCAGGATATTAGGTTGGGGGGATCCTGGTCCGAGCATTGGAATTTCACTGACATTTTAAAAACTGCTATTTCAAATCCCAAGTGCTTACATCAGTGTTCCACAACCTTTGGTTTTTAGACTTCATTTCCCAGAAGCCTAAGTCAATTCCCCAAAGCACAGATCAGCCAATGTATTGACTGAGGCATCTGGGAATTGAAGTCCCCCTGTGGGGCATGTGCCCCACATTGGGAACCACTGGCTTAAATTATTCAGTAAGCGCTGCAGGAAAGATTTCCCTAACATTCTGTTATCCTAGATGAGCAATTGCCAATCTGAATATTCTCTTAAAGGAACAGAAAAATTTGCATGCAGTAAAATAAATAAACCTCATTTTCAAAGAAGCTAACCTTTGTTCTTTCGAGTAAATATCCATAGTGAAATGGACATAAATCGATGTATAACTCTTAAACACAAAAAGATTAAACAGCCACTCCAAATGAAGTTACTCCAATCCCACTGGCACAATGTATGTATGTGCCTGATGACACAGGCTAAAATCCTCTTTGTTCTAGTGTAACATAACATAAAGATATAACTCTGTGCTAGTGTAAGCATGCTGCCCATTATCCACAAGCAAGCAGCACTGTACAATTAGATTGTCTGTCTGTTTGTTTGTTTGTCACATTTGTATTGCTGCCGACTTGGCAGATGACTCTGGGCGGCATACAACAATTACATGATGAACTACATAAATCCCACTACAGAACTATAAAAAACCCCTTAAAACCAGTAAAAAACCCAATTAAAGATTGCACAATTGATGGCATGACTCCTCTTGTGACCACTGTGTGGTGTGCAAGTGGAAGTACTTGGTGAGCATTCCTTCTACCAGGGGCTGCAGTTGTTCAGTGGTTAAGAAGCTCACCTTGTTAGCTGAAGGCCGGAAAGTTAGCAGTTTGAGATCTGGGTACTGCACCCGTTTCTGTCCCACCTCCTGCCAACCTAGCAGTTTGAAAGCAAGAAATTGAAAATAGGGACCACTTCAGTGGGGAAAGATTTTGGGGACATGAAAGCAGCTTCATTCAGGTATCCCCTGAGTGGAGTTTCTCCAGCAAAAATCCTTTCAAACCAGAATAATTTATGACGCAAAATTATTATTATCCTTCCTACACTGTCACGCTTTTCATTAACGCTGCTACAGCATTGCCTTATGTATTTGGAGCTGTGCAACAGGATTTCACCCAGGGTATGCATGCAAATCTTGGAAAAATTGCAGACCCTCTTCTAAGGGAAATGGAAGGGCCCATTTCCCAAAGAACTCAACACATACCCTTCAGGGCTCTGGAATGTGCCCACCATTATTGATGTGTGTTTGTTGCCGAACATGAAAATAATGAAATGGGATTTGCTGAATGTCAAAAGCTCAAGTAATTTTCCTACTTTTATTACAATTTATGGAACTTTTTTAGGCATCATGGAAAAGCTGTGGCAGTGGGAAGATTTTGGGAAGTGTAGCCCAAAATGGTAACTTTCCTCTGAAAATGTTGCAACCTGTGTGACAGAAAAGATGTATCATTTGTCTCATGTAAAAGTAAATGTAATGAAAACTGTAGCTGAAGAGAAATATTTTTAAAATGTGTTTTGAGATAATTTCCAAGATTTCTCCTGTTGTCACTTCCACAGAAAACAGTGAATTTCCTCTGAATATTCATCACTACATTTTCCCTTTGGTAGACAAGAAAATTTATGCACAATTCCTCAGAAATATGCTAAACGTTGCGCATTGTGGAGGATAAAACATTGTGTCCAGACCCACCAACCAAGTTACTGGTGATGTTCCTCTTGTATTAATTTTCCCTGTAGGTTCTACATAAATAACAGTGCAGGCTATCACCATAAAATTTTAGGGATAAATCCATGTTACTCTTGTAGAAAATAATATTTGTATGCTGTCAAGTCAATTCTGACTTATGATTACCCTTTCCAGGGTTTTCTAGGTACAGCATACACAAAAGTAGTTTACCATTCTCCTCTTCTGAAACACATTGGGGAATCAAACTCCCAAACACTGGCTCCATAGCCAGATATCTTAACCACTGAGCTATCCAGTCAGCTGCTCCACTGAAATGCATAAAACTTATGTTGGTTGTGACTAACACATCCAATTTGTTTCCGTATGCCTACTTTAAGGATTAACACTACAGTTAAACCCCTACTTACGAAAAAAGTCCATTTTGTAGGCTTTTGCTTAAATCGAATTTTTTTGTAACTCGAAACAAACCCATAAGAAAAATAATTTTTTTATGTAACTCAAAGCAAACCCATAGGAAAAATAATTTTTATGTAAATCAACGCAAACCCCATAGGGAAATGATATTTTACATTACTCGAAGCAAACCCATAGGAAAAAGAATCTTTATGTAACTCGAAGCAAACCCATAGGAAATCGTGTAAATCGGGACATGGTTTTAGCATAAAATCATTATGTAAGTTGAATTTTATGTAACTTGAGGCATTTGTAAGTCAGGGTTTTACTGTATATCCAATTTGATCCAGAGAGGCATGATTCTGGAAACGTTTGTGCAAACAATTAAGTATTTGTTTTTCAAATGTTTCTTCAGAGGCACATTCCTCACAGATGGTCATAAAATGGTGTCCAACTGATTTTGCTGGAGAGCGGCATACGTCTAAATCTTTTGGTGCCGAAAACATTTCCTTGTAGATTATATCAGATTAAATCTTCTGCCCTCCAGCATGAAAGAAGCCTTGAGTTACAGGAATTAGATTTGTATTCCGTGACTAGTTCCCAAGAGAAATTGGTCCCACCTGGCATCATCAAGGGTGCCAATTCTGGAAATAGTAGATTTCTGTTTTCACAGAATAACAAGCTTGGTTAACAGTTCTGGAGACCCTCTAAGGACTGCTACTGCTGCATCTAATTAAAGAGAGAGAAAGGGTGGGTGGGGGGAATGCTTCCCTTAGTAACTGCAGCTTGAAAGACTCAATAAAAATGTAAAGGGAGAGAGAGAGAGAGAGGAGAGAAAGGCAAGAGAAAAAGAATGCACTGTCCGCCTGGTGAAGGTGCTGAAAGGCATAGCAAGCTCTGTGCTCCTTTACTCTCTCTTGGTGGCATTTGAAAGTGTAAAGCTTTGAATACCAATTGCTTGAACTGGACATATGTGAATGTCTTCTAATCCTACTAATCCTGTCCCCAAGTGTTGCATTGTATGTAGAGGCAACACACATAGATCTAAGTTAAAGTGGCCCTAATCCTGGAAATGTGGAAAAATGGCCCAGTGTGAGAGCAGTGAGAGGGAAGGGCTCCCGAACAAAAGGGACCTGTTGGGGGAGTCTATTGTGCCAGGCTGAGGGGGAGAAAGAGGAGGGGAAGAAGTAAGGGATGACATGAAGGAGCGCTCTCACCTTTTCTGAACTGCCAGGAGAAAAGCAAACCCAGCCAGCAGGAATGCTCCCTTGCAAACAGCCATCGCACACTTGAGCAAACCTACAGTACTGAGACAAAGTTCCTGGATGCTGGGAAATTCACCCACTGGCCGCTTTCAGCTGTGAGAGCCCAGCAGGCCAGGCGCTAATGTGCTGCTTTCATTATCCCTCTCCCTCCTCCCCCAGGCAAACCCCCCATTTCTGAAAGGCAGCAGATTGGCTTATGGAATTCTCCTTTGCTTACAATTCTCTTCTTCTCAAATGGGGAGAGAGAAACGAGAAGGGGCCAGATTTATGGCCCAGTCAGTCTGTGGCTCATTATGGTGTCACCAGGTTCTGTGGGCTTTTCCCTCTCTTTTCTTTCCAGAACAGGGAAACATAACTGTCCATTTGAGACAAAGAGCTGGACAAGGTAGACCAGGTTCCTTCTCTTCCTCTGCTTCCAGCAACCCAAAATATGTTGATGTACCCAAGGCTCAGGCCTTGCCCAAATGTCAAGTTCTGGTTCTGGCAAAGAAAAATAAACAGTACAACAATTCTGATCATCACCATTGCCCTACTGTTCCACAGCACTCTGCTAATCAGAGCAACTTATTAATACACGCTATAAGTAAACAGCTCATTAAAATCATACTAAAGGCTATCAATAGAAGTACAGTAAAACCCCTACTTATTAAAAAGATGTCCATTCCATAGGCTTTTGCTTAAATCGGTTTTTTATGTAACTCGAAGCAAACCCATAGGAAAAATAATTTTTTACATAACTCGAAGCAAACCCATAGGAAAAATGAAATTTTTATGTATATCAAAGCAAACCCATAGGGAAATGAATTTTTATGTAACTCGAACCAAATGCATAGGAAAAAGAATCTTTATGTAACTCAAAGCAAACCCATAGGAAATCATGTAAACTGGGACATGGTTTTAGCACAAAATAATTATGTAAGCCAAATTTTATGTAACTCGAGGAACATGTAAGTCGGGGTTTTACTGTACCATTACTTATTCCAAACAATTAGTGGGAGGAGAACCTACTTTCCCCCAAAATTGAATGTTGTTATCAACATATTTCTCTAAAGAAGACCACAGCCTAAAATCCATTTTGCACCCTAACAGCAGGGGCCCACTTCTCAGAAGAGGTCAGTCAAGGTTCCAAGGCCCCCACCCACCACTGCAGGCCTGGTGGAATTTGGCCAATTACAGGGGCAGCTATCAAATCTTGAAGGGCCATAGTGGCTTAGGGGTTAAGATGCTGAGCTTGATGACCAGAAGGTTGGCAGGTCAGCAGTTTGAGACCCGAGTCCTGCATGACTGAGTGAGCTCCCACTGTCTGTCACAGCTCCTGCCAACCTAACAGGTCGAAAGCACAAAAAATGGCAGGTATATAAATAGTACTACTTTGGCAGGAAAGGTAACAGTGTTCTGTGTGCTTCAGCATCTAGTTATGTTTGCGACATGACCATGGAAACATCTGCTGCCACAGACAGTGACTGTAAATGGAGATGAACACCACCCCCTAGAGTTGGATATGACTGGCTTTCAAATCTTGCAGGAAACCCATCAGAAAGATCTTACTTTAGTCACCTCACTTTGACAGTGTGTGTGTGCTTCAGTTAAGCCTGGACATGTATCCATATTATCTTGTCCATGCCCAGTTTACTCTAGTTCTTAATATACATACAAAATGACTGGAGCTCTACAACACTAGTCAATAAAGGTGCAGATTATGTGTCCCTCCAGATGTTACTGAATTGTAGTTCCCATGATCTCTCACCAGTGCCTAGACTGCCAAGGTAAACAGCAGTGGCCAACCTTGGTGCTCCAGGTGTTCTTGGACTTCAATTCTCAGACGCTCAGGTCAGCACACCAGCTGATCAGGGCTTCTGGGAATTGAAGTTTAAGAACACCTGGAGCGCCAAGGTTGGTCACCATTGGAAGCAGAACATAGGACTTCCAGGGAACAAAGTGTACCCCTAGCCTCCATGCTTGCATCTTCACTGAACTTGAATCTGGGAGACTGCAATATTTTGTTTCCTTGGATTGAGTGCAATGGTGTGAGCTAAAAATAACTTTTGGACCACAATTTCAGTTCTCTCTTTCCAATAGCTAATTTGAGTTGTATGATTAGACACCCCATCTAATTACATGCTGTTGAGGTTTGCTGTGTACCAGTAGCTTCGTTTCAAATAGCCTTTTGATAATGTCAAGGTTTCCTTGTGTTAATCCAAAAAAATAAAGCAGGCAAAATAGCTTTTAAAAATGCCTTGCTGTTTAATTAGGCACATAGTGACCGTAGGAAATCTAAAAAGCAGGGAAATGATATTGATTTCTTATTATTGCATTAATTGTCTATTTTGATGTGTTAAAACAGGAACAAACTTCCAGCTGCAATGTCTAATGAACTCCAAGATCAAACAAGATCTGGCTAATTATTAAGTTAATGAGGACAAGTTCACAGGCTCAGTTAACTTAGTAATTACCCATTTCAAAGCATCTCAAAACTACATACAATCCTGATTCTGTTGCTATAATATTTATCATTTCCCTTCCTCCTGCTTTCTAAATTTGTAAGATAATGCAACCTGTATAGAATAAAGTAGAAACACCCCACAAGTCAGTGTTTTTTTAAAAAAATCTGGAGGTTTTCTTTCTTTACAAATGGTTCAGCTAACTTCCAAAGATCTATGTGAATTTCTTTGTTTACAGTAAAACCCCTACTTACAAAAAAAAGTCCATTCCATAGGCTTTTGCTTAAATTGATTTTTTGTAACTTGAAGCAAACCCATAGGAAAAAAAGATTTTTTTATATAACTTGAAGCAAATCCATAGGAAAAATGAATTTTTTATGTAAATCGAAACAAACCCATAGGGAAATGATTATTTACATAACTCGAAGCAAACCCATTGCTCGAAAGCCAGTCGTATCTGACTCTAGGGTTGAGTGCTTATCTCTGTTTCAAAGCTGAAGAGCCAGCGCCGTCTGCTTCTGCAGATGTTTCCGTGGTCATGTGGCAGGCATGACTAGACACCGGAGCACACAGAATTTATTTATTTATTTTATTTATTTATTTTTCACGCTTATATACCGCCCACTCAGGTACAACCCAACTCAGGGCAGTTTACATAGCAGACAGTAAATACATAAAAGACACATGATAAAACAAAGTTAAAAGTTAAAAAACCCACCCCTAAAAGGTGCGCACGAACTGAAGGGACCTTGGGGGAAGGCATACTTCTCTATACCAACCACCCAATGGTACCCCCATCCCCACCCGCACCCCAAACTTGGCCCACCAGCCAGGTCTTTAGTTCCTTCCTAAAGGGCAACAACTCTGTCTGGAGACGCAGTTCCACAGGCAGGAGGTTCCAAAGGGCCGGTGCGGACAAGGAGAAGGCCCTCCTTCTTGTGCCAGAGAGGCGAGGCCCCCTGGCTGATGGCACAATTAGAGAGCCCCTCTGGTCCGCTCTGGTTGGATGGACAGACGTCCTTAGGGCGATGCGGTCTCTAAGATACCCTGGCCCACTACCATGTAGGGCTTTAAAGGTCAAAACCAGCACCTTGAATTGCACCCGGAGACAAACTGGTAATCAGTGCAGCCCCCGAAGCAGTGGTGAGGCATGGGCATAATGTCCACACCCCATCACCACCCGGGCCGCGGCATTCTGGACCAGCTCCAGCCTCCGAATGGTCATCAAGGGCAGCCCCATGTAGAGCGCATTACAGTAGTCTAGTCTGGAGGTCACCAGAGCGTGAGTGACCATGAGCAAAGAGTCCCGGTCCAGGAGCGGGCGCAACTGGCGAATCACCCGAAGTTGGGCAAAGGCCCTCCTGGCCACAGCCGCCACCTGTTCTTCTAGCAGCATCCGCGAATCCAGGAGGACCCCCAAGTTGCGCACCGGGTTGGTCTGGGGCAAAACAGCCCCATCCAAAACCAAAGATGGTAGCTCCTGGGATAACGCAGGGCCCCCTATCCATGGCCACTCATTCTTGCTAGGATTCAGCTGTAGCCCATTTGCCCCCATCCAGACCTCAACATAGGTCTGTTACCTTCCCACCGAAGAGGTCCCTATTTATCTACTTGCAATTTCTTGCTTTCCAACTGCTAGGTTGACAGGAGCTGGGACAAAGATGGGAGCTCATTCCATCCTGCAGTTCTCAGGAATTGAACTGCTGACTTTCCACCTTCCAGTCAGCGTCTTAGCCACTTGAGCTACTACAGTGGCTCAAGGAAACAGAGCAAGGAAACAGAGACGGGAGGGACCACTTTCAACTCCTGCTTGTAGCAACAAGTTGCCCAGAGCTTAATCAAAATTTGGCATGAAGAAAGAATGAGGGGAGTGGAAAGGGATATAAAGTACCACTTCCTGGAAAAGGTACAAATATGTAATTTCTCATGGCCTAAAATAGTGGCTGGTTTTGGTCAGTTTGCTTGACACAGATCATCTGGGCAGTGTAAGCATTGTTTTTAATTCACTTAATTGTTATATGTTTTGGTTTTCTCTTGCATTTTATTATATCGATGCAGTACATTACCTAGTTTGTATTCTGCTAATGTCATATTAAGCAATTCTTTCACGCTTTTATGAATTAACTATATTATAAGTTAACATAGCTAACGCTCCCCGCCTCACCCCAGGGCCCACGCCACCGGCTCTGGGGAGGCGAGGCGAGTGGGAGCCACCACCGCCGCCACAGCTGTACTCGCTCTCTGGGCCCACCAGCTCGGAGAGTAGAAAAGAGGGAGCCACTATTGCAGCAGCCCGGGATGCTCCCCGCCTCAACCCGGGGCCCACGCCACCAGCTCTGGGGAGGAAAGGCGTGTGGCAGCCACCGCTGCCATAGCCATTCCATCTAAAGAGATCTTCCGGGGTCTAAGTACGGACTGTGGATGTTGGACTCTGGGTTTTGTTGTCGGTTATTGTCAGACTGTTGCGGGGCGATTGAGGTTCGTTTTATTGTTATTGCTTCTGATATTGTGTACTTTGATGTTTTCACACCTTGCAGTGTGAATTGTAATGTACTGATATATTGATTGTTGATTTTTTGTACCATTGAGGAATTTTTTACAACTGTATTGATTACTTTGCATTATTGATTATTTGTATTATTATATTGTTGTAATTGTATTTATATCAATGTGTTGTAAGCCGCTCTGAGTCAGCCTTTTGACTGAGTAGAGCAGGTTTAAATCCAATAAACATAAACATATAACCGCATACAATATATAAATGTTAACACTCATATTTACTGTGTTAAACAACTAATTGAAACAATAAGTACTGTACTCTCTAGTACTATTATTTGTCATCTGTGTGAAACCTTGTTTTGAAATGATTAGCTATGTTGTATATACTCACATATACTCATATTCTTCTTTCATGTCTTGATCAAACCCTGGACTGGTAAAATGAAGCCACCTTCTTGGCTTTGTCATTTGCCAAATGTAAATCCTCATAAGTGCATGTTTCTGGCAGTAGTAGGCAGACCAGTAAATATACTGGGTTCTGTATCTCTCCACATTCACACAGCGTGTTGTTGTCTGTCAGCAGCTTCCACTTGAGCATGCTGGTATTGCATTTAGGGACTCCAACCCTCTGCCTATTTAGGGTCCTCCACGTGATGTAGGAGAGGTTGAGTTCCTCAGCTATATCCTCTCTTAATGTTGTTCCTTGTCCAGTGAGCTCCTTCCTCCATCTTCTAATTTGGTTTTGCTCTTGTGTACCCCCAGGAGTGTTTCTTCTTGTCATAAATGCTCTTCCTGGATCTGAGCCAGCAGACTTGAAAACTCATGTTAAATAAATGTTAAAAAGTAATCTTTTTTTTGCCATGTTCATTGCCTCTCAATATTTGTAAAAGGGGTGTACACCTGCAAATACCTGAGCATGCCTTATGCAAAGATCCTGGTAACACAAAATTTTCTTTGAGAGTTTTGGATTTTAGCAAAGAACCTACAATCTGGTTTCTAAGGGTAGAGAGCAAGTGTCTACTATGCCTTTCCCATAGGGGGTGCTAGTTCCCATCCATGTCCAATTTGGCCTCTATATTTGCAGAGATTGAGAAGTACAATGGTTTTACTCTATTTACTAATGCAACTTTAGGACTGTCGTTGGGATGAAAGTGCTTTCTTTATGTCCGTTAGTGCACAACCATGTAACATTTATTGAGTTTCTACCCAAATTTAAAAAGAATATTGCTGCCATTATTCCAAATTTCTACTTCTTTCAAGTAAATTGGATTTGTATGGGGATAAAAACAAGACTATATGGCAGGGGCAGGGAAGAGAAAAGAATGGAGGAAATCCAGAAATCCTGTTCACTTTTGTCATGCCCCAGTAGGTGTGCCTATATTTTTAGCCATGCAAACAGATCTCATGCCTGCTTCCAGCAAAATATTTATCTACATTTAGTATTCCAATTCCCAAATAAGCTCATGTGTTTTGAAGTAAGCCCTGCTGAAATTTGTGGAATCAAGTAAGTTGGATTGCAGTCAGTTATTATCTATCTGGGAAGCTCTACTAAAAGGAAAACAGCTGCTGCTGTACATCTGGCAATAACCTTCATCAGTTACTTGTGTTAGGAATTAGATTTTTCTTTTGTTTGCTTTGAGTAGAAAAAATATACGATTCTGCTCTGTGAATATTTTGAGCACTTTTAAGGTGCCCAAAACCTCCTGGCAAATGATTGTGGAACTTTCATTTAAAAATAAATAAATATATACCATATTTGCTGGCATATAAGACCCAACCTCAACCCCTAAAATACACTGGAAAAATGGAGTGTGTCTTGTACTGTATACAGTGGCATATAGTGGGCTATTTTGGTACATAAGAACATAAGAACAGCCTTGCTGGAACAGGCCACAGCCCATCCAGTCCAGCATTCTGTCTCACACAGTGGCTCACCATTTCCTTCAGGGTATTCCCAAGCAGATGCCTTCACCTGCTTAGGATTCCCTGGAAATGATATTGAGAGATATCCTGCCTATCTCTCCAACCCGGAGGTTGTCCTTAAGTATCCATAATTATAGCCATTGATACTCTTGTCCTCCATGAACTTGTCTAATCCTTTCTTAAAGCTGTCAAGACTGACAGCTGTCACCACTTCTTCTGGCAGGGAGTTCCATAGACCAGTAATCCTCTGGGTGAAAAAGTACTTTCTCTTATTTGTTTGAGAACTAGTACCCAAAAGTTTCATCGAGTGTCCCCTAGTTCTAGTGTTATGCGATAGGGAAAACAGTTTTTCCTTATCTACTTTGTCCACACCGTGCATGTTTTTATAAACTTCAATCAGGTCACCTCTTAGACATCGTCGTTCAAGAGTGAAGAGGCCCAACTGTTGCAGCCTCAGATGGTAAGGAAGGTGTTCCAGTCCCCTAATCATTCTGGTTGCCCTCCTCTGCACTTTTTCCAGCTCCATAATATCCTTCTGGAGGTATGGCGACCAGAACTGTACACAGTATTCCAGATGGGGCCTCACCATAGATTTATAAAGAGGCAAAATGACACTTGCTGACTTATTTTCTATACCCTTCCTAATGATCCCTAGCATTGAGTTTGCTTTTTTCACTGCTGAGGCACACTGGGTTGACACCTTCATTGAGTTGTCCACCAGGACACCAAGGTCCCTTTCCTGGTTTGTCGCAGAGAGTTCAGACCCCATCAGTTTATAAATGTAATTGGGGTTCTTTGCCCCAACATGCATCACTCTGCACTTACTAATGTTGAAACTCATTTGCCACTGTTTTGCCCACGCCCCCAGTGTCGAGAGATCCCTCTGGAGCTCCTCACAATCTCTCACAGTTTTCACTACCCTGTATAATTTAGTGTCGTCAGCAAATTTGGCTACCTTGCTTTTTACTCCTACCTCTAGATCATTTATGAAGAGGTTGAAAAGCAGGGGTCCCAGTACTGAACCTTGGGGGACCCCACTCTTTACTTCCCTCCACTTGGAGAAGTGTCCATTTAGTGCTACCCTCTGTTTCCTGTCCCTTAGCCAGTTGCTGATCCAGGACAAGACCTGTCCCTTTATTCCATGACTGGTAAGTTTATTCAAGAGCCTTTGGTGTGGGACCTTGTCAAAAGCCTTCTGAAAGTCCAGATAAACAATGTCAACTGGATCCCCCTTATCCACATGCTTGTTGACACTCTCAAAAAATTCCAACAGATTAGTGAGGCATGATTTGCCCTTGCAAAAGCCATGTTGGCTCTCCTTTAGCAGCGCCTTCTCTTCTATGTGCCTATTAATTCTATCTTTTAGGATGGTTTCCATCACTTTACCTGGGACACATGTCAAACTGACAGGTCAGTAATTCCCTGGATCACCCCTGGATCCTTTTTTGAAAATTGGTGTTACATTCGCTACCTTCCAGTCATCAGGCACAAAGCCTGATTTGAGGGAAAGATTATATATTTTGGCTAGGAGATCAGCAATTTCATCTTTAAGTAATAAAGACTCCATTGTGTCTTATAAGCCGGCAAATACGGTTTTTATATTCCACAGCCTTTGCACATTGTGCTTAGTTTTGTAAGGTTTCTGATTTAAGAGGGTTTGCATTGCCTTTTGCTGTGATTGCATCATAAGACAGACAGACAGATGTACACGTATGCAGAACAGTCTCTGCTGTGTTCTGGCCATTTTCAGTGTGCTCATATGTAACAGACACAGTAGGGGGCTAATCCCCATGACAAACATTATATCCTTTTTTCTGACTTGCTTACACTCTGGAATTGAGGCAAGGGGATATATCCCTTTGAAGCTTTTGTCCCCAACTCCCATGCACACACACTCTCAAGATATGTTGGCAAGCTGGTTTGAGCTCGCCATCTTGAGCCAAACTTCAGAAGAAAATGAAATACAATGGAGTAACCGCAGCTTTTATTTGAGCTAGGCAGAGTTTAACTAGATGGGGTGGGTGGGTGCAGTTTTTAAAAGGTACTTCTAGGGCTAAAGTCCTTCTGCAATCCCAGATTCTGGGACAACTAGTTTTATTTAGTCAGTGTTAAAGGGGGGGGGGGGGGAGCCTTCTGCACATGAACAGGGACACAATCTTTAGATGCAAAGAAAGAAACACATTCCAGCCAGGAAAACAAAGTGATTAAAATGATTTGAGGCTTAGAATGGATTTGTGTGTGGTCTTTGCCAATTCATATTCAAGCCATGAATCCAGCTGTATAGGCAACACACAACCTGTGGAACACATCAAGCCCCAACTCTGACTATCATCCTAATTATGGCTTTGTTAGAACATATGGAATTGTGTTCTGGCAAGTGCAATTCAACTTTAAGCTAAGACATGTGGCTCATGCATCCCTTGTTCTGGTTTTTAAAAGAATATGGGGTTCTTTTTAAAGTGCCACTGGACTGATAGTGAGAATGGTGGTAGGGACTGAAACGATTGCTGTCAACAGCTGCCTTAGGTAAATACTGATTCTTCAGCTTTAAAAATGGCTCTTATGTCAAAATGAAATAATTTATCAAATCAAATACCTTATCTCCTTTGATGTAGGTCACCCTTGCTCGAAAGCCAATCATATCCAACTCTAGGATTCAGTGAGCATCTCTGTTTACAGTTAAAGAGCCAGTGCTGTCTGCATGTGCAGACATTTCCGTGGACCTGTGGCAGGCATGACTCAACACTGGAGTGCATGGAAAGCTGTTTACCTTCCCATCAAAGTGGTCCCTAGTTATCTGTTTGCAGCTTCTTGCTTTTGAACTGCTAGGTTGGCAGTCTCAAACTGCTGATCTGCCAGTTTTCTAGTTGCCAAGTTCAGCGTCTTAACCACTTGAGCCACCACAATCGCCCTTTTAGGTACTATGAGAACTAATGATTCTCACGATTCCATAGAAGGTCAGTGTCCAGATAAAACAGAATAGGCCCCTCCTTTTATGCTTTCCTTTGTTTTAGCTATTAGATTTTAGCAATGTCTCTTAATTTTTCCAGCCTTCAGATATTATCCAGTGCAGTATTCTCTTTAGTCAGAAAAAGAATAATCAGGACATATTTGATATTGTGTCCCCTAGAAACACACAAAGAAACAACAACAAAAATCCAGTATGGCTTTCTCTATGGATGAGTGCTGCAAAGAACAACTTTTGGGAACCTTTGTGCTTCAACACAAGCACAGAAATATGGCCCATACATGTAACTGAATATTATGATCCGTCTCCTGAAATGTTCTGAAGTGCTGCTTGCTCAGAATGAATGTGAAGCCTAGTTTTAAAAATATGCATATATAGAAATATATACTTAAATATATATGTGGTTATAGATCATAAAGATATTTACATAAGAAGCATATATTTGATATATAAGTTGATAAAAATGAGTATAATGAATACGAAATTGTTTTTTCTTCTTTGGCATTTTATTTTATATGTTTTATATGTACAGTAGACCCTCGCATAATGACGTTACTCCTCAAGTAGCATTGCTAAGCGATTTTTTGTTGTTGTGCGGGTTTCTGTGGAGTTTCCCGCATAACAACGTTTCTTCCAGATAATGATGGTTATTTTAGTGTCATTGTCTGAACAATGACACTAAAAACGTTGTTATGCGGGGAAACACGTGGTTCATAATGACGCGTTGTTAAGCGAAAATGATGCTATCGGAACACGTTGTTATGTGAGGGTTGACTGTATTGTATTTTAGTTTGTATTGTACTTTTTAAATGTATTGAGATGTATTGTTGTCATTTTCCTTTTGTTGTCTTGTTTTCTTTTTTAAAAATTAATAAAAAATATTTTTTTTAAAAAAAAGAATGAATCTGAAGCCATTTTGTGGTTTTCCCCCCTGTAATACTACTGTCATCTCAATTCCTAAGTAAGGCCTGGTTGTCCTACATCATGAATTTATGCCACAGCTTCAGCAATAGCAGCCTGCAGTCAATGCCAGCTTGTACAGGAGACAATGTTCTGGCGAGCATCTGGGACCAGCCTGATGCTGCTGGCATTCAGGTGTGAGATTACATTTGGCAGCAAATTTAGCTGTAACAGATCTCCTGTTCAAAAACTTGTATTTAAAATCTTTGCTGAATCTCCAAATAGATGTTCAGACAATAAGGTTTTGGCTTGGAGAATGCTTGGAGATTACTAACTTCCTCAGTACAAGTGTTCTCTTGTTTTTTTTAATAAAACCCTCTCATTGTAAAGGAATAAGATCTTCCCCGAGTAGGAACTGCTGAATTAAGTTGCTACGAGCATCTTAGTCTTCCCACAGCAAGTCCAATGTGATCAAGGGTTTAAAATGGGATTTTGTTTTTGTGCCATGAGAACTTCAACAGCCAAGGGTTAAATTTGTTTGGGCAGCTACCTTTGCATAACTCAAGTTGTTGCAAGATTCATGCCAACGTAGAATCTATATCCAAAAAGCAGTTCTGCAGGAACTGTTGCACAATTGGTTGTGTGATCAGGCAGCATTGTGGACTGTCTAGACATAACTCCCTTTATGATCACTCATTCCTCCCAGACAGCGCAGCTCCAGGTGCCGACCCTGAGATTAGAAAGAAAGGCTGTGACTCGGAGAAGAGCCTTCTCAGTGGTGGCACCAACTCTCTTCCAATCAAGCTGTGCCAAGTTCCATTTCTGCCTATATATATTTTTTAAAACAACCAAAATCATTCCTTTTTAAAGAGGCTTTGGAATGTATTGCCAACAACCAAGCATTAAGTATTTTATTTTATTTATTTCCATCACCAATAGGTTTTGTTTGTTTCTGGCATTTAAAAAAAATGTGTGGGTTTTTTTAAATGTGGGGGTATTGTATTGTAAGCTTCCCAGAGTGGGGAAATATCTCAGATATAAATGTAATAAATAAATGTAATAAATAAACAAATTAATTAATTAAATTATACTCTGAGTGCAATAGGATTTCAGCAAATGTCCCTCCAAATGTTGTTGGGCTGCAAATCCCATTTTCTTGGCTATGCTCAGCAAGAGTGATAAGGTCTGAAGTCCAACAACATCAAGAAGAATACAATTTGTTGATCCCTTCCCTTGGCATGTAGGAAGCTGCCCTACTCTCATTGATCCTTCCAGTCCCTTATTGTTTATTAGATAGGGCATAGGAGAAAGGCCCTTTCAATCCCATACTTTCTGGATGGCAGTGAGTGGGAATGGATGAGCTGCAACTGCCACCACTGCATAATACCTGTGCATGGAAACTTTATAGGGACATGGCTGGCCATATTTACAATATTAGCCGCCCTGAGTCAGCCTGTGCCGAGTAGGGCAGGATATAAATTATTATTATTATTATTATTATTATTATTATTATTATTATTATTATTATTATTATTATTATTATTATTATTATTATTATTATTATTATTATTATTATTATTATTATTATTATTTCTCAATATTCCTTTAGCAAGCCATCGTTCTGAACTGACCAAGAAACAATACTAATTTAAGGGTCATAGAATTAGACAGAGGTCTGTATTAACAGAAAACAGGATGGAGGACGGTTGTTTGCAGCACACGAATGAGGCCCAGAAGCCTGGAACTTCTAGTACACTCTTTAAATCCTTAAAATTATGCAGCTGGAAAGCTTTAACATGCTTTCCACTTGCCAGATTACTTTTCTAGTACCCCTTTTCAATACATAGCATTTCCCCCAAGACCCCTTTCAACTGTGTTCTCTCTGTCCTGCTTTGAATTTTGCTGTCTGTGTTTGGTTCAACCATTTCCAATGTGCTTGTGTAACCCGAAAGAAATTGAATAGCAGTTTCTTTCTTTCTTTTTTGGCAGGGAAAAATATTTTCCCTCCCCCCTTTTTTAAGAGAAAGAAGAATGAGAGGGGGAAAAGATTAAGATGTAAGCTGGCCAGATAAGCTTGGAACTGGGTTTATTACTATTGCTGAAAGAGGGTACAAGGATATAAAAGCAGACCTACTTTATTGGAGCTGAAGCGAGGTTGGTGGGAGACCCACGGCAATTGTGTGCCACTCCATGAAGGGATGTTTCATTAATTACACATTAACTATGTGCACTGAGTAGGAGGTAGAAGATAGAAAATGCAGATGTTTCTGTCCAGCGGCTGAATGGAAACCACTCTTGATCCTGTCAAAAGAACATTTTGAATCAAAGGGACTTCACGGGAGCAGAAGAATGAGTTCTGTGGCAGAGAGCAACGAGGCAGCCTTTTAATCATTAAGCCCTTTTATAGCGGTAAAATGAACATCCATTGTCATGGCCACTCCTCTGAGGCCCATCAGGCCAGGTTAAAAGGAGAAGGTAGTTTACTAAGGGCACTAAAAAACAGGACACAAGAAGCCCAACTGCTGGGATTCAAAAGCTAACAACAGCAGATGAATGACAAAGCAGAAGAGGAAACAGTACAGGTTCATTTACCCAAATGACTTTCCTTCCCAGTCCCTTCATAACGAATAGATACTGTCTGTCACAACCTGCATTGTTCCAGTAGGGCTCTTCCTTTGTTTCTGTGTGAGTCTTCTAGTATGTGTGTAATTTATTTGGCTGGTTCAATGAAGAGTCCTTAAAAAAATATCAAAATGTCATATTGCCCCATATCATTTTCTACAGCCATTAAGAATAGGGTTAGGAGAATCTCTTTAAACCAAGCTAAGCCATAAGAAAGAACACACCTAGAAAATGTATTATTACCTTGAAACTACTGAAACAACAAAACTATTTATATACACTTACAGTGATACATATTGTTACAGTTACAGTTATATATAGTTACAGTTAGTTACAGGTATATTTCGAAACAGTAATCACTTTTCTGCTTACCTCCTGGTAAGCAGAAAAGTGATTACTGTTTCGAAATATACCTGTAACTAACTGTAACTATATATAACTGTAACTGTAACAATATGTATCACTGTAAGTGTATATAAATAGTTTTGTTGTTTCAGTAGTATAAATAAAAGATAGATAGATATAGATATATTCCAGATGGAATAACAGAGCTTTTGACACATTGGAACAATGAAGAAAGAAAGAACTTGTTGGATCGGGACCTGATGTGGGCCGGAAAGTCCCGGAGGAGACTGGTCAAGTAAGACATGTGAGGCAAGATGGAGCGAAGACCAGCATTTATTGATCAGAAGGCAGTTAACTTTATACTCTGCCTAGCTCGACCAAGTGCATACGTTGTGCGTAGCCATTACAGGAAAGCTGCAAGTCTGCACCTTAAGAGTACACAAGTTACTCATTAGGGGTGACTTCATCAGGGGAAGTTCCTTATCTATCTAATTTACTACCAGGGGGACATGCGTTGTCTACCGCTATTGGGAGTAAACATCTGCCTAAATTGACTCTTCAGCTCAGAGTCTCCACGGAGGCAGGATTACCCATTACATGTTTATCAAGCTCACCACCCGGTGATCTTTTGCCCTCTACTGACCGAACTGCCTGTCAGGTCAGCGATCAGTGAATTAAACTCCTATTAATTTGCGCCCCAATGTCTGTCCCTTCGGGACCAAAGCTCAAAAGAGTATTCTCCCAAACCGTGATTCTGTCAGGGACAGTATGCCAATTATGTGCACGGAACCCATACTCCCCCTTTATTTGTTTGATTGGACCTGACAGACGGCTCACCGTAGGAGTGGCATGAGCTGATGCCAATTATGTGTGCGGAACCCACAAGAACTGACCAAACGTCCTTTGCAAAGAAATTTTCCAGATGAAGTGGAACTGGAAAGGAAACCTTGTCTTGTGTAGTCACTAAGCAGCCTCTCAAGAGTGCAACAAACAAGAAGGCCTCTCCTACAGATATCGTATTCTTGGCAGATCTGGTTGTGAGGAGATATTGATTCAGATATTGTGACCCCAGGCAATTCAGAGTTTTATAAGTCACTAGCTGATTACCCGGCTTCGCTCAGTTTCTTTTAATGCAAGACTTGTTGGTAATTAGTTTTTTTTAGCTGCTTACATGGCCTTGCCTGGTGTTTGTTTTTCCAGGCCAGGGTCTCCCTCCTCCGCCTCCTCCACACACATGCACAAGTGCGCACGCACACACACGCGCGCGCACACACACTTTGCTCATGTTTTTGTTTGTTATGTAAGATGTTCTGATAAATTTTCTTTTTAGCTGCTTACTTTTCCTGGACTGTACTTCCTGTACCACTGCAGCTGGTGGGAGTACCTCTGGTGCATCCTGATGCCAGCCTTCGTCCTCCTGTCCTCGGTGCTGGGAAAGATCCTCCTCTTCCTCTTGCCATCCAGGAGTAACCCAGCAGAGGCCTGGGTGACATGCAAGGCCTCAGCTTCCGCTGACCACCCATGATGGGCTCAGTTGGGCAGTGGGCATGGGAGACCGATGCCACTTCCGCTCCGACACCGCCCACCTCGCCCTTCTTGATGCCGCCGCTGCAGGGGGCCGGTGGGTCTGTTACACCTCCTGGGCCTCCACCCGCTGGCTGGCCCAGCAGGTTTCCCGGAAGCCCAGCACCCCTGCTGCCTCTCTGTCTGGACCGGTCTGTAGATTCAGGTCAGCCCGCTGTTGGGTGCAGGTTAGGTGGGATGTGCACACGAGCATGCAGCCATTTCTCTTGGGCCAACAGTTGGTGGGGAGGGTGTTAGAACATATGCATAGTGCATGCACAGTACAGTTTTTCTATCAGTTTGTCTCCTGCCAGAGGTGCCTTTCACTCCCCAATTTTGGGGGCAGGCACCCCAAAATTTTGTTCCAGACCCCTGCAGTGCTGATCTTGCTAGTTCAAACTACCTTTGTGCCAAGTTTCACTGGGATAGGTTCACGGGTGTGGGAGCTTTTGTGGGACTTACATAACTACACATCTGTTTTATACATATAGAAAATCATCACTTTCAACTGAGCTCAGAAAAAAATTAAAAGCCAGTCCATTTTCTTCTGCTTGCTATGTCCACATAATAGTAACTGTGTGCCATCAAGTCAATTCTGATTCATCCTGACCCTTTCCAGGGTTTTCTAAGTAGAGACTGCTCAGAACTGGTTAATCATTCCCTTCTTTTGAGGGTGTCCCAGGATTGTGCAGCTTACCCAGGGCCACATAGGTTTAGCTCTTTTACTAGGAGGCACAGTGGGGAATCAAACTCCCAGCATCTGGCTCCACAGTCAGATATTTAAACTACTGAGCTCTCCAGCCAGCTATATGACTCTAGAAACCTCACTGTCACATAATTAATGTAAAATGGATGTGAAATCAATGGTACATCTGTTCATGGACTGATGCAACTCGATCCCAGTAAGTCTTTTACACAAGTGTTTAGATAGGACTTCAAATTAAATGTGAATCCCATTGCCCTTCTGTACCTGTATACAACTAGCCGGTAAATTAACGATATGTATTACACATTTAGTACATGATGGTGTCTTTAACAGGCACATTTTGAATCAAGGCAGAGGATTTTGGGATATTCTGTATTCTGACCGCATTATGTTATTTTATGTGCTTGAAGCCTGATAAATTTTATGCCTTCAGGCAAAATAATAATCTCATCAAAATAGACGTTTAAAATATATTTTTCGTTCTGCTTTTTGTGCTATCCGGCATAAATTCAATTGCTAGTTCCAGATAGAATAGACCTCTTTAATCAGTGCTCAAGATGGAACTAATATATAACCCTAAGACTTCTAGAATCATAAAATATGTTTGAACTTCTTTGGCAACTATGGTATCACATTCTCTTGAATGCCAAGACTACGTAGCACCAACTTAAGGGTACATAGCAGGCCTTGTATGTAATTGGTATTTGCATGTAGTTTGACAATGTGTATTATAAAATCAAATTAAAAGTGAAATGTGAGTTAATATTTTCTTATCTGTCAAAAGATTTTATTGTTAAAAAAACATAATTTCAATTGAGGCATTTCCCCCAAAAAAATTCCTCCTCAACAAAACATAACATTGCAATTACTGCTTCACAGACAAATTAGAACTTTCTCTCTCTTTCTCAGTGTCTTCTCAGACAGCTGGCTACCATCATGGCCTATCTCGACCTATCTCTACAGCTGTGGATTAGTTGTCCCTTATTAAGGCGCAGCCAGTTTTTGATAATACCTATCTTCTTCCTCTTCTACATTTAACATTGATCTTCATTTCAAAGATGTATTACAGTATATTACAGTATATTATATGTGCCACGATGAATTCTACTTCCAACATATGAGACTTTGTGTTTCTTAATAATGAACTCTAGTGTTTTCTGTTTTCCTGTCTGTGAAATGCCTCTTCATTCTTTTTCTATCAGTCTATGAAATGCAAAGGATTCTTCTGTACATCCATAATTTCAAAGCATTGATTCTGTTGAGGATCTCCTTCTTAATCGTTCAAATTGCACATCCATTTAGGAAGATTGACCATATGTAACACTAACATTCGCAGTCTCAAATATATAAGTTACTAGCATATTTTTGCCCGGCCTTGCTGGACAGTTTTTTTTATGGCTATGGGTAGTTTGGGTGGTGGTGTTTTGAATTTGTGGTTTTTTAATTTATTTGATTAATCTTATTTATTTATTTATTATTTTGACATTTTAAAATATTTTTTGACTGTTTTTTACTCTTCTGGCCTCTATGTGGGGCTGTGTTTAAGAGTACTGTGATTTTCTTTCTTTGTTCAGTTCTGTCCCGGAGGCATGGAGGGAAAACATGTGGTGAATGCTCTTGATTGTTTATTCTGTTTTTATTTTGTTTTTATTTTGGGGTGTTGGGCTGGGGGGGTGTTAAGTTGGGAGTTTCTACTTAAACCCCCCCAAGTGTTTCTGCTTGTTCTTTTGTTTTTATTTTGGGTTTGAGATGTGTTAAATTGTTTTGATTATTTCTGGTTATTTATTTTTCTGATATCTTCCATATTTATTTGTTTAATTTGTGATACTATTGTTTATTGAGTTAGGTATTTTCGTGTTGTAGATAGGTGTTTTTAGTGAGGTTTTTTGTTTTTCGGTAGCCTTTGGTATTTTGGGTGTTTTTTGGTGAGTTTGTGGTTTATTGTTGTGTTGTATATTGGTTTTAATTTATTTATTTGTTTATTTATTTGTGTTTTATTATTTTTGATTCTTGGCATTTTGGTTAACTAGTTTTGTTGTTTTTGAATTTTGTGGGGTGAAGGCCCTGTTTGTCATTTCCTCTTTTCCCCATTGCGGTTTCAAAATTAGGTTTCGATGCAGTGATGGGGAAAAGGAAGAGCTGGCAGTCAGCTCACTCTTCATCCAGTAAGGTTCGTTAGGTTGGTCAGGTGAAAAGGTGAATAGAAGAGCTATCTTCTTCATGATGGTTCTCTCCTCTTGGCCTCCTTTTCCCCTGACTTACTCAATGGGAGATCGGCAGGCAATGATTTGTAAGGGGTGGTGCTCTTCCTTGCGGATTGCTGGCTGCTGCTTTTCTATTACCTCCTCCACTGTTTTGTGCTAGTTCTAGAAACAGCGGTGTGGGTAGTACAAAGGCAGCATCCAGTCATTCGCCAGGGAGGGTGCTTCCCCTGACGAATTGCTGCCTGCTGCTTTTTTTCCTAGCCCGGCTCAACTTACCTTGAGGTTGGCGGGGTAGTGTGGAGGAGAGGGAGTCCCTCTTCTCCCCGTTGCTCCGGAAAAGAAGGCTGGCGGTTGTCTCGCCGTGTTTTTTGCGGGTTTGGGTTAGCAAGGCCATGAGACACTGTGTCCACCTGCAGCGGCCTTGCGTTCCCGTTGCAGGAGGTGCTGCGTCCACCTGTGGCGGCCATGCATTCCCATTGCATGAGGCATAATTTTATTTTTTGCACGCCGGCTTTTTCAGCATTCTGCGCGCTCGCGCCCTTCAGCCTGATTGGCTGAAGTGGTCCCAGCATGGAGGACACTGGGGCTTGAAGTTTTGTTTTTTTTGTTCGCGTTCGTGCGGCGGTTTTTTTCCTGTGGCTCATTTTGTATTGGGCGCGCCGGCTTTCCCAACTTTCTGCTTGCTCTCACCTGTCAGCCTGATTGGCTGAGAGGCGGCATGACACAGAGGACATTGGGACTTGAAGTTGTTTTGTTTGCGTTTGTGGGATGGTTGCCCCACTGGCAACTGCTGTACCCTTGCAGCGATGTGCGGGCCGGGTAAAGGCAAGTGTGGGTGGCTCGGTATGGGATAGTATGGATGGGTGTGAGTGTGTATGCCGGAGTCCAAAGGTTAACGTCCTTATAGGTAAAGAAGTTGCTTGTTACATAGCATTTTCTTCAGCTTCACAGCAGTTGTTCTAATTGTCTCAATTCTCTTTGTTTCTGTATTGGAGTCTATGTAGTTGCTTGCTAGGCATCCCAGGTACATATACTTGTCATGTGTTGGGATGTTAGGGTCTTTTCACGATCTCCCCAAAGGGCCTTCGTATCGGGAAGAGGCAGCTTGGGATGCTGGGCTGTGTTTTACTGTGCAGAAGGCCAGACGAGTCATCTCCTAAAATAGAGGGTCACTTAACTTCCTGTTATTGCAAGTTGTGTTCACGAGCACATCTTATGAGTATATGTAATCCCACATGACTGCTTGCACTAATCAGCACCTTCTCCAACCCATTTCCTGCTTTCTTATTGTGCAGTTAATAAAACAAGCTGGGAGGGCTTTGTCTTCAGAGATCTCTCTCCAGCCCCAGGAAAAGTCAACTCTGGGGCTGTCTGTGTTTGTCTGTTTGTTTGTGCATGCATGACTGTGATTTCTGTGTGTGAACCCATCGGGGAGGCTGGTGTGAAGGTCTCCCCTATTACAACAGTCATGAAGTTTATATGTGAGCAATTGCACATAATCTTTATACTGCTACTATCTCTACTTATCCCCACCAATTTTGGCCTTTTTGCATTGATTGACAGTCCCACATTGTTACTTTCTTTTATGACCAGATCTAACAATATTTGAGGGTCATCTGAGGTAGCAGGACTAATGTCATTGGTGTGTCTACATTATGTAAGAGTCATTTGTTATTGTTGTTGTTGATTTGAGTTGACTGTTTCTTATTGTCAATTTTGTAGTATATGTACCTAATGGACAACATAAACAAATAAGAATACACACTTTAGCAAATACACTTATATACTGTCCCATAGTACTGGGCCGATCACAGGTAATTAACATTTTATCCCCAACATGCTGGGTACTCATTTTACCAACATCAGAAGGATGGATTCATCCTTAATCTCTGTAAGGATTGAACTCAAATTATGAGAAGAGTTCACTACAACATGAGGGCTCTTAAATCTAACTGCAAGAGGATTTGGCATAACCTTTTCTGAATAAACATTAAACAAAATTGGTTACAAGATACACACTTGACAGATTCCTCTTCTATTTTCCACTTCATTGTTTAATTCTCCATCTATCTTCATCCTGGATGTTTGTTCCCAGTATAAGTTCTTTACTATATTTTCAAATATTATTTGAAAAGAAAAGATAAAGGTGATGTGTGTGTACATATGTTTTGAAGTATCTTTTCCAAAATGTATTTATAACTAACATTGTTTAAAGATTAAATTTACTTTTGATTTGCATATAAAAATTCCACTCCTAACAATTATTTGCTTTCTTACTGTCAAGAAATATAATTACAATTGGAATTATATGAAGAATTTAAATTGCCGTAAGTCGTATCATTAACTAGCCTCCTCTTGTTCATAAAATCTGTTCCACTGATATTCCTACTTATTCATGTATTCAAACCTTTAAAACAGTAATGATAATCTTGTAATCAGCATTCATCAGACAGACTGCCCTTTGAAAATTACATAAATATGATATTTTCTGTTACTTATATCCTGCTATCAGTTTGGCATTTTCTGTGTTTCAGGCATATTGATTAATCTCACACTCCAGTTATGTACAAATGCAAAAATAAAGCAGGTACTAAATTCCTCTGGGAAGTATCAGAAAATTGTGCCACCCACCTACTTATTCCAGGACCTTATTCATTTTGATAGTTGCCCCTTTCATTTTGGTGGACAATGTCCAGATATTTCATTGCATTCCTTTCAATTGGCTATGCTGTTTTATGCTAATTGAAGCTACCATATTACAGCACCAGGCAGGTCACATCATTGTGTTTCTAGTGCATCTCAGACGTTGCCTAGCTTGACTAAAACATTTAGGACATTGTTCTTCAATTCTCAGAAGCCTTAGTCAGTACATTGGCTTATCAGTGTTTGGGGAAATTGACTTTGGCTTCTGGGAATTGAAGTCCAAAAATCAAAGGTTGGGGAACACTGCTTTAGGGGATAAACAAAGCAATACATTTATAAGAATACCTTCTTGCTCTACTTTTCTACTCTTTAAACAACATCTAAACATATCTTTCTCTAGACTAGAGTCTTTGATTTAATCATTGGTTTTTCAGCATCAGCTAATTTGACTCCACATTGTTTGACAAATTGCTATCAGTGCTCAGTGATCCTAATCTTCAGCTTCAAATTCTGTTCATACTAAACTAGCCACTCACTATTTGTGTTTGTCTGAGATTTTGGCACAGAAAGTATATTTAAAATTGACATTTTATGGATACAAAGAAGGTTAAGTTTCCTGTTTTATGTTGCTATTCATTAAGTGTACAGTATATATTGACTGGCACCTCATATGTCAGAGACCAAATATGTTAGCATATTACCATGCCTGGCTGTATTGACGGGTGGCATTCTTCATTTTGTTTATATAATAGATTTATGGTAGTATTTGTTAAGCACATTACAACATACATTTTTGTTAGAGCTTTTTTCCTCCTTAACAGGAGATCTCTGAAAGCATTAATCTATAGGTATGCCTTGGTAATCAGCAGAATTGGCTATTGCAATTCCCTCTACATGGGGCTACCCTTGAACCTGGTACAGAGACTTTATCAGGTACAAAATGCAGCAGCCAGGTTAATGGTTGGTATTGGCCAATTCAACCATATCATGGCAGTCTTGTCTAGTCTGCATTGGTTGCCCATTGTACTCAGTGCAGTGGTGGGATTCAGTAGGTTCGCCCCAGTTCGCCAGAAACAGTAGGAGAAATTCTAGCTGACCCCGCCCATTCAAGTTTTGAAATAAAGTAGTCCTAATTCGGGCACAACACAGGGCTTTCCCCCTGGCCACACCCACCATACCACGCCCACAGAGTAGTTAGTAATTTTTTTTTGAATTCCACCACTGATTCAGTGCCAGATTCAAGGTGTTGGTGATGAGTGACCTACAGGTATAAGGCCTTAAATGATTTGGGGACATGCTATCTTACGGAGCGCCTCTTCCTCTGAAATTATACCTGAAGTACTGAGATGCTTAAACTCTGAATGGTCACACCTGGAGATATGAGGAAAGCAGGGACCAGATCAAGAGCAAACTGCAAAATCTTTAACAATTTCAATTTCTTCATTGTGTTCTCTGTTGATTGCTATTTGTAATTGGGGGGTATTATTTCTGCTTTGTTATTTATAACTTATTTAGTTTGTTTACTCTTTTTGTTTATTTCTTATTATATAGATTTCTAAAATGTGTTGTTAGCCACCCAGAGTGGGAGAATATCCCAGATGGGTGGGGTATAAATGTAACAAATATTTGTCAATATTATGATAATCTGATGTTATCCCAGCTTCATGAACATCCTTCCAACTTGACTTAACTGTATTCTCAGACAATAAATGATGAATATGTTATGAACTAATTGGGCCTGGGAATTGCACACAAGGGAATGTGCAATGTTGAAGTTAAACAGAAAGAGCAAATTGCAACTCACTTACTGTTGAGTCCGAGAATAATATGCAACACGACAGCAAGTTCAGGGTTTAATCAACAGTGATTTATTACAGCTCAGTTCGGACTAGGGAATAAGGGGACAAGGTGGCTACTTATATACAGGCAGAACGGCAGTTACAGAGATACATTTGCCTAGGCTACCGAAAACACGGGAACCTGTGTTAGAGCCAATCATATTTCAATGACAATGATACGAATTAAGTGCCTAAGAGAAAGGGTGCACTTTTGCAGCAAAGACTTAGTGGTGTCTTAAGAATTAAAGCAATATAACGTTTGGACACAACATTCTGGGGAGTGGAGGCAGGTGGGAGCTGCCGCCACCGCCGCTGATGTCCCCGCCCTCTGAGCCTGGCCCACTCGGAGGGCTGAAAAGGGAGCTGATGCTGCCACAGCCGCCAATGATCACTGCCTCACCCCAGGACCCACGCCATCGGTCCCGGGGAGTGGAGGCAGGTGGGAGCTGCCGCAGACCATCTTTGCTGGCACTTGAGACTCCCTCCTCCACCATGATGTTGGTTAGGACTTGGACTTGGACCTTGATGGCAGGGGTCCATTGCTGCCTTTACTCTCCATCTTCAGTTTTTTGGGGTGATTGGGATGAGTGCTGGGTGTCATGTATTTTTTGTGTCAGTGGGGCAATTATTGTATATTATTGTTTTTGTATTGTATTTTATATTGTGCTTTTGTATTTTTTGATCTGTGAATATAACTACATTGTATCTGTTACTTTTGTGAGGTACTCTTGCTTTTTGGATTATATTTTGAATTTTGAATTGTATTATTGTTATACCTTATTGTGATTCTTTATTTTTTGTAAAGTATATTGTATAACTTATATATTATTGTTTATTGTATATCATGTTTGTATATTGTATTTATTTTTGTTGGAAGCCACCTTGAGTCACACTTGTGCGAGTAAGGTGGGGTACAAATTTAATAAATAAATAAAAATAATCCCCCCCCAGTGGGGAACCCACTCTCCATACCTTTGGGTTGGACCACAGGTCTGCTTAGGGTGCTCAGCATTCGTGGGACTTGGGGCAATGGGTACGGGATAACCAGAGTCTATGGAAGTGCCGGTGGACTCACTGGTTGACCTAGGCAAACCAAGTTTTGTGGGGGGCTTACGTGAAGCAGGGTTTGTGGGGGGGGGCTTACTCGAAGCAGAGATAGGAACCAATGGCAATGGTGCACACCCCGAACTCAAACCGGTTGTAAAGTCTGCCAACTCCAGAGGGGTTCTTGGCAAGAGGGGCACCATGGCAGCTGACAAGAAGTCAGCTGGAGGTGGTGCTGTAGCATGACTCCGTATTGGTGACAGAGCTGTACCTGTAGGGCGAGGGACAGTCTCTACCACAGACTCGGTGGTGTTAAGTTCCTGAAAAGGTACAGCAGACTCATAGCCGCGGCTGTGGAAGAATTGGTAAAGGACCCAGAACTGTATTGTGAAACCCATGTGCCTCCGCCCCCAGTGTGGCAGTTCTCTCCCCGATCCCGGGGATGCATTTAAAACTCATTGACCCAACGTATAACCTTTCCCGCTAACCCCGGGGAACTTGTTGCTTGACCACTATCAACCCAAGCCTCAAACTCGTGGTCGAGCCTGGACCCCCAAAATGGCTCCCGGCAAATGCCTTTGAGTGGATGGTTCCAGCGCACCCAACCTTAACCCATAGTGCAGACAGAATTACCACTTTGTCTTTCCAAAACGAACACCCCAGAGGGAGGAGCCTAAGGTAGCTGGTTGGAGTGATTTATGTCGTCTCCTTCTCCAGACAAAGAAAAAAGGTCCTATTTGGGTTAAAAGTACCATGGAACTTGCCAAATGATAGCTACTGCAGTCCTTAGGATGATAAGGTACCGTGGGAGTTGTTGAAGGTCCTGTTGAAAAACTATTTGCTGATAAATCTTCTGTTGAAAAATACCGGAGAGAAAAGTGCTAAGAAGCAGAGGCCTTTGGCTGCAAAGCTTTTAAAGCAATAGACCTGCCATCTCCCTTTTGTTGCTGTGAGGACTTTCTTTTTCACCTCTTTACCTCTGATACAATTTTGGAGGAAAAGGCTTCATACAAGATTGATTTGGAAAAGTTTACATTTTACAGTTTATCCACTAAAGCTGTTTCTTTTTGTTGCCGTCCTAATTTCAGAGGGAGGAACTGCCATATTGGGCTGAGCCGACTGAGCTGGCATGAAGCCAGGTGCTTTTTGTGATAAGATAAAGCTTTGTGGTTGTAAATTAAAATAAAACTGCAGTCTCTTAGTAGCTGGTGGAAAAATATTTGTGGACTATTGATAGCTGCAAGTTGCTGAGCAAATAATATCAGGTACTGGAAGAGAGACAACAGTAAGAGACTTTTTTTTACAAGAGGTACTGCAGCGGTGGTGGATCAAAATAAATGAAGAGGAAAGTCTGGAAAAAAGAGACTGTATCTGATAAAGTATATAGACATCTTGTCAGTGCAGATGACAGCCCAATAAACAAAGAAGAATCTGAAAATATGGATGCAAGACTACCCTCTAAGGAAAAACTGAGTGGAGATCTGACTCTGTTGGAATTAAAAGACTTTATAACTACAAAATCTAATTAAGATAAAAAAGAAATTAAACAGTTTGTTAAAGAGGTGGTCAGAGAGGAAGTGCAATCTCTGGAAAAATCAATTTCTGGATTAAACATGAGAACCAATACTTTGGAGTCAGAGGTTAAGGACTTGGTGGAGATTGCAATAAGGCATGAAAATAACATGGACAAAAGATTTAAGCAATTGGTGAAGCTACAGGATCAACTGAAAAAGAAAAACATCAGGATTAAGTTTCCCCCCGACATGGATAAAGACAATTTAAAAATTGAAGTGGTTAAATGGTTACAAACCTTTGCTTTGGACTCTGGCCCAATTAAAGAAGAGATTGAAGCAATTTTTAAGGTCGGTTTCAAGAGAGGTCAACGCCCCAGAGATATGATAATTACTTTTGTATCAGGTTATAAAAAAGATCAAGTAATGGACTATTTATGGAAGCATGGTGACTCTGCATTAAAGATAGGAGAAGTAAAAGTACAAGTATATCATGATTTAAGTAATGAGACTATTCAATGGAGAAGACAGATGAAGCCGATAACTGAAATTTTGTTTAATTGCAATATAAGATATCAATGGGGTTTCCCTATCTTCTTAAATATATTTCATGATGGGAAGATGGTTAGAGCAGAGGACCCAAGGGAGCAATGAGACAACTTGAATTACTAAAAATTATAGTGATGGGAGACCAAAACTGGGAAAAACTGGTAAAAAATCTCTATGGAGAAGGTTCAGAAGGATCAAAGGGGAAAGAGGAGTATCAAGTGAAGGGGAGAGACCATTCAAGGGAGAAACAAAGGGAGAAACCTTTGGGTTATGGAAGTGGAGGGGAAATAAGAGAAGAAAAGGATGCATAATTGTCTGGTGCAAAGATAAAGCCAAAAAGTAAAAATAATATATAAATAGGCACAGGCAAGAAAGTGTTAACAATTTAAGAATATGAATATGAATATGAATAGAATAGGGACCAAAAGAATTAAAATAGAGGAAGAATAAGAGAAGGAGATGGGGAATAGTGAAAGAAGAAATTTAGAATAGAAGGGATAGGCTCTCCCTCCTCCTCCCCCCCATCCCCTAAATGGGAGTGGCCAGGCAATAATTAACCTGGCAGGGGGGATGAGTTTTTTGAGTGTTGTGTGTTGGTGGGTGGAACGTTATATGTTACATGTTGCATGTTATATGTTATTTTAAAAAAACAATGTGGTTTAAAAAAACGAACACCCCCCTTCACTGACAGTTTATTACGTTCCTCATAATAACCCTTGAGTTCTTTAGAAACCGGTGGCGGTGACTACCCAACCTGAACCCATAGCACAATCATAGACAGAAGGGGATCTTTGCTTGGTGCATTCACAATGCTTAAGTTAGAGTGGAGTGTTGTGATTATGAGGGACTCCCACAGTTCCCAGATCGCGGGCTCCACTGCGCCCGGCGGAAAGAGTTCATCAAGTCCAGTCTCAGGACAATCTCTCAGTGCAACATGCACTCGGCGGGTCTTTAGCCCAGTGGGTTTGACTGTAGAATCCAAGTCAAAATGAACAGGGGGCCCCTTAAAAGTTCCCAACCCCTGGTGCAACATATCCAGATACTTGTCATAAACGGTCTGAATGGGGTCAGCCTGAACCATATTGATTACCAACACTCTACATTTAAAGTAATTCTGAATCAATCAACAGGTGTATGAAATCAAATTACAAGAAGCAGGAGAAATCAATCTCCATATTGAGACCATATGGGTGAAGTGTCTTAAACCGGTGGATATAGAAACATTCTCTTTGTAACAGCTTTCTTTCAATGTTGCTATGAGAGTAAGGATCAGATTTGCAGCTTTCCAAAACCACAAATTTAAAATCCGGTCACTATGACCTGCTTCAATGAAATGATTTACCAAAGGTGCCATAGTATTGCCTGCCCAAATTTTGGAGTGATGTTCACCCACCCTAGTTTTCAGCTCACGAGTGGTTACACCCACATAACCCAAGCCACACTTACATGTGAGTAAATATACATAGTTACTAGTTTTACAATTGGTTAGCTGACAAAGTTTTAACACAAAATCAGTTTTTCAAAGAGACCTCCTTAGTTTGCCAGGACAGAAAGCAATGCACACAATCATTACATCAATAGTATCCCACTGCACTGGAGCAAAACAAACCTCGACGGGACTCATGATCAGAAAAGGTTACCATCTGTCTGATAGATCTTGTTTTCCTTAGGGCAATAACAGGCTTGCGAGAACAATCAGGTAAATGTTGCACCACATGCCAATGTTTAGAGATAATAGCTCTAATCTTCTCAGCTAATGGAGAGTATTGAAAAGAACAATACAACTGGTCTCTAACCTCTTTTGTTTTTTTGTTTTTTTGGGTAAAAAGCTGTTTCCTGGAGACAGCCTGCCCTTTCCTAAAATTATCTGCAACCACTTGTTTGGAGTAACCTTTATCATCTAAGAATCCACAAATGTCAGAAGCAGATTTAATGAAGTCACTTTCAGTAGATGAATTACATTTGGCTCTTTAAAAAAGTCCAAATGGTAAGTTTTTCCTAAGATGATATGGATGATATGAGGTATAATTCAAATAAGCATTTCACTCTGTACTCTTCCTATAGAGCCTAACCCTGGCATCACGTTCAGAAGACAACTACGTGGTAACATCTAAGAAAGGGATATCAGTTTTGCTAATGCTATGGGAGAATTTTAAATGAGGATTCAAATTGTTAATCCATGAAACAAAATCTGAAGCAAAAGAAAGATAATCTAGAATGAAAAATAAATCATCAATAAACCGTTTATAAAATTTAATGTGTGCAAAAAAGGGATTAATGGATGTTTTAAAAATGAACTCCTCTTTGAAATTAATCATGTATGCATTAGCTAAACCAGGTGCCACCGAAGACCCCATAGCCAATCCACAGATCTGCAAATAAAACGTGCTACCAAATCTAAAATAATTATGTTCCAAAACAATATCTAAAAGATCCAATAGGAAGTGTGTAGGGGGGTGTAAATCCTGATGGGAATCCAAAAATCTTTCAACAACAGTCCTAATCTCCTCCAAAGGAATGTTAGTATAAAGTGCTTGAACATCCAAAGTAATAAAACCACCACTTTCAGGGATAGAAAAACCCTCCACATGGGAAACAAAATCAGTAGTATTTAAAATAAAGGAGGAGGTATTTCAGGGAAAAGGATTAATAAAGTGATCCAGGAACAGAGAAATGGGCTCTAACAAGGAATTTGTCGAGGCTACAATGGGTCTGCCTGGCATTAAACCCTCACATGTGCAGTCTTTGTGAATTTTCGGAAGCAGGTGAAAAACAGGTACCTTGGGATACTGATTTAAAAGGAAATCATATTCCTTATCAGAAATAAACCCCATAGCAACACCTTCAAAATTAAGCTGGTTACTTTTGCAGTGGGGTCCGTGGTAAGTTTTTTATAGAAACTCTCATTAGACAGTTGCTGGTGCGCCTCAGCAATATAATCTACTGTATTTAAAATAACCACACCGCTACCCTTATCAGCTTGTTTAATAAGAATGTCTCTATCTGTTGCTAACTCCTCAAGAACAGAAATATCATCTTTCGACAGATTGGATCTAAACCTAATTTTTTGTTTCTCATGTGACTCAATATCCCACAAAATGAGCCTCTGGAATACCTCTATTGATGGGTCATTCACAGAAGGCGAAAAAGTAGATTTGGTTCTAAAGCATTCCACTGGTCCTGGAGTTTTATCCTGAAAAAAACACTTAAGTTTCAACAAACGAATTAATCTGTATACATCAATTCTAGTATTAAACGGATCATAAATTGGTGTGGGAACAAACCCTAAACCCAATGACAATAACTCCAAACCCGTTGAGATAATTGTTTGCTAGAAAAGTTAAAGACTAAGTCTTTCTTTTCCGGGACGCTTTTCTCTGGGGTAAAAAAGAAGACGATGAAGAAGAAGGAGGTTGTTGGGATGAAGTTCCAGACATGGATGAGCATGTAGTGAAAGTCCTAAGCCTCGGAGCCCCAACAAATTCTCTGTCGCTAGACATAGAAGTACCTTCAGAATCCGAAGTGTCCATAGAGACCAGAGGCTCTTTCCATGTAACCCTTTTGTTGGTAAATGACCTCTTCTTCTGATATCTCCATTTATAAACACGTGAAGTGGCATAATCACGTATGTCCCTATCAAACTTCTTGTTTTTAAACTCAATCAAAGAGTCCTGGAATTTCACTAAGTTGGCTTTAAGTTCCTCATAATTTTTGTCAAAATCAGCTCAAGAGGATGCTTGAATATTAGACTTGAGGTCATTAATCTCATCAGTGAGGATATCAACTTGATGATTGGAATGTTCAATAATTAACAAAATTAAGTCAAATGAGCAGCGGTCACGAATGGCTGCCCATTTATCACAAAACTCCTTATCTTCACTGAAAAGAGTAGGGCTCTTGTGAATGCGAAGCCCACAGGGTATCCGAGCCATTTGGATTCCCATCAGGATTTATACCCCCTACACACTTCCTATTGGATCTTTTAGATATTGTTTTGGAATATAATTATTTACAACCACACCTGTTGATTGATTCAGAATTACTTTAAATGTAGAGTGTTGGTAATGATTTTTCGACATCCATCGGCACAGAAAGACTGTACATGGGACGCAATTTAAAATACTTTAAAAATACTTTTAAAATTTGAAAAGTTTATATACTTCAAGTTATTATAACAAGAATATACAGGTAATTCCTTGTTTGATGAAATATTATTATGTATCCGAGGTTTGTTGTAAATATGTATATATGTATGTATATATTGATTGTGATTACTATATTAGTAAATTGTTTGTATCATTATGTTTTATAGATCCCTGAGGAAGATTTATACTGAAACTTCTTATTACTAGATGGAATTTGGATCTGTTTTGGATATACTTAAAGTGCATTAAACTCGTTTTATTTTATTGTCACAAATGGTCTTACTGCCTTTCTATTGGATTTCACCGTTTGACCGCTTCTCCTGCTTGAACCATATTGATGCCTGAACCTAGGGGCCCAAACCACTGAGCACCCAAAAGGTTGTTCTGACCACAACAAGTGGGAGTTTTGCAGTGATGCCTTTGAACTGCACATCAAACATGCCGACGCCAAGCACAGGGATATGGGGACCCTGCACATCTCTCAACTGGACCTACAGAGCCCGCAACTTGGGCTGGTCCACTGGCAGAATCTGAAAAAAAACTCACGGTGGGCAAGGATCGAATACGACGATCCCGAGTTGATCTCCATCCGGCAACAATGACCCAGAAGATGGATATCAATGACAAACTGACCCGTGACTGCTCGAACACTGGAACTGGAACCAGAGTCTTGACCGGCGATTTTGGAGATCCGGAGCTCTTTTCTGTCGGCGAATCTTGTCTTTGGAAGACCCTCCGGAACGCTGGCGGCACACTCTTGCTATATGTCCCTTTTGGCCGCACTTGTGGCACTCTGCCTCTGAAAGGGCATTTATCATGAAAGTGCTTGCCCCTGCAACCCTTGCATGGGGCCTTAACCTTATCTGAAGTTTTGGAGGACTTGTGGCAAACTTTCCGCATGTCGTCCCCCAACTCTTGGTCATCTGAAGATGATGAAGGTGGCAAATCTGAAGAGGACGAGCCATAGTGCTCCGGTCTCTGGTCAACTGCAGCCAATTTAACTGAGGAGTTTTTTCCCCTGAACACTTTCACACCTGCGCTGGCGACTTTTGATGCCAGAGCTTCCTCGAAAGCCTCATTGAAAGTCAGCGTGTTCCTTTTCATTAGCCTCCTCTGCACTGCATCGTCTTAGATGCCCATCAGCAACCTGTCCCTGAGGGTATCGTCCAAGTTTAGCCACTCACATGTCCCAGCCGCCTGGTGCAGGGTGGCAACATAATCGGTGATGGACTCCTCAGGCTTCTGGTTCCGATGGTAGAAGTTTATCCAGGTTGTGAAGATAGAGATTTGGGGCTGAAGTGGTCTCTTAAAACCGATAGAATGTCCCTTAGAGAAGTGTACTTTACTTCTCTCAGCTGAAACAGATTCACAATGAGATCAATTGTAGAGATTCCACAGGTTGCAAGAAACATCGCCTTCCATTCCTCCGGCTTTACCTTGTTGGCTATAACCCAATTTTCAAATTGGATTTCGTAGCTTGGCCAGGTGTCTATCTTAGACACTTCGAAACCCCCAAATGGTGTTGTGGTGGCAGCAGGTCCCATCCTCGTTGCCAATGTTGAGTCCAAGAATAATATGCAATGCGACAGCAAGTTCGGGGTTTAACCAACAGTGATTCATTACAGCTCAGTTCAGACTAGGGAATAAGGGGACGAGGTGGCTACTTATATACAGGCAGAATGGCAGTTACAGAGATACATTTGCCCGGGCTACCAAAAATGTGGGAACCTGTGTTAGAGCCAATCAGATTTCGATGACAGTGATACGAATTAAGCGCCTTAGAGAAAGGGCGCACTTTTGCAGTAAAGACTTAGTGGCGTCTTAAGAATTAAAGCAATATAACGTTTGGACACAACACTTACCACAAATGCAAAAAGAAAATTTCACCCGCAGTGTCAATGAATAGACAATACTGAGTAGAATTTAAGTTCATGCTCTGAGAATTTTGTGAAATGTCTACAACTGCAAAGCTTGTGAAGAATATTCATTTCACCTTAGTTGTCAACAAGTAATCTTCAATCCCAGAGAGACAGAGCAAGTGGCACTGTGTCACATAAAGTTACTCCAGTGTCTGTAACAGGAATCACACACTTTACTGTATGGGACCAAAGACAACAGAACAGCCGAAGGGTTGGCTTAACACAGGTTTATTGCATGATGTTCCGGTGGAGCATGAGGTAATGGCGGTGATACATCTCTATATATACAGTAGCATTATACATTTGAATCTTGTAGCACGGTAGCTCATTGGCTGCTACCGGCGTGGCCTCGCCCAGGCACGCCTCTCTTCAGTAGTTCTTTCTCCTGCTGCTGAATGCGGGGAAGGTTTTCCCGCGGCTGTCCGTGATTGAGCAATGTGAACCATGTGAGACTGAACGCTCGCAGCTGCCCTCTATGGGCTGCTTGCTCGCGTTCCTTTACAGCTGAGATACATTGTAATTGGAGTGGTTACATTCTTATCTTACAGTACAATGAGCATGCATACATAACATCCCTCCCCCCTAGGATGGGACGAAGTCCCGCAACCATTGTGGCTTGCCGCACGTGTGCTTGGGGCGTGCTTGCGCCTGACCTAGTACCGGAGAGCCTGTGATCCCTGACTTCGTGGGTGCTTGTCCTGCAACGGGAAACGGGGATTCGTTAGTGGCTCTGTGGGGCGTCCGTGCCTGCCTTGCACTGGGGGATGGGAATGGAATGAACAGCTGGGACGTGAACCCCTGCCTGTTGCTCTCGGACCCCGGGGACCCTCCTATTGTGAACCGCGGGACCGATGAGGATGCCCTTGTGGTTCTGCTACCTTCTGTTCCCCGCTCGGGGGACCTTGAGACTGTGGTGGGCGGACTCGCCGTCGCCTCCTGTCTTGGGGGTGTCGGTCTCCGGGAAATTGGTGCTATGTTGCATTCTAACTCACAGGGGCTACTGGGACTGGAAGTACCAGGGGCTGAACTGAAACCCCTCTTTTCGCTAGGACGGGTGGGGGACCACTCCGCTAACTCCCCCTGGTACTGTAAATCAAGGTCTAAACTTCTTGGGGAATCTGTGTTTTGGGGACGCTTCCAGGGGCTGTGTGTGAGATCGGGGCTCTTCCTTTCTGCCGCAAACTCCCGCAAAAGATCTCTGAGGATCGATTCCCTTTCCTCCCCCCTTGGTGGGGACCCATGTCCCCCTTTTTCTCCCCCTTGGGCTAAGCGGGTGGGGGAGTACCCTAACGCTGATTCGTGGCTATTTTCGTCTTCGTCCTGCTCTCCGGGGATCCTGCGCCTGAGTTGATCCTCGTGCCGCCTCCACAGGAGGCCTGTATTGGTCTCCACGCGGTATGAAACGGGGCCGGTTTGTTCTATTACAGTGCCCGGCACCCAGGCTGGCCCCGCGTTGGCGTAGTTCCTGCAATGCACCGGGGCGCCTATGCTGAAACTCTTTGCGGTTTCCACCCCTACGTTCCGCCCTTTGTCCTCTACTCTCGTGGGGTCTAGCTTGGAGATTACCGTGGCCAGCTTCCTGCGCATTAACAGCTCCGCGGGGGAGTACCCTGACGCCAATGGGGTGACCCTGTACCTTAGCAGGAATTGGCACAGTTGTAAGTTAAGATCTCCGGGGCCCATGCGCCGCAGCGCGTCCTTAGTGGTGCGCACGAGGCGCTCTACTTGGCCGTTGGTGACCGGGTGGAAAGGGGCGGAGGTGATGTGCCGAATGGCGTTGAGATCCATGAATGCCCTGAACTCGGCGGACGTGAAACAGCTAGCGTTATCACTGACGAGGGTGTCGGGTAAACCGAACGTGGAAAAGACCCTCCATAACTGTTTAATTGTTGTGGCCGAGGAGGTGCTCGAGACTGGAATGACCTCCAACCACTTGGAGAACGCGTCCACCACAAGGAGGAAAAGTGTTCCCCTGAACGGGCCAGCAAAGTCTACGTGAACCCGGGACCAGGGGCCCCTTGCTGCGTCCCACTCCCTATGTGGCAAGCGAGCCTCTTCTGGCCTGGAGCTTTGGCACGCTTCGCAAGTGCCGACCATGTGCTCGATGTCGGCGTCTAGCTGGGGCCACCAAAAGTAACTGCGGGCTAGTGCCTTAGAGCGGACGATCCCGGGGTGGCTGACGTGCAGCAGTTTAAGCACCCTCGGCCGGAGGGACGTGGGGATCACTACCCGCTGTCCCCACAAAAGGCAACCCCTCTCTAGGGACAATTCTAATTTCTTTTTGAAAAATGTGTCGAATTCCGCTGCTGTGGAAGACACGGGCCACCCTTTCTGTACCCAGGAGCAAACTGTAGCTAACGTTTTGTCCTTACCGGTCGCTTTGGCGATGTCGGCCGGTACTACTGGGGGGGAGTCTAGGACCTCTATCATTAAGACCTGGTGGTCCCTCTCTTCCTCGCCCACGTGGCAGCAATCCCGGGGAATGGGGGACCTCGACAGGGCATCCGCATGGCTGATCTCCTTCCCGGGCCGGTACACCAACGCGTGCTGATACGCGTTGAGAAAAATGGCCCACCTGAGCATTCTCGGGGACAGGATTTGGGGTGTGGGCTTATCTGTGGTGAAAATGCCTAGCAAGGGCTTAGTGGTCGGTCACTATGGTGAAGGGGCGGCCATACACAAAATCATGAAATTTCTTGGTCCCCGCAATTATCGCTAGTGCTTCCCTGTCTGTCTGGGCGTAGTTTCTCTCCGCTTGGGACAAGGACCTAGAGTAGAACGCTATCGGGGCCTCCCTCCCGTTCTCCAGCACGTGGCATAACACCGGCCCCACCCCCACCGGGGATGCATCGCATATCAGGACCACTGGGCGTTTGGGATTGAAGTGGGTCAGTACAGCATCTGATGCCAGGAGTCGCTTCAGGTCATTGAAAGCCTTCTCATGGTCGTCGCCCCACTTCCATGCCTTGTCCTTTTTTAACAATTTGTGTAGCGGTTCCGCCACGGCTGCCTTCCGAGGAAGGAAGGAGT
Organism: Bradypodion ventrale; assembly: GCA_035047345.1. Lineage (NCBI taxonomy): Eukaryota > Metazoa > Chordata > Lepidosauria > Squamata > Chamaeleonidae > Bradypodion > Bradypodion ventrale. The sequence continues at coordinate 108,331,348 of JAWDJE010000001.1, read as the reverse complement.
GGTAGAAGTTGAGCAGCCCAAGGAACGACTGCAGCTCGGGCTTGGTGGTGGGGCGAGGGGCCTTCTTGATGGCGGCCACCTTGGATTGGGATGGCCTTATTCCCTCGGGAGTAACACGGAACCCTAGGAACTCAACCTCAGTTGCGAAGAAAACGCATTTGTCTTTCCGCAACCGCAACCCCGCCTTTTCGAATTTTGCCAGGACCTTTCCCAACCTTTCTGCTAATTCGGCCCGGCTCCCCCCTGTAATCAATACATCATCAAAGTAGGGTAACACCCCCTCTAACCCCTTCAGGAGGCGTTCCACGAGTGACTGTAAGATCCTGGGCGCCGAATTCACGCCGAATTGGAGGCGCGTTACCTGGAACGCCCCTTTGTGGGTGACTATGGTCTGCGCAGCAGCTGTGGCGGGGGTCACCGGGAGTTGCTGGTAGGCTTGGGCCAGGTCGAGTTTAGCGAAACACCTCCCCCCGTGTAACCTGGCCAACAAGTGGCTGACTACCGGCACCGGATACGCATTAGGGCGGATCGCCTTATTGATGGTGCACTTGTAGTCAGCGCATATGCGGACCTCCCCGTTGGCCTTGAGCGCTGTTACATTTGGAGTTTCCCACTCCGCAGAATCAACAGGAACAAGAATCCCCTGGCCCACCAATTTGTCCAACTCCGCCTCTATTTTGTCCTTTAGTGCGAAAGGCACTCTGCGCGGTTTAAGTCTGATTGGACGTACTCCAGGGTCCAGGTCGAAAGTCACTGGGGGGCCCTTGAATTTTCCGAGTCCCTTTTTGAAAACCTCGGGGTGCGCATCGCACACGCTCTGTATTGGATCAGTCCCGGCGGCGTGTACTCCCATGGCGTGCACCCCCCCAATGAACAATCCCAGGGGCTGGAACCATTGAGTCCCGAGGAGGCTGCATTTACCTCCCTTGAGGACGACTAGGGGAAGCGTTGCGGCGCGCTTTTTGAACTGGACCTGGAACTTCCCAACCCCCAACACCGGGATGCGGTTCCCTTGCACGTCCTTCAGCGTGGACCTCAGCGCTTTGAGCTTGGGCCGCACGTGGGGGGCTATTTTTAGGAACTCTCCCTGGGAAATGATAGAGTAAGAAGAACCCGAGTCCACCTCCATCCTAACAGGGGCCCCTTGTATTACTACCTCAACGAAGTATCGGGGGTGCTCCGTGGATACGCTGAAAACCGGAGCGTCGTCCTCACTGTCGTCGGAGATGCGCCCTACTCCGTCCCGCTTCCTCGTGGTCCGGGTGCCGTCCTTGGGCCTCGTGGTGCGGTCCTGCCTCGCCGAGCGGTCTGGGGAACTCCTCTTGGTCTCGCGCCGTTTCCGGAAGACCTTGGCGATGTGCCCGCGCCGGCCGCAGTTGTGGCACTCGGCCTTGCGGAACGGGCATTTGGCGCGGGCGTGGGCGGCGCCGCAGCCGTCGCAGCGCCGGCCTTCCTTCTGGACCTTCCGGACGTCCTCGTCGTCACCGCTCTCCGCGGACGAGTTCGAAACTCGCCGGGCCGCGCGCACCGAGCTCTCTGCCTTGGCGGGTTTTGGGCGCCAGTCCTGGAGCTCTTGCACCCCAGCCGTCGTGGCTTCCGCGGCCTGTGCCGTGTCGAGGACTTGCTGCCACGTGGGAGGCGGCTCCTGTCTCATCAGCGCGCGCTGAGTCTCGGTGTCCCTCAGGCCGCAGAGCAGGCAGTCTCGGAGGGTGACTTCTGGGGTCTCCCACTTGCATGGGCCAGCGGCCAGCCGCAGGGCCGCGGCGAACTCAGCGACCGATTCCCCGGGTGCCTGGACTCGCCTCCAGAACGCGCTCCGAGCGGGGAACATCGCTATCGCGGGCCGGAGGTGGGTGCGCAACACCGCCAGGAGCTCTTTGGCTTTGAAGTCGCTCACCCTCCTCGGCGCGATCAGGTCCACCAAGGTCCTCTTGGTCTCATGTCCGAGCATGCGGACGAAGATGGCCCTCTTCTTGTCCTCATCTGAGACTTCGAGCTCCACCAGCGCTCCATTGAAGTCTATCTCAAACAGCTCCAAGTCTCCCGGCTTCCTGACCTCGTAGCCGGCGCATGTCTTGGTCCCGTGGGCAGCCATATCCCACCTTCGTCGCCAGTTTACTGTATGGGACCAAAGACAACAGAACAGCCGAAGGGTTGGCTTAACACAGGTTTATTGCATGATGTTCCGGTGGAGCATGAGGTAATGGCGGTGATACATCTCTATATATACAGTAGCATTATACATTTGAATCTTGTAGCACGGTAGCTCATTGGCTGCTACCGGCGTGGCCTCGCCCAGGCACGCCTCTCTTCAGTAGTTCTTTCTCCTGCTGCTGAATGCGGGGAAGGTTTTCCCGCGGCTGTCCGTGATTGAGCAATGTGAACCATGTGAGACTGAATGCTCGCAGCTGCCCTCTATGGGCTGCTTGCTCGCGTTCCTTTACAGCTGAGATACATTGTAATTGGAGTGGTTACATTCTTATCTTACAGTACAATGAGCATGCATACATAACACACACAAAACAAGATCACCTCCTTTCACTGCACTTTATTCTGTTGTCATGTTAAAAGCAATGAATGTATTTCCTCCCTCCCCACCTCCGCTCTCTCTGCTACTACAGCCCCACAGTAAATCAAAAAAGTAAACTCTCTGCATTGTGCAGGGCTTACTTCCAGGCCCCTACAGTTTCCACAGTAACTAATTAGAAATTTGCATATCTAAGAAAGAATTATTTAATACTGATGTAAACCCTTTCATTCTTCCAGGCTTGCCCCTTTTCTACTCAACTTCTGGTGGATGTTGGGCCTTAAGGTCATACTGTACAAACTCAGCTAGTAGGTGGCCTAGGTCTCCCTGTTTAGAGTTTGGGTGATTCATATCCTGTGAAGAAAATGTCTTGCCAAGGTTTTGTTGAACAGCAACAGTTTGAAAAGCAGTGCCGATTCATTGAGTTGCCACTTGTTTTAATCTATAACATCTTCCTAGGTCCTCATTAGCTAACTCTTGTGTAATTGAGTCATGCATTTTTAGACACATTAAGGCAGCAGAGGCAGATCACCTCCATGCACAGAGCCTCTTCGTTCTATTCATCTTATCCAAGCAGGGCTTTTAGGACGTTTCTTCTGCAAAGTAGTGTCAAAGAAAGATGGATCTCTACAACTGAGCCATAGTTAGTTTATATGTATCAAAGATCCAGAGCTTGGAAATCATACCTTTTGGACTTTTGTTGTTGTTCAGTCGCACAGGCGATTCTGACCCTTTGCGACCCCATGGAGAACTGCCCGCCAGGCACCTCTGTCACCCACCATCCTCCTCAACCCGCCCAGCTCTGTGCCCATTGCATCTACAATACCATCTAGCCATCTCATTTTCGGCTGCCCCCTTCTTCTTTGGCCCTCCACCTTACCCAGCATCAAGACTTTCTCAAATGAATCCTCTCTTCTCATTTGCTACTCTCCTAAATCCCCTAACCTAAGGATTTGTGGGATTTGTAGTCCAAAAGAGTAAACTTTCCAGGCTCTAGTCTAGTGTAGCTATCAGAGTGAACTGATAAACCGTTTCTTTAAACATGCGCTATGACCCATTAAGTATACAGAAAACATTTGAGAAACCAATTGCATGTGTTCTAGGTTTTTGTTATGAATTGGAATAGATATGGTTTCCAGTCCTTATTTCTGATAAATGATAAGCTCATTTTGGCCTTTGGGCATCATTGTGGAATGCTTTTTAAAAAATATTTTTAGGATACACACATGCACTACAGCACACATGCTTGCTTTCCACCTCACTCCTACCACCATAATTGCTGTAAGCCCCTGCTAAACATTGATCAGAATCCACTCAAAAAATTCCTCTAGCAAATTACCACAAATTAAGAAGTTAGCATGGACATTTGCTGTTGTGCTCCAAGTTACACAACTGGTATAAAGGTTTCCCCTGCTCGAAAGCCAGTCGTATCCGACTATAGGGTGCAGTGCTCATCTCTGTTTCAAAGCTGAAGACCCAGCGCTGTCTGCTCCTGCAGACATTTCCGTGGTCATGTGGCAGGCATGACTAGACACCGAAATGCATGGAATGCTGTTACCTTCCCACCGAAGTGGTCCCTATTTATCTACTTGCAATTTCTTGCTTTCAAACTGCTAGATTGGCAGGAGCTGGGACGAAGACGGGAGCTCATTCCATCCTGCAGTAATCGGGAATCAAACCGCTGACCTTCTACCATAACAGATACTGATTTATTCTGACTTTACTTAATTTATGATGGTCTTCCACATGTTTCAGAAGTATCGGAAAGACTATTGCGTTAAACAAAAGACAATGGGCAAATTCCCATTCAGGGATTGCACATCCACATTTGTGCTAGTGCAGGTACTATGATTGAAAACTCAATAGGACTTAGGCCAGTGTATGGCAGGCAGCTTTTAGCAATGTACGAGTATATATATTATATACTTGTGTGTAGGAATTGCACACACATAGAGAGAAAAAGAGGCTAATGTGAATGATATGACCTCTGGAAAATCACAAATCTTTCTAACTTAATTTTTCCTCTGAACACATCCCTCTCCAAAAGGAGGAAGTGACAACAAAGAGGTAAAGTTCCAGGTATAATTGGGTTTCAAAAAGAGTTGTGTGCTGTCATTATAACATACTATCATTTTTTTTGCACGGCCCTGCTGGGCAGTTATTATATGTGAGTGGGTGATTGGGGTGGTTTTGGGGTGTGTGCGCACCCCCCCCTCCAAAACCACCCCAACCACCAACACACAGATATTAATTGTCTGGCAAGGCAGGTGTGTGTGTGTGTGTGTGAGAGAGAGAGAGAGAGAGAGAGAGAGTGTGAGTGTGTGTGTGTGAGAGAGAGAAGTAGTTCAGCAGGAGTGTGTGTGTGTGTGTGTGTGTGTGTGTGAGAGAGAGAGAGAGAGAGAGAGAGAGAGATGCAGTCCATCAGTTGTGTGTGTGTGTGTGTGTGAGAGAGAGAGAGAGAGAGGAAGCTGCCATTCAGGAAGCTGCTTCCGGGTAAGTAGGGAGGGAAGTGGGGAGGCATAGGTTTTTTTGCCCTTTCCCTCCCGTCGGGGGTGGGTTGGTGGCCTCCCCCCCATTAACTGTTTCGAAGGTTCTTAGAAACAGTTAATGGGGGAAAAAGAAAGGCAGTAGACAGTGATTCATTACAGGAGTCACGCTCCCTTGTGGCTGGCTGGCTGCCGCTGTTCTTTTACCCCATCACTGTTTCGTGTTAGTTCTCGAAATAGTGGTGGGGTAATAGAAACGCGGCAGCCAGCCATCCGAAAGGGAAAGCGACTCCTGTAATGAATCACTGTCTACTGCCTTTCTTTTTCCCCCTTCATGTTGGCAGGGGCCAAAGGCAGCCGTGCTTTCAGCCCTCGCCCCCGGGGTAGGCGCTTGCTTCCCTCCGGGAGGCCAGGGCGGGATGGAGCTCCATTCTCTCCCCTGTCCCCTGGGGAAGTGGCTCACTTCTCCCCGGTAGGCGAGGGTGGTATAGAGTGCCGCTTTTGGCCCTGGTCTCCTGGGGAGGCCAAACGGAGTGCCAATGGGCTTTCTCTCTGTTCAGTCAGTGTGCATCCCTGTCCCTGCCTCTTCTGTGGCCATTGTTTTGCGTGCGCTGGCTGTCTCACCTCCTCCGCACTCATGTCCTCATGCCTGATTGGCTGAGGCGTGCCGCAGCGCGGAGGATGCTGGGACTTGTATTTTTTTTTCTATGTTTGTGGGGCGTTGGCCCCACTCTCGGCTCCCGGACCCTTGCGGCGATAATGTCTGGGACGAAAGGTAAGTGTGGCCGGTGCATTACGGGATAGGCTGCACGTGTGTGCACATGCATTCTGCACACGCACGGCCACATCCCTTCCTTATAGGTTAAGAAGAAAGACTACTACAAAGGTTCACACTTTAAGAAGCCCAGTTAATCCCCCCCATATATATATATATATATATATATATATATATATATATATATATATATATATATATATATATATATATATATATATATATATATATATATATATATATATATATATATATATATATATGTTGCTATGTTTGTTCATGAAAAACAACAGCTTCACAAGTGCATTCAGTTGACGTTTTATGTTGCTAATTATTAAGCTTATTAAAAAAAGATGTGCCGATGCAAATAATGGCCAAAGTGTTGATTTTATTTTCTTGCTTTCCACATCTCTCCTGGCTACAAATACTCCTAAGTGGGTGGAGGTAAAGAAAACACAGTGTGCCCCTGGTAGAAAGGCAGCTTGTGGGGGAACCCTCAACCCCATGCATCTGCCATTTCCCTTCTTTATGTTCTCCACAATGAACTCCTGCACAACAAAGACAAAGCATATATAAAGCAGACATTTATCCAGGTACTGGTACTGCATGCTGTACCACACAAGCCACACAATGAGAAGAAAGTTCCTATAGTGAAGGCAACTCATGGTGACTGATTCAGAATTAACTGTGGAAATTGTTTTATGGCGTAATGGCCTCTCAGCTGTGAAAAGAGGAGGCTCACAGTAAAACCAGGACCATCCTCCCTCCTCCTCCACTCCAACTCTTCATTCCAGCCCTAGAAGAAAGTATACTTTGAGTTGCCTTTTTCTGAAAGATTTCCACATACCAGTGACTGTTAAATCTGGCATTTCAACCACCAACAGTTGTATTTTACCCAGTCTTAAATTTAAGATAGATAATGCATTGCTTGAAGTTTAAATGGTTAAACACACAAGAGTTTGGGAGCATTTCAGCTGTGCTAACCTTATCCACTCACTACTGAAGCACACTAAAGAATTTTAGGAGATTAGGTAAAGGTCACCCTTGTTCAAAAGCAAGTCATGTCCAGCTCTAAGGTACGGTGCTCATCTCCATTTACAGCCTAAAAGTCAGAGCTGTCTGTGTCTGCAGATGTTTCTATGTTCATGTGTCAAGCATGACTAGACACCAGAGTGAACAGAACACTGTTACCTTCCCACTGAAGTGGTCCCTATTTATCTACTTGCGATTTCTTGATTTCGAACTCTTAGGTTGGCAAGAGATAGGAGCTCATTCCATCGTGCATCACTCGGGTCTCAAACTGCTGACCTTCCAACTTTCCAGTTATCAAGTTCAGTATCTTAACCACTAAGCCACTACAGACCCTTTAGAATATTAGTCTATGCTTTATGGGAGATTATATTACTAGAATTCTATCCTCCTGACAAATTTTCCACTATATTCTCTGACACTTCAGCCCTTTTACTGCTTCAAGGTGTGCATTCAAAAAGGGTATTTCATACCATAGGCAAATTCCCACTCTGAAACAAAATTAGCTCAAGATATCAGAGTAGAATTGTGAGATGAGGTACTTTGGTACATCTGCTTAGCATCAGAATAGCACTCAAGTCCTTCTTTAACATTTATGTCTGGTTGTCCCCAAGCTTTCTTCCGCTTTATAACATGACTAGGAAAAGGGCCTTCTCACTTTTCAGGCAAGAATGCAGAAGTGAAAGAAAAGTGTAAAATCCTTTAGAAAAGTAATGACAGAATAATTCCAATGCCAAGGAACCACTGTAGCCAGGGGGCAGGCCCCCCGAAAACCCTCCTGAGCTAACAGCCCACCCTCCAACTGCCCCCGTGGTGCCAATGTTATATATGTGAGTGTGACATTGTTTGTTGTTGTTGTTGTTCAGTCGCACAGTCGATTCCGACCCTTTGCGACCCTATGGTCGTAATTGTTCCCCCTCCTGAAAATTGTTTGCCCCTCCTGAAAAATCCCCCCCCCCAATCTAGAATCCTGGCTAGGGCCCTGAGCCACTGTGATCAAATATCTGTTCTTAACAGCATCAACCTCTCCTCCTGAGAACATATTAAGGAAGGCTTGATAACCTAACCATAGCTGGCCCTTTGGAGGATACAAGGAGAGATGGTCCCTCAGGACAATCCTGGGTAAATTACATTTAAAACATTGTTATTTAGAGACAATACCCAAGGATCTCCAGCAGAATATAGCTGCTTCTTTCTCTTTTCTCCCTCACCCCCAAAATACTCTCCATATAGAGTTGCCACAATTGTCTCCCACAAAACTGGGATAGAAGTACAGTGATACCTCATACAACGTCCAAACTTGGTTCCACAAGTTTGGACTTCATTCGGATTTGGACTTTGTATGAGGCATGCAAAATCCTAGCCGCGATGCCTCATACAACGTCCAAATCCTTGCCGCGATGCCTTGTACAACGTCGTTTCCATAGAGATACATTGTACTGTAACAGCACAGACTTCAGAGCAAAGTCAAGGAAACAGACAGGAAACTGACAGAACTTTAAGAAATCATTGTCTAAAGGCTAAAAACATTACAAAAACTTGTCAAACAACCCTTAATGTCCAAGAACCTGAAGAATGTTGCAAAAATCCCAGGAATGCTTCTAAAAATTCTGACGAAAAAATCAAAAAAAATCCATAATCACGCTCAAAACCACTCCTAAACACTCTTTGCCTCGTGCAAAACCCACAAGAGTAATGCACACATGTGTCCTGCCTTTTATACTGCCCAATCGAAGGAGTCAATCAAAGAATAAAATCAATAGCATTTAATATGCGGGAGCAGAGCAACCCGGACAAAATCCAAATAGAGCAGGTAAAAAGCGGGATATCAAAGTTAGAAAAACAAAGTTAGAGCCACCACACCCCCGGGCTTCTGTGTCCACACCACCTGGACTGAGAATGCAGGGAGGAGCTGCGCGGCGAAGGAGAGCTTGGCCGGCTCCAGCAGCAGCTGTGTGTGAGCAGCCACACACCCGAGCCCCCGCCCCCACGCCATCGGGGCTACAAAGGCTGGGGAGTGTGGCGCGGCTGGAAGGGACGCTGCCAGCTTCAGTGTTAGTGGAGCCTCCACACCCCCGGGTTTTTGCTCCCCGCCACTGGGACCGAGACTGTAGGGAGGTGCGGTTTGGTGGCAGAAGGGTTGGGTGTGTGTGTGGGGGTTCCCTCTTTGACTTTGAGTTTGTGGTTTGTTATTTTGTTTTGCATTATTGAACTTGTTTGACTCTTATGATTGTTAGGGTAATTTTGATATTGTATTGAATATGTTTTTGATAATTCATACTGTAACTGTATTTTGTTGTATTATTTGTATCATATTTTATATTGTTTGGCATTCTTGTTGTAAACCGCTTCGAGTTCCCTTTATGGGGAGGAAAGCGGTATAAAAGTCTAAACAATAAATAAATAAATAAATTTTGCCTGGTTTGCTCTGCTCCCACATATTAAATGCTATTGATTTTATTCTTTGATTGACTCCTTTGATTGGGGTGGTTGCCTCTTGCTTTCCCCTTGGTTATACCTTAGCCGTCTTCTCTTCCCTTTTTATACTGCCCAGGCACAATGCAACTTGGGAAAATCCAATGCCTCATACAACGTTGCACAACTTTGTATGAGGCAACCTTTTTCAAGGAATTAGGCAATGTTGTATGAATCCGATGTTGTATGAAGCGGACTTTGTATGAGGTATTACTGTATACTTGACAAATATGGGTGGGTTATCTACCTGGGGGGGGGGAAGCAAATTAAGCTTGTTTTTAATAAATGGAGGGGAAGCATGAAGCCTATGGAAAGACACAGAAAGATTGTTCTGCGGGCACCATACATGCATCTTTCCACCCAACTACTTACCGACCCCTGCCATGTGTCTCAACCAGTCCCTGCATGGGTTTATTTTGCTTGCGGGGGTAGGAGTGAAATAAGGTGGCGGCTCTCTGAGCCCTCCTCTGAAGCACCAGTTTGTCCCCCTCCAGCACGAGTGTGCTCACCATTGCCAGTACTGAGGCAGGCAGGTCTTCATGGGATAGCAAAGAATTGACAACTTTATGCCATTGGTGGTGGATCTCCCCAAGGCTGATCCCATCCACCCCACCAGCCTTACTGCCCGCTTTGTGATGCGGATTCCCCATGCCCATCTGGCATGGAAACGGCCCTTGCAGAGGCCACTTAGGTGAGAAGGCTCCTGGCCGTGGTTTCTGCGGGCAGAGAAATTAAGGGGGGTGGATTAATGATAGGGTTTGATTCACCCAATTCCTTGACCTGACCAGCGGTTCTGCTGAGAGAGCGAATATCTAACTCCGTTACCCATTAAGGTAATCACTCATCTCCAAGGGGAATGTAATCCCCGGTGCAAATAGGGGCCATATTTACCCTGGTCTTATCCCTAAACAATGGTGTTTTCCCCTGTCAGTGTTTGCCCAAGTTAATTAACTTCCCCAAGAGAGATTCCCAATTAACCCGAGTAAATAGGTGATGTGATTTTCTGTCAGATGACGGTTTTGCCACCGTTGCGCTTTTACTCCTATATATGATGAAGTTTTCCCTCAATAAACTACTGATCTGATCTCGCTCCATATTGCCTCGTATCGTTTCTTGATCAGTCTCCTCTGGGACCTCCGGCCCTTAGCGGCCCCGATTCCTACACCTGGTGACCCCGACGTGATTTACTCGTGAGTAAGCGACCCCCGAGCGGTCTACCTCAGAGTAAGCGATCACACGGTCCGGTTCTGCGCTTGAACCGCGTCCGATCATCCCGGAGGACAGCGCAGCAGCCCGGCCGGTAAACCAGCCGGTCGGGAGAACGGCCTAAGCGGCGAGGCATTACCAAGAGGCTTCCTACAGCTTGCTCCCAACTTTCACGGCGGCTTGCAGGTTACGGAAAAACGCGTTCCGCAGGGTCAGCTGTGAACCCCTGACAGCGCAGAGGCCACCGAGGGCCTGTGGTAGGGGACCACGCTCCGAGCTCTACCCAGAGAATCGTCGCCAGAGCCTATTACTTGCCCAAGACGCGTCGACTCGTCCCGAGGAGGAAACTTCGGAGGACCCTTCGCAGGTAATATGGGGACCTGTCCTCAGCGACAGCGTCCGTCCGCTAGCCAAAGAACTCGTGAAGAAGAGTTCAGAATCCTGGCCAGGGTATTTCAGTTAAGGTTTCACAGCCGAGAGCTACCGAGACTTTTGGCGTACCTAAGGGAACACTGGCTGCTTTACCCAGAAGTAGGTACATTAACCCTTGAGCTTTGGGATCAGATAGGGGACTGCATTCAGCAACCCCCGAAAGCTCCAGGAGGCATAATTCGCACATGGAGTAAATGTAGGAAACTCTTAGCGGAGATAGAACCAGTCCGGGTAGAGGCCAAAGAACCCCCAGCGCCAGCCGAGCCATCGGCGCCCACGGCGCTCTATCCGTCATTACAGTTTAAGCAGAGTAGCGTAGGGAACTTTCCCTCGGTGACAGCTGCAGACGTCACCGACGGAATGCAAGGAATGGGGAGCGCAGGCGCTCCTCTGACAGTTCCAGGTTCCCAAGTTACCAAGAGTGCCCTTCAGCACACAGTGGAAGAGGAGATCAGGAAGGGGGAATTGCCAGCAGAAGAACTAGCTGAGCTTAGTCAGATTTGTCCAATTCGCTTAGAAATGGACGCCCTCACAGGGGCCCAGAAGATAGTTCATTCACCAGTCCCGTATAAGCTTCTCATGGCTATACGGAGACAGGGCTCCAAAGTCGGTTTACTAGGGGCACGCTTCAGCAAGTGTGCGAGAACACCATGTTCATTCCACATGACTGGAAAGCCGTCATGCGGATGATGCTCAACCCTAGCCAGTACCTGATTTGGGACAGCGAGTTTCGCCTTGAAGCTCAGACTAGGGCTGCCAGGATGGGAGGTGCAGTAATTCCTGACCAGTTATATGGTTCAGGTGCCTTCGAATCCATCGATGCGCAGATCAACTTGCCACTCACCACTCTTCAGATGTCGGCAGAGGCTGCCTTTAGGGCTTTTTTCAAGGTCCCTGCGACCGGCAAAGCGGCTAAGAATTATACCGCAGTCAAGCAGGGAGCCCAGGAGCCCTACATGGACTTCATCAACCGCCTGGAGGAAGCGATCAGTAGGCAGATCGATAATGAGGAAGCCCAGCAAGAGCTCGTGATGAAGTTAGCCAAGGACAATGCCAATTTAGACTGCCGTAAAATCTTGCAGTCACTGGGCAATCGTCCCGACTTGACTCTCACGGACATGATTAGAGCTTACGCCGACGTTGGCACAGAATCCTATAAAATGGGTTTGCTAGCGGCAGCGGTGCAAGGGGGTAAAAGACCCAAAGGCAAAAACCAAGGAGCATGTCACAATTGTGGCAAGGTCGGCCACTTCGCTAGGGAGTGCCGATCCAAGGGAGGCGGACAAAATTCCGGCCGTTCCAAGGCTCCAAACACCCTGTGTCCGAAGTGCAAGAAAGGCTACCATTGGGCCAGAAACTGTCCGAGTTCGTGAAACCGGCACGCGGGCACGTCTCTGGCCCCGGTCCAAACAGAGACTTCCCAGATTCAAGGCTTGCCAGAGCTGGACTAGATTCAGGTCACATCCCAGGCACTGCGAGGGCGCAGGCCAGCCCCAAGGGTAGTACAGGGCTAGATTTGACTTGTCAGGCAGACGTTACATGCGACCTGCCAGGCACAGTCTATCTGGTGGACTCCCAGTACATGGGTCCACTGCCCAAGGGCTTTATAGGTTTAGTTTTGCCCCACAGTGTAGCTGGAGCACGCGGAATTCTTGTAATTCCAGGAGTCGTTGACTCCAATTTTTCAGGCGTTCTCCAAGTTCAGCTTTGGACGCACCTGCCCCAAACAATTCACAAGGGAGACACGTTAGCGCAACTGATTATGGTTCCTTGTCACTCGCCAGCGGACAGCCAGGGAAGGCTCAGGGACAGCTCAGAATCCCGTTCAGAGGACCGCTCGAGCGCCAGTGAGGCAGTGCAAGGATACCAGGTCTTAGCGACAGTCGAGACCAACATTGAGTGGAAGCAGCGCCCAGTTATCGAGGTATTTCTGAATAATAGATCGTTCTCAGGCCTGTTAGATACCGGAGCGGATGTGTCCGTGATAAGCAGAGGCCAGTGGCCAAGGGAGTGGGCCATTGAGCCGGTCTCCGATGTGTGGGGGGTAGGCGGCATTCAGGAAGCGTTCAGGAGCCAGGAGTGGGTGACAGTCACGATTCCAAAGGCTGACGGCACAGCGGTAATTTGGCCGCACATTCTTGACGTGCACATCAACCTTTGGGGGCGAGACATCTTGCAGCAGTACGGTGCTACCCTTACCTTCGGGTAATGGCGTTGCCACTTAAATGGCTCACTGATACGCCGGTCTGGGTAGAACAATGGCCGGTAGTGGGAGAGAAATTAGTCGCCCTGAAACAGCTAGTCAAAGAGCAGCTAGACGCAGGACATATAGAGCAGTCCACTAGTCCTTGGAATTCGCCCGTTTTTGTCATCAAAAAGAAGTCGGGGAAGTGGCGACTCCTCCACGATCTCAGAGAGATCAATAAATGCATACAGCCTATGGGTCCGCTTCAATGCGGCATCCCAAATCCTAATATGATTCCCGAGGGGTGGGAGATCCTAGTTGTAGATCTCAAGGATTGTTTTTACACGATTCCCTTAGACCCCAGGGACCGGGAAAGGTTTGCCTTTACGGTGCCGGTTGTGAACCACAGTGAGCCTACGCAGCGCTATGCATGGAAATTTTTGCCACAGGGCATGCTCAATTCGCCCACCCTGTGCCAAATTTATGTTCACAACGCACTGGCAAAGTTTCGAAACCTTTACCCAAAAGCGTTAGTTTGTCACTTCATGGATGATATCTTGGTCGCGGTGCCACAACTCGGCAGCGAAATGTTTTCAGACCTCCAGGCCAGCCTGGGGGAGAAAGGGTTACTCATTGCCCCGGAGAAAGTGCAGAGAACCGAGCCCTTCTCATACTTGGGTCATCGGCTTCTCCGCTCTTTCGCAGCACCAGTTTTGCCCCAAATCAACTTGAAGGATTCAGTCACCTTGGTAGAATTGCAGCAGGTTTTAGGGAACATCAATTGGGCCAGACCGTATTTTCGATTGGATACGGATCTTTTGAAACCGCTCTTCTTGCTGCTAACCTTAGGTAAGCAGCCGGCAGACCGGATACAAATTTCTCGAGAAGCACGCTTGGCTCTCGAAAAAGTCAACCAAGCTCTCAGCCAGAGGTGGGTAGATAGGATCACCCCAGGGCCATATGCTCCGATCCTGAATTTATACATCGTTCAAGCAGGATCCATGTTCACCGGAGCTCTAGGGGTGGACTCCGAGAAAGGGGCGAGTATCGTGGAATGGGTGTACTTGCCGAACACCTCTTCCCAGAACATCGTTCCTCCCCAAGAGTTGGTTTCCGCGGTGGTCTACCGCGGGAGGCTGAGAGCTAGGGACATCTCAGGGCACGACTTAGCCAACATTGTAGTCCCGTTCACCAAGGAACAAATTCAGCAATTGATGCAGCTCGGTGACTCGCTTCCAATTGCTTTGGAGGGATTCACCGGATGCTTGGCATACCACTTACCAAAAGACCCCAGACTTGTCTCGCTTCAAATGCAGACAGTCAGCTTGTTTGAATTGCTCTCGCTGGTTCCGCTTCAGGGAGCCAGGACAGTTTTTACTGATGGAGGTCGCACATATGGTGTCTTGACTTGGCAGGAGGGCCAGGCTTGATGCACGCTGTTAACTCTTCCACAGAAGTCCGTGCAGCGGGCAGAGTTGGCAGCGGTGAACCTTGCCTTGCGCACCTTCGCCAAAGAGCGCCTAAACATCATTACTGACAGTCATGTCCGGAATTTGCTTCACAGTCCGGACAGTCATCATTACTGACAGTAATGTCCGGAATTTGCTTCACAGTCTACCGGGAGCATACATTACTCCCGCGATAGACAAGAATTTGCTTAGCCTGTTCCTCACTGCTCAATTTCATTTGCGAAACCGCACGGAGCCGCTCTATATTGCCCACATCCGAAGTCACCAAGACCTACCGGGTCCGATTTCTGCGGGCAATAGCAGAGCGGATGCGGCGGCAAAGGGAATTCAGCAACGTTCAGTGTTAGGTGTTTTTACTACGCCAATCCAGAGTCATGCATTCTTTCACCAAAATGCCAAAGCGCTTGCCAGACAGTTCAATCTGCCACTTTCTCAAGCCCAAGGCATAGTTGGCTCTTGCCAGCATAGTGCAGGGGCACCGGGGGGGCCCTCGTGGGGGGTCAACCCACGAGGGACAGAGGCTAGCCAGGTGTGGCAGATGGATGTCACGCATGTTCCGCAGTTTGGCAGATGGCAGTACATGCACGTTTGCATTGATACCTTTTCTCAATTCATTTGGGCAACGGCGCAGAAAGGGGAGACTGCCTCCCACGTGGAGCAGCACCTCCTTTCCTGCATCGCGGCAATGGGCAAGCCGCGGCACATTAAAACCGATAACGCCCCGTCCTACAGCTCCAGGCAGCTGGCGGCCTTCATGGCCACCTGGGACATTAAGCATACTTTTGGCGTTCCTTACAATCCGCAAGGGCAAGCGATTGTGGAACGGGTCAATCGGACGCTCAAGTCCTATATTGACAAACAAACAGAAAGGGGGGAGCCACCAGCCCTCCCCAAGTCACAGGCTCAGGCACAGCATTGTCTGAATAAGGTATTGTTCATGTACAATCACCTTAATGTTTTTTCGGATTGCACACCGCAGGAGAAGCATTTCTGCCGTTCGGAAGCTCTCCCGCGACCGATGGTCCGATACCGGGTGCCACCGGACCCTTCATGGAGGGGCCCGGCGCCACTCGTAACCTGGGGAAGAGGGTATGCTGCAGTTATGTCTCCTACAGGTGTCGTTTGGATTCCAGCTCGGTGTGTCAAGCCTCACTTGGAACCACATGGCGTGGACCCAGGCCGACCCGAGTCCGATCCCGGAGATGGAGGACCTCACCCTGACCGAGGGAACCCGTCGGGAGAGACAGCGGTCGCAGGGGACAGCGCCGAAGATCACCTGGGGGATGGTCAAGGCCCTTTGCCATGAGGCCCAGGATGCCATCCAGCACGGGGAGAGGGAGCCGACACCGGAGAACCTCGTGGCTGCAGTTTTTGCCCAGATTCATGCCAACTCCATGGCAGTCACCATCATCCTGATCCTCTCCCTACTTGCGGGGGGAGGCGCTCAGGCTGCCTCATTTAAGGCCAGCGATTTGATGCCAGGCGGAGATCTCTCTGCCCAGATGCACTACAACATATGGGAAAGGTTGGCGGGTCTCGTCAACCAGTCCGATTTTTGCCAGAAGCAGGACGCGGGTTCTGCCTCAATTCTGAGCACCTGTCTCATCCCAGTGTGCCACACTTTAGATGTGCACGCCAGGGACGGCGACTGGCTGCTGAAGAGGATTTTTGGACCGCATCTCCCTGCGAACTTTGCAGTCTACGCTCGCTGGGGGGGATTGCGGCTCACTATGACCTTGCCAGCGGATGCAGCCACTCTTTACACTCCGCGAGTGGCGGCCAGCCCGAACTCTACTTGTGCTAGAATGGTCGGCTGCGCTGCAGTCAGCCGAACTCAGCGCCGCTGCCTCGACACTGGCAGCAGCAACTGGACTTGTGATAAACCAGAGACACTTGGTTCAATGTATGCTCATGTTACATTACCATCTGGTTGGTTCTTTACGTGTAATCAGTACACGTGGAACTACATTCCCACAAATGTATCAGATGCTACTTGTTGTATCAGTCGTTTGACACTGTTACTCCCTACTAAGGATATGGTCACCCCAAGCACAAATGTTTCAAATGTCTCAGTCCCCATACGGCACACTCGCACCACCCAGTAAGACAGCTCATGTGAGAGCAGCTTCAGAGTTATGAGTCCAGCCGAATATGTTTCATTGGCAGTCAGCATAATTGGCGTGCCAGGCTTAGCCGTTGGCAACGCTCGGAGGATTAGCCGATTGGCTTGCGGATTGGCTAAAGCCATCAACCACACCTCCTCTGCGATAGCGCTGCTCAACCAGGAGCAGGCAGAGCTTCGCCATGCCATTCTCGACAATCGAGCGGCTATAGACTATCTCTTATTGCTACATCATTTGGGTTGCGAATCCTTTCATGGTATGTGCTGCTTCAATCTTACTGATAACTCCCACAAGGTACAGAGTCAGCTCTCGGACCTCCACACCATAGTCGAGGGCATCAGAGAGGGCTCTGCATGGGGAACTTGGTGGAGTTCATTGTGGAATTGGATGTGGTCATGGATTCCGTGGGGGTGGCTCCAGACGGTACTCAAGGTGGTTGTGGGGGTGATTATACTAGGCATAGCAATCTGCTGCTTTGCGCAATGTATTCCCTCACTGATCTCGAAGTGCCGCCCCAAGAAGGAACCCCGAAGCGTCATTCCCGCTCAGCAGCTGATGCCTCTCTTGCGCAGAGTTGCCGGTCAGGCTCTTAAGTAAAACAGAAAGGGGAGATGCGGATTCCCCATGCCCATCTGGCATGGAAACGGCCCTTGCAGAGGCCACTTAGGTGAGAAGGCTCCCGGCCGTGGTTTCTGCGGGCAGAGAAATTAAGGGGGTTGGATTAATGATAGGGTTTGATTCACCCAATTCCTTGACCTGACCAGCGGTTCTGCTGAGAGAGCGAATATCTAACTCCGTTACCCATTAAGGTAATCACTCATCTCCAAGGGGAATGTAATCCCCGGTGCAAATAGGGGCCATATTTACTCTGGTCTTATCCCTAAACAATGGTGTTTTCCCCTGTCAGTGTTTGCCCAAGTTAATTAACTTCCCCAAGAGAGATTCCCAATTAACCCGAGTAAATAGGTGATGTGATTTTCTGTCAGATGACGGTTTTGCCACCGTTGCGCTTTTACTCCTATATATGATGAAGTTTTTCCTCAATAAACTACTGATCTGATCTCGCTCCATATTGCCTCGTATCATTTCTTGATCAGTCTCCTCCGGGACCTCCGGCCCTTAGCGGCCCCGATTCCTACATTGTGCCAACAACAATCGCCTGGCTGAGAGCCCGCACACGGGTGGTGATCCCATCATAGAAAGGAAACGAGGGAGGGGATATCAGAGAGTAAACAAAACAAAAAGACAACCCCCTTGTGGCACCTTAAAGACTAACTGCTCTATTTTCATGTGAGGATAAAAATCCAGGATTTTAACATAATTTTTATTGAACTGGACAGGACAATTTTTTCGACCTTGAAATCAGGACAATCCCAGTTTTCCGTGACATATGGCAACCCTATCTCCATATATTAATTTAGCAGATGTAATTCAGAGCTTACAAGACTCATGTCCTCTAATCAAATACAAAAGGCAAACAATGCAGGGGCTGGTGGAAAAAGCATATTAAGCTTGTCCCATTAAATCTGCCTCTCAAATGAGACCCAAGAAGATTCCCTTCAAAACGGAAGTGAAAAATGCAGTTGTCATGTCTCTCAAATCCTTGGCATCTCTGTGTTAAATGAAATTGAGAAACTGAGAAGGCATCCCAACAGTGCTGTTCCTTATGAATGTATTTTACAGATGGAGGTGCAGTGAATATTTATTGTTTTAAAATTGTATTGAAAACTAACCCATATGTTAGTCACCTCTTTGAAACCTGATGTTAAAGCAAGACATTAACTTCCTTGTGCATTTTATTTGCTTTTAATTAACTTTCCTTTTTCCCCAAAAGGAAGTAAAGAAAAAAGGTTTAACTAACCACTAGGGGAAATGTAACGTAGCAATTTCTCAATCTTTGATGTGTATTCCCACATTTTCATCCTTGGGGCTGAGGGCTGCAGTGGCTCAGTGGTTAAGAAGCTCGTCTTGTTAGCTGGAAGACTGGCAAGTTGGCAGTTCGAGACCCAGGTGCTGCATGACAGATTGAGTGCCTGTCTCTGTCCCAGCTCTTGGGGTCATGAAAGGAGTCTCATTTGGGTATTATCTGAGCAGAGTTTTTTCTGCAAAAATCCTCTCAACCCAGAATAATTTCTGACACAAATTAATATCATTATCTTTGGGGCTTATAGGTAAAGATAAAGGTCGCCCTTGCTCAAAAGCCAGACATATCTGACTCTAGGGTTCAGTGCTTATCTCTGTTTACAGCCAAAGAGTCAGCACAGTCTGCATCTGCAGATGTTTCTGTGGACATGTGGCAGGCATGCCTCAACTTTGGGGCCTATACATCTTGTTAATTATAGCCAATGGGGAGGGCTGATGGGTGTTACAATTCAAAAACATTTTGGGTACTACAATTACTCACCTTTATTCTGTTTGACTTTCTGCACCACTGTTGGATGGTTCCTTTGTTGCAAGGTCATGAAAGGAATCTTTATTGATGAGAAAATATGAGAGTGGATGGCTAACATTATCATCAGTACACTGACAATACCCAATTGTACATCTCTGCTCGTGGTGATCCTAGTGTTGCAGTCAACGTCCTATCCAGGTGCCTGGAGGCTGTAAGGGTCTAGGTGGGTGACAATGGGCTACAGCTGGCAAGACTGAGTGGCTGTGGATACGGGGCCCTATATTGGCCAAGGAGCTACAATCTTTGGTACTAGATGGGGCTCTTTTCCCCCAAACAGACCTGGTGCGCAATCTGGGGGTCCTCCTGGACTCACAATTCCTGCTCCAGGAGCAGGTGGCAGGCATGGCCAGGAGGGCTTTTGTGCAGGTTCGTGTGATTCACCAGTTGCTCCCATTCCTGGACGGGACTCCTTGCTCATGGTCACTCATGCACTGGTCACCTCCTGGATGGACTACTGTAATGTGCTCTACATGGGGCTGCCCTTGATTACCATCCAGAGGCTGCAACTGGTCCAGAACACAGCCCCCCCCCCCAGTGATGGGGCGTGGACAGTATGCCTGCACCTCACCCTTGTTGCAGGAGCTGCACTGGTTACCAGTATGCCTCTGGGTGCAATTCAAGTTTTTAAAAATAATAATAATAATAAATTTTTATTAAATTTTTATACATATAAAATGTGAAACACAATACAAAACAAATAAAGTATACAACATAATACTTGAAAAATAGTCAAAATACATAATACAAAAACAACTTTTAAAAAAATTATGCACACCTATCCTAATACCTAAAAACCATCATTATACTTATAATCTCTTGACTTATTACTTAATGGTTATTCTCTAACCTTAACTGTCATCTCTAAAACTCCTTTTCCAGAAAGTCATATAGTACCATTATGAATAGGAGAAAAATAGGGAAAAAAAGAAAAAAGAAATATATATATAGACAGTAAAACATCCTGTGCTTATTTACATTGCCCTGGAGAGCTCAAGGTATCGCAATAATTTAATTCCAAAATCCACTTTGCTCAGGTACAGGTCTGTTTTTTTCATTCCCCTTAAGGGAGTGATCCACAAAAGGTTTCCAAATATTCCAAAATCTATTTTCTTTCAAATTATCCCTCTTTTTCTTTATCTCCCAAGTCAATTTATCATTCAATGCTAAATTCCACATTTCTTTATACCACTCTTCACTTTGTATAATTACATCATTTTCCCAATGTATAGCAAAACAATGTCTAGCCGTTGTAATCATTATTTCTAATAACTCTTTCTCATTCTTGTTTAAATTAATACCTTCCACATTTGTTAACAAGGTGGTACCTAAGCACAATTTAATCATCTTGCCCAATATTTCTCCGATTTCTTTTTCAATTCTTTTCCAAAAATCTTTAACCACTTTACAACCCCACCACATATGTTCATATGTTCCAATAGAGCCCTTGCATCTCCAACACATTTTGTCTTTTTTATTGTCCATTTGGTGTAACCTCACTGGGGTCAGATACCATCTCCACAACATTTTAAAGTTATGTTCCTTTATTCTAACCGACATAGTTCTCATAATCCTCTTTTTCCATTTATTTCTCCATATATCTCTTCCTATCTTTATATTCAATTCTTGTTCCCACCTTAATTCCAAATCCTCTTGTGGATCACCATCCTTATTTAGTATTGTATACAATTTACTGACTAGTCCCTTAATATTTTTATCCCCCTTTCTGACTTTTAGAATCAGCTCTTCAAATTCCGTGTTTTCTCTTTCCAAATCATAATTACTCATATATTTACTGTTCCATTTAATAATCCTCAATTTTTAGTCACTACCTTTTCTAAATTACCACCTAGAAAAACCATTTTACCTATATATCTATAGTCCCTCATCTCAATATCCTCCCATATTACCTTTTCCCTTGCCAAGATCTTTACGACATTCTTGATTTGAAATGCCTGATAGTATGCCATCAAATTCAGCATTCCCAACCCTCCTTCTTTCTACGGTAAGTACCATAGCTTTTTTTGATAACCTGGATTTTTTTCCACCATTACAAAAGTTGTTAATCAGCTTTTGAAACTCCTTAATTTCCTTGTCCTTCAATTGGATTGCTAACGCATCAAATAAGAAATTTATTCTAGGTAACAACATCATTTTAGCGAGTGAAATTCTCCTGAACCATGACAGTTTCAACTTTTGAAAACTTTGTATCCTGTTCTTAATTTCAGTTTTCAAACTATCATAGTTCAGTCTTTTAAGCTCTCCCAATTTGTTTGATATAATTATTCCTAAATATTTCAGCTTATTCTTGATCTGAATATTTACTATATCCTTTATCTTCTTCTGATCTTTTTCATCCATATTACAAAGCATCATTTCCAATTTATCCCAATTTATTTTCAACCCAGTAATATCCTCAAATTCCTTTAGATGTTGCCTAATTCTATTCATTACCTTCTCTGGTTGTTTTACAATTATCAAAGTGTCATCAGCATACATACTTATCTTATTTCCCATAATCCCCTCTATTTTTCCTTTCTCTCTTATAGCTTATGCTAATAACTCCATTGCCATAATAAACAGTATTGGAGATAAAGGACAGCCCTGTCTCGTACCTGCCTCCAACTTTACCTCGTCTGTAACCTCATTGTTTACTCTGACAGTGGCTATTCCTTGCTGATATAATTGGCCAATTACCCTTCTAAATTTGACACCAAATCCATAACTTTTAATTGTTTCCTTACTTGAAATCCATTGTAGAGAGTCAAATGCCTTGAATATATCCAGAGATATTAATCCCACTTTTTCTTTTGTTTGACTCACCGTATCCACTAAACCCACTACTCTTCTGGTCAAATTTGCCATATGTCTTCCTTTCAAGAACCCCACTTGATCAGTATTTATATATTCCCCCATGAAATTATTCAAATGATTAGCAAGTATTGTCGTGAAGATCTTGGCATCTTGATTTATCAATGAAATGGGTCTATAGGATTCTACTTTCTCTAAATTCTTTCCAGGTTTTGGCAAAAGTACAATTGTGGTCCTATACCATGAAGTCGGGATTTGCCCACTATCTAATATATAATTATATAATTTTACCAACTTTGATACCACAGTATCTCCAAATTCCTTATAAAAATCTGCGGGCAACCCAAGGTTCTGGTTATCACTTTTAAAGCCCTACATGGTAGTGAACCAGGTTACCTAAGAGACCGCATCACCTCGTGGTTATCTGCCCATTCCACAAGAGTGGACCGGAAGGGCTCTCTAAAGGTACAATCCATCAGAGAGGTTCACCTCTCCAGTACAAGAAAGAGGGCCTTCTCGGTATCTGCTCCGGCCCTTTGGAACCTCCTGCCAATGGACTTTCATCTGCAGCCAGAACTGATAGCTTTTAGGAAAGGGATGAAGACATGGCTGGCTCAGCAGGTGTGGGGAGCTGATAGAGGAACAGCTGCCCCCCCTGGCCGTTGGCTGATATAAACATGCTAATTGACACCCAGGTTTTAAGGTTTTATCTTCTATTTGTCTATTTCTGCAAAGATTTTATAATAGATTTTATAGTATGTTTTATGTAAGTTTTTTAATGGTATGTGGGTTGTTGTTGTTTTTTTTTTTGCAAAGTGATGTACAATTGGATTGTGAGCCACCTGGAGTTGCTGGGGTGAATGGGCGGCCATACAAATCTAAATCTATACCTATAAATCTGTGTGTTAACCGTTGGAATGTGACAAAGGATCGTGCACCAGGCCCCACTAGCCCTGACCAAGCATTTGTGTACTTGCCCGACCGGGGTTTGCAGGTAACTGTCGGGTTAAGAAATGCGAGACTGGGGCAGGAGACCCATGAACGCAGTCAAAGAAAACAAACTTCAAGTCCCAACATTCCTTGCGCCGTGCCGCAGCCAATCAGGCTGAGCAGCGTGAGCAAAAGGAATGTTCAGAAATGCGCCGTGGCCAATCAACAACAAGCCGCAGGAAAAAACCTGCTGCACAAATAGTAAACACAAACCGAAAACTACAAGCCCCAGAGTCCTGCGTGCCATGAGCGCCCAGAACGCTGAGAAGGCCGCCGCATGAAAAATAAAAATAAAAAACACACCGGGAGCGCAAGTCCACCACAGCCGGACACAGCGCCTCACAGACACGCCAAAACAAAAAATAAACAAAACTCCACTGCCAAACACACGCCGGCCTTCGTTCCCAAAGCAACGGGGAGGAGAGGGACTCTCTCTCCTCCACGCAACCCCACCGAAGACATGGCGAGACCACCACTGGCCACAAGAAAAGTTGAGCCGTGTGGGGAAAAACCACAAAAACAGGGGGGGTTCAAGGGGGAAAAGGTACTGATGCCTTCAACCCCCTTGAAAGTGAAACAATTCCTCCGCAAAGCAAAGGCAGTGAACTGCTGCCTTTACTTTCCAAGTAAGTGTTTCACTTTCAAGCGGGGGCCAAGGCACTGCTGCCTTGCCCCCCCCTTTGAAAGTGAACCCATTTCCAGGGAAGCAAAGCCAGCGGACGGCGCTCTGCCCGCTGCCTTTACTTTCCGAGTAAGTGTTTTGCTTTCAAGTGGGGGCCAATGCACTGCTGCCTTGCCCCCCCCTTGAAAGAGAAACAAAACTAAAAAACACAAACAAACACCAAAAAACACCAAAAAGAAAAATAAAACAAACCCACAAAAGAAATTAAACCAGACAACTTACCAGCATGTCCTCCCTACACGACGGCCGGAACTGAAATGAGGAAAGAAAGAGACTACTTACCGGAAGAAGCGCCACCCAGAGGCCAGTAGAGAAAAAACAGTTAAAGTAAAAGAAATACTCAACAGCCCCACCCAGAGGCCACAAGATAAAAAACAGTTAAAAACATAACATTACATCACACATTCACACAAATCACAAAATAATAAAATAAAAACATTTCTAAAATCCTGTGTAGAGTTTTCACTCAACCCCCCCCCAAACATCTAAACACAGTTTAAAAACATTGAATGTAAAAAAACATGTACTTTCACATTTTTACAATTATTATCCAAGGTACAACTATTAAAAAAATTCACATAATAAAACATTATTTGGTTAATGTTTTTTTTAATCCACAAAAACAAACCCCAAAAAGCTGATCACAGTTTATAACAGCCTGTGTGTATAAATAAACATTTTAAAAATCACAATTACAGACTAACCTCATTTGTACAAACATTAACAAAAGAAAAACCTTCCAACACAATTTAAAACAGCCTGGCACTGCCAGGCAAAATCTGCTAGTAATAAATAAATCTCAGAGTTTGTATTAAGAATGCTTGAGCGTGCAGAGGGTCCATTTTGTAGGCTGGAATCCAAAAATGTACCTTTCCCAAGCTCTGCATATAATGCTAGATCACATGATGGACTGTCAGTTGATGTACCCTTTTTGTTTCCCATTTACAGAGTGTTTAGATATGCTTTTTTCTTCTTACATAAGAATATTGCATGAGATGCTTATATGACAACAGTGATCCATGAACCAATGCCAGTTTGCACAAGTAAAAGAAGTTTCCTGGACTCCAAGATGGGCAGTGGGATATTCTAAGAGCTAGAATGCTAAAGAGTAACTTTTCTTTCAGTCACAGCTTCACCTTTAAACTCATATATTTCTGAACAGATCCAGAATTTTAAAGGTTTAAGTAAAACTTAGTTCGTTGTAATATAATCTCCTTTTACTACTACTACTACTACTACTACTACTACTTTTTAGTTTGACAAAGCTTTCATGCTTGTCACTTAGCCTCTTCATGTTTGCAGTTTTCTCCTTTGAAGTGATCGATAGCAGCAGAGATGTTTTGGCACCAAAGTGGGCAATCTATGGCTGCTTCCTCCTGGGTTTGTGGGTTTATACCTGACACCTTCATGGTTTGTTTCAGCTGGTCTTTATAATGCTTCAAAGGAGCTCTATGAACTCTTGTACCAGAGCTAAGTTCCCCACAGAGAATTTGATGAGGAAACTGGGAACCGTCCATGCGGCGGACATGCCCTATCCATCTAAGACAGTGGTTCCCAAAGTGGGCTCCACTCCCCACAGGGGACTTCAATTCCCAGAAGCCTAAGTCAGTATATTGGCTAATCAGTGCTTTGAGGAATTGACTTAGGCTTCTGGGAAATGGAGTCTAAAAACCTAAGTTTGGGAAACACTGATCTAAGACAATGGCCTATGATGGAAGCTTCAATGCTATTTACATGTGCCTTCTCAAGAACTGCAATGTCATCCCACTTGATGTTCAAGATGGACCTTAACTTCTGTTGGTGAAAGTGCTCAAGCTTTTTGATGTTTTGGCAATAGAGGGTCCATGTTTCACAGCCATACAATAATGTTGTGGTAGCAACAGCTTGGTATACCGTGAGCTTTGTATGAACTATTTAATCTTTGTTCATGAAGACCCGGTGTGATAAACGACCAAAGGCAGAATGAGTAGCACCAATTCACTTCACATCCTGTTCACAGGTGCAGTCTTTAGATAGGATGCTACCAAGGTAAGAAAACTGGTCTACCTGTTCCAGTGTCAAATCTGAGATGGTGATACTGAACTCTGGAAGGGCTGTCCTTGGGGCAGGTTATGCAAGTACCTTGGTTTTCTGAGCATTTATGGTGAAGCCAAAGCGATCAAATGCATTCTTGAAACAGTTGACAAAGTGTTGTAGCTCCTCAAGTATGAGAGCAGGTGATACAGTATCATTGGCATATTGCATTTCCATTATCCTGTTAACACTGGTTAGTCTTCGGAAGCATCATCTAGGCAAATTAAAGAGTCCTCCATCGAATCAGTATTTAATCTCTATGCCCGTGTTATTAGATGTTTCATACTGTATAGCAGGCAAGTAAAGGTCAAAAAGGGATGGAGCAAGCACACAACCCTGCTTCAATCTGTGGGTTATTGGAAAGGCATCTGATATGCGGTTTTGATGGAGAACTCAACCGGACATGCCATCATGAAGCGCCTGGACCAGATCTACAAAACGCTCAGGGCAACCCACATAGCAGGTCTCGGGACAGAATTGAAAGCCTTTTCCAGGTAATAAAATACTAAAAAGAGCAGATTCTGTTGTTCTCTGCATTTTTCCTGAAGTTGTCTTGCACAAAAAATCATGTCCGTTGTGCCTCGGGAAATACTACTACCACCACCACCACCACCACCACCACCACCACCACCTTGTTGTCTTTGTCTTCATCTCCTTCTATCCACCCATCTAATAATGTGAGCTGACTGCTGTTCCTTATAAATGATAGGGATGTACAAAATGCCATTCCTATTCAGTGTTTGTGAGGTCTCTCTCACTGTTTTGTGTGTGTGTGTGTGTGTGTGTGTGTGTGTGTGTGTGTGTGTGTGTGTGCTTATTGATGCTGCATCTGTTTTGTTGGTGCGTCAGCTAATAGAGGAAGTTAATTGTGTTGGTTGTAAGGCCACCTGTCACACGCATGCCTCATTTCCATACTAATGGTCCAACCGTGGCAGGCAGCATACTTCGCTGTAGTAACAGCTCCTGCCTTTTTGGAGTCTGGGCCAAATGTGCCTATGCAGCAACTGTAGACCTCTTCTATGAATGCCTCCACTATTGTGTCAGGATGGGCTTGCATTAACCCCCTACTGATGCCTCCAAAATAGGTTTTCCAAAAACAAGGAGGGGAAATATAAAATAAGAAGAAACTGTAAACAAAATGCTATGCTCAAATGAAGGCTTGCTTCCATAGCAAGCGAATCAGACAATTATGGCATTAGTTTTCTAATTTCACAGCAAGTTTGGAGAATCTGTAGCTTGGCACCCATATTCTTTCCCTTTCAATGTTAAGGAGCCCTGGTGGCACAGTGGTTAAACTGTTGTACTGCAGCCAAAATGTTGTGAGTTTGATTCTGACCAGGAATCAAGGGTGACTCAGTCTTCCATCCTTCCAAGGTTGGTAAAATGAGTACCTAATATGTTGGGGGCAAAATGCTAATTAACTTGAGAAACTGCCCAGAGAGTGCACTAAGCACTATGGGGACAGTATAGAAGTCTAATTTGTATTGCTATTCTTTCCCTTTCACACAGGTGAAGAAGTAGCTCTGTCAGGGCACAAGAAAGTGAAGTATTGCTTAAATTAAGTGTGACAGTAGAATCAGCAGAGTGAGGTACATTTTTAAAAAAGTAGCAGCCCCAGCTGGTTAAAAGAGGCAATACTGGGCTACCATCTGACTGTTCAGAAGACTTCAATGCTCTGCAGTGCGTGAATAATTACTTTCATTGGTCTGCCTTAGATCTATTACCAGTTATGACCATTGGTTGGTGCAGCCTTCTTTAATCTGTTACCTTCTATCTCCTGTTGGATATAGCTCCTATCATCCCAAGTCAGTGCCTGAAGATAGTGAGAAAATTGATAGCTCAGTGGTTTAGATATCTGGCTGTGGAGCCAGAGGTTGGGGTTTGGTCTCCCACTTTGCCTCTTTCACAGGGACTGGACTCAAAGATCCATAGTGTCCCTTCCAGCTCTGTAGTTCTAAGCTAAGTGTAGTCAAAGTACATCTGTGGTGGTGAACCTTGGCACTCCAGCTGTTCTTGGACTTCAGTTCCCGGAAGCCCTGATCAGCAGGAATGTTGACTTGGGCTTCTGGTAATTGAAGTCTGAGAACAGCTAGAATGCCAAGGTTCGGCACCACTGCACTAGGCTGTCAATATTAGGAAAGACCTGTTAAAGCTGGGGCCAGATCACGCCCCCTGACTGTTGGCAGGCTGGACTAGTGTATCCCCCCCCCCGATGCCGCTTCTGCCACCAACACTCCCTCATGCCACTCCCCTATGCCACTGCCACCTCCAACACTCCCCCCCTCCATGCTACCAGTCTGACCTGTAAACATTCACCTCCACACTGCTGCTGCTTTCCTGCTTACCGGCCTGCCATGGGTGAAGGCACGTGCTTGGATAGAACGGCGCCCAGGAAAGATGCAGATGGCTGTGGGATAATAATAGACAAACAGGCATACTTCTTATGAAGTATGGGCAGAAATAAATCCACCACTGGAGCCGCCATCTTACAACATCTGCCCTCCTATGGACATGGTAATCTAGGCAGAGGGGAAAACGATGACAGCAGAGATGGCAGGAGCGAGGGTATGGGCCAGATGTTCTAAGCAGTTTGGTATGGTGGGTGGGTAATGATTAACAGCTTAGAACTCATCATACTACTCTAAAGGACAAGTCTCATGATTCTTTAGGGAAAGCCACAAAATATGTCAAAAACTTATCATTATTTTTTCTGTAACAGAGTAACTTGATCACCCCACCTGGATATTTAGCACAGGAAAAAGAAATTTGCAGGTCTGTCAGCAACATCTCTCCCACCCAACCCCCCAAAAAGTTGTTAATTAAGGATTTTTTTCTGCCCATACTTCATCACAAGGTGTTTGCTAATTCTGATTTTCTTCATTCTCAAAACAACCCTGAAAACAAATCATTACCTTCTAGCACAGTGATGGCAAATTTTGGCACTCCAGGTGTTCTTGGACTTCAATTACCAGAAGCCCAAGTCAGTACTCCTGCTGATCAGGGCTTCCGAGAATTGAAGTCCAAGAACACCTGGAGTGCCAAGGTTGGCCATCACTGTTCAAGCACAACCTATCACAAAAAAGAGAGAGGATATAAGAAGTGACCCTGCTGGATCCAGACACAGTACAGTGGCTCCTTTGAGCAACAAATGTTGTGCCTTCCAAATAAAGCTGCCTTGCACTGTCCCACAACTAGGTATCCTCTGTTGTGCAAGAGGGCGTGAAGTTGACATAGGGGGCACACTCCTTTATTTTGCCTAAGCAAGGCAATACAATGTTTTGGGTTGGCCTCAGCTGGATCATTAAAAAGATTTGTCTACATTTCTAACAGCAGACAATTAGAGGACTCTTGGATGCCCAACAAGTAGGGCCATGAAGTCCAACAGTCTCTCCCATGGTTCTTCTTGAATAATTATCTACTCCAAAAACAGCAGCACACACAGCTTTTCTTGTCCTCTGAAACCCTATAGCCTCCAGTGTGTAGTCTGCCAAAATTCTATCTTCTAATGACACTCAGAAATGTAAGAGCCCTTTCCTTTAAATCTGCCTACCCCTGTTTTACAGAAGAGGCAACTACATCGAAGCCATATTGTAAAACTGTAAGAAAGTTAGGATACGATAGCTCATCTGGTAAGTCTTTAAGTATTTCGCCAATTACTCTTTCTTCTTCTTTTTCAAACACCATATCCGATTCTGAATATTGGCTATCATCATGCCAATCAGCCAGGAAGATTGTCCTGGAAACAATATAATGCAGTAATCTTCCATGTGCCTTCTGCATTGCAGAGTGACACCCGTAACACTGATATAATTCCGCAAGTCACTTTATGGTCTTGAGCTCTCTTGGCATACAAAGTTATCCTCAGCCCCAGGCCAGTATTGATGAAGCTACTGCCTTCCATCATGATAAATTCAAGTAGGATTTAATCCACATGAAGACCATCACCCTTCCCTGTGGACTTCATCACTCAAGACTGTTAGTCCTCAGGGTTGTTAGGTTAGTTAACCACTGCCTGATGAGATTGGCATTGAGTTGCTGGCAGTATGGTCTACTCTATTACCATAGCCATAAGGCAAAAGGGAAAGGCAGAAGATGAGATGGCTAGATGGCATCATTGATGTGGTGGCCACAGACCTGGGCAGACTATGGAGGATAGCAGATGATAGAGGAGTCTGGTGTGTGGTGGTCCATGGGGTTGCAAAGGGTCGGACTCGACTGTGTGGCTGAACAACAAAATTACCATAGCAGGATAACCTGGCTAGACCTCTAAATTACTCTTTAGTCAGTAGCAATCCACCACTAACACCATCCTTCTCAATCCACTCAGCTCTGTGCCCATTGCGTCAACAATACAATCTAGCCATCTCATTCTCTGCCACTCACTTCTTCTTTTGCCCTCGACCTTTCCCAGCATCAATGCTTTTTCAAGTGAACCCTCTCTTCTCATTTGATATCCAAAGTACTTTAGCTTCATCTTCAAAATTTGACCTTCCAAGGAATAGTCAGGGTTGATTTCTTTTAAGACTGACCTATTTGTTCTCTTTGCTGTCCAGGGGACTCTCAAAATTCTCCTCCAACACCAAATTTTAAATGCATCTATTTTTCTGCACTCATCTTTCCTTATGGTCCAAGTCTCATAACCATACATTACTACCGGGAATACCATTGTTTTGACTAAGTGGACTTTTGTTTGCAAAGTGATGTCTCTACTTTTCACTATGTTCCCCAGTTTTCTCATGGCTTGTCTCCCAAGAATAATTCGCCTTTTTATTTCATGGCTGCAATCACCATCTGCAGTGATCTTGGATCCCAGGAATGTAAAGTTTGTCACTGTTTCTACTTCTTCCTCATCTATTTTCCAGGGAGTGATAGGGCCTGTTGCCATTATTTTGGTTTTCTTGATGTTGAGAAAGTTACAAGATGTAAAAACCCTAAATCGTAATTAAATAGAAATGTTCTCCTGGAGGCCACATCACTGAAGGAGAGATAAGGTCATCTTACCAAAACTAGTTGAAGTGAAGATGACTGGCAATAGCCTCTGAGAATGTTGATCTCTGATTCGTGGAGCAGGAAGTATTGATCAGAGATGAATGGACAGAGTAGCCTTTCTTGGTATGTACTCCCAAACCCAAGTTTGGCAATTTGGGATAGAGAAGATTCTAGGAGTCAATGTCTTGGAGGATGCCCAGGCTACAGGGGATAGGTAAAAGGATACTGGTCAGCAGATTTATTCTCTAATCAGATGCTTATTGCTATAGATTTCTACAAAGCCTTCCCCCCGCCCCTCTCCTCACCCTCTTTGTATGCAATATGTTTGCAGGCAAGATGTTAAATCACTGTGGGAAATGGGAGGCCTTTGTGCCCCTCCCAATATTCCCACCCAACCCTCCCTTGTGTTTGGTTTAAAATTCATGCAATGTAGTATGGAA
Source organism: Bradypodion ventrale (assembly GCA_035047345.1). Classification (NCBI taxonomy): domain Eukaryota; kingdom Metazoa; phylum Chordata; class Lepidosauria; order Squamata; family Chamaeleonidae; genus Bradypodion; species Bradypodion ventrale. The sequence goes on along the minus strand of JAWDJE010000001.1, from coordinate 108,300,207 downwards.
GGAGCAGATGGGGTAGAACATGCAAGCCATCCATGGATCTCTAAACATTCCTCAGGTAACATATGGTTTTAAATTTTTAGCATTTGGAGAGGAATATCACATAGTTAACTGTCAGGTTTTTTTCCTTTTAAAAAAGAAATTGGCTATATAAATATCACCAGAACAATCTTATCATTGAATTACCTTTGGTACATTTTTATGCAAGTGCCAGCAATGTTAAATACTCCAGAATAATTAAAAAGACAAACTGTTTAGCCATATGCATACAATTGTACTTAAACCATTGTCAGACTTTGGCACAGAAGAGTTCAATACATAAAGGCAACATGTGTATGCAATGTTAATGGCATAAACATGGGAATTCAAGATTTGGGGTGAAGGGATCAGAATCAAGTAGGATAAAATATTTCTAATTTCTAAGCATGATCAACTGGAGGATATGGTATGCATGGGAAAATTTACAAAACTTTTCTCCCATTGCAGCTTTCTTTTCTTACATTACAGCATATGCATAAGACTTCAGGACCAAACTGGCATGTTTAAGTGGACCCTCAAAGCATGCCACTGCTAAAGGGCACCCCACTCCCAAATGTTTGCCCCATGGCACTTGACTCCCTCCTTTTTGCAGCCCCATACCTCTGATCCCACCATACACTAAGCAACCAGGCCCCAACCATCTGTAGTTTTTATGAGTCAATGGCAGCAAGGGTGGAGGTGAGAGCCAGCTCATTTCCTATTCAGAAGTACCCACCAGCTGTTTGGGGTGTGTGTGATATGGTAGCTGCCTGTTGCCGTTATGGGCAGCAGTACCTCTGAACAGGATCTGAATGAGTACTCAGCTTCACACTGCATCGACCATTGTGTTCCTAATTTACCCAGCTGCAATGCCCAAATTGATGTCAATGTCAAATTTGGCATTGTATTGGGGGGTCATCTAAGATGGCAACCAGCCCATATGGAACAGAGCCAAGCAGCTCAGCTCCTTCAGAAATGCTGCAGATTTCGATAGGTTCAATCCCAGCCTCTTTTCTTTCTCTAATTTTAGGATAGTGATGCCTGACATTCAGCAAGGATTCCCACTCCCCAGAAGCCAACAGCTTTTAGGGTTGTATACATGCTAGCATCCCTACATATAAAAACTGTGTTCTTTCAACCATTCAATTGAAACAATTCCCATATGGCTCTGATTATGCCTGATAGGGGACTATTTGCGAACCCAAAAATACAACTTTAAGTTTCATGGTTGAAGAACATAGAGATCAACCAGAGATGGAAAAAGTTACTTTTTAGGACTGCAGTTCTCAGAATATACATCTATCATGACCATTCTGGAAGCTATAACCAAAGGGCAAATTCCACCTGTTATTCTAGCTTAGAGTACAGCCACTGAATCAATGGTATTTGCATAGCGTTGATTAACCCCTATAAATTGAATACATCTACTCTAGCTGGAAATAATTTGATTTAGCACCTCGATATATTTTCCTTTATCTGGATATACTAAATAACAATTCTAAGTACTAAATGTACAGTATATCCTTGCTAGACTGTTAACTTTGCCTGCCAGATTTTTGGTCTATCAAACCTGCAACTGCTTACCAACCAGGTGTGGGGACCCACCAGAAATTTGGTCTTGCACACAGTGAGTTTTGTGGAACAGTGTGGATTCAAACCAGCCTCTCCCAGGTCTGATAAATTCCACACCCTAACTGGTTTCAAGTCAAAAGACATGATTTTATACCTGGTGACAGGTATAAGTTGCAAAGTGCATGAGCTTACAGTAAACAAAAGCAGTCTTCTTCTTTCGTGTCCCAATCAAACCCTAGACTGCCAAAATGAAGCCATTTTTTTGGTTTTGTTGTTGGCCAAACCTAAGTCATCATTGGTGCATGTTTCTGGCAGTAATCGGCTGACCAGTAAATGAGCTGGATTGTGTATCTCTCCACATTCACACCATGTGTTGTTGTCCACCAGTAGTCCCCACTTGAGCATGTTGGTCTTACATTTAGGGACTCAGACCCTCATCCTATGCAGGGTCCTCCAAGTGACATAGGGGAGGTTGAGTTCCTCAGTGATATCCTCCTTTGATGTTGTTCCTTGTCTAGTGAGTTCCTTCCTCCATCTCTTAATTTGGTTTTGCTCTTGTGTACCCTCAAGAATGTTTGTTCTTGCCATAAAGCAAGGGTAGTTTAGTGTATGGGAACCAAGACACCAGGACAGCCGAAGAGCTGGCTTAACACAACTTTATTGCATGCTGGTCAGAGGGAACATGTGGTAATGGCGGACGAACAGCTCAATATATACAGTGGCTATACATTTGAATGTGGCTCCTTGACAGTCTATTGGCTACTGTCCGCGTGACGTCATTGCAGGTCACGCCCTTCTTGTCCAGGTGAAGGTAGAGGCGGGAATCTTCCCGCGCTGTTGTTCTTAGGTGAGTCTTGGACCAATGAGCTTTGGACGCTCGCTATTGCCATCTAGTGGTCACTAGCTTGCGTCCTATTAGGGTTACAGTGATACAGCTGGAGGTTACAATGTTACATATGGAAAGGGTTGCATTGGATACACATGGATAGATACATTGTTTAAAGGCACAGGCTTTAGAACACAACATCCCTCCCCCCTAGGATGAGACGAAGTCTCTCAACCAAGATGGCTTATTGCACTCGCGTTTGGGCCGCGATGTGGGTTGGCCCACCCGGGGGGCGCTACCGCTTCCTTGTTCCCTGGTCCCTTGTTCTGTAATGGGAGAGGGAGACTTGTTAGTGGCTTGCTGCGGTTTTGCAGCTTTAGGGGAAGGGACAAACTCCATTGAGGGCAAACCGGGGGCACTAGGGGCTAACGTAAAACCCCTCTTCTCGCTTGGATGGGTGGGGTACCACTCCAAACCCCCCCCCCGGTTCTGTAACTCAAAATTAAACTCTGTTGGGGGATCCCGCGGGATATCTATGAGGATGAATTCCTTCTCCTCCCCCCTTGGTGGGGACTCTGGACCCCCCTCTCCTCCCCCTTGGGCTAAACGGGTGGGGGAGAACCCTAACGCTGAATTTGTGTCAGTGCTGTCGGTGCCCTGACTTCCCGGGACCCGGTTCCGGAGTTGGTCCGCGTGCCGCCGCCAAAGTAGACCTGTGTTGGTTTCCACGCGGTACGATACGGGACCGGTCTGCTCCACGACCACCCCCGGTACCCAGGCTGGCCCCGCGCTGGCGTAGTTCCTGCAATGCACCGGGGCACCCACGCTGAAACTCTTGGTGGCTTCCAACCCGATGTTCCTCCCCCTGTCCTCAACTCTCGTGGGGTCTAGCCTAGTAAGTAAGTCAGCTTTCTGCGCATTAAAAGCTCCGCGGGGGAGTAGCCTGACGCTAACGGGGTCACCCTGTACCCTAGCAGAAACTGACACACTTGCAGGTTGAGATCCCCGGGGCCCATGCGCCTCAGGGCGTCCTTTGTGGTGCGTACTAGGCGCTCCACCTGGCCGTTGGTGGCCGGGTGAAAGGGGGCGGAGGTGATGTGCCGGACGGCGTTAATCTCTGTGAATGCCCTGAACTCGGAGGACGTGAAGCAACTAGCGTTGTCGCTAATTAGGGTGTCGGGTATGCCGAACGTGCAAAAGAGCCTCCGCAAATGCTTAATGGTCGTGGCCGAGGAGGTGCTTGTGACTGGGATAACCTCCAACCACTTGGAGAAGGCGTCCACCACAAGGAGAAAAAGGGTTCCTCAGAACGGGCCCGCGAAATCTATGTGCACCCGGGACCACGGCCCCTTAGCCGCGTCCCACTCCCTGTGGGGAAGGCGGGCCTCCTCTGGTCTGGAGCATTGGCAGCTCTCGCAAGTGCCGACCATGTGCTCGATGTCGGCGTCCAACTGGGGCCACCAGAAGAAACTCCGGGCCAGCGCTTTGGACCGCACAATTCCGGGGTGGCTGACGTGCAGCAGTTTAAGCACCCGCGGACGAAGGGATGTAGGGATCACCACCCGCTGCCCCCACAAGAGACACCCCCTCTCTAGGGACAGTTCGAGCTTTTTCCTGAAAAAGGGGGTGAACTCCACCGCTGGGGAAGACGCTGACCACCCTTTCTGTACCCAGGAACTAACCGCCGCCAACGTTCTGTCCTTGCCTGTCGCTTTGGCGATGTCAGCGGGCAGTATGGGGGGACTATCCAAAACCTCAATCATGAGCACCTGGCGGTCTCGCCCCTCCCCGCCCATGAGGTTGTGCTCCTGGGGGAGGGGGGACCTCGACAGAGCGTCCGCATGGCTAATCTCTTTCCCGGGGCGGTACACCAACGCGTGCTGGTAGGCGTTGAGAAAAATGGCCCACCTAAGCATCCTCGGGGACAGGATCTGTGGCGTGGGCTTATCTGCGGTAAAAATGCCTAGTAGGGGCTTGTGGTCAGTCACGATGGTGAAGGGGCGGCCATACAGAAAATCGTGAAATTTTTTGGTCCCCGCAATTATCGCCAGCGCTTCCCTGTCTGTCTGGGCGTAATTCCTCTCCGCTTGGGACAGGGACCTGGAGTAAAACGCTATTGGGGCCTCCCGTCCGTTTTCCAGCATGTGGCATAACACTGCCCCTACCCCCACCGGGGATGCATCACAGATCAGTACCACTGGCCGTTTGGGGTCGAAATGGGTTAGAATGGCATCGGACGCCAGGAGCTGTTTCAGTTCAGTGAATGCTCTCTCCTGGTCATCGCCCCACTTCCATGCCGCGTCCTTTTTAAGCAACTTATGAAGCGGTTCAGCCACTGCCGCCTTCCGAGGAAGAAAGGAGTGGTAGAAATTTAAAAGCCCTAGGAATGATTGTAACTCGGACTTGGAGGTGGGGCGAGGGGCTTTCTTAATGGCGGCCACCTTGGATTTGGACGGTTTGATCCCCTCAGGTGTTACTCGGAATCCCAAGAATTCAACCTCATTCGCGAAGAAGACGCATTTGTCTTTTCGCAACCTCAACCCCGCTTGTTCGAATGCCGCCAGAACCTTGTCCAGCCTTTCGGCCAACTCGACCTCGCTCCCCCCCGTTATCAACACGTCATCAAAATATGGCAAAACCCCGTCCAGCCCTTTTAGGAGGCGTTCCACGAGCGACTGGAAAATCCCAGGCGCTGAGTTCACGCCGAATTGTAGGCGCGTTACCTGGAACGCCCCCTTATGCGTGACTATGGTCTGTGCAGCAGCTGCAGCAGGGGTTACCAAGAGTTGCTGATAGGCTTGCGCCAGGTCGAGCTTAGCGAAACACTTTCCCCCATGTAACCTGGCTAGCAAATGGCTGACCACCGGCACCGGATACGCATTAGGGCGAATTGCCTTATTAATGGTGCACTTATAGTCGGCGCAAATGCGAACCTCCCCATTGGCCTTCAGTGCCGTGACAATTGGAGATTCCCACTCGGCAGAATTAACAGGAACAAGGATCCCCTGGCCCACCAATTTGTCCAGTTCCGCCTCTATTTTGTCCTTTAGTGCAAAAGGCACTCTGCGCGGTTTGAGTCTTATTGGGCGGACCTCCGGGTCCAGGTCGAACGCTACTGGGGGTCCCTTGAATTTCCCAAGTCCCTTTTTGAAGACTTCGGGGTGCGCGTCGCACACCCTCTGTATCGGCGTGCACCCCCCCCAATGAACAGACCCAGGGGTTGGAACCATTGAGTCCCGAGAAGGCTGCAATTTCCCCCTTTAAGGACGACTAGGGGAAGCTCCGCGGCGTGCTTTTTATATTGGACCTGGAATTTTCCCACCCCCAACACCGGGATACTGTTCCCTTGCACGTCCAGTACCTCAACAAAGTAACGGGGGTGTCCCATGGACACGCTGAAAACTGGGGCGGCGTCGTCGCTGTCGTCGGAGACGCGGCCCACGCCGTCCTGCTTCCTTGTGGGCCAGGCGCCATCCTTTGGTCTCGTCGAGTGGTCTGGTTTCGCCGAACGGTCTGGCGAGCTCCTCCGGTCCTCGCGCCGTCGCCTGCAGACTTTGGCGATGTGCCCGCGGCGGCCACAGTTGTGGCACTCGGCCTTTCTAAATGGGCACTTCGCGTGGTCGTGGGCCGCTCCACAGCCGTCGCAACGCCGGCCGCCCTTTCGGACCTTCCGGACGTCTTCCTCTTCGCTGCTCTCAACGGAAGATTTTGATGCTCGCCGGGCCGCATGCACCGAGCCTGCCGCTTGGTCGGCCTGTGGGAGTCTGCCCTGGAGCTCTTTCACTCCGGCCCTCGTGGCTTCCGCGGCCTGCGCTGCCTTCACGACCTCGTGCAATGTCGGGGGCGGCTCCTGATTCATCAGCTTTCGCTGGACTTCCTCGTCCCGCATGCCACACAGCATGCGGTCCCTGAGCATGGTCTCCAGGTTATCCCATTTGCATGGGCCGGCGGCCAGTCGCAGGGCCGCTGCGAAAGCGGCGACCGACTCACCCGGCGCTTGGACTCGCCTCCAGAAAGTGTCCTGGGCTGGGAACATCGACACCGAGGGCTGGAAGTGGTTGCGCATCGCCTTCAGGAGATCTTTAGCCTTCAGCTCGCCCACCTTCTTCGGCGCGATGAGGTTGACTAGCACCCTCTTGCCGGCGTGCCCGAGCATTCTGGTGAGGATGGCTCTCTTCTTTTCCTCGTCGGTGACCTCGAACTCCACCAGCGCACCTTGGAAATCCATTTCGAAGAGTTCCCAATCTTCCGGTTTGTTGATGTCGAAACCGGCGTATGTCTTGGTCCCGTGGGAAGCCATATCCCACCTTCGTCGCCAATTTAGTGTATGGGAACCAAGACACCAGGACAGCCGAAGAGCTGGCTTAATACAACTTTATTGCATGCTGGTCAGAGGGAACATGTGGTAATGGCGGACGAACAGCTCAATATATACAGTGGCTATACATTTGAATGTGGCTCCTTGACAGTCTATTGGCTACTGTCCACGTGACGTCATTGCAGGTCACGCCCTTCTTGTCCAGGTGAAGGTAGAGGCGGGAATCTTCCCGCGCTGTTGTTCTTAGGTGAGTCTTGGACCAATGAGCTTTGGACGCTCGCTATTGCCATCTAGTGGTCACTAGCTCGCGTCCTATTAGGGTTACAGTGATACAGCTGGAGGTTACAATGTTACATATGGAAAGGGTTGCATTGGATACACATGGATAGATACATTGTTTAAAGGCACAGGCTTTAGAACACAACAGGTAGACAGAAAGAGCCTCCACGAAGATGGTGAATACAATCGTCCGTACCTTGGATGGCAACCTTGTCGGCTAATCCTTCTAAAACCAGATCAAAGAAAAGGATCAAAAGTAGAACAAAGAAAGTTAAAAAAAAATAGATAGAAGTCATGACAACAGAAGTCCTGGCCAGTTGTTTCAGCCACTGCTTCCTAAGTATTGATCTGTGCAGTCAGTCATTCTAAGACAGAACCATTTAGGGTGTGTGACAGTAGTCAAATGCGCTATTACATCCAAAGCATCAGTCTCCTACAAAAATAATTACCATGTGTTAGTACTACTGCCAAATGTAAGAGCCTGAAAAAGAAGGGCTGTGTTCAGTGGAAACATGGAACCAATTACCCTAAAGGTATACCATCTAGGCAGGGGGCTTGCCGATGACACTAGCCAAGGTCTTCCATTGTTAGAAGCTCGCAGACAACAGGTTTGGTCCTTTCTCTCTTTGAGTTCTTTTACTTTCATCCAATTTGCTCTTGGCAGTCAGCCTAGGCAAATGAAGCATCCCTGGGACCTGATGCTTATGTTAACTATGTTTGCTCAGCATGCACAAAGAAGTGAGACAAGTGTCTTTCTCTTTACATCTGCATGGCATTTATTGTGCTAGATAATAAAAAGAGAAGAGAGTGTCTGAGCTTTTTTTTTTTAATGGGGTTTTTATTTTGTGGAATGCATCCTCCCTAACCTTGAATAGCATTGAAATATCGATATATTTCAATGTATGCTTATAAAAATTGGGCACAATGGTGCTGGATTTTGTTACTTTGGGGAAGTAATAGGTTGATAAGCTATTGTTCTATTGAATAGCCGGTTGTAGTTGCTGAAATACAGTTTTGAATAATAACCAATAGGTGATCTTTTGCCCACTCCTGGCTGGCCCAAGAGACATTGCTGCCTAAAGCAAGAACAAAATCAAGCATGGGCTGGGCCACCAGGACAGTGGGCTTCATCCCAGTGCACCCTCACCTTTGGGACCCTGGGATGCAAATAATAATTTTATTATTATTATTATATCTGCCCAGTGCTCTGCACTTTAGATTAAGCCATTGCTCCAAGCTCCTTCTTTCAGCTTGGAGCAATGGTGACCAAGCAGTTCCTGGGTGCAGCCTTCTCCCCCATCTCCTTGCCCCCCACCTCACTTGTTCTGCCCAGCGTGGGGCGTGACACTCTAGAATAAGCCATTGCTCCAAGCTGAAGGTTGGAGAAAGAGTGATGATTATTGGGGGCAGGGGGGTGAAGAGGATAATGGACCACATGCACTCTGAGAGCACTGTGGAGCCCACCTCTGGGAAAAGCTGCCTGGTAGAGGTACATCATCGAGCGCAAGCAAGCTCTCCCCACTCAAATTTTTGTGTGGTTCCCTCTGTTTTGAAGACTTGGTTCCCACACACACCCCAAACAGGCACCCCATCATTCCCTGTCTAGTGCCCTCCCATGGTGCCTAGCACACCCCTAAACAAAATGGCATCCACCTCTTGGTCTATGCACAGCAACTGCCCCAAAAGTGCTATCTGTTGTAAGACAAGCATGATGGGAAAAGAAAATAACAGCTAATGATCCATAGTCACATATTATTTTTTCCTAATTAGCTCATAGGCAGGAATCTGCTAGCAAAGGAGATGGTGTAGCAGAGGGCCCCCTCAAACTGTTGGAGAAATACAATCTTGCATACTTTCCCTTTACCACTGTCTCTCAGTGGGGAACATGCCCTGTAGTTGCTCATACTTTCCTGGAAAGCCACCACCAGCCCAATGTCTTAGAGTCCTTGAGATTGCCCCTTTCTTCCTTTTGTTCCCTTGCTTTTTTCCTCCACTTTTTGCTCACTGAAGATCAAAGCCGCCATCAGGGCAGTACTACCAGTACTGCTGTATAGGGCCCGGAGCTGACAGGGGCCCTGCCACTGCTGGCCATAACTATGTGTGTGTGTGTGGGGGGGGGGCAATAGGGTTGCTAAGTATGGGCCCCAGAAATTTCTGATGGTGGCCCTGCTGAAGATAGATGTGTAGAGATGTAGCTCCACACAACATAAACACAAGCAGGTACTGTTAACTAAACATTTGGTTTCCTTTAACGAAGGAGCATCTGGACTGATAATTCCTTCTTGTCCAAAGAAATGAAGAAAATTGGGCTAGATCTCAATGCTTTTCTCTGCACCAAAAGGGAATAATCAAATTCTAAATTGCTTCAACATAAACCTATAGCTATCCTTGCCACCAACTGCATCTGGAGTGCAGAATTAGAAAGTATATGTTGATTTCTAGCTGCCTTAAACTCTCAAGACAAGTGGAATACAAATCAAATTGATGTTGACGATGATGACAACAACAACAAACAACAACAAAAATCTAGAATCTCCTTTTTCTTCTAGAGGTAGGACAAAATATGAAACTTCTGTATTTTCGTCTTTGAGTTGACCCCTCTAGAGAAATGGCATTCTTCATCCATAGCTCATGGACTTATCTTGAGAGTGTACTTACACTACGGATTTAAACAGTGTAAATCACCTTAGTTGGCATCATGAAAATTAAACAGGTGAGAAATTGGTTTAAATTGGTAGTGTTCAGATCCATGACTGAAGCTCTGTGCACGATTCAGCCTTATTCCAATGAGTTCAAAGAACTCCCTTGAGTTGTCAACACTTGAAGCTTCTCCAGGCTTTGTTGCTTCAATGCCAATATGCACGTTTCGAATATTAATTTATACCAGGGGTGCTTAAACCTTTTGGGCTGCGGGCCAGTCACATGGTTCAGTGGGCTGGTTACGCAGTTCCTCCCACCAGAAGTGGAAGTAAAATGCATCTTGCAATCTGTTTTGCAACAGGATGAGATAGATTTTAAGCTGCCATTTTTTCTGCTTAAACCAAGGGTGCCCAAACTACGGCCCACAGGCCAGATCTGGCCCCTGACACCAATTCATCTGGCCTGCAGTGCCCTCATCGCTCCTGGAAGTGGAAGTAATATTGTGAATGTTATACAGTATGGACGCGTTTTGCTTTTGGGGGCGACAAGGGCGACGTGGGCTGGATGAATTAGTGTTGGGGGCTGGATCTGGCCCACAGACTGTAGTTTATGCATGCCTGATTAATACTATCTAATCTTCCTCTTTAACCTGTAACCTAGTGTAATTTTTAAAGATAAATATAACCTCCAAATATAAAGAAAGAAAGAAAGCATTCTTTGAATGTATACATCTTTCTATTGTTTATTTTTGAGACTACCAAAATGCAGCATTTTTGGGACACCTCCTAAATGCAAAAACGACATCTGCACTCTCTCTGTTATGGAAACAAAACAATGCTTTAAAGCCTCTCAGAAAATCTACAGGACAGTTAATATGATTTAAGCCCATATTTAAATTTTATGAGACTCATTTTCAAAGCTAATAACCCAGTTTACTGTGCAAAATATCAAATGCAAATTTTATTACTGACTTGGTAAAAACCAGGACATATTCATTAGCATATCTCAGCACATCAACCTTTTTAGCCAAAAAGGTGTACCAAGAGAAACAGTGGGAGTTTTTATATGTGTTGTAAATTACAGTTACTATCTCATTAGATAAACACATTTAAAATCAGGTTATCATTCACTTATATATCAGAAAGTTGTTTGTTCAATTGGAGCTAGTCTCATATTACAACATATGGTGCATGAAATTCTTAGCCTAATAAAATTTCAAGGTAGGGGGAGCTGGTGTCTTGGAAGAAACTGTTTCTGCTCAAGAAATGGCTCGATATAATCTGTAATTGCTGGGAAACAATTATGCAGCAGGCTGTTTTCTACTTAATAGTATTTACATCCTTGATTTTATTAGCAACAAAATCTGAGTGGAACTTCTGCATGAAAAGATGTAAACTTTTAAGTTAAGGGTCCAGCAGATTGCAGAATTGTAAAATAAGTATAGTATACCTCATTTTTTTTAAAAAAAAACTTTCATTACTTTGCAGTCTGGTCACTTCCAGCTGTCTGTCTCGCAGCCCGTGATGATCACAGTGGCCCTAGTGTAACTCTGTAGTAACACCTTTGTGATGCATCACACAGTGGTTGGTTGGTTATGGAATGTGTATCTCACATTGTGCTGTTGGTTCTTGTTCCAGAAAATCATGATTAAAATGTGCATGTTAAGTAAAGCAAAGCCTTTCCAATGCAGTCTATGGTCACTGCAAACAACTGAAACAGCAAAGCAAGATGCAGTAGCAGCAAGAGCAGAGGTCTTCTTCTGGTATTCTCCTGAAAGTGTGAAGGCTCAGAAGATAAAGATACCTATACATCTTGGCCCGTGGTTATCCAAGCAATGCAGTTGAAGTCCTATCCAGGTGTCTGGAGGCTGTAAGGGTCTGGATGGGGGACAACAGGCTACAACTTAATCCTGGCAAGACTGGCTGTGGGTCAGGGCCCCCAGGATATCCTGGGAGCTACCATCTTTGGAGCTGGATGGGGCTTTTTTTGCCACAGACAGACCTGGTGCATAATTTAGGGGTCCTCCTGGACTCGCCCGCTCCTGGACCAGGACTCCTTGCTTATGGTCACACACGCTCTGGTCACCTCCAGACTGGATTATTGTAATGCGCTCTACATGGGGCTGCTCTTGATGACTATTCGGAGGCTGCAGCTGGTTCAGAATGCAGCTGCCCGTGTAGTGATGGGGTGTGGGCATTATGCCCATGCCTCACCCCTGGTATGGGAGCTACATTGGTTGCCAGTGTGCCTCTGGGTGCAATTCAAGGTGTTGGTAATTACCTTTAAAGCCCTACATGGTTGTGGGCCAGGATACTTAAGAGATCGCATCACCCCAAGGACATCTGCCCGTCCCACTAGGCAATCCCTATCATGGTTTCTAGTTCTGTTATTGTTTCATTCCACCTAAACAGTAGAACTTACGTGGGTTTCCTGAGAAATTTGGAATCAGAAAAATCTCTTCTGCCATAAAACAACAGAGGGCTAATTTGATACATTTGACTTGCAGGCAGCAAATAAAAATTAGCAACTATGGCTTATTGATATTGTAGGGTTGATAAATATTTGAAAGGTTGAACTGAGATATTAACAGGAAAATCCATTAAACTACAAGCTCTCTGATTTAAATTTAGGCAGTTTGCATATTCAACGCTTTACCGAGAAATTATTCTTATTGAAATACTTGTAAATATTTTAGAAATGACACATTGCTAACATAGACCAAAATAATGGAAGATTTTAAAGAATGTTGACATACTAATTTTTGCATGACTGAAGAGATGTTTCCATGTCACCTAAAATGTTAATTATAAGATTGCTTTTACATCTCTCAAATACACAGAATCTATTTTAGCTGCCAAAATTGACTACTGTGTTATGTCAGCAATTAAATTTACAAAACAATGCATTTCTAAAAGTAGAGGATTTTCTGTGGGAATATACAGGAGAGAAAAATTTTTCCTGTCCTTGCATCCGTGGGCAAAACCCCTCAGTTTACCCTCCTGCATGGCTCTGATTTCCTTCAGTAGACGTTGTGTGTGAGGTGCACTGTCTCCAGGGCTGTAGCCAGGATTCTAGATATAAATTTTTTTTTTGGGGGGGGGGGATTTTTCAGGAGGGGCAAAAAGGTTTTCAGGAGGAGCAACAATGTTACACTCACGGGTGTGGGTTGGGGGGAGCTGTTAACTTAGGAGCCCCCCCCCCCGGTTCCCCTGGCTACGGCCCTGACTGTCTCCTTCATGTATCTGGGATTAAACAAACTCACTTAACAAACATTTTCCTGACCCAGCTGATACATATTCATGCTGGCATTGTTCCAGCTCCTGACAGCCAAAACAGTACTTGACCAAAAGAAAGCATAAAATTGAATTGTTTTGTTTTTATATTTGAAGCAGTGAACAAACAGCACAACTAATGGAAAGCAAATTAAAGACCAGTATTATTATACTACAGTCTGTTTTATGACTTAGCAGACGGAAGGATTCTTCTCTGAAATGTACAGTCTGTTCCTTTGATAAATGAAATTACAGTCCCTCCCCCAACCCCCAACCAGGGCTGCTTGCAGGGAAATATTAAAAGGCAGCCAGACATCTTTGCGACCAAACTTTTTTTTGGTCAAGTGTCTGATGAAGTTACGTAAACTAAAGGCCAGAATGCATCTGCCACTTTATGCTTTTATTACTGAAACAGTGTTGCTAATTCACAAGATGCTGGTTGTTTTCCTGGGCAAACACCTGAGCACTCAGCCAAGAACACAGCTAGCATCTTGTTAATTAGCAGCCATTTGCTGCTGCAGCTTATGCTACTCCACTTACACAGCTATACACTGACAATCAGATTCTGACTAAAGTTTTCCATGGTACAAATTAACACACACACATATTGAGAACAACCTCTTAGTAAAAATAAAAGGGGGTAGATGATTTGACTGAGAAACTGCACTTGTCATGTAGCTTATTAGAGAAAACTAACCACCTGGTTCCTGTTGAGAAGCATTTAAAAATATTATTCAGTATAAAATATTTTACAGGACACAGTAATAGAATGTTTGCAAAAGTCTTGTGTTAATTTTTTTAAAAAAAGATTACTGTACATTCATCAAAAACAAAAAGAAGAGAAGGAAAATGTAGAATCACAGTTCTTCCCAGTGGCCCCTTACAAGTCAACACATATGGCAACACTGCACACACATCTCTTCTTCTAATTATAGATCTGAATGCAGAGAAAATCTGGCCATTCTTCATATGTGTAAATAGATCAGGGATTCTCAGCCTGTAGCCCGTGAATGTGGCCCATGGTGTCATTTCATGTGGCCCCCACTGCCTTCACCACACCCAGAAGTGCCATGTGGTGGAGAAAGGGCAAAATGGCCATCCGCTCCCTGAAGCTGTCTGAGGGACCGTGACCCTGGCCCCCAGTTTAATGTATACGTCTCACTGGATTTATAGAAATCCTCCGGTCCTTCTTATTCTGAACTCTTGTCTCCCCATCCCAACAGCAGAGGGATGGAGGAAGGACTTCTCTTCTTGTATGATGTGGTGGAGCTCTTTAAACATAAAGAGGGCTTTGCGCCATTAAAAAGAGAGCAAAAAGGAGCTTGCTACATTGGAGGACTGGGGGAAGGGATGCCCATAAACCAAAGCACAAATCCACCCACCCAAAAAATATATAGTAAAATGCTTTAAGATATCTAATTAAGGCTGCTGCTAGGTAAACAAAACTGAGTAAAACATGTTCATCATTAACGTGTCCCCTGACAGAAGGACAAGGTAAGCAGACTTGGCGACAGAAGGAGGAAGAAGAGAGGCATATGGGCCCCAGTGCCATCCCCTGCTGACAGGCTGCCTAGCTGCAAGCCCTCTTTCACTGCCTTCCTTGTCCACAACAGATTGCAAAGGCCCCACTTTCCCATCTGTAACCAAGGCTCATGCCCCCAACAATGTGGCAGCCATGTCGTTTTCATCCGTGGAACTATAGCTGGAGGAAGGGGGTGGTGGAGAGGAAAGGTTACTAGGGAAAGGGAAGGACAGGGTGGAGGGAGAGATTAACAACCAATAATCACAATGCTATCCATAATGCATTGTCTCTGCAAGATTACATGGCTTAGTTCCAGTGGGATTGGTCCATTCATCACAGGTCCTTTATTGCCCCCCACCACCACCACTTTTTGTTGTTGATGTTATTCTAAAGAGCCTGAACACTGTTGTAAAAATCTAAACTGCTTAATTGCTGTGCTGTAAAAATTTGCATATCAGAGATATGTCATTCCATCGTTAAATGGCATTAGGCATTTGTTACACAGCCTCAGCAATCACGTCAGAGCACCCAGGGAAAAGGGGTCACCTATTGGCACTCTGCACAGTTCCTAAATGAATTGTAATCAACAGCAATTATGGGTTCTAAATACTATTGCATTTCAGTCTTGGCTGATCTTGTGTGATTTACTGCCCAAAAGCACACTGATCCCCTCTGGGATTTTTGTAACTAGACAGAATGTTGTTTTATCTCCTTTTCTGTTAGATTTATCATGAACAGCAGTCTTGTTATCATAGGATGCAATGAATAGACTAAATAATACGTTTAGTGGAATATTTTCATATTCTTTGTCTGCATTTGTCTATCAGACTTTTTAAGTTTTTTTTAGCACTGGCAGACATTTTGGGGGAGTTTACCCTTCTGCTGAACAATTTTTGGTTCAGGCTTTGTAGCCATCCCCAAATTATTCAAATCTAATGAAATGCCCTATTTAAAATTTGGAGCTCCTGCCCAAATACATCAAATATCATTCGATTTTATAGATGGTAGCTTTGTTTTCAGAATGGCAGAAATGAAAACCAGAATGCCCTTGTACCAAGACCATTGCATTAGATGAGTAATATAGTGTCATATCAAAATTCATTCAATCAGTACTGAGCATTGCCAGTGCAACTTCAAAGGGGCATCATCTCAGTGATCAATGAAGGCAATTTCAGTTGAAGATTCACAGTTGAGTAAGCAGCAAAGAGGCTCAAGACTTGCTGCAAGACTTTGGAAGTCATTCTTTGCTGTACCGTTAAGGTTGCAATCCTGCAGAGGGCTACACAAATATAAACTCCTCTGAACTAGTGGAAATTATTCCAAAGTAAACAAAGTAAACAAAGTAAGCAGGACGGAAATGAGCTCCCGTCTTCATCCCAGCTCCTGCCAACCTAGCAGTGCGAAAGCAAGAAATTGCAAGTAGATAAATAGGGACCACTTTGGTGGGAAGGTAACAGCGTTCTGTGCGCTCCGGTGTCTAGTCATGCCTGCCACATGACCACGGAAATGTCTGCAGAAGCAGACAGCGCTGGCTCTTCAGCTTAGAAACAGAGATGAGCACTGTACCCTAGAGTCGGATACGACTGGCTTTCGAGCAAGGGAAACCTTTACCTTTAAACATTAGTAAAGCTGTGTGATATATCTGCAATCCTATACATAGTTATTTGATTTGGGGGGATCTTGTTGAACAAATGGAATATATGTAAAAGTCAACTTGCACAGTACTGCACTACATGGCTTAATTATTGTAGGAATTACCTAATTACTCAGTGTAATTAATGACCCTGTTACATTAATTAAAATATATTCTGTTGTTAACTATAATGTGTTAAATAAAATGTCTCAGGCAAAGATGCATTGGATTGGGCAGCACTAGAAAGAAATAATTTTGCTGTGATTGGTCGCAGCAGGTGGTTTATGATTAGAAGACAGAGTGCGCTATCAGAAATTTTGGGGTGAGGCACATCTGTCCTACAGATATACAAGCAGACCTTGCTTTCTGGAACCTATCATAGCAAAAAAATATCTCTGATTTTGAGAGAAGTAGATTTTGAGAGGTCTATTTAAAGCTAAACTTCCTCAAAGTTGATCCCTCTTCACTTGGCTCCCTACAAATAAAATACATGAGTAGAGGACACCTGCATGTGGACTCTAGTTTATTTGCTTGTAGATTACACACACAAAAAGGGAACAGAGACATGAGTTGTAGTTTTAAACCGAGCTTGGAAGAAAATGTTTTGGATAACAAACCCACTCATCTCTATTCTGGGAGTTGTACTAACAAAAGTAATTTTTCCAAGAGTAGTAACTGAACATTGTAATTCCCAAGATTTAACAAAGAAAGAAATTATGGATTCAGCTCCCCTCTGTCTCAAGGATGGCCTTTCTTTCACTGTGGTGCATGGTATTAACTTTCCAATAGCCTATATTGTAGCTTCTGATAGGAAGTTTTGTTAATCTTGTTCACCTGTAGCTTGAGATCTGGGGATACTTTTGAACATATGGAGGGAAAGCAAGATCTTATCTGTTGACCCATTGCCAACTTACATACAGTACAGTACTTTTGTAACACTTTGTTTACTGTGATACTGAAGCTTTTTGATATTGATACTGTGATTTGTGATGTTTTGTGATGACAATATGCTGATATGTTTTTTTGTGATGCTATGCAACTTTGCAATTGTAAATTGTAAATGTATATTTTGTGTCTCTGTGAGGTCATTGAGCCTTGGGCTCTGCCTCCCCCTTTTTTTTGGATTATTGTATTTTTTTTACTTCTTTGATTTGTAAATTGTTACTGTAACCATAGTTGTACGTTTTGTTGCATTTGTGATATTGTATCCTGATATTGTTTTTTTTCCTATTGTATTTTTGTACTGGTTGCACTGTATTTGTATTTAATTATGTTGTAATGCCGCCCTGAGTTGGCCTGCGCTGAGTAGGGTGGGGTATAAATTTAATAAACATAAACATAACAAACAACATGCATACTTCATGATTCCTTTATGAAAAGACCCCCAAAAGTGTTGTGTGAACTTGGAAAAATTGGGGTATATTTGTCTGCCCATTCTTCTGAGTGTGAGGACACTCTAGGTAGCCACCTTAAAACTTTTCTTATGATAGCTAAAACCTAAGAAAAGCTGTGTCAGAGCAGATCAAGGGCTTGTGAAGTCCAGCTTTCTGCTCACTTTGTGGCCAAGCTAATGCTTTTGAGAAGCCCATTCACAGGACACAAGAGCATTAGCACACTGCTACTTGTTTTCTCCAGCAGCTGGTACTGAGAAGCAAACTGCCTCTGAAACTAAATAATATATATCCATTGTCATCTTTGATAGCCTTGCCCACTGCTTACTGTTCTTCTTAACTCATTAGCCAAAAGCATCAACCAGACACAAGTAGGAGGTTTCAGCAAGCTAGAGGGAAAGCTGAAGGTCTGAAAATAGACCAAAACAGTAACTTCAAAAGCAATTGAGTAAAGACTGAGCATGCTCTTTGGCAGTGATGGCAAACCTTGGCACTCCAGATGTTCTTGAACTTCAATTCTCAGAAGCCCTTATCAGCAGGAGTGCTGACTTGGGCTTCTGCTAATTGAAGTCCAAGAACACCTGGAATGCCAAAGTTTGCCATCATTGCTCTATGGTAATAGAACACTGAATTATCAAATACAGTAGAGGGCATGGGGTGGAAATGAAATGTCAGGGAAGACTAGAATATTCTAGGAAACAGCAAGGCTAGTTGGCTGAAACTCTGAATAGAAACTCATTTATCTTTCCTTGGATACCTTTCTAGTAGCCTATATTGTAGCTTCTGAGATGGAGTTTTAAAAATATTGATCGCCTGTAGATTGAGATCTGGAGATACCTTTGAACTCCTGGAGGGAAAGCAATATTTTATCTGTTGACCCATTGTCAACTTACATACCTTCATGATTCCTTTATGAATAGACCTCCAAAAATGTTGTGTGAGCTTGGGAAAATAGAGGAATATTGTGTGTATTAACAATATGACCAGGTGCAAATTAATAGGGCTATGCCATTAAAATGGGGCTTCAATGAAACAAGATAAAGGTATCAGCATGCTTGGAAGAACTCTAAGGTTTACCAAAGTAGAGACAAACAACAACAACATGGAGGGACTCAATAATTCTAGTAAAGATTGGAGCATATTCAGTGGTTAATTGCTGAGGGTCTTGTGGAGAGATGGGTGGCATACATTGCAGAATCCTACCTTGCTAAACCCAACGAGGGTCATCCTAAATTAGAATCAAGCTTACAGCAAACAGCATGTGTCCTGAAAAAATAATAATTATCTGGCTAGAACACTTAATTGGCACATGTAAAAATGCTGATTGCAGGTTCCACTTGAAGTTTATTTGTACATTTGGATTTTTAAATTTTGAGTTCACAATGAAGACCAAGAAAGAGTTAATTTTGAAAAACCACAAGAGAAAAGTTAGGATGAAACTAGTTATTATTAAGATGCAAATACCTTTGCAAATATAACCCCAAGTTTGCAAAACTTTCACTTCTTACTCAAAAGTAAGCACCACTGAATCAACACAACCTTATTGCAAACCTTGTAAAAATGGAG
The DNA here is from genome assembly GCA_035047345.1 of Bradypodion ventrale. Taxonomy (NCBI): domain Eukaryota; kingdom Metazoa; phylum Chordata; class Lepidosauria; order Squamata; family Chamaeleonidae; genus Bradypodion; species Bradypodion ventrale. The sequence continues at coordinate 108,281,173 of JAWDJE010000001.1, read as the reverse complement.
AATGGCAAGCCAGAAAGTTGCATTGTGTAACTGCTGCAGTCAGATTAATTGCTTTTAAACTTGATATTATTATCTCTAAGCATGCTTACTTAAACAGTAAGTTCCAAGTAAAATAAAGCTGAAATTAATTCAAGTAAACTTATTTCACACTGTAGTATAGGTACTACAGAATGTCTTCCACCTCTTTCTCAGGTCACCCAGTTAAAAGGTCATATGTAGAGGGAGCCTGTGTTACATCCACCAATAATTAACTGAAGATTGAGTTCATTAGTTAAAACTGGGTTACCAGGCCTGTGAAAATCACTGCAGCCTTTGATAAGAGAAGAAAAGAGAAAGCAATATGTAACCCATCAAAGACTTGGCCACAATAAACAGCTTGTTGGCTCCAGCACACACAAAGGTGCAAAAATAACTGTAATAATAAACTTCTACAACTACCCTATTAACATACCACATTCAGTTCAGCTCCTTTATATTTCATCAAGCAGTTTAAAAAGTATCCAACATAAAACATCTTCATAATTGTAATCATATATTTGACCATTTAACATGTGCACCATAATGTACCATTAGTTACACAAATAACTAATAATTTGCTAATGACAATATTATGTTAAGTCAGTTTAGGGGCAATTAAAGTGAATGATATTTACATATGCCTAATGAATCACCGTCGATGGCAGATTAAGAGATTCTGATGAATATTCATCCAGACATTCACAACCAGCTCCACAGTTTATAAACTGAATTATGGTTGATTTGCCCTTTTAAAAATGAATATGTGAATATCTTCTGCATGGGAAGAATGAACAATTGGGGTGATTGTAAAATATTTTAAAGCGATGTACTGGTCAGGACACAAAACATTTTTATGCACTCTCATACCCCTGAGCTGCTCGGCACTTTTTATGCCACACATCAGCATTGATGAACTATCTCCATTTTCATTCGAACTCGTGACATGAAATATAGAAAATGTTTTGTGTTGAATTAAATGCAATCAGGAAGGTTTATGTATCCTCACTAAAGGAAATAATTGCAGGTAACAGCCCCAATGGCTGTCAGGCCCAACAAATTAAGCCATGCAGCTATCAACATTAAACAAAGATGGAAACCTTTTAGTAGCATATTCAGGGACTCACATGGCACCTGTTTGAAAACATACACTCGATTGCTTTCTTCTTCCTCTCCTCCTTTCTTCAACTTAGTTTCCCTTGGAATCAGGACACTCTGGAAGGAACTCAAAATGGCAAGAGGCTAAATTGTCAAAAGGTGAAGAGGGATTGCAACCCAATTGTTTCAGTTCAATGTTGTGGTTTCCAACATGGGGCACATGCCCCATGTTATATATATATATATATATATATATATATATATATATATATATATATATATATATATATATATATATATATATATATATATATATATATATATATATATATATATATATATATACCGTATTTATTCGTGTATAACGCGCAAAATTTTGTACCAAAAAAAGAAATCAAAGTTTGGGTGCGCGTTATACACGAGGACTGGGTGTGCGTTATAAACGAGCCTCTTTTACTCACCTGCACGCACCCGCCGGGACGAGAAGGGAACCCTCCGGGGGAGGCGATACCGCCAGCCACCCGAGCTCCCGGGCCGCGCGACTCAAGAGCCGGCGCCGGGTAGGCACGGAGCACGCCACGGCCCTCCTCCCAGGCGGCGGCAGGCGCCCAGGTCCCGCTGCCGCCGCCGCTCACCTGCACGCACCCACAGGGACGAGACGGGAACCTTCCGGGGGAGGCGCTACCGCCAGCCACCCGCGCTCCCGGGCCGCGCGACTCAAGAGCCGGCGCCGGGTAGGCATGGAGCACGCCACGGCCCTCCTCCCCGGGCAGCGGCAGGCGCCCAGGTCCCGCTGCCGCCACTCACCCTCACACACCCGCCGGAACGGTAAGGGGGAGGCGCTAACGCCAGCCACCCGCGCTCCCGGGCCGCGCGACTCAAGAGCCGGCAAGGGTAGGCACGGAGCACGGCACGGCCCTCCTCCCGCTTGTCGTCTAGTGCCCTGCTGAGATGCGCCGTCTGCCCCACCCACAGGCCCAGGGGCGCGCTTCCCTCCGGCTGGCGGGATCTGATTGGGTGGCGCAGGAGACGAGGCGTGGCCCGGAGGTAGCTCGCAGTTCGAGCGAGGCTCCTGGGGGTCGGAAGTGCTCGTTTCGGATTTTATACCGAGGTTTCATGGAAAATTAGGGGTGCGCGTTATACACGAGTGCGCGTTATACTCGAATAAATACGGTATATATAATTGTGAGAGCTGGACCATTAGGAAAGCTGAGTGCAGGACCATTAGGAAAGCTGAGTGCAGAAGAACAGATGCCTTTGAGATGTGGTGTTGGAGGAGAGTTTTGAGAGTCCCCTGGACAGCGAGGAGAACAAATAGGTCAATCTTAGAAGAAATCGACCCTGACTGCTCCTTGGAAGGTCAAATAGTAAAGATGAATCTAAAGTACTTTGGACATCAAGTGAAAAGAGAGGATTCACTTGAGAAAGCCTTGATGCTGCGAAAGTTGGAGGGAAAAGAAGAAGGGGGTGGCCAAAAATGAGATGGGTGGATGGTATTGTAGACACAGTGTGTACTGAGGTGGGCGGGTTGAGGAGCATGGTGGAGGACAGGGGTGCCTGGAGGGCAGTGGTCGCAAAGGGTCAGAATTGACTCTGCGACTGAACAACAATATTGTGACATACACATTTTTAATGGATGCCATGTTCTTTGGAAGCTTGTTTAGACCAGATTAATGGCTTCCTCCACGTGAATAGGAGTTCACCTTTTGAATAATAAGAATAATCAGGATTTTAGAGATACTTAGGTGAGGCGTGGTCCAAAAAAGGTTGGGAACGACTGGTTTAATGGGAGGTTCACCCTACTGCATTTCAGAGAAAGGTAATCAAGCTCAGCATCTTAACCACTAAGCCTCTGTTTATATCAAATGCCTTTTCCTTGTGTGTGCTGTGTAATCAACTAGTATGTGCTCACCTCTTTGAGTTGTACCTCAGAAAATATTTTGCATTAATTCAGGTTTTCAGAAAGTGGGCAATATTTCCTTAGCTTTTCTGATTGTCTATTAGCCATTTATATCAGTATCTTTTCTTAAATGTATTTTTAGATCCTTGAGTTTGGCATCCATGTCTTGTGAGTCAGAGATGGATGTGGTTGTACCTGAAATTCCATTGTCTTCAACCAGGCTCTCCGGTACAACCACATCTGAAAAATGCATTTTTCAGACTGAAATACCCATCTAATATGGTTAAAGAACAGATAAACCAGGCAAGACAAATACCCAGAACCAACCTACTGCAAGACAAGCCCAGATGGGAAAACAATCAAACACCGCTGGTTGTCACTTTCAGCCCACAACTGAGACATCTAACATGTATAATAAAAGATCTCCAACCCATCTTGGACAAGAATACTTCACTTTCCCAAGTTCTTGGTGGCAGACCCCTACTTGCCTATAGACAACCTCCCAATCTCAAGCAAGTATTGACACTCAACAGACTACATAACAGTGGAACAAAGACTAGAAACCGAGATGCCAGCTATGCCCCCACATTTACTCTGATAAAACAATTACAGGACCCAACAATGTAACACACAACATTAAGGGCAATTTATTTGTTCCTCTGCTAATGTGATTTGCACCATCTCTTGCCAAAAATGCTCCTCTGTGCTCTACATAGGACAAACAGGACAATCTCTGTGCAAAAGAGTTAATGGACATAAATCAGACACCAAGAGTGGCAATACACAGAAACCCATTTCACACCACTTTAATCTACCTGGACACTTGACATGGGACTTGAAAGTTGCCATTTTAGAGCAGAGGAATTACAAGACTAGAATCCAGAGAGAGACACCACAGATTAAGTACATGCATATGGGACAATATCAAATTTGATGCACCAAATAACAGGTTATATGGGGCAATTTTGCCTGGGTCACAAAAAACCATTATCAATAGATGCTAACTCATTGGCAAATGTGTAATGCCACAGTGTTTGTTTCGCATCCATCCTTTGGATGTGATGCATCAGCTTGAAAGAGAAGTTTGTTTTGCAACCATTTGCAAACCAATAGGGGCAGTTTTCATAGCAAGTCTGAATAACAACCAGGGATTTTCCATTATTGTCAGTTCTAAAGAGCTACAATGTTATTTTTCTATTAGGCTGGCCAGCCATTGTGTGCCTCTGTACCTGTGTATAAAGTGATGTCATGAGGTTTTACTCTTATAGTGGACTTAATCCAGGAAAGATCACAGTTAAATACAGGAATTAGTCTTTAAGGTGCCACAACTTTTTTTTGTCTTTTTTGTTGTTCTGTTTTATTTACTCTCTGATATGCTTGCACAGACTAACATGGCTACCACTTCAAAAAATTTCCAACATTGTCTACTGTAAACAATAAAGGAGTAAAGGATCTTGCCCCTCCCTCCCCATCCAAAGACCTGGGGCCAGAGAGAAGGACACCTCAGGAAACCCCCGACCACCCCCAGGAGATACCATCCACAACCACCATCACAGCGATCCCCGAGCCAGCGCCTTTGACCAACTCCATGCGGCCGAAGGGAGGCAAGAGCTGCTGCGTGCATGCAAAGGATAAGTAATCGAACTGAAATAATATAGTTGACTAAACATAGATGGCTTATGGCAACTGACATAGTGACTGTACAAGAAACTGACTTACATAGACTTGATATAGTGGACTTTTTCTTTCTTTCTTTCCCTTTCATTAATTAGTTCAACTTTTACTTTGATACTATGTGATAAACTGTGATATTGTGCATGATAATACTTTGTTTTAAAACTGTTTAAACTGTGATAACATGTGTGATGGGAAAAGACTGGCGTAGAGACTGGCAAGGCACGCCACAAAGTTTGCCAAGAGAACCCTATGGACCAAAACAAAAGGCAAAACAAGGGGATGCTCAGCACAGCAGATCTGAAAAGGGGGAGGGATATGAAAGGGGGAGGAGAAATACAGTGTTGCAGGGAACAATACTGCATAGGGAAATGGAATGTGAGGTCTATGAATCAAGGAAAACTGGAAGTGGTAAAAAATGAGATGGAAAGAATAAGCATTGACATCTTGGGCATCAGTGAGCTAAAATGGACAGGGATGGGTGAATTCAGCTCTGGAAACCATCATATCTACTACTGTGGGCAAGAAAACCTTAGAAGAAATGGAGTAGCCATAATTGTCAATACAAGAGTGAGAAAAGCAGTAATGGGATACAACCTCAAAAATGACAGAATGATGTCAGTCAGATTTCAAGGCAAACCTTTCAATGTCACTGTGATCCAAATATACACACCAACCACTGGTGCAGATGAAGCCACAATGGACCAGTTCTATGAGGACTTACAACACCTCATAGAACAGACACCAAGAAATGATGTCCAAATTATATTAGGAGACTGGAATGCCAAAGTAGGAAATCAAAAAGTGGAGGGAATAACAGGCAAATTTGGTCTTGGAACACAGAATGAAGCAGGGCAAAGATTGATAGAGTTCTGCCAAGAGAACGCACTGGTCATAGCAAACACTCTCTTCCAGCAACACAAGAGGCGACTTTACACATGGACATCACCAGATGGCCAACACTGAAACTACATACTCTGCAGCCAAAGATGGAGAACCTCCATACAGTCAACAAAAACAAGACCTGGAGCAGACTGTGGCTCAGATCACAACCTACTGATCGCAAAATTCAGGCTTAGACTAAAGAAAATAGGGAAAACACGGAGACCAGAAAGATATCACCTAGACAGCATCCCTAAAGAATACACGGCGGAGGTGATTAACAGATTTAATGGCTTAGACTCGGTAGACAGAGTACCAGAAGAATTATGGACGGAGATGAGGGACATCATGCAGGAAGCAGCAAAGAAAACCATACCAAAAGAAAAGAAGAGTAAGAAAGCAAAGTGGTTGTCTGATGACGCTCTTAAAATAGCAGAGGAAAGAAGGAACGCAAAAGTCAAAGGAGAAAGGAAAAACTACAATCATTTGAACACAGAATTTCAAAGAAAAGCAAGGAGAGATAAGGAAAACTACCTAAAAGAACAGTGCAGAGAAATGGAGGAAAACAACAAAAGAGGCAGAACCAGAGATCTTTTCAAAAAAATCGGGGAAATCAAGGGAACATTTAAAGCAAAAATGACCATGATAAGGGACAAAGACAGAAAGGAGCTAGCTGATGCAGAAGAAATTAAGAAAAGATGGAAAGAGTACACAGAGGAACTTTACAAAAAGGACCTCAACACTCCTGATAATCACAATGATGAAGAAATTGAACTTGAGCCAGACATCCTGGAGAGCGAAGTCATAAAGGCCCTAAAGAGCACTGCAAACAACAAAGCTAGTGGAGATGATGGTATCCCAGTTGAATTTTTCAAAGCGCTAAAAGATGATGGCGTCAAATTACTGCATTCAATATGCCAGCAGATTTGGAAAACAAAACAGTGGCCACATGATTGGAAAAGATCAGTATACGTCCCAATCCCAAAAAAGGGCAATGCCAAAGAATGTTCAAATTATTGAACAATCGTGCTCATCCCACATGCCAGCAAGGTGATGCTCAAGATAATACAGGATAGACTTCAGCAGCATGTGGAGAGAGAATTACCAGAGGTGCAGGCTGGTTTCAGAAGAGGCAGGGGGACTAGAGACCACATCACCAACATACGCTGGATCATGGAGAAAACAAAGGAATACCAGAAACAAGTTTACTTTTGTTTTATTGACTACACTAAGGCATTTGACTGTATGGACCACAACAAGATGTGGCAAGTAATTAAAGAGATGGGAATACCAGAGCACCTCATATGCCTCCTGAGAAATCTGTACATAAACCAAGAAGCAACAGTTAGGACAGAACATGGAATAACAGAGTGGTTTGGAATAGGAAAAGGAGTAAGACAAGGCTGCATTTTGTCACCATGCTTATTCAACCTATACACAGAGCACATAATGCGCAGTGCAGGGATGGAGGAATCACAATATGGGATTAAAATCGCTGGGAGAAACATCAATAATCTGAGATATGCAGACGATACCACCCTAATGGCAGAAAGTGAGGAAGACCTAAAGAATCTCTTGATTGGGCTGAAGGAGGAGAGTGCAAAAGCTGGCTTGAGACTCAATATCAAGAAAACCAAGATAATGGCAACAGGCCCAATCAGTTCCTGGAAAATAGACGGGGAAGAAGTAGAAGCAGTGACAGATTTTACTTTCTTAGGATCAAAGATCACTGCAGATGGGGATTGTAGCCATGAAATAAAAAGGCGACTGATTCTTGGGAGACAAGCGATGAGAAACCTGGGGAACATAGTGAAAAGCAGAGACATCACATTGCAAACAAAAATTAGAATAGTCAAAGCAATGGTTTTCCCAGTAGTAATGTATGGATGTGAGAGCTGGACAATTAGGAAGGCTGAACGCAGAAGAATAGATGCCTTTGAAATGTGGTGTTGGAGGAGGGTTTTGAGAGTCTCCTGGACAGCGAGGAGAACAAATAGGTCAATATTAGAAGAAATTAACCCTGAATGCTCATTGGAAGGTCAAATAGTAAAGATGAAGCTAAAATACTTTGGACATCAAATGAGAAGGGAGGATTCACTTGAGAAGGCATTGATGTTGGGAAAGGTGGAGGGCAAAAGAAGAAGGGGGAGGCCAAGGATGAGATGGCTAGATGGTATTGTAGACACAATGGGCACAGAGCTGGGAGGGCTGAGGGGGATGGTGGAGGACAGAGGCGCCTGGAGGAAAATGGTCCATGGGGTCGCAAAGGGTCGCAACAACTACTGTAATAATTCAGACTGCCAGCTAGGTAATTGATTCGTATTCAAATCCATAGTTTCCACATTCCACAATTTCTATGAATTATAGAAGCAGAAAAAATAGTGGGAGAGATATCTTTAACCTTCTAAGTAATGAATCACTACTTAGAGCAGAGATTGTTAACCTGTGGCCCATGGGCTGGATGTGGCCCATGACACCATTTCATGTGCCCCCCCCCCCCCACCGCCTACACCACACTAGGAAGTGCCATGTGGTGGACAAAGTGCAAAATAGCTGTCCGGCCCCCGAAACTGTCTGAGGAAGCATGATCTGGACCCCAGTTTTAAAAGGTTGAGAACTCCTGGCTTAGTTTGATGAGATCTCTCTGCAGAGACAGTGAATAAAGAGGACAAAATAACAACAGCTTAGCGCAAGGCAACTCTATTAGTAGTTTCATTGTAAGGAGAAGTAAGCATCAGACGTCCTACCATATGTATATACTATAACAAAGTATCTACAGATCAGAACAGTAAAACTCTGTCTTATCTGATGTATTCCAATTCATTTTGAATTCTCTATGGAATATGTTAAAGTGCAATTTTAAAAAAGAAGCCGATGACAAATTAATAAGATTTTACTATCATTGACCAAATCACCATTCTGCTGGCGTGAATTATAATAATTTGTTTTAAAACTTCTTTCTAAGTTATCAAGTCTATACATTGCCAGAAAAGATACAGAGATACAGGGATACAGGGACTCATCCTGGTGCGCCCCAGCAACTGGCATCCAGAGGCAGAGGTAATTGGAATGAATGGGATTTCTCTCCCCCCAACCCCCCCAATAGGTGCCCCCATCACTTCCTGTCCACCACCCTCCCAAGGTGCGCAGCAAACCCCTGGCCATGGGGATTAACCAATACAACAGTTATCAACCTTTTAAAGCTGGGGGCCAGATCATGCTCCAACAGACAACTTTGGGGGCCAGATGGCCATTTTGCTCTTCCCCCACCACATGGCACTTCCTGGTGTGGTGGAGTGGGAGACTGCATGAAATGGTGCTGGGGCCACAGGTTGAGAATCCCTGCAATACATCATTGGGTATTGGATTGGGTTGGGGAAGAGGGTGTATTTCAATTTACTATGGAACACCTTTGATAGACGGCTATTACCTTTTCAGTACAGTATTCTTTTTTTAAAAATTTTTTAACTTTTGTTGACAAAACGACATTAAAACATACATAATATCAAAAGAAAAAAACGAAAAAGACTTAACTTACATCAAACCAGACAACCAATAAAGACAATAAAAGAAAAAAAGAACACTTCCAATACACCTTATTGTCCAAAGATAGGGGGGGGGGAACAATTTACATTACATATGTAAAAGCCATTATGGTAATTGTGTATTGAAAACAAAACACCTGTACTTTGTCTGGGGCTTGCAAGGTCTGTTAAACATATACTAATATTATGATTTCCAAAACTGGATTGTGTCTGGGCCAGGCTTAATACCCCTTGCATCCGTCAATGCATACTGGATAAAAGGGTTCCATATTTCCCAGAAGGAAGGTTTCATTCTTATTCCTAAATAAGATTTTAATTGGCTAGTTAATTTTTCGTTCAGTGCCAGTTGCCAGACATCTGCAAACCATCTCTTTCTGCTTAAGACCTCCTTATTTTTCCATTCTTTAGCGATCATCTGCCTGGCAACTACCACTAATGCTATAAATAATTCTTTTTCGCAATTTTCAAGATTTATATCCTCTACCTCTCCTAATAAAACATGTTTTGGCTCTAGCATTAATAAGGTGGGAAATATTTTTTTAATTCTCCTTCTATCATTTTCCAAAAATTTTGCGTTATTTTACACGACCACCACATATGAACGTACGTTCCTTTTTTCTTATCACATCTCCAACAAAGATCTGAATTATTTTTAATTATTTGATATAGTTTTATCGAGGTTAGATACCACCTCCAAAGTAACTTACATATGTGACCTCTTTCCTTATATGACATAGTTTTCATTATTCTAACTTCCATTTTTTTCCAGCTTTCATCTGTTATCGATATATTCAAATCCTCTTCCCATACTCTTTTAAGGCTTAGCTGGGCTTCATCTCCTAGCAATAAGGATTGGTATATTTTACCTGATAGACCTATGAACTTTATTTTCCCTTCTCTTATACCTTTCACTAAGTTTTCAAAGGGTGTTGCTAATGGTTGTGGTCTTTCCAATTCCTTTATATTTTTAGCCCATCCCTCCATTTGTTTTTCTTGAAACCAATCTAGATTCATTTTCTTATATATTCCTTTCCTACTCTGATAAGAATTGTAGTTCTTTCTCCAATCTATAATTGCTAATGCTTTGTTTTGTTTTAAGGTTGTTCTTATTTTATGTGTCAATGGTAGTGGGCAGTCTTGCATGTCAATAATTTCTATTATGGGAGATTGATTTGGTGCTAATTTATTTTTTATACCCTTCCATACATTATATAAATTCCTAAGCGAATATTTTTTGATTAATAGATTGGTGTTCACATTAGATAGAAACAGACCACCTTTCAAATTTTTTAACTCTTCCTGTTCCGTTTCCAATGGAGTATCGCATTGATGGTATAATAATTTTATAATTCTTTTTAAGTGATACGTTTGGTAGCAGGCTTTAACGTTCGGTATATTTAGACCTCCAAACTTTGTTTTTTGGTACCAAAGTCCTTTATTTATTCTAGGTTTTTTTCCATTATTACAAATTTGATTAACCAACTTTTGCCACTTCTTTAATTCTGCCTCTGTAATCTTGATTGGAAGGTTTTCAAATAAAAAATTAATTTTTGGAATAATTTTCATTTTGCATATGTTAACCCTTCCAAACCATGAAACTTTTAATTTCTTTATTTGATCAGCCAACACTTTGATTTCACCTTTCAATTTATTGAAGTTGATCTTGTATAAATCTTTAACTTCTTCTGAGACAAAAATACCTAGATATTTTAATTTGTCCTTTATAATGATGTTGCATCTCTCAAATATTCTATTTTTTTCCGACCTGTGATATATTACATGTTATAGCTTCCAACTTTGTCCAGTTGATTTTTAATCCTGTAACCTCCTCAAATTTATTTAGGTGAATTTGTATTTTGCTTATATTTTTAAAAGGGTCATTTATCATAAGAAGCATATCATCTGCAAATAAATTATTTTTTTATTACTTATTCCTTTTAAATCGTTATCTTTTCTTATCGCACTTGCTAATAGTTCCATTGCCAAAATAAATAAAGATGGGGAAAGTGGGCAACCTTGTCTTGTTCCCGCCATTATACTAATTTCTTTACTTAGCCAATTATTCATTTTAATTTTAGTCTTGCTTTCTTTGTACAATTGATCAATTACATGATTAAATTTAGGGCCGAATTGTAATTTTTTGCATATATCCTTTATTGTCTTCCACTGAACCGAATCAAAAGCTTTGTAAATATCTAATGCCAATAAACATACTTTTTGTTTCCCTTTTTTATTATGTCTATGATATTAGCTAATCGATTAATCAATTTTCCCATTTGTCTGCCTTTAACAAATCCCATTTGATCTTCTCCTATATAAAAATTTAAAAACTATTAAGCCGATTATTCATTATGGCCGTAAAAAAATTTGCATCTTGATTCAATAATGATATTGGTCTGTATGCATCTATTGCTTCTTTATCTTTGCCTGGTTTTGGGATCAAGACTGTTATTGAGTGGCTCCAAGAAGCTGGAATCTTTCCTCCTTCCATTATATAATTATATAATAATGCTAATTTAGGAACCACCTCACTTTGACATTCTTTATAAAATTCGACAGGTAACCCATCTTCCCCTGGTGTCTTATCTTTTTTTAATTTTTCTATTACTGCATCGATTTCCTTATTACTTACCTCTTGATCCATAATGCTTTTATGTTCTTCCCTTAAGTTAATCCTTAAATTTTCTGCCAGGTATGAACTTAATTTATTATCATTAATTTTGTATTCTGTATAAAGCTCTGTGTAGAATTCTTTAGCTATTAAAAGTTTATCTTCCATTTGCTTTTAGTTTCCCCTTTTTTATTTCTTAAAATTTCTATTTGACTCTTTATTTTCTTTTGTCTAACTTTTCTTGCAAAATTTTTCATGTCTTTATTGTCAAATTCGAAATCGTTTCTTTTTACATACGCCATATCCTTCCTTACCTTTTCAATCTCCACTGCTATTGTTTCTTTTTTTAGGGCCTGTAATTTGTTCCAAATTCCTTCATCTCCTGTATCTGCATGGATTTTTTCTAACCTCTGAATGTCAAATTCCCTTTTTTAACTTGTCTATTCAATTCTCTATCGTATGATGTTTTAACTTGGATATAATCCCCTCTAATTATAACCTTCATTGCATCCCACAACACATGTAAATTCACTTCTCCCATATCATTGTTCTCCCAATTTGTTAGCCATTTTTCTTTTAATTTATTTTTTATTGTTTCATTTTTTAATAATTTGGTATCCATTCTCCATAATTTATTTAATGGTCTTTTCCCAATTCTCATTTCTAACGTAATCATCGTATGATCCGACAATTTAAAATTTCCTACCTTGAAGTCCAATACGTTTTGTATTATATTTTTGGAGACATAAAAGAAATCGATATGTGAATATGATTTATATTTTGATGAAAAGAAGGTATACATTTTTTCCTTCCCTTTTATAGATCTCCATGTATCACAGAGCTCTAACTTCCCCATCCAATTATCAATTAATTTGTATTGACCTGTCCTAGTTTTCGATTGTTGTGAAGTATCTAGTGCCGATCTTACTAAATTGAAGTCCGCTCCTATAGTCAAATTTGGTGTTCTTTCTTTTTTTATAATAGCTGTGATTTTATCCAAAAAGTTTGCTTGCTCTTTATTAGGCGCATATATATATTAACTAAAGTAACCTCTTCCTCATCTATTTTCCCTTTAATCAATTGAAATCTTCCTTCCTTGTCTTTAATGCTCTTGGTCATTGTAAAATCTAATTTATTAGCTATCAAAATAGCAGTACCTCTTGAGTTAGATGATCCCAAGCTCTTTTCATATATACCAATTCCTTTTACATATACATTGTTTTTGTTTTCCTCTTTTTGGTGCGTTTCTTGTTAAAAAAATTATGTCCGCTTTTTCCTTATTTAATGATGCTTCTAATCTCTTCCTTTTGATTTGACTCCCTAGACCCTTTACATTCCAGGAAATGATTTTTAAACCATTAACCATACCCCATTTTTGCCCTCCTTACTGACCCATGCAAGCTCCCCCATATAGTGGTTACATAAATAACAAAATTTAAATAGCAACTGCTACTTCCTCCACCCATATTTTAAACCCACTTATACCAAGAACCCAACGAATTAAAAAAACCTATAAAAAAACTTTTTTTACCTCCCCACTTCCCCCTTGGGAAGTAACCTTTAAAAAAAGATAGAATAAAAAAAAAGAAAGGGGGGGGGTTACGGGTGGCGGCTATGTTTTATGTTTTTTCTTTTAGAAAAAAAACCTAAAATGAAAAAAAAAGAATACAACCCGTTATGTGTTCCACATTTATTTCTTTTTACATAAACTTCTTATGTTTTGAGACTGATAAATGTATTGTGACTGCTAATAACCTAAACATCTTGACTAGTACCTCCTTCTGCTCCTATTACCTTATCCTCTTCCTCCTCTCTATCTACTGTTGATGGAATTCCTGCGTTTATCATAACTTCCTTAATTTGCTTCCATTCTTGTGAATCCTTTTCTATTACTTTTGCCTCTGACAAAACATCTAGAGCATATGAGTCCTCCCTAATCCAATAGATTTTCCCTTGAGCAAAAAAACTGAGTTGTTTATGAGTTTTCCACCGATATTGTATACCTTTTTCCCTAAGCTTCTTTGTAATTGGTTTTATTAGCAGTCTCCACAACCGTTCTTCAAGAGCAATATCTTGATATATCTCTATTTTTGATTCTTCCATTACTAATAGCTCATTTCCCAAAGATTTAACGTGTCTCATTATTTTTAATTTTTGGCCCAGATTAGCAAACTTAAGTAGAACATTCCTTGATCCTTCTCTATTATTTTTTTGACCTAGTCTGTACACAAATTCTATGTCCTCTGGTCCCATTTCCACTCCTGCTTCCAATGTCTTGAACCATGCCAATAATCTTTGTTTTAAGTTGTCTGGATTTCGTTCAGGTACATTCCTCATAATAATATTATTATTTTTTGCTTGCTCTTCCAAGTTTTCCAGCCTTCTATCATATTGACTTTGTTTCACCCCTCTTATCTCAACCTTTTCTTTCACCTCTTTTAGTTCGTGCTTTATTTCCCAAACTTCTTTTCCAATTGCGTTTACACCCTCTTTTATATCCTCTATGTCCTGTAGAAGTTTAGAACAGTATTCTGAAAATGACAAAATCTGTTGGTTTTTTCTCTGTGTGACATGAAAAATCTACCTAAGATAGTGGCCTGCTCAACTTACATTGCCATCTCTACTGGCTTGCTTAACAAGTGGCAATTCAGGATTCACATCATAATGGACATCCATTAGCTGGTTTGGTTTAGATCTCATGGTCTGAAACTATGGAGCATGAGAACTAGTGATTCTACCATGAGTTAAGGTCCTTCTTTGCCAGGGAAACCTCAAGTAGCACCAAACAGAAGGAGGGGGCCTAGGCCAGCCAGTGATGTTTTCCAGCCCAAGGAAAAGCATAAGATGGTACAGTACTTCATTCTCTTCCTTATATAGATGCTGTCCAGCCTCACAGTTGAATCACTCCCCAGCACAAGGAATGACCCAACATCCAAAGACAGCACAGCAAATTGCATAATACGCAGTGTTTTGTTAACACTTGGCCACCATTCCTTGCTTCTCAGTGTAGGCTGCCTAAAGCAGCTACTTCACTCTGCCTAATGTTTGAGCTAGTGATCATGTTGGGATGAAAAGATGAAAATAGGAATTGGTGTCTAAATGACACAACAAGTGTTGCTGTGTTGGCCATCCTCAAGCAAAACATGATCATGTTGCTGTACTCTTTCTGTACCTTGATTTCCACTCTAAGTAAATAGAATTTGTGAGCTTCGCCCTTGTAAGTCTACATTTGAAAGCTGGATGGGATCAATTTGGCTCTGCTGCAGTTTGCTTCATAGCCTCAACTACAACTGAAATCATATTGAGTGCTCAGATTGGGCAGTGTGACTGGTGTTCCAATCCATCCCGCAGCCCAACTTCTTTCCTTCCTTCCTGTGATACCACCTCAGCTAGGTTTTCCTTCATTACGTTTAGAGAATAGCACAATACACTATTATCCTAGCACCTCATTGCTAGGTCTTCGTTTTTATGATTATGTCCTGTGTTTATCTTCCCATCTGTTCCTCAGACAATATCCATAGAAGAAGCAATGGAGATGAAATGACAAGTATCACCCCTTATTTTTGAAAGGATTACATGGTGTCCCAGAAAAAATGGCAGCATTCCAAACAGAAACTAATTTAAAGAAGAAAGACCTAACAATAAGTGGGTAGGGTGATATAATACTGTTCTCATATATTTAATATTTTTAAAGGAGGATGATCAGGATGAAATGACACAGGGGTTTGTTACCACAGTCATAGACACAGTGGTGGGCTGGCCCATTGGGCTACTGGGACTCAGCCCAGGGCACCCCCCATGCCCCCAGTACCATGGCACACACCCCCTTGTGTGCCAATCCAAAGAACTGAGCCAAGCTACGATGCCCGGAACGATCAAGCAAACGAGCAGGGCTCTGTGTTCCTCTGCTTGCCATCCTCCTCCTGTGCTGCCAAAGATAAGATTACAAAAACAGCTCTGTTGACAGAGGAGCTGCCGTAGCTTAGAGGTTGCCTTGTAAGCAGGAGGTTGTTGGTTCAATTCCCCAGAGGGGAGTTAAAATTCGAAGGCGAGTGGGAACGTATATAGTTTGTTAGGGTTAGATGCCCTCATCACTCCCTGTCCAGCGCCCTTTTAGCTTAGCCAGCACATCCCTGCCTAGACATCACACTCAACTACTTACATCACCAAAACACTCCCTACAGACACCTACACACACACACACTGTATCTTTTCCATGCATCTGCATGTAAAAAACTTCTTTTGAATCGCTCCAACATAAAAAAAGTAGAAGCCATCCCATGGCATCCCATGCGCTGGCAGATGTTTCCATTGTCATGTGGCAGGCATAACTAGACACCAAAATGCACAGAATGCTGTTACCTTTTCCGGCCTATTTAGCTACTTGCAATTTCTTGCGTTTGAACTGTTAGGTTGGCAAAAGCTGGGGACAGATGGCAGAAACTCATTCTGTCGCACAGTACTCAGGTCTTGAACTGCTTACCTACAGGCCTTCCAGTAGTCAAATGCAGTGTCTTAACCAGTGGTGGGATTCTTTTCTTTTCTTTTTTACTACCAACTCTGTGGGTGTGGTATGGTGGGTGTGGCCAGAGGGAAAGCCCTGTGCTGCACCCGAATTAGGGCTACTTTATTTCAAAACTTGGATGGGTGGGGCCAGCTGGAATTTCTGCCACCAGTTCTGGTGAACTGGGGTGAACCTGCTGAATCCCACCATGGGTCTTAACCACTAAAGCACTGCGGCTGCCAACAGCAGGCAAATCTGTGGGACAAGTAAGTAAGCAAGATAGATGAATGAAGGTGCCAGGATATATGTCTGTGAGTATTGGCTGCCAGAAGCACCAAAGGAGAGTCATTACCCTGATACTATCCTCCTGAACTTCCACAAGGCATCTACAGTAGTTTGCTACTGTGGTAAACCTGTTGCTGTTCCAGCTGGTAATGTTCCTCCTATATATGAGCCTTCTTCACTCACTATGACACTGCCAAGCCACTCTCTGCTCAACACCTCACTGGCATGTTGGCAATGTGACATTTGTTTGGCAACAAGGTTCTTTCCAAGGGTCCAATTCTGCATGCCTCTGAGTTTGTTATAGAAAAACAAGGAGATGGCTAGGTATTTAATGTACCTCCCTCTAACCTGTGTGGAATAATCATCCTGCTAATCTTCAAACTTACTTCTTATCTGTCTAAGCAGCAGCAGGACTTAAATCTCTTGTTTACACTTTACTAGCTGTAGGCTGTAAATGTTTTATGAGGCGCTGAGCTTGCAGCATTACTATTTTATTAGAATGTAGAATATCTTGGGTTCATTGCTGACTTGCTGGCAAGTTGCATATTAAAAACACCCACCTATTCATACTTCACATGGATGACAATTCTCTAGCTTTGAAAGATTTGGCTTGTTGCCCTTATGACTCTGTGCCTTTTGGGGTAGATGGAGAAAATACATGATAGGAACAGCACTTTTCAGATTGTTTTAGCAATAGGATGGTTCTAAATTCAGTCTTAGTAAAATCTGGCAGCAATCGTATGAACAACTTGTTACTATGAGTTTCAGGAGCCATTTGAGGAAGGTCTGCTGTGGTTCAGAAACTGTTGTTAACATCACAGCAGTCTTTTCACTAAGGAGAGGATGCTTCCCTCTTTGTCTTGGAAACAAGCATTAATTAATAAATTCCAATTAACCAACATGCCATTTCTTGTTTTACACATACAGACCTGTTTGGTATATACACCTGTGTCTTCATTTCCAACATCTTAGCACCAGTTGAGAAAATATACCCTCTTGTTGGTATTGCTCCACCTAAGATCAGAAGAGAAGTAGCAGTGGATGCCGAGAAAACTAAACAAGAGAATGACCCTCGACACCCTCTGAATCGATATGAGCCTCAGGTCTGCCAGCTCAGATCCAGAGAGAGCTTTAAGCATACCTGTCAAGTTTCAGGAAATTTCTGTAAAAACCCTGTATTTTATACTCTTTCCCACCGTCATCCTGTATGAGTTAGACCGCAATTAGACTAGAGTTAGACTGGAGGCCAGGACAGGATAAGCACAGCTGTCCAGTTTCCTGTTTTGGCCAGGAAATTTCCCTTATTTGACAGAAATTTCCCAAAACTTGACAGGTACGGCTTTATGGCAAGAACAAACATTCTTGAGGGTACACAAGAGCAAAGCCAAATTAGAAGATGGAGGAAGGAGCTCACTGGGCAAGGAACAACATTAAAGGAGGATATAGCTGAAGATCTCAACTTCCCATACATGACCAACCTGCTCCAGTGTGCAGAAAACAACACATGGCGTGAATGTGGAGACACACAGAATCTGGCTCATTTCTTGCTCTGCCGATTGCTGCCAAAGACATACACCGATGAGGACTTGGGTTTGGGCAATGACAAAGCCAAGAAAGTGTTTTCATTTTGTCAGTCCATAGTTTGATCAGGACATGAAAGAAGAAGAAGCATTGGGTGTGTGTGTGTCAAGCCAAGTATTGATCAGTGTTTGTTCTCTTGCATCAACATGTCTATGCTTACTCTAACAATAGATGAACATTTTAGATAGCTGCAGATCTGTTGTGCTACACTAGAAGGTTATGAGATTTGTTTGGCCAGGCATAGGAACCTGGCTCCTTTCTGCGTGTTGAGCTCAGACCCAAGACAGATTATAAGGAGTTAACATCCAAAAAAGCAGAAGGACATCAGGTCCCATTCCTTTGGTAACAATGACTGTGTTTTCACTATGCACTATGTAATTAAGGACCCACATACATTCAAAGAAATGCCCTTCCTGCTGTTAAAAAAATTCACCTCTGCATTATAACTTGGAGAAGTTTGCTTTTTTGGACCATCCAGAATAGTCAGATTTGTCTGAGGAGTTCTGGGAGCTGAAATGGTCCTAAAAAATAATGGATGCAAAGCCTTTGGGAAGATAACATGATAAGGACCAAGCATGTAAAACATAATATGACAAACACACCAGCTGACAGCCTCGTATGGGATCGCTTTTATTCTTCCTAGTGGCAAACAAAGGATTTTGTCCAATGCCTTCTGAATGGATTGCCCTGTATCTCCAAACACATCTCCATTCACTATAATCAACAAATGACAGGAATAATAGAGTCAGGTTTGACTTTTATGAACAGGTTGATAATGGACAGGTTTGGAGCAGAAAGAAAAGTAGGATAACAACAGGACTTTAACAAAGGCCTCAATTTTTGGTCTACTGTGATCAAACAGAGGTGGGTTGTTGTTGTTGTTTGTTTTGTTTTTTGTTTTTGTGTACCTTCTTTTCTTTGTGTCCTCAGAGATTTCTATCATTAACAGTTCCTTTGTACAGATGATTAAACCTCAGCACTGGCCAAGTTTTTCTGAAGAGTCTCATCTTTCTCTTGAGTAAAAGTGTCTAAAGGTAATAAAAAACTGCATCTTCTGGAGTTCCAATATTATGCACAATTTTATTCTCTCTCCTTAGCTGGGGGAGTAAAATTATTGACTACAGCAAAGCCTTTGACTGTGTGGATCATGAGAAACTAAGGGTTGGGGGTGCCTCAACACTTGGTTGTCCTGATGCATAATATATATTATGAACAAGAAGCTAATGCAGGTGTTCTCAAGGTTTGCATGCCATGGTCCAGACTGCTCCCCCTCAGACAGCTGTGTAGGCCGGATGCAATGGCGGCAGGTGCATTTGTGCACGTGTGGGCATGTTTGTGTGTATGCGGGCACATCTGCTTCCAGGGTCATTGCCATTGGCCAGATGGAATGGTGTTGGGGGCCGGGTCTGGTCTGCGGGTTGTAAGTTGCGAACCCCGAGCTAGTGTGATAACAGTAAACGGAGAGACAGAATGGTTTTCTATAGGCAAAGGTGCATTTTCTATAGGCACAAGGGTGCATTTATTCTTCTTATCTGTTCAATCTATATCAGAACCTACCGTATGAAAAGGTGGACTAAATTCAGATGAAAGAGTGAAAATTGATGGAACAAACAGCAATAGTTTAAGATATGCAGATGCTACCATCTTATTATCAGAAAACAGCAATGACTTGAAACAACTTTGAGTGCAAAAAAAGAGCCAAAGCAGGATTGCAGTTGAACATTAAGGAGACAAAATTCATGATTACAGAAGAACCACACAACTTTAATGTTGACAATGAAGGAATTGAAATAGTGAGATTTTGTATGCCTTGGTTCAATAATCAATCCAGATAGAGAATGCAGCCAAGAAATTATAAGAACACTGAGACTTAGGACAGCAAGTCTTCTTCTTCTGTCACTGCCGCCAGCTTCGGTGTTGGCGCCGTCCTCCTCCTCTTCTCCCTCCTCCTTCTCCTCCTCTGTGTCTAGGCCAGATCTGAAACTGGCCAAATTAAGCCACCTTTTTAGTGAGTTCATTTTGCAGTTATTTTCGCCTGACCTAATGTGAGAAAGCTTAGCAGAAGATGGCCATTGCTCAGGGTATGCCTGGTTGTGTTTCAAAAATATCACAGTCTTTGTGGAGGCTCCTTCTGTGCACAGCAATAAAGGAATTAGGAAAAGAAATATCAAGGATTTGTCCCTGGAGATCAGGACCATTATCATTCACACTATTGTATTCTCAATCACCAAGTATGGGTGTGAAAGCTGGACAAAAAAGAAAGCTGATAGAGGAAAAAATATTCATTTGAATCCCAGTGTTGGAGTAGAGTCCTGCAAATACAATGGACTGCCAGAAAGATGAGCTCTAAAACAAATCAAGCCTGAGGCAAAAATGATGAAACTGCAACTGTCCTACTGTGGGAGCATGATGAGAAGGCAAGATTCTCTGGAAAAGACAATAATGCTAGGAAAGATTGAAAGAAGCAGGAAAAGAAGAAGGCCAAACATGAGATGGATTGACTTCTTCAGGGAGACCAAAGGCTTGAGTTTACAGGAGCAGAGCAAGGTTGTTGAGGACATGCATAGAGTCACCATAAGTCAGAGATGACTTGACAGTATGTAACAACAACAAAGAGGAATGCCAAGTAAAATTAAACTAATTTTGTGACGTTTTATTTGTTTTTACATAATATTTATCCTACTTTGTTTTTTAGATTTTTTCCTACACTATGAGATCATTTTGCTCTAGAGAATAGTTAGCATCAATAACTACTTATCCTTAGGATTTTAGTGAGAACACATTCCTCTATATAATCATCCAATTATTATTCAGTACTTCCCCTCCCCTTAGCTTCCCAGAAATACAATTGAAGTTCCTAAAAGGCCATGTAAAAAGGTACACATCAAATCAGTATACCTATTTTTAAAAATCTAAATACAGTGGTAACTCATACAACAATTTTAATCTGTTCCATGGGGCTCGTTGTTGTACGAAACATTTGCTATATGATACATGCATCGTATAGCGATTTTCCCTATGCGATGCATCATAGAATGTTTTTTTTTTGCTGTGGTTTTTCTCATTGAAAAATTGTTATACAATATTTTCCATAGAGGAAATTGTTATGTGGGACACCATTTCCTCCCCAAAACCTAACTGTGATGTGATTTCGTTGCTATACAGGGCAATTGTTGTATGAGATTCCACTGTATATGACAAAAATCATCGACCAGACTAAAATTATGTCTTTGCAAGGCCTTATTTCTGTATTTTAAAGAAAGGTTCTTTCAAAGATCAAAGGCCATCATTAAGACTGCAATTGTCAATTTATATTCACCTGAATAGTATGTCCACGGAAACATCTGCAGACACAGGCTCTTTGGCTATAAACAGAGATGAGTACCGAACCTTAAAGTCGGATATGACTGTTTTTCGAGCAAGGGCGACCTTTACCTAATATGGAATGGCTGGTGTTTTTGTATAAAGCCTTCAAGGACATGGGTCCAGCTTCTCTAAAAGATTCATCTTATCCTGAAGTTTAATCTAAAAGACCAACCCAGCATTTGAAATCCTCAACAAGGACACTGGTGGCCTTCAATTGCTGAGCAACTCCACTGTAGGAATTCCTTCCCAAGGAAAGTAGGCTTAACCCCACATCTGTCTAGTTGCAGCTATAACTGAATTCTTCAGAAGGGCCTTTGATCTCTATGAGTGTTTTCCTAAAAAGTGACATATAGAGGTTATTTAGATTTCTTTTTTTAAAATGTCTTGATCTGTGTTCACACCTACAAGTAGAACCCGTTGGAGCTGATTTATCTGTCCTGCACTGCCCTCTTCTGGCCAATTCCTAGTTTACCGGCAGGCCCTGCTTTCCTCAGTTAGTACTTTCAAAAGCAGAGAGGTCTTCATTTTCAACTGGGCTTGGAAAAATTACTCTTTTTTTACTTCAGCTCTGGGAAGAACAGGATAACAATGCTGGTTGGTAGATTCTCAGTGGTGTCGTTAAAAAATGAAGAAGGTATAGAAGAAGGTATAGGGTCATAAAGACCAGGACCAGCTGCTTGAGAAATAGTTTCTACCCAAAAGCGGTTCTGGCTTTGAATACAGTGCAATGCAGTCTATGAGGGAGCTTCTGTATATAGTTTTTAGAGTTTTAGAGGTTTTAGAGTTTTAGAGCTTTTAGGGGTTAAATGTGTATATGTGGGGTGGGAGTATGTTGATAATTTTGTATAGTTGTATTTTGTTTAGGTTTTGTTGGGTTGTTAAGTGTCCCCCCCATCTCGTTGTTCTGTGCAGGACAATGACAATAAAGATTTATCTATCTATCTATCTATCTATCATGTCTAGCAAGGTTATCCTGCTATGATAATTGGTTAGGCCATACTGCCAGCGACTCAACGCTAAGTGTCAGGCGGGGCCGGCGGTTAACTAACCTGAAAACCCTAAGGACTAATGGCCTTAGTCGTTTTAAAAAAACTTATCTTTAATCACCACATTATTGATGTGTTCTTCCTGTTTAAAGCCTTGAGGTTTGGAATTTTCCCCCTAAAAATTCCCCCCAAAAGCTCTATATTTACCATTTTGTGGATGGAAAATGAGTACAGTATTAGCAGAGGGAATTGGTTCATGGAGATCTCTCTTGTATAATACTTTCGATGCAAAACATTTCTTGAACATTTGTCTCTTACTTATTGAGTTTTAAATCCAGTCAAAATACACAGTATTAAGTCAAGGTTAATGCTAAGAGTTTTCCTTCTTCCCTTTAGAGCTGTGGTTCACAATGTAAGGCACACACCCTATGGAGGTGTGTGGGGGTGGGGGTGGTGTTGATTTTTAACTGGGGCAACTCAAGAATGTTTAGACCTGTAGTTCCCAACATAGGGCACATGCCCCACAAGGGAGCAATTTGATTTTTAAGAAGGACAATTGGAAGCTTGTTTAGACCAAGTTAATGGTCTTTTAGGCTTCCTCCACGTGAATAGGAGTTCACTTTTTGAAGAAAAAAAAAGAATTATATATCACAGAGGGGGGTACGGCATCAGGATTTTAGGGATGCTTAGGTGAGGCATAGCCAAAAAAGGCTGGGAACCATTATTCTCGAGCAGGGGTTCTCAACCTTTTCAAACCTTGGACTGGACCATGCCCCCTCACACAGCTGAGCAGGCCAGACTGTTGCCCCCCCCACCCCCCATAAACGCTGCTGTAAAATGTGTCCGCAGTTGTCATAAATGCATTTAAATTACCGGAAAGGCTTCGGATCAGTTGGAGATTTATGGATATATAAGAATCATTTGGAGATTTATGGATATATAAGAATCATTTTTGATAATATCAAATTGAGATTCACGAATTGATAAGTACTATTCTTGATGGAGGATTAATGAAGAAATGAATTTTTGAGCAATATTTTTTACTACAAGTTTCTTCCGTGAATTAACGTATTTTGGTTACAAGCTATACAATTGATCTTTTTGTTTGTCGTAATAAGCACTCTTTATGTTGTTTACTGCCCGCCATCAAGTTTGCATTTAGTGATTTTTGAGGACTTTTTGTGGGCTTATGAAATGATAGGACTGATCTATGTAGATTGAACGTTATGACTTATAGAATAAATGACAACTTTAGTGCTTTATAACAGAGTTTTTTATTCTATTTCTGGACTTTGGCTATTCTGTCACAAATGGTTTTTTCCATTACCTTGATAAATGCATTTATGGCAGCCGTATGCACATTTACAGCTGTTTTAAACATGTTTATGACAGCCGTGGGTGCATTTACGGCTGTTGTAAACGTGCCCACTTCCACTTCCAGTGGCGGCAGTGATGATTCGTACCATATGAAAAGAGAAAGACTAAATGTGATATGAACTGACTTCTTAAAGCAGCATTTCCCAAACTATGTTCTGTGGAATGCTGGTGGACTTCATTTCCCAAAAGCCTAAGTCAGTACAATGGCTGAACAGTGCTTTGGGGAATCGACTTAGGCTTCTGGGAATTGAAGTCCAAAAACTAAAGGTTGGGAAACCCTGTCCTAAAGAAAGCCACAGGCTTGAGTATACAAGAGCTGAGCAGGGCTCCTGAGGACAGGTTCTTTCATTCATAGAGTTGCCATAAGTTGGAGGCTACTTGACAGCTAACAACAACAACAACCTGGTTGCATTCCCGTTCATGGACCTGATCACATGCTTGGTCACACACCCAGAAATGGAAGTGTGCTGCCAAGACATATGCAATTTCCTTTGTCCAGGCTTAAATGGCTATAGGATTCTGGCAATTGTTTTTGCATTATTCATCTATTTCTGTTTTTCTTGTGTTGGATTATTGTTTTGGCTATACTGGGCCATTTTTATCTCCAAGATAATTTTTTTATATAAAAATTAACATGTCCACAGTACTTCAAACACATCTCTACTGACATATCAGAAGTTTTTATGTGTGTGTTTGTATATAGTCTGCCTGCCTGCCTGTCAGTTGCTCTATCTGTCTACATGCGTCTGTGTTAAATGGTACTGGGACAGAATTGTGAAGGTACAAGCTTGTTAAGATATCCTCCATCCACACTCCCCTTCTTGTTGGTGTTCAGTCACAAAGTTGAGTCCAACCCTTTGCAACTCCATGGACTACTGCACACCAGGCTCTACAGTCCTCTGTCATTCTCTGCAACCCACACAGATCTATGCCCATTGAGTCAACGATGCCATCTAGCCACCTCAGCCTCCCCCTTCTCCTTTTCCCCCCTCAATCTTTCCCAGCATCAAGCCTTCTCAAGTGAATCTTCTCTTCTCATTTGGTGGCCAAAGTACTTGAGCTTCATCTTTAGCACTTGTCCTTCTAATAAGCAGACAGGATTGATTTCCTCCAGGATTGACTGTTCTCATCTCATGCCGGTCCTGGATACTCTCAAAATTCTCCTCCAGCATCACAGTTCAAAGGCGTCTATTCTTCTGTGTTGAGCCTTCCATATGGTCCAACTCTCACAGCTGTACATCACCACTGGGAAGACCACTGCTTTGACTATTCGGACTTTTGTTGGCAGTGTGATGTCTCTACTTTTTATTATGCTACTTAGGTTTTCCATAGCTTGTCTTCCAAGAAGCAAGTATCTTTTTATTTCATGGCTGCAGTCATCATCTGCAGTGATCTTGGATCCCAGGAAAGTAAAGTCTGTCACTGCTTCCATTTCTTCACCTTCTATTTGCCAGGGAGTGATGGGGCTGGATGCCATGATCTTGGGGGGGGGGGGGGGGGGATGTTGAGTTTCAGGCCAGCTTTTGCACTCTCCTCTTTTGCCCTAATCAAACTCCCCTTATTGCACACCAAATCAACCACACTCAAAACTCTCTTCTTGTTGTTTCTCTTACCTCATAAGCTGCTTGATGTTCCAAATCATCACTCAAGGAAGATTCTCAGTACAAGAGCAAACAAGGCATTTTTCCATGTTGTAGTTTCTTACAATTAGATTTTACACACCTGCAGATCACAAATTTTTTTGGGGGGTGGGGGGAAGCTTTCTACACTACATCTATTGGCACTGATTTTGAACATGAGGTTTGATGGTGGCAGGAGCATCACCAATTTTGGCAAGTGAGTGGGGATAGCAATCGTCAGCAAAACTGCATTTGGAAAGCAACATGTTGCTCACCTAAAATAAACGCTAGATTCACACATGGTCAGCTTCATATAATACTGTATATGAAAATTGCTATATGGTGGTTTTCTCTGACTATGTATGTGTTGACCTTTTATTATGGAGTGATTGAATATCTACCACATCCTGGAGATAGGATACTGAAGTCCTCTAGGATGTAGTATTACTCAGTCCTAACACACTGCATTCTTTTTGGGGGGAGGGAAGGGGGGTGTCTTGTAAAGAGGATGGGTAAGGAAAACTCACTTTAGGAAAGTGATAACCTATGAAAAATGAACATAAAAAGCATTCCTTTGATACTCAGAAACATGGTTGAGGACAGATTTCATAGAATCGTAGAATAATTGAGTTGGATGGGGACTATGGGGCCATCAAATCCAACATCCTGCTCAATGCAGGGATTCAAGTCAAAGCAGATCTGACAAATGGTTCTCCAGTTTTCTCTTACATTCCTCCTGCTTTGGAGCACTCGCCACCTCCCAAGGTCATTGTTTCCATGGTTGTCCTGCCCTAACAGTTAAGAACATTTTACTGATATTCAGCCTATATCTAGCTTCCTGTAGTTTCAGCCCATTGTTACGTGTCCTGCACTCTGGGATGGTTAAGAACAAGATCCTGCCCCACCTCCTTATGAATATCTTTCAAGTATTTGAAAAGTGCTATCATACCCCGTCTCAGTCTCCTTTTTTTCAAGGAAAAATATTTCCACTTTATGTGTGTGTGCTTTGCCACCAGTCATAGTTTTCCATTCCTCCCTATGACTAAAAGCTGCAGAAAGGATGATAGGAAACAGCTGTCTGTGTTTCTGACGGAGCTCAACAAAACATTGAGAAAAGGTAAGGATGGTTCTGACTCTTGCTTCCAAAATGCTCAAGGAAGGAAATAGAACAAAGGCTCAAAACATTTTACTGCCTGAAGACAATCAGCAAATTGTGACCCACCCACCACCACCACCACCCCAGGCACCGATTCAAGTCAAGCTGCTTTGAACATAAGGAGTTCTCCTCAGTGGTTCCTCTCTATCTTGGAGAAATAGAGAAGCACGGAGTTCGGTCCTGAAGCTGGCGTTATTGAACATCTTTATGAAGGACTTAGATGTGAGGATGTTTATTAGATCGGCAGGTAGTGACCAACTGAGATAGATAGCTATTACTCAAAAAGATAGCATCAGATTTCAAGCTGACCTTTAACAGATCGGTGAATTAAGCCGCTGCAAACAAAATGAATTTCAGCATGGATAAATCTGAAGTTCTACATTTAAACAAGAAAAATATAATGTCCTCAAATACATGGCGAATGACATGTGGCTTGACCTCAGTATCTGGGTGTGTGTGCGCGCTTGGACAATTTAATGCATTGGTTAAAAAAACCTAATGTAATTCTAGGCAGGCGATGGTCCATAGGGTCGCAAAGGGACAGAATCGACTGTGCGACTGAACAACAACAAAAATTCTAGGCTGCATCAACAGAAATTGTCCAGAACAAGGGGAGTAATAACATGACTCTGTTCTGCTCTGGTCAAACCTTATTTGGAGTATTTTGAGTCTAGTTCTGGGCACCACAATAAGCAGTTCAGTTGACAAGCTGGAATATCTCCAGAGGAAGGCAACATCCAATGTAGGAAATATGTGATATAAACCAAGATTAATATTCTTCTAATAATACAATTACTGCAAGTACAACACGTGCCCTTGGGAAGATTAAAGCAGTAGGCAGCAAGTACTCATGTATAGGACATGGCCATGAATACTCATGTACAGTGTGTGGTCATTAGAGTAATAAATACAAGGTTTTGCCCTAGATTCTCCTGTTCTCTGGCAAGTGCTGCTATAATCAGATGTGCCAGAAAAAAATTGGCCAGCACCTGTATGATACTCATTAAGACTGAACATAAATGTATCAGTGTTGGCTCAAGCTGCCAGACCATTTGGTTTGAAATAGGTGCCATATGCCAGGGTTTTGGTCCACCGCCACCCTCCCAAAAGAGGACCCATATTCCAGCTAATCTGCTGTGGCAGGAGATTAGACCCCACCTTTGGAGTGGAGGCCAGTGGTGGTGGTGGGGATAAGTAAAGAAAATGGAAGGAAAACTTATAGAACTGAAGGCGAAGAGGAAAATTGGGAAGGTTTTTTTGTGGTAGCTTCAGGGTTAAAGAAAATCCCTTTGGGCAATGTTTCTCATAGACAGAAACCAGTACAAGCACCCCATGACCTTCAACTGATTTCAAAGAAACTAGATTGAAAACCTGATTCTTTCAAACGTTAAGGACAGTCTCACAGTCCCAAATGAAATAACTTTACATGGGGAAAAGGATGACACATATTCACTTTGTGTCAATGCTCTTGTCATCTGTTCTCCCAGCCAGTAATTTTATGGGCACTGCTGGCATTGGTCCTGGCGAGGTCTACATTCAAATCATGGCAGCGCCTTCCTCCACAGAACCCGATGTCCCCATCTATGGGTTCCACCTTCGTGCAGAATAATTTTTTTCAGGCAGAGATGTACAACATAAGCCAATTGATTAAAAAAAACTCATACAGCAGGATAAAGTTGGAGGACCAGGAGACTTTATGGTTGAGATTCTTAATTTTATACCTTAAGATTTTTTAACACTTAAGAAAGTCTGGCCAGGTTATCTTGCTATGGCATAATAGAGAAAACCATACTGCCAGCGACTCAATGCCAAGTGTCAAGTGGTAGGTAACTAACCTTACAACCCTGAAAACTAACAGTCTCTGGTGCCAAAGTCCACAGGGAAGGGTGATGGTCTCTAAGTGGATTAAATCCCACTTGAATTCATCTTGATGAAGGGCAGCAGCTTCATTAATACTGACCTGGGGCTGAGAGGACTTTGCGTGCCAAAAGGGCTCAGGACCAGAAAGTGACTCACTGAACTAGATCAGTGGTAGGAAGTTCATGCTGCGATGTGCAAGGCAAAAGGAAGGCCACTGCACTATATTCTCAGGACAATCTTGGCTAATTATCATGAGGATCACCTATACAGTATATCCGATTTGGATATGGCAGAAGACGAATACCTTTAGGCGTTTCCAATACAATTACTGTATTTCGTCCAAGCATTCTTCATCATTAGATATATGGTAAATAGACCATAGCCATAAAAACAACTGTTTCAAATTTTAATGACAGTTCAAGTGTGTACAACCTGAAACTCCAGCTCATTGTCTTTGCCTATGCTAATTAAAGATGCAATCCTCATGCTCACATCACAGGGAGTGCCCTGTCCCACCCAGTAGTATCTAACATCCCAGCAAACGTATGTAAGGTTATATTGCACACCTGACTAATTTCATCTTCCATTATGTAACTGAAAAGTCTACATATAAGACTAACTGGTTGAATATCAGGCAAATAGCTGGGAAAAGTTTTGTTTTTGGACTACTCATTAATTCAGCCAGCTTGGCTAGTGGCTGGGGTTTTCCTTAGATCTGAAGGGCTAAAGTGCATTTCTTTCTATTCATATCCAGGAAAAAAAATCTTTCCAGCTTGAATATTTCTATGCTACAAGTTTAGTGAGTAAAATTAGCCCATATTCTGGGAAGTTTGCAGAAAAACCACATTTGAATTTGCCCAAGCAAAACAGAAGTCTGTATCCTACCGATACTGTATCACATTGGTCTGCTAGATGACCACCATTTTCTCAACAGTGCATGATAATAATAAGCCAGGGTAAGGGAGGTCTGGAATTTTCCACTCAGCTTCCTCCAAAACCACATTACATATAAAATTAAACCTGTCTTCAAAATGTCACCCAAAATAAAGTGTTTGTGATTGTTAATGATTTTCCAAAATTAAAATGGGTTTTTGACAGCAAAAACTGCTGACTGTGATTAAAAATTCCTCCTTGGCAGAGGAAGTAGAGACCAAGCACCAATAGCTGCGGTGAAAAGCCATTTATTGTAAAAGGTAAAGGTCACCCTTGCTTGAAAGCCAGTCATATCCGACTCTAGGGTTCAGTGCTCATCTCTGTTTACAGCCAAAGAGCCACCGCTCTCTGCATCTGCAAACGTTTCCGTGGACACCTTGCAGGCATGCCTCAACACCAGAGTGCACAGAACAGTGTTTACATTCCCACCAAAGTGGTATCTATTTATCTACTTGCAATTTCTTGCTTTTGAACTGCTAGGTTGACAGGAACTGGGACAGAAATGGGAGCTCACTCTGTAATGCAGTACTCGGGAATCGACCTTCCAGTCATTGAGTTACTGAAAGACAATAAAGGACCCACACAACAGCAAATGAAACCTAAGGTGGAATTGGCCCTTTGTGATGGGTAGCAGCGTATATTTACATATACACAAACAAGCATGTTAGGGTATCATAATCAAATTCCAGAGTGTTAAAGTTCAAACGGAAGAAGAAAATCCCAATATGGAGAAAGAAAATCCCAGCACGATAATCGCCTTCACGCAGGAAAATCCGATGCGATAATAGTCCAAGAGATTAATGTGATTCTGGAGACAAACGAGTCCTTGACATGTTTTCCGTTGTTACTATTAAGTTGAAACTATCTGTTTTCAATCAGGAGTCCTTCCTGAGAACACAAAAGTGGGTGAGTTTTGGCTAAATCAAAATATGAAAGATCATCAAGCCTTTTCTGGGGCAAACAGAAACAGGACAATCCTAGAATCTGTCGAAAACAAGCTCCAGAGAGATAGTTAGCATGCAAATCTGTTGCCCAGATGTGGCACCACAGCCCTCTGGAAAGCAACCCCTGGTGGTCAAAAAGTTTAAACACAACATTAAATAAAAAAAACCTTTCTGGTTAGCTTATTCAGAGCATGAGAAAAATAATTTTATATTAGTATTTCTTTCAGAATGACACCAAATGACCCCTTCCCTGGCCACCCATACACTGCAGTTATGGACTTCAAAGGGAAAACACTGTTACAAAGTTGCAAACATTAAGTGGATAATTACAGGTTGGCTGATTCAATCATCCACAACGTAACTGACATCCTGCTTTGAAGTAATGTCCGTTCTGTTGTAGCGGGGAAATCTGTGAAGGTTTGTCTGATTTTAGTTCCAGGAGATTGGGTCCTAGCAACTCATAGCCACTGACTACCAGGCACCAAGAAAATCCACTTTTCAGGTCTACCCTTAGTTCCAGGACTCAGGATAGTGGATTGGTGGGGTTGCCACCCATTCAAGTCTATGGCAGTAGACCAGGCTGCACACCAAGAAAAATTGAGTGGGACCCTGCTTGGATTGATCTGAGTTTCTTTGAGTTATGGAGGCCGGGGGGGGCGGGGACAGGGAGAACACGTCCATTCTCCCAACCCCCTCAATCTGCATTCATTGGGCGGGGGGGGGCATGTGAGTGTGATGTGGATGCTTGCACAGTACTATAGTGGAAAACAGGAAAAATAGAGAGAAAGTGTAAAAAAGATAAAAAGATGAAAAATACGGGGGAAACTCATAGAAAAATATGGAGAAGGATATAAAAATTTATATGCATAAAATAGGGGTTCATTTCTTTGGTATCACTTCTCTGATTGCTAGATATGGACCCTGCAACCATCTTGTCCACTTACACAGGGGCTCTTTGGATTAGAGCTCCCAGGATGGCCCAATAGGCATGGCAGATGATCACACTGGCTGGGGAATTTTGAAGGTTCTAGTCCCCCCAAAAGTACCTTTACCAACTGGGTAAAGTATACAGCCATGTGCTGAGTGCACAAAAGGATGCTGTGATTCTGATAAGAGGTAGCAGCTCTAGACTTGCTCCTGATACAATGATTGAAAGGGGAAGTGTGTAATTCACCCCAGGGGTTTTCCTCTGGAGCATTCTTCTGTGAGTCCACTGCCTTTGAGTCTAGCTTGCTAGAACCTTGCACTTTTAAAACCCACAGGGAATCTTTTCATTGAATGAAGTTTCCAAGCCACATCCTGTCTCATACATGTGTCCCTCTCAGCAATGGGCTTGGGGTTGTTGCTGTCTACAAATGATGTGAGATACAACCTGCCTCTTCCTGAGGACTGGATGCTATTCAAAAAACGACTATGACTATATGTTGGGTAGGGTGGGACATCAGCTCCAGTACTAAAATGGGTGGAGAGTGACCATGTGCATAATGGTCCTGGTGGTGGTGGTGGTTGCTGTTGTTGCTGCTGCTGCTCTTGTTGTTGTTTCTGTTTTTGTCAGGCATATGCATCACATAACATTGTGTAGCATAAGGCGGCCGATCTCTAGTTGTGGTGGCCATATACCTGTACAGTATTAAAGTTTTGAAGAATAATAACTGCATGGCATACAGTCAACTTATTGCAACCCGTTCCATGGGTTTTAAGGTAGAGAATACCTAGAAGTGATGTATTATCCCCTTCTTCTGGGGGAACCAGCTTCAAGTTTGCCCAAAAAGACCTTACTCAGGCTGGTTTTTCTCCCAGAAGTCATACTGGGGAATCAAATTCCCAGCCTCTGATTCCAGCAGCCACTAAGCTATCCAACCAGCTACAGAGCTTCCAATACCAGAGGCAACATGTCTCTCAAAAACATTTGCTGGGAAACATTATATCAAATAACATATATACTACTACACATCATCATCACAGATGTCATAGGCCCCACATTTGGTGGGAAACACAAGCAGGAGTTTACATTGATATTGATGAGTCCTTGTAGGATAGGATCAAGGAAAGGCAGCTTGTGACCAGGGCAGGAGGCCTTCCTGAGAAATGTGGGGTGTGTGTGTGTGAAATGCCCTCCCATCCAGTTCACAGGCTGCCCCAAGTTCCAGTGCAATAGTACATCATTCAGGAAAACAGACAAAGAATATAGGATCCTGTATTCAAGGCCCAGGTTTGTTAGTCCCAACTCAGCATTTCAAAAACAAGGACATTCTGAGGCTTTTGGAGTCAAAGTGATTAACAATACTGAGTGAACGGTTTTGGGAGGGGAAAGATAGCCTTGGGAAATGAATCCTTTCCTTAACAGTAAGGGTATGATTCTACTGGATGAATCAGTGTCCGTCTTCTTTTATAAAGTCAGTAATATCGTAAAGCTTTGTTCTCAGTTGGTTGTGTAAGGCACAGAGAATGTCACTGGATTTTCTAATCTTGTGACACACATTCACACACTGCCAGTTACACTGCAAGGGTGGGTTTCCCCCCTGTTCTTTTCTTGTTGAAAAACTGCCCTCTCTTCTATTCACGCTGTACTTTCCAGCTTTGTCATTCATGGCTGTATACTTCCTGTTAGTCAGTCAGCACCAGCTGACTGACTCTTGAAGTAGACTGTAGAGATTTCTCCAGACCCACTACAAAAGACAACGGCTGTCAGTCAGAACTTGTCCTAAGGGGAAATCATTATTTCTTTTTCCTCCCAGCCTCCCAATACCCATTCATAATTTCTCACTGCAAGAGGCTTTCTGTGAAAAGTACTGAAGTCGCCCATAATAAGAACAAAACAGAAAGCAATTGGCAAATTTCTAGAATACCAGGAATTTTAAAACTCAAACTATTTTAGTGCCTGCAATGGCTCAAGTTGCTAAGATGCTGACAGGAAGGTGGAAGGTCAGCAGTTTGGTACCCAAATACAGCAGGACGGAATGAGCTCCTGTCTTTCTCCAGCTCCTGCCAATCTAGCAGTTTGAAAGCAAGAAATTGCAAGTAGATAAATAGGGACCACTTCGGTGGGAAGGTAAACAGTGTTCTATGCACTCTGGTTCCTAGTCATCCCTGCCACATGACAATGGAAACATCTGAAGAAGTAGACAGTGCTGGCTCTTCGGCTTTGAAACAGAGATAAGCGCTGAACCCTAGAGTCAGATACAACTGGCTTTCGAGCAAGGGTGACCTTTTCCTTTACCTTATTTTAGTGAAGGAGTGATTTACAGTGTTCAAACTGTTCAACTGATATATTTTTTAAAAAAAACCTCACAATCTTGTTGCCCCAAGTATAGTCACACTGGACTTTCAGCCCTGAAAGTCATAGATTCAGATGATTCCTTGGCCTTAGGAAAGCTGCTGTTTCTCAGTATTTGTTGTTCAGTTGCATTGTTGATTCTGACCCTTTGCAACCCCATGGATCAGTGCGCACCAGGCACCATTCTCCACAGTCTACTCAGCTTCTCCACCCATTGTGTCAACAATGACATCGAGCCACCTCATCCTCTGCCACTCCCTTCTCCTTTTGCATCCGATCTTTCCCGGCATCAGTATAACCTATGCCAAAGGACTGCAGTGGAGAATAAAATCAGGGGGGAAAATACCCAGCCTTGAGCTTCTTGATCGCGTTAAAATTTCAGTGGTGGTGGTGGTGGTGGTGGTGGTGGTGGGGAAGCAGATGGGACATTTATTGTGTTTTAGCCTTATGTGATGTTTTCAGGGGGCTTGAAAAAACACAATATACTCCTTATTCCAACTTATGTCTTGCAGTAAACCATGACATGCCATTTTGAAATTGCAAAAAGCAGCAATTTCAAAAAGAAGCATCTAAATATGGGCTTTTATTTTATTATTTTTTTGCTTATGTCTCGGCATGTTGATGGGTATGCTCTGTTTTGGATTTTGATGACGTGCTTCACACATGTCCCTAGTGCAAGTTATCATTTCTGCAAGGGTACATATCTTTCTCACTCAGGTCCTCATTCATATATCAGGTCTGTCCAGTGATGCACTGAAGCCGGTCCTGTCCTGTCCGACTGAACCAGTAGCAGAACTAGATGGCCAGCCCTCCTCCCTGCCACACCATGCCCAGCTCCTCCTCCCCCTCTCCCCGCACTCCGGATGCGACCAGGAGCCAGGAAGAAGAGGAGGAGGAAGAGCAGCCGCCAGCGGCGCTGCTGGAACATGGGCAGGGGGGACGATGGGCTGGTGGCCTCCCCCTCCCAGTGCCACCGGAAACACTTCCCATTTGCCTTGCCCAGGGCAGAAGGTGCGCAGGAAGTGGGGAGGTGAAAGTGCGCCTTCGGCCCTGGCTGGGTGAGGTGAATGGGAAGTGTTGCTGGCACTGCTGGGAGGGGGAGGCCGCCAGCCCACCCTGCCCACCTTCCAGCAGCACCGCTGGCAATGCTTCCCATGCACCTAGGCCAGGGCCGAAGGCACGCTTTCACCTCCGCACTTCCCATGCACCTTCGGCCCTGGCCGAGGTGAATGGGAAGCATTTCCGGCTGCACTGGGAGGGGGAGGCCGCCAGCCCACCAACCCACCCCGCTCACCTCCCAGCAGTGCCACCAGTGAAAGCGCTCCCAGACAGTGACGGGCTGACCCGCCAGCAGCGCCTGGCTGCTATGAGACTCCTCCTCATCCTCTCCAGGACAACAGGTGAAGCAAGAGAGCAAGGTAGGTTTCTTTTTTTTGGGGGGGGGGATTGAGGCCAAGCCCCTAGATAGCCACACCCACAATTAGCCACTCCCACAGTGTGTGTAGTAAAAATTTTTAGAGTGCATCACTGGGTCATCTGTCCAATTGTTTTGCCCACTTCAGTCACAAAGCCTTGCCTTCATTGCGATCCAGATAAAACATACACAATCAGATTAACATACTGCATGAAGAGGAGTGATGATGATGAATGGATTCCCCCCACAGCTTGAAACATGCTGCTACAAGATTACAGTAATGTTAAATGTCTCCCTTGCTCTAAACCAGTCATGTCTGACTTTAGGGGGCAGTACTCATCTCCATTTACAGCCAAAAAGCCAGTGCTGTCTGTGTCTGCAGATGTTTCCATGATTATGTGGCAGGTATGACTAAACACCAGAGAGCATGGAATCCTGTTACCTTTCCTCCAAAGCAATGCCTATTTATCTACTTGCAATTTCTTGCTTTTGAACTGCTAGGTTGGCAGCAGCTGGGACAGACGATGGACATTCACTCTATCACACAGCACTTGGGTCTCGAACTGCTGACCGGCTGACCTTCTTCTGGTCAGCAAGCTCAACATCTTAACCACTAAGCCACCTCAGCCCTACAAGGCTACAATCCTATAACTATTTCTTTTGGTTTTAGCAGAACTTACATCTGAGTAGTCATGTCCAGGATTACTTTACAAAGTTGCTTTTACTCTCTTTTCCTCGGTGTATCTGTTCTCCATAATAGATATATATTATAGAGGATATCATATACTGTAAGAAGTATATAGTTGATGAATGGTGAATGAGCTGTTAAAAACGAGACTAGTTTAAAATAAGGAATAAGACAAGTTTCATTTTCTTTCATGTATTGTATTTTTTATTGTTGAAATGTATTGTTGTTTGATTTTTTCTGTTTTGTTATTCTTTTTTGAAAAATTAATAAAAATATTTAAAAATAAAATAAAAGACAAATGTCTTCTGAATTGTATCTGGAAGGTAAATATCAGTTCTTTTTTTATTTGCCAGATACACCACCAGGATATAATAACATACAAAGCTAAAATTAACACATCTAAAACAAAATAGAATTAAAAGGGCTAGATGACATCCACCCAATATCGGGCCACATCAACAGCATTTCCTCTTGCCAACATAAGGTCCTCCTCAGTGCACGTTAAGGGGCATCGTGTACCAATGTATCATATGGGAGATAGTATGTTCTTCTCCGCATTCACACAGGCTGCCATCTATTGGGAAACCCCACTTTCTCAGATTAGCCGTACCCCAGCACAAAGTCTGTTTAAAACTTTCCACATAGGCCATGGTTGTTCTTGGCCAGGCAGTAGAAAATCATGTGGTTCTGCCAAGTTGTTCTGGTGGCTCCTTGCTTGCCTTCCATAGTTCTAGGGCGGTCTGTGGGCGCTGGTTGTTCGGAGGGGGGAGGCAGAAATTTTGAGGAAACTATGCCTTGATTTCAGTCTCTGCTTTGATGGTTGGTGATCAAATAGTAGGTATGTTTCCAAGGATCTTGCTTTTACCCACTCGTTCTGAGCAGCACTTTCTCTATGGAATGTTGGTGGAAGGATGCCAGCTAAGTAATGCACTTTTGGTATTGGAGTTGATTTAAAGCATCCTGTGATCAATCTCTCTGTTTCATATAGGGCCACATCCACCTGTTTTGCACATTTTGATCTGTACCACACTGGACTAGCATACTCTCCTACAGAGTAACATAAAGCTAGAACAGAGGTTCTTAATGTGTATGGTTGTGCGGATTCCCCATGCCCATCTGGCATGGAACAGCCCTTGCAGAGGCTGCTTAGGTGAGAAGGCTCCCGGCGGTGGCTTCTGCGGGCAGCTAAATTAAGGGGGGTGAATAAATGATAGGGTTTGATTCACCCAATTCCATGACCTGACCGACGGTTCTGCCAAGTAGGCAGATCGTTAACTCCTGTGACTGATTAGGTAAACACTCATCTCCGAGTCCAGGGCTAACCCCTGAGGTAAACAGGGAACATGTTTACCCCTGCCTAAGCCCTAAAACAATGGTCTCCCTCATCCCGTGTTTGTCCTAGTTAATTAACTTCCCCTTAGAGATTCCCAATTAACCTGAGCAAATAGGTGATGTGATTCTGTGTCTGATGACAGTCCGCCACCGTTGCGCTTTTTCCCCTAATAAACCACTGATCTGATCTCGCTCCAGTTGCCTCGTGTTGTCATTGATCAGTCTCCTCCGGGACCTAACGGCCCCCAGGGGCCCCCAATCTTTACATGGTTGGGCACCCCAAATATAAGTTTCCTTTGCAGATATAATTCCAGGTCCACATAGGGTATCCAAGGTAAGAGCCGGATCAAAGAGGAGGCCCAGATTTTGAACCTAAGTCCTAAGCAGTAGAGTGGCCTCATCCAGCCTAGGAAGGTTTCCATCCAACTGGTCGGGATCAGCACTAACCAAGAAAATCTCTGTCTTGTTGGGATTCAAACTCACCTTATTCTCCCTCATCTAAACCCCAATCCATATAAATGGAAGATTTTTCTCCCCTTTCCTTCCATAGCAACTCTCTGAGCCTCCAAATATGCTTCTGAGAGTTGGGAGACTCTGCAGAACATGCCGAGTTGTGGTACAGGAGGTATAGAACAGGGATTCTTAACTTGTGGTGGAACCATTTCATGTGGGCCCCCACCGCCTCCACCATACTAGGAAGTGTCACATGGTGGAGGAAGGGCAAAATGGTCATCCAGCCCCCAAAGCTGTCTGAGGGAGCGTGACCTGGCCCACAGCTTTAAAAGGTTAAGAACTCCTGGTCTAGAAGGAAGGAGAGATCCCTAAAAACAACAGAAGCAGCTGCCAAAAGGAGAGTCTCCATTTATCTCCCCCACTTCTATTGAACTCTTTCAGCTCTTACAACCCATAAAAATTATCCCATTCAGCTGTGCTGAATCAAATAATAGGAGCCCATTCATATCTGTAAAGATGATAGATTTCTATCATTAGCAACATTCTCTTTTACTCTGCGTACACTATCAATCTGATGTAGTGGCTTTCCATTGCCCATAGATCCCAAGCAATTTCAAACACCACAGAGCCTTTGAAGATCCTACTCCTTGTAACTGTTCTTTCTAGTCCTTGTAATGATAATTCTCCCAGGCTACTAACTCAGGAGCAATTCACTCCATGTGATGTAGGGACAATGCCTTATTCAGAGGAAGAGTTATTGAAATATAAGCAAAAGGCTGTCTGACATCATGTGGTTTCCCAAGTTTGGAAACACTGATATGTTGCACTGTTTTGATATGTGCTTGCTGTGCGTTTCTGGACAATTATTGCTAGGTTTATTTAATTATGTAAGGTGTAACCCCAAATCTCCCACAAGATGCATATCTCCTTACAAGGGACATTCTCCAAGACGTGACTGATGAAACAGCTGGTCAGATGGGGTAGGACTGATTGTCTTGTCTATCTTTAAGCCGCAAAAGGGCAATGCTTAAGGGAAAGTTCAGAGTCAAATATACCACTTTGCCCCCTTATCAACAATCAGCCCACCTAACAGTTGTCAAGTTATTTTTAAAAGGCTTGTGTGAAGACACATGACCCAGCCCACTCAAAACTTTCTCCAAGTCTAACCAAGGGGGAAATCCAGTGTCAACTAACCTATTCCTCTCGAAGTGCCTCCGGTGTGTTTCCCCA
The DNA here is from genome assembly GCA_035047345.1 of Bradypodion ventrale. Taxonomy (NCBI): domain Eukaryota; kingdom Metazoa; phylum Chordata; class Lepidosauria; order Squamata; family Chamaeleonidae; genus Bradypodion; species Bradypodion ventrale. Next base: position 108,242,443 of record JAWDJE010000001.1, on the reverse strand, counting down.
GTTCACCTCTCTAGTACTCCTACTTTGACGTGACCCAAATGTCTCAGGAGGAGGGGAAATCCCATCCTGTCTGATGACACATACCAGGGCTTTGCATTTTGATAGGACATACATTTACCTTTTACATGCCAAACCTGATCCAGCAGATCTCAGGTTCATGATGAGGACCTGATGAAGATGCAATGACGTAAAGCAGGGATTCTCAACCTGTGGCTCACGGACCAGATGCGGCCTGCAGCACCATTTCATGTAGCCCCCCACTGCCTCCACCACAACAGGAAGTGTCATGTGGTGGAGGAAGGGTAAAATGGCCATCTGACCCCCAAAGCTGTCTGAGGGAACATGACCCCGGCTTTAAAAGGTTGAGAACTCCTGACTTAAAGTGAAGCCCACATATGTTTTTTTGTCTTCCATGTGAACAGACAATCTCTACTGTATTCCTACCTCTCCCTTAACCTTTTAAATGCCACAACCAAAACATTGTCACCTCAGATAACATATCCGACAGTTCTATTTTAGTGCAAACTAAGAATGCACATGGGCTACAGAATGGGGTAATTAGGCCAAGGGAGGAATTAAATGACACTTCCTCGCCTCCACCATTTACACAACCATGCTGCCACCAACCAGCTGCAGTGGCCCAATCAGTGGCATGTTGCTTCCATGATCTCTAGTTGACCAGCGGTTGTACCACTGATCAGTTGGTGAACATGGAAGCCATGTGCAGCCGATCAGGTTGCTGCCGTGAATCAGGGGCAGCACTCTATTTTATCCTATCCCCAGCATGCATATTGGTTGAGGCTGATTGATCTCCTCCATGCACACAACATATGCACATACAATCAGTCCAATCTACCCCCAAACCACCATATATGCCTATGTAGACAGCCTCTATGACAAAACACTTGTGGACCCTATCATTTGGTGCGAACCAAACCACCCCAGAAGTGATCCAAAGTGAATCTGTGTAGAGAGACTCATAGTTAAAAAGAAAGGCAGATCATGCCTCAAGCCTCATCCTGCACTCAACATCTGGAGGTCTTTCTGTTGTGTTCTGTAAAGCTGTGCCTTTAACAATGTACCTAGCCATGTGGTAACAATGTAACCTTTCTGTGTGCAACATTATAACCTTCAGCTGTATCACTGTAACCCTTATAAGAGGACGCGAGCTAGTGACCACTAGATGGCAATAGCGAGCGTCCAGCTCTCATGGCTCAGATTCACCTGGATCAGCAGCGCGGGAAGATTCCCCGCCACCTCCTCACCTGGACAAGAAGGGCGTGACCGTCTACGACGTCACGAAGGCAGCATCCAATAGACTGTCAACGAGCCACATTCAAATGTATAGCCAGCTGTATATATTGAGCTACCCATCCGCCATTACCACATGTTCCTCTGGATCATCATGCAATAAACCTGTGTTAAGCCAACCCTTCGGCTGTTTCATTGTCTTTGGTCCCATACACTAAACTGGCGACGAAGGTGGGATGATGGCTGCCCACGGGACCAAGACATGCGCCGGTTTCGAAATCAGGAAACCGGGAGACTGGGAGATCTTCGAAATGGACTTCCAGGGAGCACTGGTTGAATCCGAAGTCACGGATGAGGCAAAGAAAAGGGCCATCTTCACCAGGATGCTCGGACAAGATACCAAAAGAACCTTGGTGGACCTGATCGCACCAAAGAGGGTGAGCGATTTCAAGGCCAAAGATCTCCTACAGATGCTGCGCGAGCATTTCCGGCCCTCGACGGCGATGTTTCCCGCTCGGAGCGCGTTCTGGCGGCGAGTCCAAGAGCCCGGGGAGATGGTCGCTGCATTCGTGGCAGCCCTGCGACTGGCTGCCAGCCCGTGTAAATGGGAGAACGCCGAAATCACCCTCAGGGACTGCGTGCTATGCGGCCTGAATGACGCCGAAACTCAGCGCACGTTGATGAACCAAGAGCCACCCCCCACTTTGCAGGAGGTCCTGAAAGCGGCGCAGGCCGTGGAAGCCACAAAGGCTGGGGTGCAAGAGCTCCAGGACTGGCGGCCGAAGACGAGCAAGGCAGAGGCATCAGTGCATGCAGCCCGGCGGACTTCGAAATCGTCCGCGGAGAGCACGTCCGGAAGGTCCGGAAAGAGGGCCGGCGGTGCGACGGCTGTGGAGCGGCCCACGACCGCGCCAAATGCCCGTTCAGAAAGGCCGAGTGCCACAACTGCGGCCGCCGCGGGCACATCGCCAAGGTATGCAGAAAAAGGTGCGAGGCCCGGAGGAGCTCGACAGACCGTGCAGCGGGACGAGACCGCTCGACGAGACCCAAAGACGGCGCCCAGGCCACGAGAAAGCGGGACGGCGTGGGCCGCATCTCCGACGGCAGCGAGGACGACGCCCCAGTGTTCAGCGTGTCCACGGGACACCCCCGTTACTTTGTTGAGGTACTAGTGCAAGGGGTCCCCATTAGAATGGAAATTGACTCGGGTTCCTCATATTCAATTATTTCCCAGAGGGAGTTTGTGAGAATTGCCCCCCACATGCGACCCAAGCTCAAAGCGTTGAGGTCTATGCTACGGGACGTGCAAGGGAACAGTATTCCAGTGTTGGGGGTTGGAGAATTTCAGGTCAAATTTAAGAAGCACGCCGCGACTCTCTCCCTAGTCGTGCTAAAAGGGGGGAACTGCAGCCTCCTCGGAACTCAATGGTTTCAGCCCCTGGGTTTGTTTATTGGGGGGGTGCACGCCGTTGGGTCGGGGGTGCATGCCGTTGGGACTGACCCGATACAGGAGGTGTGCGACGTGCACCCCGAAGTTTTCAAAAAAGGTCTGGGAAAATTCAAGGGGCCCCCAGTGACATTCGACCTAGACCCGGAGGTCCGCCCAATACGTCTCAAACCACGCTGGGTGCCGTTTGCACTCAAGGACAAAATAGAGGCGTAACTGGACAAATTGGTGGGCCAGGGGATCCTTGTTCCTGTTGATTCTGCGGAGTGGGAAACTCCAATTGTAACAGCACTAAAGGCTAATGGGGAGGTCCGCATATGCGCTGATTACAAGTGCACCATCAATAAGGCAATCCGCCCTAATGCGTATCCGGTGCCGGTAGTCAGCCATCTGCTGGCCAGGTTGCACGGGGGGAAGTGTTTTGCCAAACTCGACTTGGCACAGGCCTACCAACAGCTTTCGGTGTCCCCTGCCGCAGCCGCTGCGCAGACCATAGTCACCCATAAGGGGGCATTCCAGGTGACGCGCCTTCAATTCGGCGTAAATTCAGCGCCTGGAATTTTCCAGTCACTTGTGGAACGCCTCCTGAAGGGGCTAGAGGGGGTGTTGCCTTATTTTGATGACGTGTTGATAACGGGGGGGAGTCGGGCTGAACTGGCCAAGAGATTGGGAAAGGTCCTGGCAATATTCGAAAAGGCGGGGTTGAGACTGCGGAAAGACAAATGTGTCTTCTTCGCGACCGAGGTGGAGTTCCTAGGATTTCGTGTGACTCCTGAGGGGATAAAACCTTCCAAATCTAAGGTGGCCACCATCAAGAAGGCCCCTCGCCCCACCTCCAAGCCCGAGCTGCAGTCGTTCCTTGGGCTGCTCAACTTCTACCACTCCTTCCTCCCCCGGAAGGCAGCAGTGGCTGAACCGCTACACAAACTGCTTAAAAAGGACGAGGCATGGAAGTGGGGCGATGACCAAGAGAGGGCATTTAATGAACTGAAACAGCTCCTGGCGTCTGATGCCATACTGACTCATTTCAACCCCAAACGCCCGGTGGTCCTGATCTGTGATGCATCCCTGGTGGGGGTGGGGGCGGTGCTGTGCCACGTGCTGGAAAACGGAAGGGAGGCCCCGATAGCATTCTACTCCAGGTCCCTGTCCCAAGCGGAGAGAAATTACGCACAGACAGACAGAGAAGCGCTAGCGATAATTGCGGGGACGAAAAAATTTCACGATTTTCTGTATGGCCGCCCGTTCACCATCGTAACGGACCACAAATCCCTGTTAGGCATTTTCACCGCAGATAAGCCCACGCCACAGATCCTGTCCCCGAGGATGCTCAGGTGGGCCCTTTTCCTCAACGCGTATCAGCACACGTTGGTGTACAGGCCCGGGAGGGAAATTAGCCATGCGGACGCCCTGTCGAGATCCCCCCTTCCCCAGGATAGCTGCCACGTGGGCGGGGAGGAGCCAGACCACCAGGTACTGATGATAGAGGTCCTAGACTCACCCCCAATATTGCCCGCCGACATCGCCAAAGCGACCGGCAAGGACAATACCTTGGCGAAGGTTAGCTCATGGGTGCAGAAAGGGTGGCCCGCGTCTTCCCCGGCAGCGGAATTCGACCCGTTCTTCCGGAAAAAAACTAGAGTTGTCCCTAGAGAGGGGGTGCATTCTGTGGGGCCAGCGGGTAGTGATCCCTACGTCCCTTCGACCTCGGGTGCTTAAACTGCTGCACGTCAGCCACCCCGGAATCGTGCGCTCCAAAGCGCTGGCCCGAAGTTATTTTTGGTGGCCCCAGTTAGGCGCCGACATCGAGCACATGGTCGGCACTTGCGAGAGCTGCCAATGCTCCAGACCTGAGGAGGCCCACCTTCCCCACAGGGAATGGGACGCGGCTAAGGGGCCGTGGTCCCGGGTGCACATAGATTTTGCGGGCCCGTTCCGAGGTACCCTGTTTCTCCTTGTCGTGGACGCCTTCTCCAAGTGGTTGGAGGTCATCCCAGTCACGAGCACCTCCTCGGCCCAGACCATTAAACAATTGCGGAGGCTCTTTTCCACGTTCGGCATACCCGACACATTAATTAGCGACAACGCTAGTTGTTTCACGTCCTCCGAGTTTAGGGCATTCATGGAGATCAACGCCGTTCGGCACATCACCTCCGCCCCTTTCCATCCGGCCACCAATGGCCAAGTAGAGCGCCTCGTCCGCACCACGAAGGACGCGCTGCGGCGCATGGGCCCCGGGGATCTCAACCTACAAGTGTGTCAGTTTCTGCTAGGATACAGGGTGACCCCGTTGGCGTCAGGATACTCCCCCGCAGAGCTCTTAATGCGCAGGAAACTGACCACAATCCTCACTAGGCTAGACCCCACGAGAGTAGAAGACAAGGGAAGGAACATTGGGCTAGAGGCCACAAAGAGTTTCAGCGTAGGCGCCCCGGTGCATTGCAGGAACTACGCCAGCGCGGGCCCAGCCTGGGTGCCGGGTGTTGTCGTGGAGCAAACCGGTCCCGTGTCATACCGCGTGGAGACCAGCACAGGGTTACTGTGGAGGCGGCACGCGGACCAGCTCAGGCGCAGGGTCCCCGAGGAGCAGGGCGCAGACCGAAAGGAACAAAAATCAGCGTTAGGGTTCTCCCCCACCCGTTCAGCCCAAGGGGGAGGAGAAGGGGGCCGCGGGTCCCCACCAAGGGGGGAGGAAGAAAGGGAGGATGTTCTCATAGATATCTTGGGGGATCTTTCGGAGGAGGAGGAACCCGACCCCATACATATCTCGCGGAATTCCCCCACAAATACGGATACCCCAACTGAGTTAGAATTTGATTTTCAGAACCGGGGGAGTTTTTCGGAGTGGTCCCCCACCCGTCCAAGCGAGAAGAGGGGTTTTTCGTTAGCCCCGAGCGCCCCCGGTCTGCCCACAATGGAGTTTTTCCCTTCCCCTAAGGTCGCCAAACCGCGGCAAGCCGCTAACAAGTCTCCCTCTCCCGTTTCAGGACAAGGGACCAGGGAACAAAGAAGCAGTAGCGCCCCCGGGGCAGGTCAGCCCACATCACGGCCCAAACGCACGTGCAATAAGCCATCTTGGCTGAGAGACTTCGTCTCATCCTAGGGGGGAGGGATGTTGTGTTCTGTAAAGCTGTGCCTTTAACAATGTACCTAGCCATGTGGTAACAATGTAACCTTTCTGTGTGCAACATTATAACCTTCAGCTGTATCACTGTAACCCTTATAAGAGGACGCGAGCTAGTGACCACTAGATGGCAATAGCGAGCGTCCAGCTCTCATGGCTCAGATTCACCTGGATCAGCAGCGCGGGAAGATTCCCCGCCACCTCCTCACCTGGACAAGAAGGGCGTGACCGTCTACGACGTCACGCAGGCAGCAACCAATAGACTGTCAACGAGCCACATTCAAATGTATAGCCAGCTGTATATATTGAGCTACCCATCCGCCATTACCACATGTTCCTCTGGATCATCATGCAATAAACCTGTGTTAAGCCAACCCTTCGGCTGTTTCATTGTCTTTGGTCCCATACACTAAACTTTCTTACAATTTAGCAGAACATCAGTACCTAATTCCCTTGTCAAGGAAGGAAGACACTTCCTTTTGTTCTGTGTTGCTTTCCATTTTTCTTTGTTTGAGCATTTCCTGTTTGTGGGGAGGTATCCCAAAGCAGCCACATAAAGAGTGAACTTCAGGAGAGCCATGTGAATCAACGCAAACTACAGCACAGTAAGGAGAGTCATCCTAAGCCATGCACTGATGAGGACTTAAGTTCGGCCAACGACAATCCCAAGAAAGTGGCTTCATTTTGGCAGTCCAGGTTTGAGCATGTAATGAAAGAAGAAGAAGAATCCTAAGGCAGGTTGTTGGTGGTGGTGGTGGTGGTGGTTGGTAGGAAGGCAGCCATAAAAAAGTTAAATTTCTCCTTATCATCAGAGTTGGCCAAAGCTGTGCAGGTGCTGGACCAGGGGTTCCTGCCCCCAACACTCAGCTGTGGGGGCCAGAGGCATGGTTGCACCCAGTGCTTACATTTTTGGTGGTGGCAGCAGCAAAATCATGCTGTTTTTTCAGCTTCTTGCACAGCCTCCACCACTCCCTATGGCAGTGGGAGGCTTTTTGGAGCATTTTCGCTCCATTTTGGGAATTTTTCACCGCGTATCCGCTGTGTTTTGGCAGCTAGAATGTGATGTTTGAGCACTTCCTGGTTCCACACTGGGAACCCAGGCACTGCCAGACACTCTGCCCAGCGAGAACTGCCCAAACATCACGTTCTAGCTGCCGAAACACAATAGATACACACCAAAAATTCCCAAAATGGAGCAAAAATGCTCTGAAAAGTCTCCCACTGCTGTGGGGAGTGGCAAAGGCTGTGCAAAAAGCTGGGGGGAATGGCATGATTGCTGCAGCCACTGCTGCCGCCTCTGCCACTGCCATGGTAAGTGATGTTTTCAGGAGTTTCTGGCAGTGCCTGGTGGCCACTGTGGGCTGTATTGATGAGCTCCATGGACTGTAGGTTGGGAACCCCTCTGCTAGACTAATGCCTGGAGGCTGTAATGGACTGGATAAGTGCCAGTAAGCTGAAGATGATTTTTGACAAGATGGAAGTGCTGTGGCTAAATGTCTCCCAGGTCTAGGAGTTGGGTAGAAGACACCTTCTGCATGGAGTCTCGCTACCCATGTAGAAGCAAGTGTGTCATTTGAGGGTGTGTGCTCCTGGATTCATTTTTGTCATTGGATATTTATGTGAGCCCAGTAGCTAGGAATTCCTGGGACCAGCTTTAGCTCATCCATAAGCTAGGAACATTCTGGATGCCACAATAGTCCATGCCCTAGTAACCTACAAGTTAGACTACTGCAATGGAGCTAACCTTGATTCTGCAGCAAGTGCAGTATGCATCCACCAACAGGGACATCTATCGGATGACATGATACTGGTTCTGAATATGTTGCACTGGCAGCCAATAAGCTTCTGGGTTCAAGGTATGGAGGATGACTTTTAAAAGCCCCAAATGACTTGGGACCATGCATTCAACCTGTGTGTGTGCAATCAGGCCAACCTACACCAAAACCAACTCCTCCCATCAGCTGACCCCCATGACACCAGTTATATCTCTTGCTAATAAAATTTTAAAAAATCATATATACTCTATAACTATAAACCTGCCTGATCACCAAGGTCTGTTAGGGAGGCCATCCTCCATGTCTTGGTTAACAGTTGTACATTATGTGGAGATTATAGCATCCTAACTGTGGCATGCCTTCTCCTTGGAGGTTTGACTGATATTGACCTTGGCAGCATTTCATATTTATTGGAACCTTTGGGGTTTGAGGAATGTGACCTGGGCAGGATTTACAATGGTTTAAATGTTTTGAGTTTGTGTTTTAGATGGTTTGATTTTAAATTGTTTTAAACATTTCGTTTCAAAATCATTTTGTATGGTTTTGTAACTCACCCTGAGATAAAGGGGAAGCTAGAAATGTTTTAAATAAAATAAAATAAAAAGGTGAAGTTAGATTTATGCTACAATACGCCCTCCATTTCCTTAAACATTTTAATCCCCAATGGAAAAAAGCTTCAGATTTTCTTTCAATGTTGGAATTTCTTTTGATGACATTTCTGTTCTTGCCATAAACATTGCACACATTTTCACACACATGGTTCTGAGGAAATGAAAACCAGAAACCATTTTCCCCTCAGATGTTGAGTTTGTTCTTTTCTCACAAAGCCTCTAGTTATGTTCTGGTACAAGAAATGGTTGGAAAGGTCAACACTGCAATGGTAATTGAGCAACACATGCAGCATAAAATGACTCACTCTGCATTATGTAATCAGTGATACCAGCTAAATCTCCTGCAAAGATCAGGAATGATTTGGTTTGGAATACCTTTCTTCTGAGCAAGGGAAAAGGAAACTAGCTGTATAACCCTGGATGTGACACATACTTAATCTAAAGAATCTACTGTAAATGCAAATTTTGTAACCATCAAATATAAGTTGATTTAAATTGGAGTGGGCAACTGATGACCTGCCAGAGATGTTATTGGGCAGCAACTCACATCTGAGGTAGTCAGTATAATCAATGGTGATGAATAATAGGAGTTGTAATCCAACAACATTTTCAACTTTTAACGTATTTTTTAAAAGAGAACTCGTTTTACATTACAGTTACTTTGCATTGCATCACAATGGCCAGTAGCCTCTTTTATAGCTTTACCTGCCCAGTGGGAAAGTCTGTCAATGGCAGATTGCCACTAATTAAAATTTTCTTTTTTTAATTTGATTTCAGGGTAGACACAACTTTACTCCACTGTGCACAAGCTGCACACACACCCAAAGTCAGAAAAGAACTCTTTAACTAGCAGCATTATGAAAACAACAATGGTATCATGAAGAACTACATAACACAATACTGACCATTTTAACACAAACTGCTTAAAGATTTTATTATTTAAAGTGGTACGTAAGTGCCATAATTAATCAAATAAATAACACATGAATATTTGGAGAGTGGCTCAAGATGGACTGCAGTGGCTCAAGTGGCTAAGATGCTGACTGGGAAGCGGAAGGTCAGCAGTTCGATTCCCAAGTACTGCAGGACGGAAATGAGCTCCCGTCTTCATCCCAGCTCCTGCCAACCTAGCAGTTCAAAAGCAAGAAATTGCAAGTAGATAAATAGGGACCACTTCGGTGGGACGGTAACAGCGATCCGTGCACGCTGGTGTCTAGTCATGCCTGCCACATGAACACGGAAACGTCTGCAGAAGCAGACAGCGCTGGCTCTTCGGCTTAGAAACAGAGATGAGCACTGCACCCTAGAGTCGGATACGACTGGCTTTCGAGCAAGGGAAACCTTTACCTTTACTATTTGGAGAGTACATCTGGAAAAGCTACCCATCTTAATCTAGGTCTATGGGTTGCAGTGATTCAGTTATATTTTTTAAACTGACTCACCCAGACAAATATAATCACTAACAATGTTTCACTTAGCCTTGTAAGTCATTGCTATGTCTGGCCGGACATCCCACGATAGTAATGGAGTAATCCATACAGCCAGCGACTCAATGCCAAGTGTTGGGCAGCGGTAAATAACCTGACTCCCCAAAGGAGCCAATGGCTACCAGCGGATGAGCCCCTTTGGTTGGGGTGATGGTCCCCTCAGTGGAGGATATGCCACTGGAATCCATCAGACTGGGCCCAACGGCAAAATGAGCAGAAGAAGAACCACTTTACTACTCTAATTCCCAATGGTGATGGAGGCGGAAGAGGACATGCCAGATGGAATGGCTGTGAAGGAGCATCTAGTCAGTATCCTCAAGGCTGCTGCAGTCCATTGTAGTCCTAGCATCAAATCTTGCATGTCTCATTTCATATGTGCCTCAGGAGATGGCTCTGAGATCATAGTGTGTGGGTTACTTCATGGCAAGTGGGGATTCAACTTAAACAAATTCATGCTGGTAGCATTTTTCCTGCTTGCCTTGGAGGGTGAAAGCAGCCCAGAACCAGCCGTCCTCCAAGACCAGGCCTCCCAGTGCCCTGGGGCGGGTGGGGGGATGTATACTTGGATTGAGTTGCAGCCAACAATGTAATCCATTGTGGTCCTCCACAATGTGCCCTTGTGGCACAGTAGTTAAACTGTTATACTGCAGCCAATACTGCTGATATTGTGAGTTCAATCTTGACAGGAATCCAGGTTGACTCAGCCTTTCATCCTTCTGAGGTTGGTAAAATGAGTACCCAGTATGTTGGGAGCAAAATGCTAATTACCTTGTGAATCACCCAGAGAGTACACTAAGCATTATGGGGTGGTATATAAGTGTAATTGTTATTTGCTATTGCTAAACATTAGAGAGGGGAGCTTGCCTCAAATGTCAGAGGTGGGGGGGGGGGGACTTTACCAATCTATTTAGTGGTAAGGGACAATCACATTAGGTTGTAAAAAACCCTCCCATTGATACCCAGTGTTAGTGCATGTAAGATTGCTCTTTGGGGTGAGTTGAGGGTGTGTTGGTCCCATCACATCTACACTGCAATCAGGCCAATCTTTCCCAACCTGCTCTTAACTTGCCACATTTTGATACCTCATCGGAGTGGAACTAAATTGTCTGGCTTTATATTATAACATCCTCAGCATATATACATGGTGGGAACAGGATTAAATAGACAGGGCTGTGTTTCAGCTGATGGGGCATCAGTTGTAAGGAGGCTTTCAACCTCGCACCCTAGGACTAGGGGGCTGATGTGGGTTTGAAAGCTCTGTTACAGTTGATCATTTGTTCTATCGCTGTCACTATAGTCTCAGCAGTTACTTGTTCAAATTCTTTCTGTTTCTCCCATTCTAGCACAAAACAAGCTTCAGCCAATTTCTCTTACAAAAAGCAATAACAACCCACAACTTCAAATGCTGTTGTGGACAAAGACAAAATAAAACAAGGTGGCATAAGAGAATCAGAATTTACTATAATAAGGAACTACTGTATTCTAAATCCTGTCAAGATTTTTCCCCATTTAACAGGTAAATGAATTTGCTCAGTCTCAGCTGTATATAATAATTCCTGTTTCTGTACTTCCTGAAGTTGTCACTTGCCAGTTTTCCTTCAGGATTTTGCGTGTGGCTCTTCTTTGAGCTAACAGGTACAAAAAAGCAGCACTAAGTGTTGATAAATCAATATATAATTTACATACAATCTGGCCTTTAAAAGAGTGCCAGTCATTGTTGCATTTTAAAGGACAACACTACAAATCACAAGCCCTGGAAACCCATGTTTTAACATGCTCAGTTTACAGTTTCTTTATTTCCAGTGTCTCTAAGTTAATGCAAATCAAGTCAATCAGTCATAGAAGAGTCACTACACCAGGAAATATGTATTAAGAGAGGGGCAAAGTGGTTGTTACATCCATGCAGTGTCACACCATCTGGTTTTATACTGGCTGCGCAGATGGAACCAAAATGTAAGGGCTCGTCCTCTGCTGTTCCTTCCATCACATCTGTCCAGCTCTCCCCTTTGTCGCTCTTCTCCTCTACCTCTCTGCTGTCGGCCCCTGCTTTTTCTTTTCTCTGACTTGGCGTCTCTGTCTTTTTTATATCTCTGTCCAACTGGGAAACTTTCTTTGGGAGCTTTCTCCCACTTCCCACTATTTCCCACCTTTTGAATTCAATTCTGTTTCTCTCCTCCAAAGTGGTTGTGAAATTGGGATGATGTTCCAGATGGGACATCTGTCCATGACCCATCATTTGTTGTTGGCAGAGTCCAGAAGGAAGTAGAAGCAGGGGACCTTCCCCTGGACCACAAAGCGACCTGCTTACACTCCCCCTTTCTGGTTCTAGGCTCCTTATTGCCCTGGGAAATCTTTGGGAGGCTCAAGTCTGAGAGTTTGTGTGATGTGGAATCCTTTAATAATCAAACAATCATTGCTGCATTGCCAATGCCAGGATTCAGTGGGAATGTTTGACTATTAAAGTCTCCTCCCATCCATTCCTGAGGCTTCCCTAGGGGAAAATGAGCCCTAGGGAGCCTCAAAACCTGAACGGAAGCTTTCACTTTGTTTAAATTAATTATTTTTGGCAGCAGACCTGGTTCATGCCAGCATAACTTTATGCAACAGGATTTTGTTCACTGAAGCAAGGACAACCGACAGCTTCAGGGACTGTTGTGGATAAAGCCAAAGTAAAACAAGGCGGCAGCTGTTTTTCCTATCAAATTAAAGAAATCATTTTCTTCATGAACTATATTTCTTATCACCCTTCCATTACAAAGTGTGCTTTTGTGCAATTAAGAAGTTGCATAAACACATTTCAAGCATATTTTGTCTTCCCGCCTCTCCCACTTGCTAAATGTACAGTTGGTGGCCTCCTTTTAAGGAAATGCTTTGTCACCTGATCTTGTTACTCAAATCTGGCATTCCCCTGGAGAAACAGTGTAGTGTGTGCACTGAACAAAAAAAGAAAAAATGTCAAAAATGAAGCTTATATATTGTTTATCTACAATCAGCTGTCTATGTAATCTGTCTGTAGCATCATACATACATCATAGACAGGAACTACAATCAATCAATCAATCAATCAATCAATCAATCAATGCTTTATTGCGGCCAGTGGCCAGTTACAATAAAAAGTTTAAGTCAAGTGATTATTAATGAGATACAGGCCAATCAGCATCTTCATTAAAAGACAGGAACTACAAACAGATCTGTTGTGTATTCAGTTATAATAATAATAATTTTGTGTCAGAAATTATTCTGGGTTGAGAGGATTTTTTTTTTTTTTTTTGGAGAAACTCCACTCAGCGGATGCCCACAAGATCTTTCCCCACCGAAGTGGTCCCTATTTATCTACTTGCAATTTCTTTCTTTCAAACTGCTAGGTTGATAGGAGCTGGGACAGAGATGGGTGCTCAATCCGTCATGCAATACCCAGGTCTTGAACTGCCAACTTGTAGCTAACAACTGCCAACTTGCCAGCTCACAAGGTGAGATTCTTTACCACTGAGCCTCTGCAGCACTGTGTGTTCAGTTAATAGTTGCTTAAGAACAGAGCATCTTTGAAAATTCCTTAGCAAACATTCAAGAGCTAGCATAAATCATTCTCACTCGTACCCTCCCTCACACACACATCCATACGCATGCCTGAAGCAGAAGTGGTAATCTCAGGCGTTTGTCTAGTCATCTGAAATTTTGACCACAGTCCTCCTGACACTTGCAGAGAACATGTGCTATTTTGTGCGCATTCGTTATATGTCACATAGCATCAAATGTGGAATGCTTTGTCTGCCATTAATTGACCTAATGAAGCACATTTCCTTTTTACCCATCTATAAGGAAATCCTCTTTAAAGGATGTCCAAATGGTGACATATAGTCTTGCAAAAGGAAACAGCAGGTAGCAAACTCCTAACAAGGTGCTGCAGTGGCTTAGTGGCTAAGACACTGAACTTGATGACTGGAAGGTAAACAGGTCAGCAGTTTGAGATCCAAGAACTGCATGACGGAGTGAGCTCCAGTCTCTGTCCCAGCTCCTGCCAACCTAGCAGTTCGAAACAGTGTTGAGCTGCTCCAGGTGCCCACAGGTGCCTGGGCACCGGTAGCAGAAATTCCCCCAGGCCATGCCCACTTGGCCAGCCATGCCCACCTCCCTACCACAGGCCATGGCATAGGGAGGTCAAGTGGGCATGGCCTACAAAATTAGTCATGTCCACAGAGTTAGCCATGCCCATGGTGGGTGTAGTAATTTTTTTTTGCTGCTCATCACTGTTTCAAAAGCAAGAAATTGTAAGTAGATAAATAGGTACCACTTTAGTGGGAAGGTAAGCACATTCCATGTTTAGTCATGCCTGCCACATGCCTGCCACATGTCCATGGAAACGTCTGCAGACACAGACAGTGCTGGCTCTTTGTCTATAAATATATATGAGCACTGAACCCTAGAGTCAGATACAACTGGCTTTCGAGGAAGGGCAGTGGCTAAGATGCTGACTGGGAGGCAGAAGGTCAGCAGTTCGATTTCCGAGTACCACAGGACGGAATGAGCTCCCGTCTTTGTCCCATCTCCTGCCAACCTAGCAGCTCAAAAGCAAGACATCACAAGAAGATAGATAGGGACCACTTTGGTGGGAAGGTAAACAGTGTTCCGTGCGCCCCGGTGTCTAGTCAAGCCTGCCACATAACCACGGAAACATCTGCAGAAGCAGACAGCACTGGCTCTTCGGCTTTGAAACAGAGATGAGCACTGAACCCTAGAGTTGGATATGACTGGCTTTTGAGCAAGGGAAACCTTTACCTTTACTAAACTCCTTACATGAGACATGCCAAATGGTAGGTAGGATGAAGGAAAACAGCTCACATCTGGTGATAATAAGTGCCATTTGAACCACAGGCAAGTAGCATCTGGAGGAAAAGGTTTGCCATGTTGGAAGGGAGAAAACTTTTGCAATCTTTTAAAAACAAGAATGTACCAAAGAGGGAAGTAACACTGGGTTTGAGCACATTTCTCATCTTATCTCTATATAGGAATGAACTGAAATATTTTAAAAATCTATATAGTTCTTAAGTAAGCTGATGAAAAAGGAAAGAATTCTTCTGTCAAAGTTGTGTAAAAATTTCCTCACTAGCAAATTTCCTCACTAGCAAGTGGAGGACAGGGGTGCCTGGAGAGCAATGGTCCATGGGGTCGCAAAGAGTCGGAGCTGACTGTGTGACTGAACAACAAAAGCAAGTCTTTATTGCTGGGGCCTCTAACCAGGTACTGCAGGATGGAGTGAGCTCCTATCTCTGTCCCAGCTACTGCCAACCCAGCAGTTTGAAAGCAAGAAATTGCAAGTAGATAAATAGGGACCACTTTGGTGAGAAGGGAAACAGTGTTCCATGCACTCCAGTGTCGAGGCATGCCTGCCACCTGTCCACAGAAACATCTACAGATACAGACAGCGCTAGCTCTTTGTCTGTAAACAGAGATGAGCACTGAACCCTAGAGTTGGATACGACTGGCTTTTGAGCAAAGGTGACCTTTACCTTTACCTACCTATATACATACCAGGGGTTTCCAAGACATTTTCCTGTTTGAGGCAAAAGACAAGATAACGTTCCTTTCTGCATTCCATGTGCAAGTACTGATTGGACTAGCAGTTGCCTGTATCAGTTTCCCATCCCATCACAGTGCAGAGCAGCTTTGAAGGGTGGTTAAATCAAAGAAACAGCACTATAAGAAAGGGTGAAACTTTCCATCGACTTTCCCTGCAATCTTAGGCCAAAGTGCCTTCAGCCAAGGAAAGACAAAAGGGATTTGCATCTTAGCCTCTCTTTCATCTCTTGTGACATTCAAATGACATTCATTTGAGATGAGCATCTCAGTTCATATCCTTAAATCCGAACTTGTAAAAGTCACTTTTTTTGTGGACTACAACTTCCAGACTGTCCCAGTAGCACAGTCAAAGCTATACTTACCCACAATTTCAGCAAAGCACTTCTTTATTCAATACCCAGATCTGTAACATACATGGATCTGGGAGGAAACTATTTTCCACTACAATGCTGGCTCTCAATTCTGGCCTACCATTGTCTCTGTAACTCCCAGCAGTCTTCACCCATGAAGTGGCCATGTGAAAAACACTCCTATTAAGAAGGCTCTGAATAAGCATTTAGGATATTTGACACATACCTGTCAACCCGCGGCTATGGAAAAAACAGGACCTGCGCAGATCGCTTGTGCGCAGGTCGCTTTCCACGCATGCGTGGAAGCGCTATGCTGCTTGCGCAGCCCCTACGCAAGTGGCGTAGTGCTTCCACGCATGCGTGGAATGGTTTTACACTTGTATAGAACCCTTCCACGCATGCGTGGAAAGCGTTTCCCCCCGCTGCCAAATGACGGGGTTTGGGCAGCACGGGGCGGGTTATGACGTCAATCAGCGTCAACTTCCGTGGTAATCCCAGCCAAATCGGGATGGTTGACAGGTATGATTTGACACAGTGATGAGGCACAGAGATCAGGGCTTTTTTTATTTAAAAAAGGCAAATATTTTCCCCATTTGCCACACAAAATCAAGAAAGGAAAAAATCCTGAGGTTTAAAAAAAGATCTCATCCATATAGCCATTGGCCATTTGAACCTTTAACTCAGGAATTCTCAACCTGCAGTCCATGTGCCCCCCTGCCTCCACCACACCAGGAGGTGTTATGTGGTGGAGGAAGGGCAAAATGGCCGTCTGGCCCCCAAAGCTGTCTGAGGGAGCGTGACCCAACCACCCCAGCTTAAAAAGGTTGAGAACTCCTACTTACCCATTGCAAAATGTTTATGACCATGATGAAATGTTCTGAACATTTCAGGGAATTCAAAATATTTTTGAAATGTTGAAACTATAGGCTCAGGAACAAATGACAAAGCATGTTTCTGGTATTTCAGGTTCAACAGAACAAAAATATTTATCAACTGTTAAAGTGGGGGTTGATGTTGCAAATGTATGTATATATGATCTAAGTGTATGCTATCTTTCGTGTTCTTGAAGTAACGAGCAGCAGCCAGCATAACGGCCAAGCACGTAACTTTATTTGGTAATACAAACACAATTACATCTGCGTCACAACAACTTATATACAGGTGAGAGTAGTTACATTTTTGTGGGAATCAACTGGATTGGTTGATAGCCATCAGGAGAGAATGGAGTGATCCTGAACTAGATACAATTCACGCTCCTTGGAGCATATTGGCGCGAACCCCCAATCTTGTGCTAACTGAAGAAGAAGATAAAATGGCAAATACGTTTCATTAAATACACAACACTATCCCTGTTGTATGAGTATTTTACAGCAAACATTAAATGTGGCTGACACAAAACTTGCTGGGCATATTTGTCTGAAATTTGGAGAAATAAATCTTTTCTTGAAGGTTAGTACGTCCAAAACTCATACATGTAGGGGTTGGAGGAGAAAAATGTTATATCTTTTTCATTTACTAATGTAAATCAATCAGCAGCACAAGATTTCAAAATTCCTATCTGTGATTTGGGATTGTTTGTCCCAAACAAATCAGAATTGAGCCTGAACCAAACCAGGAGTCTTCACACAGCGCTGATGCTAATCATTTCTAAAGTTCGTAGTGCTTTCTCAGATGCAGGTTATCTCTGCAACTCAACTGGAAAAGATTTAAATTTGCTGCTTCCTTCTTATCTTATCTTACACTAACTTAATATCTACTGTCAAAAAGTCATCTAGAGCAGCATGGACGATCACTGATAAAAACAATAAAAAGGAAGGCAGAATATGTGTCCAAGACTGCAGCCTCGTAATGGGCTGCAGAAATATGTGTCCGAAATTAAAAGGGAAAAATTAATATGAGAAAGAGTACCTTAGGACTGCAGGTCAGCAGTTTGAGACCCGAGTACTGCATGATGGATTGAGTTCCCATCTCTGTCCCAGCTCCTGCCAACCTAGCAGTTCAAAAGCAAGAAATTGCAAGGAGATAAATAGGTACCACTTTTGAGGGAAGGTAAGCAGTGTTCCATACACTCTGGTGTCTAGGCATGGCTGCCACATGTCCACAGAAATGTCTGCAAAAATGCAGATACCACTGGCTCTTTGTCTGTAAACAGAGTTGAGCACTGAACCCTAGAGTTGGATACAACTGGCTTTTGAGCTAGGGTGACCTTTACCCTTACCTTAGGGTAGTATTAAGACATGAACAGTAAACACAGGAGTCAAACTTAATCCTTCATGTAGTGGATGTCAGTGAAGAAAGCTCTTTTGTGACAAAATCCTGTTAAAGAATTTCCTGCATATAGTCATTCTGGATAAGTAAATATCACACCACTAGACATTCTGTAAGATGGTATACCTGTGTTTGTTAATAGCCAATCCATCATTTTTTCCCCACAGTGACAAAAGGTGTACATACATAAAAATGAAATGCTTTGCCCATGAAGACCATTCTTCCAATGAAACTATAGGATAAAGCACCGCCATGGCTGCAGGCGGACGAGGATGCTCCTACTCATTGACTTCCAGGTGATTCTATATCTTGCATTTATCTGATCATCTTTGTGAACTTTTTCTATTGTTGTTTGTAGTGGATTTTCATGTTGTGATACTTTGTTAGCTGTCCTGAGTTGTGTCGTGAGTGGGCAGCATACAAGTGTAAACATTAAATAAATAAATAAATAACGGATATCCATGGTGAAGATATTCTGAACATTTGCTCCCAACTCACAGGATTGCAAAGTAGATGGATAATTTTCAAGAATTTCAGCCTCTGTGAAGCATGGGTAGGGAAGGCAAAGGACCTGGTTCCACAGTCATTTGATTTCAGCCCTTTCTCTGGAGATCCTGTTTCACTGATCTTATGTGAGAAAGCCTTGATGTTTCATGTAGCTACAATTCTATGTAGGAGTCTTTAAATAACTGGATAAATGGCTAGCAACTTACAAAGACACTTAGGTAAGGTAATGGTCACCCTTGCTTGAAACCAGTCATATGCGACTCTAGGGTTCGGTGCTCATTTCTGTTTATAGCCAAACAGCCAGTGTTTTCTGTGTCTGCAGATGTTTTTGTGGACATGTGGCAGGCATGCCTAAACACCAGAGCACACGGAACACAGTTTATCTTCCCACCAAAGTGGTCGCTATTTATCTATTTATCTATTTATCTTGAACTGCTACCTGCCACCTTCCAGTCAGTGTCTTAGCCACTTGAGCCACCACAGTCCCTCACAAAGACACTTACACAAGCTTAAAGGAATGATTTGGGGGGTGGGGGAAGACAATTACTGTATTCAGAATAATGTTTCTTTTTCCTCCTAGTCCCCAAAGCCCTGACTAGCTCTTTTCTATTCAGTTTTCCGATGGGAAAATTGGAATTATGGAGGGATCTAGAAAATAAGTCATATTTGTGTCTTCCCTTCTGCCACACAAGGAGGAGGCAGTGAGGCACTCTCAGCCACATCTTGGAAGGACTGACTGAGAGCAGGATGAGAAATCCCCACTACATCCCAACGTCTCTCTCTACAACAGCTGGGAAACCCATACCCTTCACAGACTAAGTCAGGCCCTTCTCTGCTTTCCATCACTCTGGCATATTGGAGGGCCACACCACTTTTGTGAACATTAATGTTTTATGCAGTGTCACCTTCTTCCTTTGTTCAGACGTTTCCCTGCAGGCACCTTGAACGTGTACGCAATGTGTCAAGGCCCCTTGGCCTGATGGGTGTGTAATTACTCCAGTTTATGACAGGCTGTTTATGTAATCAACACTCTCAACGATCGTTACTTGTATTAGTAATGAATATAGGAATGCTGTATATGGGCATGCCTGCCATGTGAGCCACATCACAGATATTTTTCAAGTTCTGGTTCCCATGGGGAGTCTAAACAAATACTGTACAGCAGTCCTTCCCTCTTCAGATGATCACTTTGACATGACAAAGAAGCAACATTGGAGGGGGAGGAGCTACTATGTTCATCATGTATGCAGAATACACATTTTTGAGAATTACTAAATTGGGCTTGTATAGACCCAGTGAAGTCCGTAGGTGAAACCTGCTACTATCTGCCACGCCATGTTCATTTTATGTGTTACATGCCCTTTCATAATAAGTCATACAAGTCTTAATAGATTGTAGTAACCTGCCTCCCTGTCACAGTATTATGGAGTTATGTGCTCAAGAAGGAACATGAATTCATTCCAAATGCCTGTTTGCTCTATGCAGAAGGTATAAGAAAGATGTTAGTAATCCAAACATCACTTTTCCATTGTTTGTTTGTTTGCTTAGGTAGGATTCAACTACAGATCCAGGCAGATTGTCTACATGGACTAGGGTTAAGCCTCAGCCAGGGTCTTCAACCAGCCTTGCTGGTGATGGAGTTTTTAGGTCTCTGTTAAGTGTGGTGGTTAATTATGTTAAAATGTAGAATAATATTGCTTTTAATTCTGTTTTTCTCATTTGATTTTATTAGTGGTTAGAGTTTTGGATCTTGACTACAAAACACCAGCAGTAACCTCAAGTAGCTGCTGCCAGCATAACACAATGAAAAATCAATCAAAGACAACATCCCATAATAGGCAGCTGAGCATATTTATCCATTCTACACATCTGGGATTGTTGGATCGGGGCCGCGAGGCAGCCGTTGGGACCCGGAGGAGACTGGTCAGACAATGAGACACGAGGCAAGATGGAGCGAAGACCAGTGATTTAATGAGGGAAAATCATGGGTATTTATCATGTACAGACTGCGTGTAAAAGACTGCGATCTGACAGACTCCAAATGCCACGTACACACGAGTTAATGGGGAAACTCTTCAGGGAAGTTAATTAACTAAATCAAACACTGACAGGGGAACTCCATTGTTCCATGCTTATCCTGGGGTAAACATGGCCGATGTTGGTTTAAGGGCTTGGGGTAATCCGCGGGTGCGATATTACCTATTACATGACTAGTTAGTTAGTCATCCAATTTCCTCTTGCTCGAACAGCTTGTCAGGTCAGCTGTGGGTGAATTAAACTATGGCTATTAATCCGCTCCCCAATTTCTGTCCCCTCGGAACCAATGGCTCAAAGGAGCAATCTCCCAAGCAATGGTTCTGTCAGGGACAGTATACCAATTGCATATGCGGAACCCGCATGGGATAAATCTGGCTGTGGCTTCCCCTGGTCCCGCAGACACTGCCAAAAAGATGAGCCAGCAAAAACGGAGGGAAGATGAAAGAAAAAGACATTGTATATAATGTCTTGATATTGTATTTATTTCTGTTGGAAGCCGCCTTGAGTTGCACTTGTGCGTGTAAGGCGTGGTACAAATGTAATAATAAATAAAATAAAAATAAATAACTTTTAAAATTTTCCCTTCATTGCTGCACTTTTCATCTTATTTCACTTTAGTAGCTCCACATGTGTTATTACATAAGCCTGAAGATCCATATATACCTTCTTTTAAGGTAAAGGTAAAGGTCAACCGAGATGGGGGACAACAGGCTCAGCTGAATCCTGGCAAGACTGAGTGGCTGTGGGTTCG
This sequence comes from Bradypodion ventrale, assembly GCA_035047345.1. Taxonomy (NCBI): domain Eukaryota; kingdom Metazoa; phylum Chordata; class Lepidosauria; order Squamata; family Chamaeleonidae; genus Bradypodion; species Bradypodion ventrale. Next base: position 108,221,258 of record JAWDJE010000001.1, on the reverse strand, counting down.
GGGTCCTACGTTATTCTGGGAGCTACCATCTTTGGTGCTGGATGGGGCTTCTCTGCCCCAAATAGACCCAGCCTGTAATTTGGGGGTCCTCCTGGACTCGCGACTACTGCTCGAAGAGCAGGTGGCAGTCATGGCAAGGAGGGCTTTTGCGCAATTCCGCGTCATCAGTCAGTTACACCCGCTCCTGGACCAGGACTCCTTGCTTACGGTCACCCATGCTCTAGTCACCACCACATTGGACTACTGTAATGCGCTCTACAAGGGGCTGCCCTTGATGACCATCTGGAAGCTGCAGCTGGTCCAGAACGCAGCTGCCCGGGTGGTGATGTGGTGCGGGCATTATGCCCGTGCCTTGCCAATGCTGCGGGAGCTGCACTGGCTGCCAGTATGCTTCCGGGTACAATTCAAGGTGCTAGTTTTGACCTTTAAAGCCCTTCATGGCAATGGGCCAGGATATCTATGAGACTGCATCATCCCAAGGTTTTTGACCCATCCTACGAGGGCGGACAGTAGGGGCTCTCTGGTGGTCCCATCAGCCAGGGACTCACATCTTACTGGAACCAGGAGGAGAGCCTTCTCAGTGTCTGCCCCAACCCTTTGGAACCTCTTGCCATGAGAGCTGTGCCTCCAGCCAGAGCTGTATCCCTTCAGGAAGGCTCTAAAAACCTGGCTCTGCCAGCAGGCATGGCCGTGCTGGCTCATCTAGCCCTGTTTGGGGTTTTAATTAAGGGGTTATTGTTTTTTAGATTGTAATCATTTTACTGTTTTAGTGGTCAGTTTTTAATGTACGAGATGGTTTTGATTGATGTGAGCTGCCTTGGGTCACCGAGGTGAGGAAGGCAGCCTATAAATCCAACCACAACTGGAGGGGGGGTGAAAAGAGCCACCACTGCCACCACAGAGAGGTCCGCACTCGCCCCGTAGCCGTACAATCGCTACTGTCAAAAAGTCATCAAGAGCAGCATGGATGATCACTGATAATTTCTTGCTTTCAAACTGCTAGGTTGGCAGGAGCTGGGACAGAGACAGAAGCTCACTCTGTTGTGCAATACTTGGATATAAAACTCCAACCTTCCAGTCTTCAAGTTCAGCATCTTAACTGCCTGAGCCACCACAGTCCCTTCTTTTTACATGTGTTTAAACTCATTTGCTAACAGGAAATGAAGATACAAAGTCCTCAGCGGTTCTTGAGATAGTTGCTCCCCACAGCTATGGCAACATCACAAAGGAAATAGGATAGGAAATGTGGTTTGTGAAGAGACCTGCCATGTGGAACTAAAAATGCAGCTCCTGGTTTTTGTACCACAGCAACAGTTCCAGAGTTCATTCACTCTCACTTCAATCTACACAGCAGCACTGGTGTGACTTGGTTGGCAACAGGTGTGTTGCTCCTGTGCTTGGATTACTTACAAAAGTCTCTCTTCACAATACCAGCAGTAAAAAAAGCCCCCTGCATATGTATATTTTTATGTTATATGTTATTGTGGGTTGTGGGAGGTGAAGGGTTGGCTGAGGGTGTTGTCGTTGTATTATTTTTTATTTTTGTTTTACTATAAAAAGATGAGAAGAGAAATTGATAATTAGACATAGTGTAAACCAAGATAGTATATAAGATAACTGTGCTTAAAAATTAAAAATAGAAAGATAAATGAAAGATTATGAAGTCTATTTGTAGAATGAAAAGATGTATTTAATGAGATTTGCTTGATATTATGTTCTTATCATGTTGTAGTATGACTGATTTTTCTTTTTTGTCATTGTTTACATGTATTGTGTTTTTACATTGTATTTTGTACGCTGTATTTGTATTTTATTGTATTGTTTTGTTATTTTCATGTTTTTCTTTCAAAAAATTAAATTACAAAAATTAAAAGCCCCATGGTCTTCAAGCAATTGTCCAGGTTAGCTCTTTTTCCTTCATTTTCCAGGAAACAATTCCATCCCTCCAGATGATACAACAGTTTGTTGCTGAAAGACAAGTTGCGGAACTAATAATTAAGTACAGTAATGTGAAATTTCTAGAAACTGGTTCTGACCCACTTTAGAATCCCAGTCCTGCCAATAGTGCTTGTTTGTACATCCCCATGTACGTTTGTCCTTTCCATGCATGACCTAAATGGAGTCTCTGTTTTGTCTTTGCTTACTGTGGTTCAGCAAACCGCAGGGACCTCTCTGTTTCAAAAAGCTTACAGACACTATCGTTGCCTCACAGGACAACAAAACAACACTGACGTCAACAAGAGGCCAATACCAAGCACATTATCAATGTTACCTACACTGCAGAACCGCTTGCCTCTTGTTTTTTTCATCAGGAACACTGGAAAACACAAAAATGAACATTAGGCTGGCATCAGATTGATGTCTGAACAAAATAAATGCAGATAACATCGCGATGAGCACTACCTCAGACAGGTATTGCAAGCCTGAAGCATTACTAAAAAGAATGTTCTAGCACAGAAATGTAACATCACCATTCCGTCACCAAGTTGTGTTCTTTGTTGATGGTCATTTTTAATGAGGGGGGAGAGAGTTAATATTTTTATTTTGTTATTCAGTTTGTTTGTTTTTTATTAATTTCTTATTGTATAGATCAAGGGTTCTCAAACTACGGCCTGGGGGCCAGATGCGGCCTGTGACACCATTTCATGTGGCCTTCCACTGCCTCCACCACACCCTGAAGTGCCATGTGTGGCAGGCAGGGCAAAATGGCCCTCCAGCCCCCGAAGCTGTCTGAGCATACCTGTCAAGTATCCCGGATTGGCCGGGAAATCCTGTATTTTGGCACGCGTTCCTCCCCTTTCCCGGCGCCATCCTGTATTTAGAATGGCGAGGAAAGGGGTTACTGCACACACGTGCATGCACAGAACCCATCTACGCATGCACAAACGTGTTCTGTGCATGCACAAAGGGGTTCTGTGCATGCATAATGGAGTTTTCCCTGCGCGTGTGCACCCGGGCCGGAGCAGTTCCCGTATTTTCCGGAGTGGCGCTTGACTGGTACATGTCTGAGGGAGCATGAACAGACCCTCAGCTTGAAAAGATTGATAACCCCTGGTATAGATTTTTAAAATGTATTGTTAGTTTGGTGTATGAGAACCAAGACACAGGACACAGCCTCGGGCTGGGTTAACTCAGGTTTATTGCATGGTGGTCAGAGGGAACATGAGGTAATGGCGGATCAATAGCTCTTTATATACAGTAGTAATACATTTGAACGTGGTTCCACGATAGCCCATTGGCTATTGTCTTCGTGACGTCATTGCTGGTCACGCCCTTCTTGTCCAGGTGTAGGTGGTGGTGGGAAACTTCCCGCGCTGTGGCTCTTTGATGAGTTTGGACCAAGAGAGCTTGGACGCTCGCTGCTGCCAGCTGGTGGTCATTAGCTCGCGTCCTATTACAGGGTTTATAGTGATACAGCTGAAGGTTACATTGTTACCCGTAGGCAAGGTTACATTGGTTGAGATACATTGTTATCACATGTAGAAGGTTACACCATTAGAACACAACACTCCTCCCCCCTAGGATGAGACGAAGTCTCGAACTCAACACTCCTCCCCCCTAGGATGAGACGAAGTCTCTCAGCCAAGATGGCTTATTTCGAACACGCTGGGGTCTCGACGCGGGCTGCCTTTCCCCGGGTGTGCTACCTTCTCTTTGTCCCCTGGTTTCCTGTCCTGTAATCGGAGAGGGAGACTTGTTAGTGACTTGCCGCGGCTCTGCGGCGTTGTTGGGAGGTGTGTGCTTTATTTGGGAAGAACCGGGGGCACTGGGGGCTAACGAAAAACCCCTCTTCTCGCTTGGATGGGTGGGGGAACTATCGTTTGTGCGGCTGCCGTGGCGGGAGTTACAGGGAGTTGCTGATAGGCTTGTGCTAAATCGAGTTTAGCGAAACACTTTCCCCCATTCAGCCTGGCCAGAAGGTGGCTGACCACCGGCACCGGATATGCATTGGGGCGGATCGCCTTGTTAATTGTACACTTATAATCAGCGCAAATGCGCACCTCCCCGTTGGCCTTTAACGCTGTTACAATTGGAGTTTCCCACTCCACGGAATCAACAGGAACAAGAATCCCCTGGCCCACCAGTTTGTCCAGTTCCGCCTCTATTTTGTCCTTTAGTGCGAACGGCACCCTGCGCGGTTTAAGTCTTATCGGGCGGACCTCCGGGTCTAGGTCGAAGGCTACGGGGGGTCCCTTGAACTTCCCCAGTCCTTTTTTAAAAACGGCGGGGTGCGCGTCCAATACCGCTTGTATTGGATCTGCCCCCACGGTATGCACCCCCCCTATGAACAAACCTAAAGGCTGAAACCACTGTGTCCCTAAGAGGCTACAACTTCCCCCCTTAAGGACAACTAGGGGGAGTTCCGCAGAATGTCTCTTAAAACGGACCCGAAATTTCCCGACCCCCAACACTGGAATGCTGTTCCCCTGTACATCTCGTAGTGTGGACCTCAACGTTTTAAGTTTGGGTCGCACGTGGGGGTCGATTTTCAAGAACTCTTTTTGGGGAATTATAGAATAGGAGGACCCCGAGTCAATTTCCATTATGATGGGGGCCCCTTGTACTAGTACCTCAACGAAGTAATGGGGCTGTCCCGCGGACACGCTGAACACGGGAGCGTCGTCCTCGCTGTCGTCCGAGATGCGGCCCACGCCGTCCTGCTTCCTCGTGGTCCGGGCGCCATCTTTGGACCTCGCTGGACGGTCCGGTCTGGTCGAACGGTCTTGTGAATGCCTCCGGCCCTCTTTTCGCTTCCTGCACGCCTTGGCGATGTGTCCCCGACGGCCGCAGGTGTAACACTCGGCTCTTCTGAATGGGCACCTCGCGCGCTCATGGGCCGCCCCGCAACCATCGCAGCGGCGACCTCCTTTTCGGACTTTCTGGACCTCCTCGCCGTCGCTGCCTTCCGTAGACGACTTCGAGGCCCTTCGGGTTGCGTGCACCGACTGTCCGGGCTTTCCGTGCACCGAAGTCTCCGCTTTGCCGGCCCTAGGACGCCACTCACGCCACTGGTGCATCTCGTCTACTCCAGCATTCGTGGATTCCGCGGCTTCCGCGGCCTCTACAACCTCTGTCAGCGTGGGTGGTGGCTCCTTGTTCATCAGGCTGCGCTGCACTTCCTTGTCTTTCAGGCCACACAGAACTCCGTCCCTGAGGGCCATCTCTAGGTTGTCCCATCTGCAGGGGGCGGCGGCTATTCTCATGGCTGTTACGAAGGCCTCAACCGACTCGTCCGGCGCTTGGACTCGCCTCCAAAACGCGCTCCGAGCGGGAAACATGGCTCTCGAGGGTCGGAAACGCTCACGCAGCAGTTTCATGATGTCATCGGCTTTGAACTCGCTCACCTTCTTCGGTGCGATGATGCCCACCAGCGTTCGCTTGGTTTCCATCCCAAGCATTCGGGTGAGGATGGCCCTCTTCCTTTCCTCGTCGTCCTCTTTGACTTTGAGTTCCACCAGTGCCGCCTGGAAGTCCATCTCAAAAAGCTCCCAGTCTTGCGGTGTGGTGATGTTGAACCCGCTCTGTGCCCTGGCTCCTTGGGAATCCATGATCCCACCTTCGTCGCCAATTTGGTGTATGAGAACCAAGACACAGGACACAGCCTTGGGCTGGGTTAACTCAGGTTTATTGCATGGTGGTCAGAGGGAACATGAGGTAATGGCGGATCAATAGCTCTTTATATACAGTAGTAATACATTTGAACGTGGTTCCACGATAGCCCATTGGCTATTGTCTTCGTGACATCATTGCTGGTCACGCCCTTCTTGTCCAGGTGTAGGTGGTGGCGGGAAACTTCCCGCGCTGTGGCTCTTTGATGAGTTTGGACCAAGAGAGCTTGGACGCTCGCTGCTGCCAGCTGGTGGTCATTAGCTCGCGTCCTATTACAGGGTTTATAGTGATACAGCTGAAGGTTACATTGTTACCCGTAGGCAAGGTTACATTGGTTGAGATACATTGTTATCACATGTAGAAGGTTACACCATTAGAACACAACAGTTAGCCACCCAGAATGGGAGAATATTCCAGATGATCGGGGTATACAGATAAATGCAACAAATAAATAAATAGATCAGGAATGTATCATTCTTTCCACTGTTTTCTAACATCACTGCATCAAGTGCAAGTACTATAACACATGCCTTCCTCCTTCCCCTGGGCTACAGCCTCCCAGATGACTGTACAGTATTTTTAAAAGCTAGCAATATTATAGTCATAGTACAAAACTGGAATGTGACTAAACTTGGAATACTGTGCACAATATTCTGTACTTCCTAACGATTCTGCAACAATGAAACAGGTGCAGAAAAAAAACCCAAATGATCAGTGGCTAGAGCCGTGGTTCCCAACACATGCCCAAAAGGGGGGCAATTTAATTTTTAAGCAAGGCAATTTGAGGATGAGTTAGACCAAGTTAATGGCCTTTTAGGCTTCCTCCATGTGAATAGGAGTTCACTTTTTTAATAATAAGAATTATATGTCATGGAGTGAGGACCATCAGAATTTTAGAGATGCTTAGGTGGGGCATGTCCAAAAAAGATTTGGGAACCACTAGGTTAGAGCAACCCTCCTGAAAAGATAATGTTTGACATTGTTTGGCTTAGGAAAAAGGCATGCTATAGATCAGGGATGGTGAACCTTTTAGAGACCTAGTACCCAAACTCAATAGGTTGCCGTCCATGTTGCAGGGGGTGGGGTGAACTTTGTGCTGGGGGGAGGGAGGAAGCGCTCTCATTGGGCTGCTGGGCTGAGAGGTGGGTCAAACTCTGTGCTGGGACAATGGAACACATGCTCACAGAGAGGGCTCTGAGTGCTCCTTCTGGCACATGGGCCATAGGTTCGCCACCACTACTATAGATGTGTAGCAACGTGTGGTACGTATTCTTCTGCAAGTGCTGAATCCATTCCGGATATTGACTATCATCATAGTGCTAGTCTTCCTGTTCTTAACTCATCAGAACAGTTTTTTCGAGGACATGCCGCACCAGTCTCTCAGGTTCTTTAGTGATGAAGTCCATCTATATCTATCTAGGGCCTCTCTTGCCAGTGATCTTCCCTTGTATAGTAAGTTAGAGTATTCTATACTTTATGTCATTCTTCATGATATGCCCAAGGTATTGGAGTTTTCTTTGCTTAATGATCTTAAACCAGGTATGGCCAGACTATGGCCTGTGGGCTATATCTGACCTGCGATGCCATTTGATTCAGCCCACGCTGGTCTTTCCGCTACTGGAAAAGGAAGCAAATTGTGCTGGCGCATGTGCAAATGTTGCCCTAAATGCACCTGTGGCTGTCGTAAATGTGCTTATGATAGCCATGGACACGTTTTATGGCAATGTTTGTGCATGCAGGGGCATGTTTTACTTCTGGTTCCGGATGTAGAAACCATGTGAACAGCCCGTCCAACCCTGTGACCAGCCTGTGGCATGAAAAGTTTGGGAACCTCTGCTTAAACAGTTATTTTTCTTTATCCGTCTGACGCAACACTTCTACATTAGTCACATGGTCAACCCATGATGTCCTTAGCAGTGTCTGTGGATCCACATTTCAAAAACTTTGATTTTCTTAACAGTTGCTTTAGTCAATGTCCAAGCTCCAACTCCATACAGCAACACTGGGAATATGTAACATCTCACTATTTGGATCTTTGTAGCGAGAGTCAGGTCTCTACTGCAGTAGAGTACAGTATTATTATTACTTTGTACTGTATAAACATTGCTTAGCAGAAATTTTCTTAGCTTAGAATTTTTAGAAGCCTCTCCAAAATGCCAAAACATTCAGGGGCATAGAAGACAGGGACATTTGTATGCACTCCTGTCCCCACTGATCGTGAGGGGGTATGCCTGGAAATTTTTTTGAATGTTCAAGTGGACTTTCTAGATGAAAGAAGCATTTGTTTTCATTTCTAAGGTTGCAATCTCTTAAACACGTCTCTGGGAGTATGAGTATGTATGAGTAGATGTGTCCGATTATAATGTCCTTGTCTTTGCTCTCAGACTTTTGTTCTGCTTACGCAACGTGTTGTTTTGAGTTTGCAGATAAGGAAGCTACATTTTGTAATGGTCCACTCTGTATTTTTGTTTTGCCCTGTATCTATACAAATACAGCTCCTTCCCCCGGTCTTGCCAGCTGGGGTAGTGGGAGCACTTGGGGCCGAAACGCCAGCCATAAACAACAGCTCGCCTCGTCCCTGCCGCGGCAAGCTCCTTCTCCCAGTCTTGCCAGCCGGGGGGAGTGGGAGCAGATGGAGCTGAGATGCCAGCCATAAAGACCAGCCTGCCTTATCCCAGCCTCCGTGGCTAGCTCCTTCCCCCGGTCTTGTCAGCCTGGGGGAGTGGGATCACCTGGGGCTGAGACACCGGCCATAAAGACCAGCCCACCTCTTCCCTGCTGCCACCACCACGAGCTCCTTGCCCCGGTCTTACCAGCCGGGGGAGTGGGAGCACTTGGGGTCGAGATGCCGACCATAAAGTCCAGCCCGCCTCGTCCCCACCACTGCGAGCTCCTTCCCCTGGTCTTTTCTTTTCTGGTCTGGCGAGAGCACTGAGCCTTTCGGCTCCATAGGGACCATATTCTTGGTACATCGTATATTGTAGTATTGTATATTCATACAGCCCAGCTCTACTGCTCATTCCATGCAGAGAGGCCCACAGGGGAGGGGAGTAAAGGATCCAGCCCCTCCCTCCCCATCCAAAGACCTGGGCCTGGAGAGGAAGAAAAGGAATCAGCAAGGCCCAGCTCTACTGCTCATTCCATGCAGAGAGGCCCACAGGGGAGGTGAGTAAAGGATCCAGCCCCTCCCTCCCCATCCAAAGACCTGGGCCTGGAGAGGAAGAAAAGGAATCATAAAGGCCCAGCTCTACTGCTCATTCCATGCAGAGAGGCCCACAGGGGAGGTGAGTAAAGGATCCAGCCCCTCCCTCCCCATCCAAAGACCTGGGCCTGGAGAGGAAGAAAAAAGGAATCAGCAAGGCCCAGCTCTACTGCTCATTCCATGCAGAGAGGCCCACGGGGAGGGGAGTAAAGGATCCAGCCCCTCCCTCCCCATCCAAAGACCTGAGCCTGGAGAGGAAGAAAAGGCTTCAGGAAGGCCCAGCTCTACTGCCCATTTGCCATCCAGAGAGGCCCAAGGGGGAGGTGAGTAAAGGATCTTGCCCCTCCCTCCCCATCCAAAGACCTGGGGCCAGAGAGAAGGACACTTCCGGAGACCCCCGACCACCCCCAGGAGATACCATCCACAACCACCATCACAGCGAGGCCCGAGCCAGCGCCTTTGACCGACTCCATGCGGCTGAAGAGAGGCAAGAGCTGCTGTGTGCATGCAAAGGATAAGTAATCAAACTGAAATAATATAGTTGACTAAACATAGATGGCTTATGGCAACTGACATAGTGACTGTACAAGAAACTGACTTACATAGAGACTTGATATAGTGGACTTTTTCTTTCTTTCTTTCTTTCTTTTCCTTTCATTAATTAGTTCAAATTTACTTTGATACTATGTGATAAACTATGATATTGTGCATGATAATACTTTGTTTTAAAACTGTTTAAACTGTGATAACATGTGTGATGGGAAAAGACTGGCGTAGAGACCGGCAAGGCACGCCACAAAGTTTGCCAAGAGAACTCTATGGACCAAAACAAAAGGCAAAACAAGGGGATGCTCAGCACAGCAGATCTGAAAAGGGGGAGGGATACGAAAGGGGGAGGAGAAATACAGTGTTGCAGGGAACAATACTGCATAGGGACATGGAATGTGAGGTCTATGAATCAAGGAAAACTGGAAGTGGTAAAAAACGAGATGGAAAGAATAAGCATTGACATCTTGGGCATCAGTGAGCTCAAATAGACAGGGATGGGTGAATTCAGCTCTGGAAACCATCATATCTACTAGAAAACCTTAGAAGAAATGGAGTAGCCATAATTGTCAATAAAAGAGTGAGAAAAGCAGTAATGGGATACAATCTCAAAAATGACAGAATGATGTCAGTCAGATTTCAAGGCAAACCTTTCAATGTCACTGTGATCCAAATATACGCACCAACCACTGGTGCAGATGAAGCCACAATGGACCAGTTCTATGAGGACTTACAACACCTCGTAGAACAGACACCAAGAAATGATGTCCAAATTATATTAGGAGACTGGAATGCCAAAGTAGGAAATCAAAAAGTGGAGGGAATAACAGGCAAATTTGGTCTTGGAACACAGAATGAAGCAGGGCAAAGATTGATAGAGTTCTGCCAAGAGAACGCACTGGTCATAGCAAACACTCTCTTCCAGCAACACAAGAGGCGACTTTACACATGGACATCACCAGATGGCCAACACCGAAACCAGATTGACTACATACTCTGCAGCCAAAGATGGAGAACCTCCATACAGTCAGCAAAAACAAGACCTGGAGCAGACTGTGGCTCAGATCACAACCTACTGATCGCAAAATTCAGGCTTAGACTAAAGAAAATAGGGAAAACACGGAGACCAGAAAGATATCACCTAGACAGCATCCCTAAAGAATACACGGTGGAGGTGATGAACAGATTTAATGGCTTAGACTCGGTAGACAGAGTACCGGAAGAATTATGGACGGAGATGAGGGACATCATGCAGGAAGCAGCAAAGAAAACCATACCAAAAGAAAAGAAGAGTAAGAAGGCAAGGTGGTTGTCTGATGAGGCTCTTAAAATAGCAGAGGAAAGAAGGAACGCAAAAGTCAAAGGAGAAAGGAAAAACTACAACCATTGGAACACAGAATTTCAAAGAAAAGCAAGGAGAGATAAGGAAAACTACCTAAAAGAACAGTGCAGAGAAATGGAGGAAAACAACAAAAGAGGCAGAACCAGAGATCTTTTCAAAAAAATTGGAGAAATCAAGGGAACATTTAAAGCAAAAATGATCATGATAAGGGACAAAGATGGAAAGGAGCTAGCTGATGCAGAAGAAATTAAGAAAAGATGGAAAGAGTACACAGAGGAACTTTACAAAAAGGACCTCAACACTCCTGATAATCACAATGATGAAGAAATTGAACTTGAGCCAGACATCCTGGAGAGCGAAGTCATAAAGGCCCTAAAGAGCACTGCAAACAACAAAGCTAGTGGAGATGATGGTATCCCAGTTGAATTTTTCAAAGCGCTAAAAGATGATGGCGTCAAATTACTGCATTCAATATGCCAGCAGATTTGGAAAACAAAACAGTGGCCACAGGATTGGAAAAGATCAGTATACGTCCCAATCCCAAAAAAGGGCAATGCCAAAGAATGTTCAAATTATCGAACAATCGTGCTCATCCCACATGCCAGCAAGGTGATGCTCAAGATAATACAGGACAGACTTCAGCAGCATGTGGAGAGAGAATTACCAGAGGTGCAGGCTGGTTTCAGAAGAGGCAGGGGGACTAGAGACCACATCGCCAACATACGCTGGATCATGGAGAAAACAAAGGAATACCAGAAACAAGTTTACTTCTGTTTTATTGACTACACTAAGGCATTTGACTGTGTGGACCACAACAAGATGTGGCAAGTAATTAAAGAGATGGGAATACCAGAGCACCTCATATGCCTCCTGAGAAATCTGTACATGAACCAAGAAGCAACAGTTAGGACAGAACATGGAATAACAGAGTGGTTTGGAATAGGAAAAGGAGTAAGACAAGGCTGCATTTTGTCACCATGCTTATTCAACCTATACACAGAGCACATAATGCGCAGTGCAGGGATGGAGGAATCACAATATGGGATTAAAATAGCTGGGAGAAACATCAATAATCTGACATATGCAGACGATACCACCCTAATGGCAGAAAGTGAGGAAGACCTAAAGAATCTCTTGATTGGGCTGAAGGAGGAGAGTGCAAAAGCTGGCTTGAGACTCAATATCAAGAAAACCAAGATAATGGCAACAGGCCCCATCAGTTCCTGGAAAATAGACAGGGAAGAAGTAGAAGCAGTGACAGATTTTACTTTCTTAGGATCAAAAATCACTGCAGATGGGGATTGCAGCCATGAAATAAAAAGGCGACTGATTCTTGGGAGACAAGCGATGAGAAACCTGGGGAACATAGTGAAAAGCAGAGACATTACATTGCAAACAAAAATTAGAATAGTCAAAGCAATGGTTTTCCCAGTAGTAATGTATGGATGTGAGAGCTGGACCATTAGGAAGGCTGAACGCAGAAGAATAGATGCCTTTGAAATGTGGTGTTGGAGGAGGGTTTTGAGAGTCCCCTGGACAGCGAGGAGAACAAATAGGTCAATCTTAGAAGAAATTAACCCTGACTGCTCATTGGAAGGTCAAATAGTAAAGATGAAGCTAAAATACTTTGGACATCAAATGAGAAGGGAGGATTCACTTGAGAAGGCATTGATGTTGGGAAAGGTGGAGGGCAAAAGAAGAAGGGGGAGGCCAAGGATGAGATGGCTAGATGGTATTATAGACACAATGGGCACAGAGCTGGGAGGGCTGAGGGGGATGGTAGAGGACAGAGGCGCCTGGAGGAAAATGGTCCATGGGGTCGCAAAGGGTCGGAGTCAACTGTGCGACTGAACAACAACAACATATTCATTCTGTGCTATGTTGCTTTGTTAGGTTGAATTTTTCATAGACTGATTAATTTTTTTGTTTTCTATTGGATTTTGTATTGTGTTTGTAATATTGTATTTTTGCCTTTTGTTATACAGTACTGTATATTTCCATAGGGAAAATTGTTATGCGGGATACCATTTCCCCCCAAAACCTAATTGTTATGTGATTTTGTTGCTATACAGGGTGATTGTTGTATGAAGTTCCTCTGTATTTTAAAAAAATTAAACATTGGTGAAAATTAAAAACCATTTTAAAACCATTTTTAAATTTCTAAATTTCATAGAGTCCTTCTTAACCTACCACTTACTGCTTAAAAGCCTGCCTGTAGTCCGGTGCCTGGGAACAGCCACTGAGAAGGCACTCTGTCAAGTTCTCATCAAAAAAGCTTGGGAAGGTGGTGGAACTGGAACAAGGGCCTCCCTAGAAGATCTTAAAAGCTTAGTAGGGTCATACAGTCCTTAAATTATCATGGACTCAAGTCGTATACGGTTTTATAGGTAATAAGCAGCACTTTGAATTGAGCGGAGAAAAAGACTAGCAACCAGTGAAGCTATTGTAATAAGGAAGTTAAATACCCTTTGTAACCACTGCCCATCAGCAGTCTAGCTGCAGCATTTGAAACCAGCTGAAATTTCTGAACACTTATCAAAGGCTGCCTCACGTGCAGCGTGTTGCAGTAATCCAGCTGAGATGTAACTAAGGCATGTGTCACTGTGGTCAGATCAGATATCTCCAGGAACAGGCACAGCCGGTGTTGTGATTGGAATATTGTGCCTTTAAGTAATGTAACACTCGAATGAGTGGATATAATAACCACCAGCTGTAACACTGTAACCTTCTGTATCAGGACGCGAGCTAGTGACCACTAGGGGCAATAGCGAGCGCCCAGCTCACATGGTTCCAATTCCCCAAATACCTGCAGCGCGGGAAGATTCCCGCCACCACCTCACCTGGACAAGAAGGGCGTGACGGGGAATGACGTCACGCAGACAGTAGCCAATGGGCTATCGAGGAGCCACATTCAAATGTATAGCCACAGTATATATTGAGCTGTTCATCTGCCATTACCACATGTTCCCCCGGACCATCATGCAATAAAGATGTGTTAAGCCAACCTTTCGGCTGTTTCTATTGTCTTGGTTCTCATACACTAAAGCCGGTACACCAGCTTTTACTGTGCAAAGGCATTCCTGGCCACTGCTGAGACTTGGGCATCCAAACTCAGGATTGAGTCCAAGAGCACTCTTCCTGAGCAGCAAATCTGGATGCAATGTCATCCAGTATAGGTTAAATCCCTATCTCCTAATTTCAGGGCCGGCATCAGAAATTTCTGGGCTTGGTACGTGCCCCCCCCCCCCCACATTTTGGCCACATCCCTCTGGTTTCCTGCATACATGTCATTTGTTTGCCCATGCACACAGCAGTGGTTTCCCAGTGGCTCCACGCCCCTCAGGTTTCCTGCGCATGCGTTGTTTGTTTGAACATGCGCGCATTAGTGGTTTTCCGGTTGCGCCAGGCCCCCGTCATCTCTGGGCCTGGGACGGGAGTTCTGATGGTCCTCCCCTGATAGCGGCCCTGCCTGATTTGTCTTGTGATAAACCAGGAGCACCTCTGTCTTGTCTGGATAAAGCTTCAGTTTGCTAGCCCTCATCCAGTCCATTATTTGGCAACAGGCCATAGTCTCGGCACAAAACAGCTTCCTTGGAATCAAATGGGAAGGAGAGATAACGTTGGGTGTCATCAACATATTGATAGTACCAAACACAAAAACACCTCTGGGAGAGGTTTCATATCGATGTTGGGCAGCATGGAGGATAGAACTAAACCCTGGCGAACACCAAAGGCCAATGGTTTGTGTGTCAGACAGGATTCCACCATCCTCTGACTTCAACTGACTAGGAAGGATTGGAACCAATGTAATAATCTGTGGCTATCTGTGCAACAGGTCCTTGTCCATCCAAAAGACTTCTGCAAGACTGCCACAGAGTAGGCTTTCCAATGAGCTCATGCCTGTGTTTGATCAGATCTGCCCTGGGTTTTCCACCCCACTTTTTTCATCATCCCAGCTCCCTAGTAAACCAAGGAGTTGGTTTGGCTGCATTTCATGGGAGAGGACACTTAAGAGCGTTCATGTCAATAGTTTTGGCCAACTCCACATTCCAGAGATCTGCCAAAGCTTCAACAGGATTGCCTGCTGAGGGAGCAAAAAAAAAAAAATATCTCTCTATCTCTCTCTCTCTCTCTCACACACACACACACACACACACACACACACACACACACACACACAAACCCTACCAAGTAGTATTACCTTGTTGTTTTTAAACTGTGTATAAACCTCCCAGAGTGGTCTTGTTACTACATAGGTGGGATATAAATAAATAAACAATGATAGTGTTAATGTTAATGTTAATGATAGTGAAAGGGCCGTAGCCAGGAGTCTAGATGTGGATGGGCGAATATTTTTTTAGGATGGGCAACAATGTCATATATAGTATAGATGTCATATATATAAGCAGCCAGGAGTTTGAGAGTGGGCAAACCGCTCTCAGAGTGGACGAAGCCCACCCTGGCCACACCCTAGCTACGGCCCTCGATAGTGACAGTCTGTGTTTATTAATTTATTTTTTAACTGTTCACATTTAGGATTCAGAATATAAAACCAAACAATTGCATAACAGCAGTATAAACATTAATGTAGGTTGTACTGCAGTGGCTCAAGTTGCTAAGACGCTGACTGGGAAGCGGAAGGTCAGCAGTTCGATTCCCGAGTACTGCAGGACGGAAATGAGCTCCCGTCCCCATCCCAGCTCCTGCCAACCTAGCAGTTCGAAAGCAAGAAATTGCAAGTAGATAAATAGGGACCACTTTGGTGGGAAGGTAACAGCGTTCCGTGCGCTCCGGTGTCTAGTCAGGCCTGCCACATGACCACGGAAACGTCTGCAGAAGCAGACAGCGCTGGCTCTTTGGCTTAGAAACAGAGATGAGCACTGCACCCTAGAGTCGGATATGACTGGCTTTCGAGCAAGGGAAACCTTTACCTTTACATTACTGCACATAAGTGGAATAAAGCTTATTTCTTGTGGCCTTTTAGCACAATTTTGAGTTTATAACATATCTCGACAAAAATTTAAGGGAGCTAACTTTTGGCTTGGATGGATTGTTGACCTGGCTGTCATTTTTACACTGTTATTATTCTATGACTAGAGTTTCAGTGGTCAGAATTCATTTGGCACAGCTCTGTGCACATAAGGCTGCTGATGTCATCAACTACAGGTTTTTATCTTTAATTAAAAGTCACCTCTTTCTGCTTCTAAGTCACCTTGGGATCTTTTTTGAGCTATTGAAGACTCTGGGGACTGAGGAGCAAGGAAGAGAAGCCTTTAATGCCCGAATATCACTGCTGCTGGTCTCAATCCCTGTGATGGGAGAGCAATGAGGAGCACCTGGCCCCCACAGTCCAAAATTTGGTGTTTCTTTAAATCTGCATAGGTACATTGAACAAACACATCCACTTCAGCTGCACAGAAAGAAGTGTAGGTAGAGTGATTACTGATACTGTGAGTTCAATGAGAAAGTAGCTGCTTCAACTGTGAGATTAGAATCATCTAACAAATTACAAGGCATGTATATAACTCACTCCCCACTTCTATGCCTGAATAAAGGGCACACAAATCAATGGTGATCTGTTCCATTTTGGTGATAGTCCATCTTATTCCTTGAGGGTACTTTGTACCTTCGCAGTTCTCCATAAAGGATGGGGAAGCATTGTTAAGGCCATGTAAGAGATTGACCGACACAGACAGAGCAGCAGTCTGCAGACTTTAATGCTTTATTTTACAGTGGAATCTCTGTTAACAAATGGCTCAGGTAACATAAAAATCTCATAACAAAAGGAAATCCATAGAAAATAGTGGCTCGGTTTATGGAATTTTTCCAGGAATGGATTAATTGGTTTTCAGTGCATTCCTATGGGAAATTGCATTCAATGCATTCCTATGAGAAATTGCAGTCAATGCATTCCTATGGGAAATTACATTCAATGCATTCCTATGGGAAATTAGGTTAAAGTAATTTTCGCTGTAAGAAACATCCTGGAGAACACATTAATACAGGTTCTACTGTATTTCTATTTTCTCCTAGCTCACACCCACCATGAAAGAGTCCCCACTGGCTTCCTGAGGCAACCACCAGGAAGGAAATGAGCCAGAGGCTTTAAAAGGGCAATGAGCAAAGTCCCAGGTGTGGGGGTTAAAGAGGGGCAGGCAGGTTTTTCTCTTAAAAGGACAGTGCAAGGCATCTGCTCTTCTTTCATTTTTGTCCTTTCTCTCTGCTTCCCATTCCCTGGATCTGAAATTATTGGATCTGTGGCCACTTTCATGGTTTAATAAATGACTTTGCAAAAGGAAAGGCAACGGAAGTTCTCTTCTAAGATAAAGAACACCCTCTTTTCCACTTTCCTTATTTTTTTTCTTTCTCTTTCCTCGCTTTTAATCACAAAGCGCACGGGCTACTGTACCTCTCCCTGTCACTGCCTATGGGCTTTCTTTGCTCCACCGTGTACTCATCCTGAAAACATACAACTGTCCCTTTTCAAATCCTTTTCACATTTGTCCACAAGTTATTTATAATTTTTCCTATAAAATCATTAACCTGCTAAGTCATTCTCCTGTTTATCCTCCTTATAAATGATGCTGTGTTGTTCAGCTTTCCACATACTGAAGCTTCAGAATGTAGTTAGGCAAGTTTGCATAATATGTATTCGTGAGCCGCAATATCTGTAATGACATTTCATTTCAAGCATTTCCTCAGCACTCAGTAATAATAACTCAGGCAGAATTAATAACAATGCTTTGCTGGTTGCTGCTCAGTTTAGCTGTCTTCATTCCTCATCACCTCTACTATTAAAAATGAATGCCGATCTCCCTTGTGACTTGTTCTGGCTGTTACATAAGTTGAATGTATATAGCATAATGTTCAAATATTGGACTAATTAAATTAATGAACTACAGAATTCTGAATAAGGGCCACACATCCTAAAACCCAAGATGTTAATAATAATAATTTCATGTTAGAGATTACTCTGGGTTGAAAGGATTTTAAGGGGACGCCTGAATGAGACTCAGCTAAGATTGTATTGTAATTGTATTGTATTGTATTGTAAACAGATGCCACAGGTTGCCAGAAAGATGAGCAGGTGGATCCTAGATAAAATCAAGGCTGTCCTCTCACTAGAAGAAAAAATGACTAAACTGAGGCTATCTTTCTTGAGATATGTGAAAACAAGATTCATTGGTATAGACAATATTGGTAGGGAAAAAATGAGGGCAGTTGGAGAAGAAGACTAAATATGAGATGGATTGACTGCAATAAAGGAAGAAAATGGCTTGAGTTTGCAAGAATATAGGGAGCTGTTAATGATAGGACCTTTTGGAGATCACCAATTCACAGGATTGCCATACATCAGAAGCAACTTGACAGTACTGTACTTAACAACAAACATTCATAGGATAGCCATAAGTTAGAAGCAGCTTCACAACAAATAAACACAACACAGCAATTTTTCTTCTTATCCAGAAATGTGGTGCCAACATATCAGATATAAAGCTTGTCAAACAAACAAACGTTTTATGTGTATACACTCATATTTCATATGTTATTTCAGTATTTCTTACCCAAATGATGTTTGCTTGTTTGTTTGTTTTTGTTTTTAAATCATGTCTAGTTATAACGAATACAGCACTCTGAGGATAGGGCTGGTAGTATAGGAACCCAGTTAGCAGTCCTTCTCACTTCCCCCAGGACCCACTGAATTCTGGAATGTCAGTTCCCCACTGGAGTTGTAGAGGTAGATCAAGCAAACACATGAGGGACATGGATGGTCGGAGGAAGGAGCCCTGATAGAAACTAACTGCAATACAACTGAGATACTGGACAAGACTGGCCTAGAAACCCATTGGGTATGAGGAGAGCAAGAGTAGACATCGCTAAACTCAGTGCAGACCTATTGACCCTCCTTGCTACAGTGACACTCTAGTGTAAATTAGCATATTTTTATATGTGTTAACATATTCCTTCACAAAGCAATGTATACAAAGTATGCATAAGCAGAGCCATCTTGGAATTATTTGAAAGCCTCTAGTTAAGTTGTTTACAGCTAGCTTGCTGAGAAACACATCCAAAAGGGTCTTATCTGAAATAAGCAGCCATGTTTACCACTGAACATGTTAGAATGTACATCATTGCATATGTGATTTAGAATGTGCAACATCAAGATAAAGTGTGAAATGCCTAACGCCCTGGGAGACCATCTGGATTGAAGAACATGTGTGCCAAGTTTCATGAAAAGTATAAAAGGCTGGTTAGATCTTTGATGGGGTCCTTGGATCTGATGGATCCAAGACCATGCATATATGCATTATTATGATGTACCATGATCATGTGTAATTGTATTTTGTTGTACTTTGACAGAAAAACTTAGATAAAATTCTCTTTTTCTATTTCAAACCTCTCTGGCTGAGTTATTTACTTAAAAGCTGTTTACTTCTTGGAGAGTGGAAGTGACAACAGGGCTCACGTCTGTTAAATGAAATGGGACTAGAACCCCTCCTGGTTGACATAAGTGGGAGAAGAAAACCTGGACTCTTTAGGCCAGGGGTTCTCTGTCTTTTTAAGCCGAGGGCCGGGTCATGCTCCCACAGACAGCTTTGGGGGCCGGACAGCCATTTTGCCCTTCTACCACCTCATGGCACTTCCTGGTGTGGTGGAGGTGGTGGTGGGCCACAGGTTGAGAATCCCTGCTTTAGGCTCATTCACTCGTCCCCAGGCAATGTTGGAAACTAACCCTGGTCAGCTGAGGACAGTTGTGTTGCTAACTCCAACCAGTTGTAATAAACCTGGTTCTCATTCAAACTTCGGGGTTCACAGAAAGAGCCTCCTCGAAGATTGTAGCATTTTTGAACCGCAATCTGGTGTACCCTGGTAACAGCTACCTTGTGTTGCTGGCTAATCTTTCTTACACTAGGTCAGGTGAAGGGAACTGCAGAATGAACTCATCCAAAGGTGCCTTCATTTTTGCAGTTTCACATCTGGCCTAGACATGGAAAAAGAAGATTTAAATCTCAGCATTGTTTTTAAGAGGTTGAGGGATGGAAGTTGCCCCTGTCAGCCCAGCCAAGGCCGGTAAGGGTCACAAATGCTTAGAATATATTAAACTCTTTTGTGGAAATTTCATGGCAGCCCTGTGTACGTTAATTTAAATTTGACATCAAGTAAAACTATAATCTTTTCTCTAAAAATCTAAGTGCAAATATTTTGTCACCTATGACTATTCTGATTTTTGCTTCTGTTATCTGGTTATGAGGAAACTTCAGAATCTATGACATTATCAAATAGATCTCAAGACTGCTTTTCCATTTAATTGCTATGTAAAAGGGGGAGTTCTAACAGTTCTATATCTTTATAGTTCTGCTGATCTATGACCACTTTTAGCCACGTATCAAGATATATTTGGAAGTCTGAAGACTATTTGCTGTGTGCTTTTATGAGCAGTGTTACTCTTTAGAAAAAGTGAATCAGCCAGTCCACCCTCTCCTGCTATGAGCCAGAATACATGTGACTATCTGTACCACAACACAGATGATCAAAACCTGGGACAGTACTTTGTGAAAGGAGGAAGTAACTGTCTTCCCCTGAAGTGTTTGTGTTGATCAAGGAGACGCGGAGGCTTGAATTCATCCAAAGGCATGAATTTATTCATAGGCATCCAAAAAAGCAGTCCGGCTGGACTTTATTAGAAGCAGGACAAAGACATTCCAGAGAGAGCATGTAAGATGTTTTCATTGGTTATCTGCGATAACAGAAGGCTACTTAATTGGTTAACTATCTGCATGTCTTCCTCGTGCACACCTTGCTAATTGGACAAGAGGCTGCATGATTGCGTGCCATCCTTGAACGGGCAGGGAGGAGGGGAAAGCCTTGATGGGTCTCTTCTGTAAAAACAGAAGGGGAGAAAGATCACCCATGATCTCCGACTCATGGTCTGCCAATAAGTCACAGAGATCATGCTGTGAAACTCCTCACATCTTCCCCCTTTTGTTTTTAAGAAGCTTGTAAGCATAATAAATCTGGTCCTTGCGTGCACGAGGCCGGAAGCGAAATACTTGCAGGCAGGTGGCTAGCAATGAAGGTATATATTGAATAAAGCAACAAGCAGTTATCAGAATGGCGAGAATAATTAAACCATACTGTAGGATGATTCGTACCCAAGCTCCGTTGGGAAGCCAGGACCAAAGGGTGCTCCACCATGAAGGCAGGGTTTTTTGCTTAATGTCAGAAACAATTTTAGTTAAAGAATCCAATTGGTTTTGTACCTTGTTAGAATTATCAGATAAGTTAAAGCAACACATATTATGCACAGACTCGCAACCTTGATGATGCAACATAAGCAAATAGTCGATCGCAGCACGGTTATCCAAAATAGCATTACGAAGCTGAAATTGCTCCCTGTTCAGGAGGCTAATAGCTTGGGAAGTGTGATTGATGGCTTTTACAAATGCACAAGCAAGCTTTCCAAGCTGCCTTGCATTTCCGGCTGCCAGGCCAGGCACGCCAACGAGACTGACGGCTAAGGATGTGTACTCGGCCTGGGAAAGCACCTTAACAGTGCTATCGCAATCAGAAGGTAACTGCTCAGCGGCAATACCTCGGGCGATGCGTTTGCGGGCCGGATGCTGATGGATCAGCGTAGTGCGGTTGGGCAAAGCAACAATCATACGACTAAGGCAACAAGTAGTTGTAGAGAGGTTAGCAGGAATATAGTTCCACGTTCGAGACCCACAGGTCCAAAACCACCCAGAAGGCAACAGAATGTGCTGAAAGTTAAAATGAAGATCCTCTGTTTCTCTCCCGGTGCAATTTAGACCGCGACCGGGCTGGAAACAGCGGGGCTTCGACTTATGTCTAGTACAGTTCACAACCTTGGCACATTTACTGGCATCACTAACAGCTACAATAGGAGTATAGAGAGACAGGGCATCAAAGGGTAGCTTTTTGGTTGCCTGGCCCCAAAAGGGGCTAAGAGCATATTTGTTTTTGACCTGGTCATTAAAGTCGGCCATATCGTAACCCAACACTGACCTACTGACGTTCTGGGGACTGTAGCAAATGGGAATAAGACAGGTGCTTAACAGGTGATAGGAGTCAACGCTTTGCTTAAGGCAAAACTCAGTTTGATTAGAAATGCGGGCAAGCTTATACCACAGGTTATACTCAAAGCGTTGGGACAGCTCATCTTGGACAGCAAGCGCTCCTGGAAAGAGAAGCATGTAGCAACAAAGAATCATTATAGAATTAGCATTTAAACAAGCTATGATAGCAACAACAAAGTTCTCAGAAGTCTTTTCCACCCGCATTTCGTCCAGCACGGACTGAGCTTCAGCTGACAACGCTTTCACCTGGCCCCAGGTTATCGGCGGGTTCTGCCCTCTTCGCCTTCCCCCTCGGTTCCGTCTCCTCTCCGGGGGCTCGTCCAGGTGAAGGTTGAAGTTTGGAATGGGGTTGCTGAGACCCTGATGCCATGCCATGCTTCCACGGCCGAACAAACCGGGCAGGGACCCAAAGAGGACCTTCAGGCGTAGACACTGCGGCGTAGCCCCTCCCCCAGGTGATGAGAGGAACAGGCCCTTTCCACTCCGGGTCCGGCAGGCGTCTGTACTGGACCTGGGGGGCAGGCAGGACCTCAAGCTGGCGGTAGTGGCGCTGAGCCCTGGATAAAAATTGAGAATTAAATTGAGTCAAGTTAAGGTGGTTTAGCGTGAACAGTACACTAGCAAGCCACTCCTCCTTTTCCGGAAGTGAGAGGGGGATAGTTCCCCCTTTCCTTTTTTGGCGATCCAGTGCCTCTTTCAGAGTTCTATTGGCTCGCTCAACCACGGCCTGTCCCTGAGAATTATAAGGGATGCCGAATGTGTGGACAATCTGCCAGCGGGCGCAGAACTCTGCCAGGGCAGTAGAACAATAGGCGGGGGCGTTATCGGTTTTCAAACGGTCAGTTTTTCCCATGACCGCGAAACAGCGGACCAGGTGATTGCAAATGTGTTTGACCTTTTCTCCCTTCTGGGGCGTGACCCAGATATAGCCAGAGTAGGTGTCCACACAAACATGCACATATTTCCATGGTGCAAAGGATGCAAAATGGGTAACATCCATCTGCCAAAGCTGATTAGCGCCCAGACCGCGAGGATTTACCCCTGCAGCAGGATTCTGGGGCTGTTGTGAACATTGTGGACATTGCTGAATTATGGCCCTTGCATCCGCAAAGGGAATGTGAAACTCTTTAGCCAGAGCTTTGGCATTTTGATGATGTAGGGCATGACTTTCAATGGGGGAACAGTACATGGCACGTAATGCGCCATCTGCACGGTCATTCCCTTCGGTCAAGAGGCCGGGGAATGGCTGATGACTACGAATGTGTGCAATGAAAAAGGGTACTGTTCTCCGTTGGAGCAACATCTGTAGAGACAGGAATAGTGACAGCAAGTTGCTATCTACTGAAGGTGACACATAACTTCCCACAATGTTGGACACGACATTGGTGACATATAGGCTATCAGAGATTAAATTAACAGGCTGATCCTGAAACAGACTAAAGGCAAGAACAACCGCCGCAAGCTCTGCGCGCTGAGGCGAGCGCTGCGGCAGCGTAAATTGACTTTTCCATGTCCCCTGCTCCTGCCAAGCAACCACCCCACGGCTCGGACTACCATCAGTGAAGACAGTGAGAGCCGGCAAAAGGGGTGTGGGAGAGAGGAGGTGGAAAAGCTTCAAAGGTATATGCTGAGCAACTTGGAGCCGAGGATCCTTAGGAGAGTGGTACACTACCTGGCCTGTAAAATCTGCCATAGCAAGTTGCAGCTCGATAGAAGATCGCAGTCCCGCCTCCCAAACCGCGAGAGGGACGGGGACTACAATCTCCATGGGATCCAGAGCAAACAGGGCGAGACAACGGCGGCGGCCTTTAGAAATGACCTGCGCCAGCATGCTCAAAAAAGGGGTAATGGTATTCTTTGTAGAGTGTGAAAGATACAACCATTCTAAAATACGAACTTTCCCATCTGAAGGCTCCTGATGTATGACAGCATATAATTGTTTCACATCTCCCAAGCAAAGGAGCTTGGGAGGGCAGTTTGGCTCAGCCCTATCAACCCAGACCTTGGCCATGGCAGAATTAACCATGGAAAGGACCTCCCGTTGCGGGGCGGTAAGGGTGATCAGATCTCCTGGATTCTTCCCTGCTCTAAGAGCATCAAAGAGGGGACTGAGCGCAGTGGTGGTAAGCTTAAAATAAGGGCAGAGCCAATTGATAGCTCCAAGTATCTGTTGCAGGGTAACATAACTAACAGTAGGTGGAATTTCAATCCTTGGCAATGCTGGCATAGAATACGCAGCCATCATGCGGTGCCCCAAATAGGAGAAAGGTTCGGCCAACTGAACCTTTTCCTGGGCGATTATTAGGCCATACAGGCTCAGGGTCTCCTGAAGGCGAGGGAGCCACCCTTCTGGGAGGGAGGTCCCGGCCACCAAGATGTCATCCATGTAATGATATATGATCAAATTAGGGTAAGCTTTCCTGTATGGCATGAGAGCTGCATTGACATAAAACTGACACATGGTGGGGCTATTGAGCATTCCCATTGGCAATACCTTCCAATGGTATCGGACTGTGGGCTGGGAGTTATTCAACACTGGGACCGTGAAAGCAAAATACTTCCGGTCCTTTTCCTGAAGGGGAATGGTATAAAAGCAATCCTTGAGGTCAATGACAGCCATCTCATAATCATGGGGTATCAAATTTGGGTTAGGGGTTCCACACTGAAGCGAGCCCATCGGCTCAATTATCTTATTGATCTCCCGCAGGTCATGGAGCAACCGCCACTTCCCAGACTTCTTTTTGATGACAAATACCGGGGTATTGAACGGACTACTAGTCGGCTCAATGTGACCGGCGTCCAGCTGTTCCTGGACAAGCTGCTTAAGCGCAGTCAACTTCTCTTGCGGAAGTGGCCATTGCTCCACCCATACGGCTTGGTCGGTCTTCCACGAGAGGGGAAGAGCACAATGTTGATGGCTATTCATGAGTTATGAGGGTGGTGCCAACTTGGGCCAGCAAATCCCTCCCCCACAAGTTGATATCAATTTGCAAAATACAGGGCTTGATGCGAGCGATCTCAGGCCCACCAGATTGGAGCTAACAGATAACCAATGAGCACTTTTCCGGGAGGCCTGGCTACCACCGATGCCCCAAACTGAGGGAGCGGTTTCGGTTGGCCACAAGGGATCCCAGTGCCCAGCGGCTATCACAGAAATATCTGCTCCCGTATCTAACAGACCTTCTAACAACTTACCGTTTACCCAATACTTACGGGTCGGCTTCTGTTGTCCTATCTGTTCTCGAAGGGCCGCAACCTGTGGATGATAGGTGTCTCCATCGGCCCCGGCACGGGTGGAGCCAAACCCCCCGCTGCGAAGGGCGGGCTCCGCTCCCCCTGGGGTCTCATAAGAAACAATGATCAATTGTGCCCAGGAGTCCCCCTTGCGCAGTTGCAATGGGAGATGACTCCAAAATTGTACATAAATGATGCCTGTGTAGTCTGCGTCTATCACACCAGGAACTATCATGATGCCATGTTTGGCCGCGGATGAACGTGGCAGCACCAGACCAACGGTCCCTTTTGGCAAGGGGCCAGTAAGGTCGGCAGGCATCAGGATAAGCTCCCCAGGCAATGCAGTTGTCATGTCCTGTGTGTTAACGAGATCAAGACCAGCGCTGCCAGCAGTAGCAGCCTTGCGCTGATCGACCCGTGTCCCCTTAATTTTCCCGGGGCCCGGGGAGGGCCCGGTATCTAGTTTCCCTGTGGGGAGGGGGTGGCTCTGCACTGGTTAGCCCAATGGTATCCTTTGCCACACCGGGGGCACTTTTTGTTGGGGCGATTGACATCTTTCCCACCCCCTTTGTGCGCTCCCCCTCCGGGGGCGTGACAGTCTTTCTTGAAGTGGCCCGGTTTCTGGCAGTTGAAACAGTTGCCAGTAGGCTTGTTTCCAGACCGGATAGCTCCAGCCAGAAGAGCCATTGCATGTGTTTGAGTGCCCACCTCCATACAGGCTTGAATCATGTCAGCTAAGCTATACTCAGGGCGGTGAATGACATTTTGCAAAATCTTTTTGCAATCAGCATTGGCCTGCTCAAAAGCCAGCCGTTTCAGGAGTTCTCCTTGGGCATCAGGGTTATCTATCTGTCTTTGTATGGCTTCCTTCAATCTATCAATGAACTGTGGATAAGGTTCAGTAGGCTGCTGCCGGGTGGAAGTAAAGGAGCGTGTGGGTTTCCCAGAGACGGGGACCCTTTTAAAAGCTCTCATGACACACATGAATGTGCGGTGGAAAGACTCCCGGGGGAGTTGCATCTGCTGTTGAAGGTCAGCAAATGCACCCGCCCCATAAATCTGCTCAGGAGTGTTTTGTGGCGTACCAGCCGCCACTGCAGCTGCTCGGAATTCACTATCCCAGACAACATACTGTGAAGCAGTCAAAATCATTCGAAACAGGTCTTTCCAGTCCTGAGGCATCATTGTGTACCCGTTCCCTATTCCCTCAAGCAATCCTTGCACAAAATGTGAACGGACACCAGACTCTCTAACAGCTTTGTTAAGTTCCCTAATTACTGTATATGACAGAGCTTGCCAGTGGATACGTTCCTCTGGATTCCCATCCGCCCCCACCCCCATCTCAACCGTAATGGGAAAAGCAGAAGGACTCTCCCCTAGCCACTCTTCCCCCTCCATCAGCGACAAGACCCCATCGCTTTTAGCTCGATGTATAGCAGAGCGGATATTTCCCATCACACTGCCAGGGCAGGCAGGCGGCGCCTGGAGAGCCAGGCTCGGGATGGGCGGCATCAAGGGTGCCGTGGGTGGTAAAATAGCAGGCAGCAGCACTCTTGGATAAGGAGGTGGGTCTTCGGGTGGATGAGTCAGAGGATTGATCAAGGATGCCTCTGCTGGTACCAATTTCCTGACTGCCGCATTAACTCTTTGCCAAATCAATAAATGATGAACCGCTGCCCTCGGTTCTTCCAATAAAATTGTTCCAATTCTTTGCCAATCATCCCGTTTGAGTGATCCAGTGTCTGGGTACCAAGGACATTGGCATTCGACTTCCTTAACGAAGTCTTCTAAACTACTAAGCGTGATGTCTGGACATCCGCTCTCCTTGATGATTTTTTGCAATTCCTTTGCATGGGCTCGTTGCCCTACCGAAATATCCCCCCCCATACTTACTATTGGGAGCTCGGAAGCTGAGGGGTGCACCAGAGGCTATGCCAGCCGATAAGTAGGGGAGTTGGGATCTGATAATCACGTCGCGGGTCACCAGATGAAGTGTTTGTGTTGATCAAGGAGACGCGGAGGCTTGAATTCATCCAAAGGCATGAATTTATTCATAGGCATCCAAAAAAGCAGTCCGGCTGGACTTTATTAGAAGCAGGACAAAGACATTCCAGAGAGAGCATGTAAGATGTTTTCATTGGTTATCTGCGATAACAGAAGGCTACTTAATTGGTTAACTATCTGCATGTCTTCCTCGTGCACACCTTGCTAATTGGACAAGAGGCTGCATGATTGCGTGCCATCCTTGAACGGGCAGGGAGGAGGGGAAAGCCTTGATGGGTCTCTTCTGTAAAAACAGAAGGGGAGAAAGATCACCCATGATCTCCGACTCATGGTCTGCCAATAAGTCACAGAGATCATGCTGTGAAACTCCTCACATTCCCCCTTCCCCCTAAGCAATAAGAATGTAGATTTCATCTGTTTCCTCTTCTCTTCTTTTTTTGCAGACAGATTCTAGAGCAGGCATGCCCAAACTATGACCCGTGGGCTGAATACAGCCCCCAAAGGCATTCCAGCAGGCCTGCAACGCCCTCGCCAAGCCAGGAAGTAAATACGGATGCTCCTGCGCATGCATGAAAAGCGGCTATTTTACTTCCTGGTTTGACACAAACGCTTCTGTGAAGAAAAATGGCACCTTTCATGCATGCACAGAAAAGTCCTTGCCGAACCAGGAAATAAAATGGTCGTTTTCGCACATGCGCAGAAGTGTCCACGCCAAACCAGTTAGTAAAATGGCCACACATGCAAAAACACACCATGTTCCAGGGGCATGGCCTGGTCCACTCAGCTGTTCTGGGGGCAAGGTCAAGCCCCCGGCACAAAAAGTTTGGGCACCTTTCGTGTTCAGGGAATGAAGAAGCAGACGAGTGAAGAAGTGAAATTCAGCTCTTTAATAGTGGGGGTTGAACACGGTTTGGATGGGGCAAAACTCTAACTTATGTACACTATAAACAGTGACAGTAACAATAATACAACAAGCCCATTGACTAACAGAGTGTGCACATTTTCGATCCACTTATTTGCATAAGAATAGATACATGAGAAAAGATACATTCCGCTCCTACAACAAGCCCATTGGCCAACAGAGTGTGCACATTTTCGATCCACTTATTTCATAAGAATAGATACATGAGAAAAGATACATTCTGCTCCTATAAACAGTAACAATAATACAACAGTACAATAATACAAGCCTATTGGCTAACAGAGTGTGCACATTTTTCGATCCACTTATTTGCATAAGAATAGATACATGAGAAAAGATACATTCCGCTCCTCAGAAAACACAGTTAACATACATAACAGTAATCCAAGTTTATGTCCCAACCACTGATGCAGAAAAAGCTGAAGTCAACCAGTTCTATGAAGACCTACAATGACTTCTAGAACTGATATGCACAAAAAGATGTCCTAGTCATTATAGACTAGAATGGCAAAGTAGGAAGAAAAAACGAGATCATATCAGTCAATCCTAAAGGAAATCAACCCTGACTGCTCCTTGGAAGGACAAATACTGAAGCTGAAGCTCAAGTACTTTGGCCACCAAATGAGAGGAGAGGACTCACTGGAGTAAGCTTTGAGGCTAGGAAAGGTTGAAGACAAAAGGAGAAGGGGCAGCAGAGGATGAAATGGTTAGACAGCATCGTTGACATGGTGGGCATGTATCTGGGCAGACTCTAGATGATGGTGAATGGCAGAGGAGCCTAGTGGGCACATGGGGTCGCAATTAGTCGGACTCAACTGTGTGACTAAACAACAAGTTGAATAAATCATTCCTCAAGGCAATTCTATAAGACTTCATTTTAGAATTTCACTTTAAACTAATCAAATGTGGCCTTATCGTCTGGCAGAATGGTTTTTGGGACTTTTACTCTTGCTTGCTTTTCTTGCTCACCCCTCCCTGAAATATTGTACTTAGACCGGGGTGGCCAACCTTTTTCTGTCATGGGCCTGACCACAACCTCAGACAGCATCGCGGGCCAGACCACGCCCACCAGAAGCGGGCACATTTATTGCTGACGTAAATGCGACCACTTCTGAGTTTACACCAGCCATGGGTGCATTTGCGCATGTGCGGGCAAATTTTACGGATTATGTAAACACACCCACTTCCACTTCCAGGTGCAGCAGAGGCAGCGACAGGCTGGATGGCATGGTTTCAGGGGCTGGGGCCAGCCTGCGGGCCGTAGGTTGGGAATCTCTGACCTAGGTGATGAAGAATCCTGCTAGACTCAAAAACTACTTTGTCTTTAAGATTTCTAATTGTCTGTTAAATGTATTAGGCACCCTTGTTTTTGCCAATACAAGTAACCACTCTACTAAAACCTTAAAGTTTGCCCATACTCGAAAGCCAGTCATATCCGACTCTAGGGTACGGTGCTCGGTAAAGGTCGCTCTTGCTTGAAAGCCAGTTGTATCTAACTCTAGGGTTCAGTGATCATCACTCTTTACAGACAAAGTGCCAGCGCTCTCTGTTGCTGCAGACATTTCTGTGGCCAAGCAGCAGGCATGACTAGAAACCAGAGTGCATGGAATGCTGTTTACCTTCCTACAGAAGTATTTATCTCCTTGTAATTTCTTGCTTTCAAACTGCTAGGTTGGCAGGAGCTGGGACAGAGTCGGAAGCTCACTCCATCTTGCAGTACTCTGGTCTCTGCTGATCTGCCAACCTTCCAGTCATCAAGTTCACCATCTTAATCACTAAGCCACTGCAGTCCCACTAAAATCTAGTACTATACTTGACATAAAACAGCACAGTGTATATTAAATTGTCTAACAATTTGGGAGGTTTAGGGTTCAAATCCCCGAGGAAGCCATGAAACTCAGTGGATATGAGTCGCAAATCAATCTCTCAGTCTAGGCTGCCTTATTTATCATATGATGATTGTCTAAATTAATGTTGATGTATGCCAGGGGTTCCCAATCTATGGCCCATGGGCCGGCCCCGGCCCACAACACCATTCCATCTAGCCCATTGCCATCTCACCCACACACAAAAGTGGAAGTGGGCATGTTTACATCAACCGTAAAACCGTAAATGCACCTGCTTCATAGGGTGTGTGATCCAGCCTGCCCAACTGTCCAGGGGTGTGATCAGGCCTGTGGTACAAAAAAGTTGGGACATAAGCACATTTGTCCATCTCAAGTTACTAGCAAGAGTTCCACATCCAGGTTTGAAAGCCATTGAAGGGCTTCATCTGTGGCACTTTGCAAGTCCTCCAATGTGCCTCCAAATGTGCATAAAGGACACCTAAATATAATGTGGTTCATGGTTTGGCCTTCTTCACAGTCACATTGGGGACAGGACTTCCATCCAGTGGTGGGATTCAGCAGGTTGTCCCAGTTCGCCAGAACCGGTAGCAGAAATTCTGGCTGGCCCCGCCCATCCAAGTTTTGAAATAAAGTACAGTACTGTAGTCCTAATTCAGGTGCAATGGAGGGCTTTCCCCCTGGCCACGCCCACCATACCATGCCCACAGAGTAGGTAATAACAAAATTTGAATCCCACCACTGCTTCCATCCCCATGTGAACAGAGTGGCTTTGTATCTACCACAGCCAGTCATCACTCTGTTCAGCATCCTCCACTGCCATCTTGGAAGGGAAAATCCAACTGGCCATTTTCAGGAATTCTTGATTATGTGATGATGGGGAATCGTAGATAGATGTTGCCAGAGTTCCATGCAGGCATCTGAGATATTAAAATGGTTATTCTGTAGGTTGACTGCAGTGTGCCAAGCAGGGTATCTTGATTTCAATCGTTGGGCTGAGGGGGCAGTTATATTGGCATGGATTGGGGGGATGCTTTACTATTTTTATCTGTAGGTTTACTAATGCTCCTGCCAACCTAGTAGTTCGAAAGCAAGAAATTGCAAGTAAATAAACAGGTACCACTTTGGTGGAAAGGTAAACAGCTTTCTGTGCACTCAGGTGTTGAGACATGCCTGCCACATGTTCACGGCATACCTGTCAAGTGGCCGAGACTTCCCGTTATTTCAGCGCTCGTTCCTCCAATTTCCCGCCTCCAGCCGCCACCATCCCATAATTTGACTGGCAGGAGAGAAGTAATTACTGCGCATGGGTTCTGTGCAGAAGGGTCCTGCGCATGCGCAGAAGGGTTCTGTGCATGCGCAGGAGTTGTTGCTGCGCACGCGCAGCCAGGCCAGAGCAATTCCCGTATTTTACAGAGCTGTGCTTGACAGGTATGTTCCACGGAAACGTCTGCAAACGCAGACAGCACTGGCTCTTTGGCTATTATCAGAGATGAGCACTGAACCCTAGAGTCGGATACGACTGGCTTTCGAGCAAGGGCGACCTTACTTTAATAAAGCCAGTGATCTTCTTAGTGGTGGTGACGGAATATGGCTCAAGACGGGCCTGCCTTAAAAAGCTGTCCTTCAGGATAAAGTGGAAGGAAGACTATCTACCCTCCCTGGGGATTTTTTGAAGGAAAAAGTGGAAGAGAAATGTGACTAATAAGCAATAATATACAGTACGGTAGTAATATATTTCCACTGTCTTTGTTCTTCCTCTTTGGCTCACAACGCAACTAATCAGTGGGAATAAAAGAAACAACCCTCAGGGAGGGGAGGGATAAAAGCCCAAGAGGAATTATTAGCCGAGAAAATAAATAATCTTTTTAATTCCTATGTCTTTACAACGGGGGGGCGGGGAGGGAGAGAGAGACCATGTGCTGTTCCTCCGGAGTCCGGCGCCACAGCGCCCCCTGAAGGACCTGTGTGTTGCGCACATTACGCGCACACACCGAACCATGTTTGTGTCACATTGTGGAAAGTCCCTCCTCGCCCTTTTGTGTGTGTGTATGTGTGTCCTCCTCTCTCAATGGAGACTTGGAAATCCCCAGCAGTGGGGCTTTTTCTCTTTCTCTTTTCCCTTTTTTTTAATGTTTCATGTAAGGGAAGGAAAGGGAGGGGAGGTTAGAGAGAGAAACATAGGCACACATGCATGCCTCGCCTGCCAGTCCAGTGTCTTCTAAGACAAGAAGGAGGAGCTGGGCTGGGGGGACCCGCAGTCGAGCCCAGCTAAGCCCGGCCTAAAGCGACCCGGAGCCACCGGCAGCTACGTGTTACGGCGCGCTCTTTCACACGCGCACGGGTCCAGCATTCTTATTTATTATTATTATTATTATTATTATTATTATTATTATTATTATTATTATTATTATTATTATTGCATGGCTCCCGCCAGCTGCAACAGCGCCCGAAGCCTGTCGCTTTTGCATTGAGGGATTATTTCTCCAGGGCCTTCTCTCCCCGACTCCCCACACACACTTCCAGCGGAAACGGGTAAGTCTCCGGTTGATATTTTTGCAAGGCTGGGTTGAGAGGGGGAGAGGCTGCTTTGGGGTGGACGGCGGCGGCCTCCCTTCTCTGGGCTTGGGTGGCCCTGCAGATGCTGGCCGGAAAAGGGGAGCCGATCCCATAGACCAGGGGTGCTCAAACTTTTAGGGCTGTGGGGCGGGCCGGTCACTACGGCCTACTGGCCGGATCCGGGCCCCGATGCCAATTCATCTGGCCCGCAAAGCCCTCATCACTCCCGGAAGCGGAAGTAAAGCGTGCCTGTACGGGTAGATGAGGGTTTCGTGGGCCGGATGAATTGACATCAGGGGCCAGATCCAGCCAGTGGGCCGTAGTTTGTGCACCCCTGCCATAGATTGTTCTGCGGCGCATTTTTTTCTCCTTGTCGATGTCTGTTTGGTCGGCGGTAAAATTTAGCATTTAAAAAACAGGTTCATGCTCATCCGGCCCCCGAACCACCGCACGCCGGGGGGGGGGGGTGTCCTTTGGATCCTATTTCGATATCTCATTGTTTGTGAATGTTCAGAAAATGCTCTCTGATGCTCACTCAATTGTCACACTGCATGGTCAATAGATGCTAGGTCTGAAGGTTAATCTCATTAGCAGATGTGTCATGGCACACTGCTTGTTTCACATCCATTGACTAACCATTTGCAACTCAACAAGGTCAAACTTCATGAATCTGGACCCCAGTCAGGGATCTGTTATTACTGGTTGTAAATTTGTAAACGTATCTGTTATTCTAACCAACCCTTGTGTACCTCTGTACCTGATGTATAAATTGATGCCATGAAGTGTCACACTTAATGTCGGACAAAGTAGACTTCATCCACCAAAGCTCAGTTTAAAATACTGTACAGAAGTTAGTCTTTAACTTAGTCTTCAAGGCAGAAGGTGCCACAATGTTTTTGTCTTTTTGTTTTGGTTACTCTGATATGCTTACACAGACCAACAGGGCTACCTACCACTTAATATTTTTTTTGTAAGAGTTATTAATTTTTCTATAAATAGCATTGCAAGGGGCCCCCTTGCAATGCTATTTATAGACCACCACCACCACAGTTTGGCTGTTTTTCATCTGCTTCATCCTTCCAACAAATGTGATGTCATAAATAGGGCAGTCCTAGGTTTACTGGGACTATGGTGGCTCAAGTGATTAAGACGCTGAATTTGATAATTCTGGTCAGCAGTTCAGTAGTTTGAGACCCAAGTACTACATGACAGAGTGAGTTCCCATCTCTGCCCCAGCTCCTGCCAACCTAGCAGATTGAGAGCAAGAAATTGCAAGTAGATAAATAGGTACCACTTCAGTAAGAAGGTAAACAGCATTCCGAAAACGTCTGCATATTCACACTTTTTTGGCTGTAAACAGAAATGGGCATTGAAACCTAGAGTCGGATACGGCTGGCTTTCGAGCAAGGACGACCTTAACTAGGTTTACTGGGAAGTAAGCCCCATTGGGTTTCCTGGAGCTTACTCTCAGGTAAGTGTGTGTAAGGTGGCAGTTTCACAGGTGTGGGAACTAGGGCAGTGAATAGGTTGAGGCACTGAGGGGAGAGATCTTTGGAAGGAGGAGAGAATAGGGTTCTGGTTTAGGTAAATGGTAATAGTATGACAGAAGGAATATTTATGCATTTCCCCATTTCACAGAACTCAATTCCTTTGGCTTGATCTGGTGTGAGAAATATTAGCGCCCGGTGAGAGAAAGACAACACACTGTTTGATTATACCGCTGGTTGGTTGGTATAACTCAGAATCCTTCCCCTCTCGCTCTTCAGCACTCTTTTATGGGGTAGGTGGTTTTAAGTATTTTATGATGATGGTATTTTTAACATTTTATATTGGTTTGTGTATGTTTTAGCTGTTATTGGGTTTGTTTTATGATTGTGAGCTGCCCTGAGTCTGTCTAGGCCGAGTGGGCGACATAGAAATCTAATAAATTGAATTGAATTGAATGTAGAGAGATACAGACTCCATTGGCTCATTTACTGGCCTGCCAATTATTGCCAGAAACGTATCAATGAAGATTTAATTTTGGCCAATGACAAAGCCAAGAAAGTGGCATCATTTTGGCAGTCCAAAGTTTGGTCTGGACACAAAAGAAGAACTCCTGATCAAGCGTAATTGAGAGGCAGTGACACTAAGTTACAAATAGGCCTTAGCTCTGTGATAGCGAACCTTGCCACTCCAGCTGTTCTTGAACTTCAATTCCCAGAAAGTAAACCCAAGTCTGTGAATCCACACGAATGGGTTTACTGCGCGTAACACCTGGAGTGCCAAGGTTTACCATCACAGCCTTAGCTAGTCAGCATTTTGGAAAGGAGGTAATGAAACATGTTTACTTCTGAGATAGCGATGAAGAGAGGTTGAGATGTTGCTGAGCTCCTTAAGCCAAAGTAGATGGGAAGGAAGATGTGCATGCCTTGCCTTTCACATGGGTGTAGTGCACGATCAGCAGCTATTCTTTACTACTTCATGTGTTCTAATAATTTAATCTAAAAATTAAATTACAGGTATAAACTATAGTACTGTACAAGGAAGCCATTGCAGTAAATACAATACTGCACAAGTACAAGTAATACTTGTTTTGTTTGTTGGGTTTACATAATTGTGTCACAGCTTGTGCTAATAGTTATGAAATAAGAATTTCCCCACGTTAAAAAAAAAACTTGGATATTGCATGGTACTGTATCCTGCACAAATATTTTTCACCAACAGCTCTTTTAACACTAATAACAATTTGTTACAGCGCAGAATTTGATTTCTTTATATCACAGCAAATTCTGTTAATAGAGCCCATTCATAGAAAAAAGATTTTTCCCCCTTCTTCTTCTGACATATTCAAATCCGGATATTCGCGATCCTAAAGGAAATCAGCCATGAAGACTGTCCTGAGAATATTTATTTATTTTATATTCATATTTATATAGCAGTGGCCTTTCATCTGCCTTCCGCAGATTTCCCCCTAGTATCTCTAAATAGTCTTACAAAAGAGAAATCTCAGTTAAGCTCAGCTCCTGTGCTTAGGTATAAAAACTCACTGGAGTGAGAGTAGCACTGATAAAACCACTGATAAAACCACTCCTTAAATATCTCACTTACCTCAAAAATTCTGTTTGGGTCACGATAGGTTGGTTCAGAATTGACAGTCCATAATGCATACAACGTACCAATGGATTGTACTGTTTGGTAACCAAATCTGAATCTGATTAGTCCAGGGGTGGCCAACCTTTTTCTGTCACATGCCTGACCATGCC
The DNA here is from genome assembly GCA_035047345.1 of Bradypodion ventrale. Classification (NCBI taxonomy): domain Eukaryota; kingdom Metazoa; phylum Chordata; class Lepidosauria; order Squamata; family Chamaeleonidae; genus Bradypodion; species Bradypodion ventrale. The sequence goes on along the minus strand of JAWDJE010000001.1, from coordinate 108,185,651 downwards.
CCCAGACAGTGTTGCGGACCAGACCACGTCCCCCGGAAGCAGGCACATTTACGGCTAATGTCAATGCACCCAATTCCGCATTTGCACCAGCCGTGGGCTCATTTGCGCATGCACAGGCGTGTTTTATGGATGACGTAAGTGTGCCCGCTTCCATCTCTGGGTGCGGCGGAGGCAGCGACGGGCTGGGTGGAATGGAGTTGGGGGCCGGGGCCGGCCCACAAGCCATAGATTGGGAATCCCTGGATTAGTCTTTCTCACCATCTAACAAAGTAGTAGAATATCCAACCTTGTTAAAGAGAGTTGAAGTTATAAGACAGGCTAAATGCTGCAGAAGAATATCCCTGCTGATGACAGGGCTAGCCATACCAAAGCATTGTGCTGCTAAGGCTAAAGAGCATTCCTCATTCCCAAAACTAAGGTGCATATTTCCCCAGGTAATTTGAGCACCTGAAGCAAAAAGTCCCAGCCCAGCTACACCAACTCTAAATATTTATGTGTTAATAAAGCTTAGTGTCACTCTTTCTGTTTCTGACACGCAATTGCCTCTCCTTTACGCTTGATCAGGAGTTCTTCTCTTGTGTCCAGATCAAACTTTGGACTGCCATAATGAAGCCATTTTCTTGGCTTTGTCGATGGCTGAAATTACATCTTCATCAATACATAATTCTGGTAGTAAAACAGGCCTATAATGACTGGAGGTGGCTCTTCAGGATGGCAATTAGGGGTCTTTCTTAGTCCTATCTGGAGACTATGGAAACAGGGAGTGTTCCCTTCCTTTTCCATGAATTTTGCTGAATGGCTGTCCAATAATCATGTCTGTCCATTCCAAAGTTAGAGAAAAATCAATTTGGGGTTTTCCCAGCTGCTTTCTTTCCCATCTTCTCAGATCACAAAATAATAGAATTGTAGAGCTGGAAGGGACTTTCAAGGGTCATAGGGTTTGGTCCCTGTAGAACAGGGGTTCTCAAACTTGGTTCTCCAGATGTTCTTGGGCTTCAATTGTCTTCAAACCCCTGCTGTAGAAGAAAGAAGTCCGCAACTAAAGCATCAATCCAACCTCTGTATAGAAACTTCTAATGAAAGATGATCCATACCTTCTGAGGTAGTCCATTCCAGTGCTGAAAAGGTCTTACTTTCAGAAGTTCGTTTCGTGTTTAGTCAAAATCTCCTTTCTTGTAATGTGATACTCTTTCTCCAGATTCTGCCATTCGGAAATAAAGTTTTTCCATCTCCCACATGACAATGTTTCAAAAAGGGACACCTCATAATCACCATAATAATAATTTCGTGTCAGAAATTATTCATGGTTAAAAGGATTTTTGCTGGAGAAACTCCGCTCACGGGATGCCCAAATAAGGCTCCTTTCATGTCCCCAAGATCTTTTCTCACCAAAGTGTTCCCTATTTATCTACTTGTAATTTCTTGCTTTCAATCTGCTAAATCAGTGGTGGTGAACCTATGGCACGTGTGCCGGAGGTGGCACTCGGAACCCTCTCTGGGCACCTTGCAGTCACCCCAGCACAGAGTTTGCCCCACCTCTCTACCCAGCAGCCCAATGGGAGCACTTTCTCCCTCCTCCAGCTCAGAGTTCACCCTGCCCTTCCACCCAGCAGCCCAATGGGAGCACTTCCTCCCTCTACCCAGCACAGAGTTTGCCCTGCCCCTCTGTTCAGCAGCCCAATGGGAGCGTTTCCTTCCTCTCCTGTTGCTGTGTTGGCACTTTGAGAGAAATAAGTGGGTTTTGGGTTGCGGTTTGGGCACTTGGGCTCTAAAAGGTTCGCCATCACTGTGCTAGGTTGACAGAAGCTAAGACAGATACGGGTGCTCAATCCATCATGCGGTACCCGGGTCTCGAACTGCCAACTTGCCAGCCTTCTAGATAACAAGGCGAGCTTCTTAACCACTGAGCCACCACAGCCCCTTATAGTCACCGTGTACGAATGAAGAAAAATTTGCATTGATTGCTTATTCTTTTAGAAAATGCCTAGATGCCTCTTAAGACAGCCCAAGACAAACATTCTTTGAAGCAATAGGCTGCATATTTGGGTTTTTTGGTTATAACTCCCAGAATTCCCCAATGCTACCTGGGGAATTCTGGGAGATTTGGTCTCAAAACCATGAATTTAAGATCTCTTTTGTACAGTGTAACTGGATAAACTTGAGGACATAATTCCTAATCAGTGAGTTAAAGATCTATGTGTTTGTGTGTATGAGAGAGGATTGGAGAGATGAGATTTGGAATCTCAACCCTAGGTTTTTAGGAGGGGTCAATGCAGAATAAAATTGTTCCTAAAAGGTGAGTAGATAGAAATATATTTCCATAGGAGGACTTCTTAAGATAGCCTCCTCCCAAATCACTTCTTCCCATGGAACTCCACATTGCCTGATGAGATTCAGGCCTATTTATCATCGTTGAGTACTTTCAGATGATACGATGAGAATACAATTCCTTTCTTTAAGAGCCAGACTTTTTGAACTCTAGGAAATTTACTCTGAGTGGACATGTGCAACATCTGATTGTAAGTCCAGTTTCAGTCTCTCCTCATTTCTTTTTTTTTTAAAGTAGGAAGGAATACACATTACCATTAAATCAATATTTCGTACCCTCTCTCCCTGGTCATTTAGTTGCAAAAGGAGGGGGAAGGTTTGTTAGAATGATGGTTCTGGCCAGAGAAATGGGCTGCATTTCTTTTGTGTTATTAAGGCAAGGTTGATGAGGAACTCTGCACAATATGGAGATAAAAAAATAATTCCCTTCTAATGTAAGCAGAGCAATTTCCTGTTAAAAATTAGTTCATTAGTTGAAAATTTGAAGAACTAGTTGAGAGCTAGTTAACTAATTGAGCAACTAGCTAAGAATTTGGCAGCATTTAGCCAAGTGTCGTCATCGGTTGCAACTCGTATCTGAACAAATCCATTGGCATGCATTTGTTTAAGGTGGATCCCAGCTTGCCATGAAGTGACCCACACACTATGATCACGGAGCCATCTCCTGCGGCACATATGAAATTAGACATGCGGGGTTGGCTGCAATGGACTGCCGCAGCCTTAGGGATATGCACAAGGTGCACCTTCACAGCCAGTCCATCTGGCATGGCCTCTTCCGCCTCCATGACCATTGGGAATCAGAGTTCCTCCTCCACTTATTTTGCTGTTGGGCCCAATATGATGGTTTTCAGTGGCATTTCCTCCATTGAGGAGACCATCACCGCTGGGCCCAATATGATGGTTTCCAGTGGCATTTCCTCCACTGAGAGGACCATCACCCTGCCTAAAGGGGCTCATCCACCCATAGCCATTAGCCCCTTTAGGGAGTCAGGTTATTTACCGCCACTCAACACTCAGCGATGAGTTGCTGGCTGTACGGTCTACTCTATTACCGTAGTGGGATGTCCAGCCAAACCCCAAGTTTATGTTTATGATTAAGGGACTGTGGTGGCTTAGTGGTTAAGATGCTGAGCTTGGCCTGAAGGTCAGTAGGTCAGCAGTTCAAGACCCAAATGCTGCAGTCCCAGCTCCTGCCAACCTAGCAGTTCGAAAGCAAGAAATTGCAAGTAGATAAATAGGTACCACTTCAGTAGGAAGGTAACAGTGTTCCGTGCACTCTGGCATCTAGGCATACCTGCCACATGTCCACGGAAACATCTGCAGATGCAGTCAGTGCTGGCTCTTTGGGTGTAAACGAAAATAAGCACCGAATCCTAGAATCGAATGTGACTGGCTTTCAAGCAAGGGCAACCTTCACCTATGATTATGATTTGGTTAAATGCTCACATCTGCCAATTTTAAAGCCCTGTACAAAATAATAGAAACATACAAGATGACAGTATACAAAATTTAAATACACTATTCATGTGGTTCATGAAAGCTTCATATTCTTCACATAGCATAATTTTGCACTTAATAAAAGTGTGTAATCCTGAGGCATTCCCATTTATAGAACAGGTAATGAAATACCAAAGGCTAAAGCCTATTAACTGAAAGCCCATCTATATGGAAAAAGATTTATTGAAGTCAGTGGGACGTGGTCCTGAACAAATGTGCCTGGGCTCAGAGTATTTGTTTGCTAACTTCTAGGTTAGCAGTATGCTGTGTTATATAACCTTGGTTGCACTCCAAAGGAAAAGCTGCTGTTGGGAAAAATAGGAATTTTAATTAGCTTTCTAATTGAGCTTGACAAATTGGATACTCTGTTATTACTTAATACTGGAAACAACCAGTAGTGGGCCTAAGCATGTGCCTTTCCTATTGATGTAATCATCCCTTATTCTCCCAAACTTTCCCACTGACTCAAAATTGGTTTTGGTATTAAGTCAGGAGTGCCCAAACTATGGCCTGGGGGCGGGATGCAGCCCCTGATACCAATTCATCTGGCCCATGAAGCCCTCGTTGCTCCTGGAAGCGGAAGTAAAACATGCCCATATGGGCTTGTTTTACTTCCACTTCCAGGAGCAACAAGGGGCTTTGTGGGTCAGATGAATTGGCATCGGGGGGCCGCATCTGGCCCCTGGGCTGTAGTGACCAGCTCCCTGAACCACATGACCGGCCTGCGGCCTGAAAAATTTGGGCACCCCTGTATTAAGTACTGTACTGTACTTGCAAAATCAGACTAGCTTAAAATGGGAACTATATTCTCAACTATTAACTTCAGAATACATAGACGTGGGACATTTACATTCCAGTAAGTTTAAATATGCATTCAATTGTATAGGATGAGGATAGTTCCTGAAAGAGTCCTAAAGAAAAGTGTCCGAAGTGCCCGGCTGCGCCTGTGGGCGTTTACCTGTGTGGCGGAGATGGGGTGGTCCTGGTGGTCATTTGCACAGTTTGTTCCCTGTCCCAATCACAGGGGTTCGGGGGCTCTGTGGGAGTTCTCACCGCTGCGGCCCCTTGCATCCCGGCTAGGTGTGGGGCGCAGGTCGTTGGCGGTGTGGCGGTTTGTGGGTCTGTGTCCGTGGCTCTGTGCCTGGGGTGGCTGCAGGAGTCCCTGGGTGGTGGCGTGGTTCTACCTTCGGCATGGCCATTTGAGCTGTGGCCAGGGGCGTGTCCCAGGGTGCCGATGATTCACCGCCTCTTTCGTGGCCGGTCTCCCTTGTTTGTGCTCTTGTAGCCTGCCATTGAGGTCGCTGGCCGAGGCTCCGAGGTAAGCAGGAGGGTCTTTTTGTGTGCGTTTCCCATCGCCGTCCTGGACGTGGGAGTGGTTTCCACAGGCCCAGCGGTGGTGGTTTTGGCTGGCTGTCCTGGGTTGCCTGTAGGGTCCAGGGAGGGTTCTCCTTCCTCCGCAACCTCTGCCACAGAAGCGCCCATCGAGGCCTGCCGGGCTCGTCCTGGGGCCTCCCCCACGTCTGCCGTGGCAGAGGAATGTGTTTGGGGCCGGATGCTACCTACTCCATGATCTCTTGCGACCCACACTTCCGCCCCTGGCTCCCCGTCTCTGCGGCCTTCTCAGCCCATGCCCAGCCTCTATGTTGCCGCGACCCATCACTGGGCGCTTCGGCCACTCGGCTCTGGGCGCTGGGGTTCTAGGGCAATGGAGACGCGGCCGCGCTCGGCACGTGTAGCATCCGTTGCTGTTTTGGCCACGTGGGCGTTGCTCTGCCTCCCCTGCGTTCGGTTTGGCTTCCCTGATTGGCTGTGGCTTGCCTCTCCTGCGTTCGTGCTGGCTTCCCTGTTTGGCTGTAGCCTACCGCAGTGGTCACTGGGACTTGTGGTTTTCACATTTTTCCACTTTGTGGGGCGCAGGGCCCCCCATGTTGTTTCAGTCCCCCGCTGTGACCTTCTCCAGGATGCTAAGTAAGTGTGGTCGCGGATAGTAAAGGGGTGTAGATTCGTATACAGCACACACAAGGGGACATCTTTCTTTTATATATAGATAGAAGATAGATAGATGAAAAATTCTGTTCCTGTGAATAATCCTATATTTTTTATAATCAAAGCTAATTGATAATATAAAGATCTGTCTTCTTTAGAGCCCATAGTTAGTCTATTTTTGATTACTGGAGAAGGTAAACATCTTAGGAATTAAAACAAGATTTTAATTATATTTATTTCAATGTAAATTGCATATGCTTTACCAGAATTATCTGCCAAATGTTTTAGGTTTGTTAGTTTACAGCAGTGTTTCCCAACCTTTGGTTTTTGGACTTCAATTCCCAGAAGCCTAAGTCAATTCTCTAAAGCACTGATCAGCTAATATACTGACTTAGGCTTCTGGGAATTGAACTCACATGTGGGGTCTGGGCCCTATGTTGGGTACCACTGGTTTACAGCTTTCTATTTTTTTCCATTTCAAGGCAAATAATTCCCACTTAAGTTGCTTTTTGTCCTATTATTTTCTGTTTGCATTATTTCAAAAAATTCCTTGTTTTCTAAATAAATTATACCCTGCCTTTTTTTTTTGGGGGGGGGGGGGACCTCTTATGTGAACAGGGAAAAATTACCTCGTTCAGGGAAATAGAGAAGGAAAAGTTAACAGAGAGGAAAATACATTCTTACTCATGAATGGGGAAGGAATGTGGCTTTCCAGATGCTGTTAGACTGTACTTCTCCTCTTTCCTTCAATTCTACCAGCAAAAGATCATGGGAATTCTGGTCCAACAACATCTGGAAGGTTGTGCATTTCCCACCCTTGTTTTAGACATAAAATAGGAACTTATTCACATCCAGTAACTTGTTCATTGTTGGATGTTGTATAGAGTAAATGCTAAGCTTAATTTTCCACTACCCCTGTCCCACCTGGCAGTAAAATTCCAGTTATCACTTGCTTATCATTTGCCCATAAATAAAGATTGTACTTTATGGAATTACTGATCTGTCTCCCTAACCCTTTCAATGATAACATATTACCCCTGCAAGCGGTATAATACAGGTGAAACTCGGAAAATTAGAATATCATGCAAATATTCATTCAGTTCAGTAATGCAACTTAAAAGGTGAAACAAATATATGAGATATTCATTACATGCAAAGCGAGATCGTTCAAGCCTTAAAGGTAAAGGTAAAGGTTTCCCTTGCTCGAAAGCCAGTCGTATCCGACTCTAGGGTGCAGTGCTCATCTCTGTTTCTAAGCCGAAGAGCCAGCACTGTCTGCTTCTGCAGATGTTTCCGTGGTCATGTGGCAGGCATGACTAGACACCGGAGCGCACAAAACGCTGTTACCTTCCCACTGAAGTGGTCCCTATTTATCTACTTGCAATTTCTTGCTTTTGAACTGCTAGGTTGGCAGGCCTTACTTTGTTATAATATTGATGCTTATGGCTTACAGTTTATGAAAACCCCAACCCCCCAATCTCATGTACCCCATAATCATCACATAATCTCATGTACGCTGTACGCCATGATCACCACAATTATAACGAATTAAGGCATGACATCTCTCGCTTTACATGTAGTGAGTCTATCTTATATATTTGTTTCACCTTTTAAGTGTAATGAATGAACATTTGCACGATATTCTAATTTTCTGAGTTTCACCTGTATATGGGGTTTCATGAGGTAGTGAGGCAGGCAGTTCAAAAGAAATCATGTTATGCCACATGCTACATGAAGAGACAAAAAGAAAATCCCCAAGCTCAGAATCATTGTCCATAAGGGAAATATGGGATGGAAAATGCCTTGGGGGTGGGGGTGTATTCTGAGTTAAGGGAAATTCTTTGTCATCTGAATAGATTGGTTGACAGCTGAGTAATGTTGGGTCTCCAGTTCTACTCTGGTGGGTATGCTCCAGGGCATTATCTCTAGAACCAACACAATTCAAAGAACCCTTCTTAGGTCTGATGAAGTGGACTTGATCCATAAAAGCTCACATTGAAATATAACAGTCAATCTCTAAAGTGCTACAGCATTTTTTGTTTTGTTTATTCTCTGATATGCCTTTTTTAGATGCAGTTTTATTTTCCAATACTGTATTGTTAACTGTTGAATTTTAATTTATGGCACAAACTATTAGTAAATGTGGCTGATTGTTTAGAGGGCATCAGTGTCAAAGAAATAGCTTTCTGTGTTTGTTTATTTTCATTGGAAAGGGAACTTAGGGGGGGGGGGAATTCCTGCTATAAAGAAAATAATGAGCAGGAAGTTTTGTGCTTTGTGCCATGTTGAAAGAAAGAGGTGTCTTTGAATGTTAGCTCATTTTACAGGTGTTGTATTGTTTCTTTTTATTAGGTTTCTTCTTGCAAATGGCTGGCTCACAAATTATTCCTCAAGCTTTATACTTGAGCAACATGTTGAAAGCTGTGAAGATAAGAGAGAGAATGCCCGAGGACCTTGTCAAGGGCGCCAATGGAATAATTCATCATTTTAAGACTATGCATAAATATACCTTGGAGATGTTCAGAATATGTCAGTTCTGCCTGCAGTTCCAGGAGATTCTTCAAAAAGCGCTTATTGATCAAGCAACCCAAACTACACTAGAATGTCAGCGAAAGCTAAACTGGTGTCGAGAAGTTAAAAAACTTATGCCATTAAAGACTAACGGTGAGTCAGGTTTATATTACCCTCCAGCAGTACAAAAGTGCCGTTTCTTCATTTATTCTGTTAATGAATTAGAAGCTAACGCTGCTTAGTTAAAATGGGTTTTAAAAATAAGAAGCTGTTTTTCCTCCTCCTTTTAGTAGTTAAGATGCTGAACTTGATGACTAGAAGGTTGGCAGGTCAGCAGTTCAAGACCCAAGTGCTGCAATACCCATTTCTGTCCCAGCTCCTGCCAACTTAGCAGTTTGAAAGCAAGAGCTTACAAGTAAATAAATAGATATCATTTCAGTGGGAAAGGTACCAGCATTCCGTGCAGTCCAGTGTCTAGTCATGCCTGCCACATGATCATGGAAGCATCTGCAAATGCAGACAGCCCTGGCTCTTTGATTATAAATGGAAATGAGCACTGTACCCTAGAGTCAAATATGACTGGCTTTCAAGCAAGGATGACTTTTACCTTTATCTTTCATTGGAATGTATGCCTTTTTGTCAAATAAGCACCTAGACATAGGTTTTATTTGTTTCTTTGTTTATAACAATTATATCACCCAATGCATCAACATCACTCTGGGTGGCTTACAAGTAATAAAACATACAATACAAACAACATCATGCAATAAATCATTGAAACAATCAAACATGGAATACAATGTCAACAGTAGCATTAGAAACATCAAGGGCAGGCACCCAAACAGTCTCCCCAGAAGCGCACAACAATCTTAATTGTTTATGTTAAATTTTATAGTTGTGTGTATTAGAAATCTGATATTATCCTCAAGAAACTAGGAGTCTTGAGTTTAAATGCCGCACATGTGTAGAAACCCCCAACTATAATGGTCTTGTGGCCATTAGTACAGAATATGTACAAAAGACTTCATGAACACTGATTGATGTTGCGTGTCATTCAGTGGAGCAACCAAAGAAGATACACAAGTGATTTGAATACAGTGGTACCTCATACAACGATTTTAATCCGTTCCACTGGGCTTGTTGTTGTACAAAACAATTGCTATATGATACATGCATCGTATAGCGATTTTCCCTATAGGATGCATCATAACAATGATTTTTTTTTTGCTAAATGGTTTTTCCCATTGAAAAATTATTGTATGGTTTTTTCCATAGGGAAAATTTTTATGTGGGACGCCATTTCCCCCCAAAACCTAATTGTTATGCGATTTCATTGCTATACGGGACGATTGTTGTATGAGGTTCCACTGTATATCCTTTCTGTCCTTTGGGCACAGTGTCCATGATAGTAAACTCATGTCCTCCATTTTTTTCTTGGAATTGCCCATCATTGTCCTTACCTAGGATCTTGAGTGTAAGCAAGAAATTGCAAGTAGATAAATAGAAACCACTTCAGTGGGAAAAGATCTTGCAGACATGAAAGGAGCCTCATTCGGGTGTCTCCTGAGTGGAGTTTCTCCAGCAAAAAAATCATTTCAACCCAGAATAGTTTCTGACACGAAATTATTATTATAGCTGATTTGCTCTTAGTGTTACTATTTGTTTTGCCTTTAGACAACCATTCAGTTAAGTTTATTTGTCACTTATTTCTCTTATCCTTCTTCCACATTGCTCAGAACATTGTACATGGGAACAGATCCATTTTGGAATACATTAATAAAATAACAATGGCCTTCTTTCCAAATAGTGATATTTTCAAATGTGCTTAGGGGTCAGTGCCACATCTTAGCTTTATCTGCATTGTGTGAAGGCCACACTAAATTTTTTCTATGCCGTGGCAGTTACAGTGTGATAAGTAGTCCCAGGGGTGGGTTGCTTTACATTCAGCTTACTGAAGTAAATGTAAGAGCATGGCAATGAATCCATGGGAACACTTGCCTTTATGGTACAAACTTACCTGAATTAGCTTCCACATCTTAGCTAAAATGTTCTGAATGTGGCCCTCAGGTAAAGCTCTTTGGGCTTTAGATTTCAGTGAACACTTGGGATGGCAGAGTAGAGGCGATCTTGAGTTGAGAATATTGGATGGTGCTCGTAGATCTCTCCGCACCAGCATGTCTTTTCAGCTTCAGTAGTTTGTTTCGAAACTAGAGCCTCATTTAGGATGTAATTATAAGCCACACTGAAGCCGTCTTTTCTGCATCTGTTGGCGGAAAGAAGCAGAAGGAGATGCACGTAGGAAATGCATACGTTTCTGCATCAGACATAACATCAGAAGCATGGAAAGAGGTTGTGCCTACATCCTCATTTTGACACTTCCTCAAATGTCTAGCTTTTGCAACAGATTGTGGGCTGTTTTGTATAGTGTATTCACTGCCTTCTGCCCGTCTTCCACATTTACCTTTGTCCTAAGCAGGAAAGGTGCTTGGGGTAAAATAAAATTGAGAGTACCCACTCATGCGGCAAGAAGAAGAGAGGACAAAGTGTATGCCATTGAGTCTGAAAAACTAAATTTGGGGCTTTCCTTGTAGCAGTTTTATGAATAGGTGGACCATTAGTTTGGCAACTGTGGATATTAGTTCCTTTGGCTTGATCTTTGAGCAGGCTCTTTCTGTGTACCGCTAGATACTGGTGAAGTTGCAGCACAAGAAGTTCTGGATTCCTTTTTATAGAAAGACTTAGAATTGGTGCATTGATCCCAAAGGTCAAACCTTTTTCTATGAGCAGCTTTATTTAAAAAGTACAGAAGCTTAATTTTGCAATTACCTGGTATTATTTTCCTGCATTGACAGAACTGGACTCTGTGAGGTTTTCTAATTTTTCGCCTTGGTGGTTCTTCATTGTGAAAAATTAGCATTGAGAATTCACAAAGAGGACTTCATTACCCATCTTTTTCTAACCATTGGGGGAGGGAGTCCTTATTGAATACACTACTGTTTGAGTACAGAACAGATTTCCACTTAGCTAGCCTTTGCAGCCTCGCTGCTCTCCTGATCCATTGGCCTACAACTCCCGTCATCCCTAGAGAGCAAGCGTGCATGTGCTGGGATGCTGCAGTTTTGCGGTTCAGTACTTTAGGACGGTGGTGGGACTGTGGTGGCTCAAGTGGTTAAGATGCTGAACTTGACGACTGGAAGTTCAGCAGGTCAGCAGTTTGAGACCCAAGTGCTGCATGACAGAGTGAGCTCCTGTCTCTGTCTCAGTTCCTGCCAACCTAGCAGTTCAAAAGCAAGAACTTGCAAGTACAGTGAACCCCCAACTAACGACGTGTTCAAATAGCGTCATTTTCGATTGATGACACTACCGTTGCACCCCACGTGATCTCCCGCACAGCTACAAAAAATGTTGGTGTGCGAATTTTGACGGTTTTTAAAACGTGCGAATAATGACTTTTTTGGTTGTTCTGCGGGAGATCTCCCATAGGAAACTGCATAACAACATTTTCTGCATAATAACACTACCTGGGGAACCCAGTAATGTCGTTATGTCAAGGTCTACTGTAGATAAATAGGTACCGCTTCGGTGGGAAGGTAAACAGCGTTCCATGCACTCAGGTGCCTAGTCATGCCTGCCACATGTCCACTGAAACATCTGCAGGCACAGACAGCACTGGCTCTTTAGCTGTAAACAGAGATGAGCACTGAACCCTAGAGTTGGATATGACTGGCTTTTGAGCAAGGGCGACCTTTACCCTACTTTGGGAGAGTGCTAGGATGGGGAAGACTGCCACAGCATTTTGCTGAATCTATCCCCTTACCCATTAGTTGGTCTGCTATATGCTGGAAGCCTGTAGGAAATGTGATGAGCACAATAATAGATGTTGCAGTGCTTCTAGAATAAGCTTGGGGATTGGACAACAATCCACTCAGTGTCCACGAGGAACTCCCTATTAATGTGAACTGCTTTGCTTTAGATAAGAGGAGATATTTTATGTGTAAAAAAATAAGCATTATTATTTATGCTGTAAATGCCTTGGATACTTTGGAGTCATTATTCAGCGAGGAGGCCGCACATTGGTGGACATCTCTGCGACGACATTCCATACACGCAAATGGACATAACTTGTGCATTCATCGGTAGATTCAAATTTGACTGCATGTACTTTTTAGGAGATACAACTTAGTTGTGAGAGCAAGGAAATAAAATGCATTCATGCTTATCTTAAAACAGAACATTTAGCAAAATAATAATAATATGAAAATTACTTTTCTGAAAATCAGGGTGAGAAGAAGCTTAATTGTGGACATTTTTTTCTTTTACAAAGCTGGAAGGAAACCATAGCAATTAAAAAAAAAAGATCCCAGCATTCTCCCAACGAGCAATTTCGCTTCTCTAATGAATAGACATTCCACCTTGCCCCAGCCACGCCCACTTGGAAAGTCCAGTGTGTGTTTTGTAGTTCAAATGTCTACACCTCAGAACAAGAAGTACAATAGCTATTACTCAATTGCTAGTCAAATAGCTGCGCATGGGGGAATTCCAAATACTGCTGCTTAGGGAATTTTGGATGAGTGGTTCTTAATAAAGAACTGAAAGCAAGCACACACAAGTGTGTGTGTGTGTGTGTGTGTGTGTGTGTGTGTGTGTGTGTGTGTGTGTGTGTGTGTGTGTACCCTGTTATCTTTGCTCTACATTATACAAAGGGAATTTTTTTCACAGGATGTAATAATTATCCTAGCTGTATACTATATGTTTGCTAAGCTTGGAGACTGTAAATCAGTCCTGCAGTAAATGTCACTGTTCTTTTCAACCCGTGACTTTTACAGGTAAAAACCTTTGTTCTGGCAGCGATTATCTAAATGCTGCTTAGCAAACTCAGTGTCCTACTGTGAATGCGCTTTTTGGGTTTCTTTATTATTTCAAGTGAAAGTCTAGGAGTGTTGAATACATAGGTAAAGGTAAAGGGTGCCCTTGCTCAAAAAGCCAGTTGTCGTATCAGACTCTAGGGTTCAGTGCTCATCTCTTTTTATAGCCATCGAGCAAGTGCTGTCTGTGGCTGCAGACAGTTCTGTGGTCATGTGGCAGACATGACTAGACACTGGAGTGGACCTATGTTTTGACTTGCAATTTCTTTCTTTCAAACTGCTAGGTTGGCAGGAGCTGGGACAGAGATGGGTGCTCACTCCTTCGTGCAGCACTCGGGTCTTGAACTACTGGCCTGCCGACCTTCCAGTTGTCAAGTTCAGCATCTTAACCACTAAGCCACTGCAGTCCCTGTTGAATAGATATGCCATTGTTAAAAATGATTGATTGATTTGTTTATTTGATTTGTATGCTGCCCACTCAGCATACGCTGACTCATGGCGGCTCACAAAAATCACAGCATATCAAACATTACAGTACAATAAAATATAACAATACAATGAAATGTAACAATGCAATAAAAAATTAACAATACAATAAAATGTAACCGTGCAATAAAACGTAAAAGACCATCACATACATTGACAACTGTGGCAAAGGGGCCAGCAGCAAGCAGTTTTTCAACAGGCACTGGCCCTCCCCAGCTGTTCCTCCTTCCTCAGGCTGGGTGGGTCTGTTTGTGGTTTGACACAGAAAGATATCCTAGCTTAGTTAGGGGAGAGAAACAGCATGTAAGGTTGGTCAGGAGTGCAAAAATGAGCATTTGTGGTATCTTAATTGGCCTATCCTGCTTTTACTCGAGTGACCTCACGGAGAAATGTTCACAGCTTTCCTCCTTCCTGCTTCGTCATCACAGCAGCCTTCTGATGTAGGATGAAGGAAATAACATTTGTCCCAAAGAGGGTTTCAGGGTCCATTATGTATATTTTAATTTGCATATCCTAAAAACCAAAAAAAACAAAACCAAACCACCATTTGTATAAGCCTGCACCACTGGAGAGCCAGTATGGTGTAGCAGGTAGAGTTTCGAACCTGGAATCTGGAGACAAGGGGTTCAGATCCCATCTCAGCCATGGAAACTGATTGAGGAGTGCCAGTGGTAAACAACTCCCTGGATAACTCACAGCCCTTGAAAAACCTGTTAGGGTTAGTGTAAGTCAAAGGTGACTTGATGGTACCTAATGCAGACACCCTAAAACTTAAATGACTTTTAAACTTGAATGAAATGTAAATTAATGTAAAACTTAAATGACTTTCAACAGTCACCCAAAGGTGGTGGTTTCCCTGTATATTCTGTCACCCAGTTAGCTTTTCTGTAAACCAGGGGTGCCCACACTTTTCGGGCCACGGGCCGGTCACGTGGTTCAGGGAGCTGGTCACTATGGCCCGGGACCCAGATCCGGCCCCTGACACCAATTCATCCGGCCTGTGAAGCTCTCATCACTCCTGGAAGCCAGTATGGGTGCATTTTACTTCCGCTGTATCTGGCCCCCAGGACATAATTTGGCCACCCCTGCTGTAAACCTATTGTTGTGCTGTCCTTTCTGAGCCAAAATGTAGGGGGGGGGGCATCCATTTCATGGACAGTTTTAATGTAAACCTATTGTTGTGCTGTCCTTTCTGAGCCAAAATGTAGGGGGGGGGCATCCATTTCATGGACAGTTTTAATGAGGTAGCTCAAGTGGCTAAGATGCTGACTGGGAAGCGGAAAGACAGCAGTTCGATTCCCAAGTACTGCAGGACGGAAATGAGTCTTCGTCCCAGCTCCTGCCAACCTAGCAGTTCGAAAGCAAGAAATTGCAAGTAGATAAATAGGGACCACTTCGGTGGGAAGGTAACAGCGTTCCGTGCGCTCTGGTGTCTAGTCATGCCTGCCACATGACCACGGAAACGTCTGCAGAAGCAGACAGCGCTGGCTCTTTGGCTTAGAAACAGAGATGAGCACTGCACCCTAGAGTCGGATACGACTGGCTTTCGAGCAAGGGAAACCTTTACCTTTACCTTACCCATCCTGTGAAAATGAAACTTTCATTTCATAGACTTTTTGGGTGGGAGCGAGGAGTGGTTCATCCCGCTACCAGTGCTTTAGCACAGTTCATAAAGGATGAGCCTTTTTTGGTAAAATATCCGTGGTGTTGCACAAAGTCTTGCAAGAAAGGCTGGCAAATGTGTTGCTAAGAGAGAAATTAAAAAGCCCAATTCCTCCGGTGCAGGGGTGCTTTCCCCCTTTGGGGAGTGCAAAGTTTGCATTTTACTGCATTTTGCCCCATACCCATTTACTGTCATCTTTCAAATAATCCTATGTACAGTCCTTTACAAGACTCCTGTTTCAGGAGTTCCCCATCTCATTTCAGGAGTTCCCATTTTCTGGACCTTTTTAATTAGATTGCTGTGTTCCTAGAGTGCTGCAGTAATGACTATTTTGAGAAACTGCTGCTAAGACAGATGTTCAGGGGTTTTCCGTGGAGTTTAGAAACTTGTTTATATTATTATCTAGGAATGGGAAAACTAACATTCTTCAGATTCTGAAGAGATAACTAATAAAAAGGGGAAAAAACATTTGTTGCAGCTACTATGTTTGTATTATCATTGTCCAACAATTTCTTATAAATAAGATTCTACTTTCTCTTTGGCTTTTCTGTGTGTTTTATTTTCCTGGGAAGGGAAATTCATCCTCTATAAAACCCAGTAGTGGCTGATGTCAGCTTTTTGGGAAGCAGTACCTTTGGGGTAAAAAGTTCAAATCTTGAACCAAAACAACTTCAGTCTCTGCCTTCTGTGTTAGATTTTAAACAGGTATGAATGGCTGCCGGGATAGATAAATTCTTCTAGCTGCATCAATAATTCAACAGATTGGTTTACATTTTGTAGCTGTCTTTGAGGCTAAAATCCCTTTTTTTGGACAGTAAGGATAATGGTAATGGAGCTGTGTTGGTTGATTGATTGATTGATTGATTGATTGATTGATTGATATGTAAGGGGACTATATGCAGCTAGGTTGTTCTTTAAACAGTTAGTTACATCTGCAGTATTTTAACTTCAGAAATAAGGTGCATGTACTTAGTTTGTCTGTAATTACTGTAATAATTACTGGGTGTACGTTGTTAGAGATCAGCATAAAATCTCAATTGTCTTCCATTCATTAAGCTTCATAAGAATCCTATCTTTTATCAATATGAAAAAAACCAGGTTTTTTTCGGGGGGAAACGGGAAAAACGGAAATTTTCAGAAAAATTGAAAATAATCTGATATCATACATATATTTTTTTTAGAAATGATTTATAAAATATTTGAACCCGGTCTTATCTTAATATTTTTTATTCAACATGTTAAAATAAAACAGTCCATTCCTAAGTGGTCTTTGCATCAATAGAGCGAGATATAAATATATGAAATAAAATAATAAATAAATAAATATTTTTAATTTTTTTCAATTTTTCGGAAAAAACCCAAAAAGGCTTCAGGTAAAAAATGAAAGAAAAAAAAACACAACGGTTTTTCCCCGATTTTTTCTGTGGGTTTTCCGGGCCTTCACATCTCTAATGGCAATATCCTGCAATATAGTGCAGTGGGAACTCTTATTTCATGTACCACTGTTGGCTGCCAAACATGGTACTAGGATGCAGGATTTGAAAAACCAGAGACTTGTCTGTCTGCAGCTTAATTAAATGGAACAAGAAGTCTAGATTCAGAAGATGCTATGCTAGTGTAAAAACGAATAGTAGTGATTTCAGGTTTTTTTCTATTGGGGAATTCCCCAAAAAAATTGATTGCTGCTTCTGCAAATGCTCAAATCTTTGCCAGTTTATATAGCATTAACTTTAATTTTGAAGGACCTCAATTGACGTATGTGTCCTATCCATTATGGGCTAGGTAGCTTCAACTTTATTGTAGGATTAAAACAACCATGGGCTTTTTCATTCCACTGCAGGGGATGGAAATTGCCTTATGCATGCTGCTTCCCAGTACATGTGGGGTGTTCAAGATGTTGACTTGGTCTTAAGAAAAACACTCTTCAGTGCGCTCAGGGAGGCTGATACACGCAACTTCAGACTGCGCTGGCAACGAGAAACCCTGAAGTCGCAGGAGTTTGTGGCAACAGGACTCTGCTATGACACCAGGGTAAGAGGTTTTAGTTTTATATTTTTTATTTATTTATTTATTTATTCAATTTATATCCCGCCCACTCAACACAAGGCCGACTCTGGGCGGCTAACAACATAAAAAGTAACCCCAGGGCAACCCAAGGAGTTTACAGACAATAAGCATGTAACATTTCACAAGCTTGGTATGGTTGGGTTTGGTGGTGGTTTCTTATTCATAATTATACTGGACGGGAGACCATTAAGGCAACAGGTTTAAGAAAGTGAAATTATAGAGCTGTCATAACCAGTTGAAACATTTTGGTCCATTAACTGGATTGCCTAATTGTTAAAGAATTTAGCTGCTGTAAAGTTTCCAGTTTAAGGAGGAGCTTCCTTGGATGAGGGCTATTTCCATGCACCACCCACATCTCCGGAAAGTGGACATGTCTCTGCTTTCATTGTTACAGGGAGATACCCTTGGGAACATTGCTACCACACAGATGAAAAATAAAGTGACAGCCATGCTGTTTCTTAGGAACATATGGATAGGCAGAGAGGTTTCCAAATCAGGCTTTCTTCCTGTTTTCAGTTCCTCTTGAAAGAACAACCAGCTTGAAGGGGACAAATTTCCCTTGACCTGCCAGGCATTTCCACCCCTTTAGTCTATTTCCAGCCTGCCCTGAAGCAGTTGTCTTGCTGAGCTGTTTGTTCATCTTTCTTCATCAGATTTAATGTTTATTTACTGGGTGATATAGCATAGCAATAACATATTACACTAGGATAGAGCCCACTGAGTAATTGGGGATTTGGTAAATTGACTCCTCTGTAAGTTCCATTAATTCAAATGGACCTCTACGGGAGATTGCAACACAAATACAGTAGGCCTATTTGAATCAATGGAACTCAACAGAAATGGGTACAGAACTTACAGTAAACGTACTCTATTCGATGCAATGAGAGTACCAGCAGTGGTGACTCTACCAGTAATAGACCTCGATATAGAGTCCAGCCTTGGATCCATGGACTCGCAGAACCCCTTCTTTATCTCAAAGCATCTTCCTACTGCTGGGGGCACTCTTGGATCCTGTAGCTTACCTAAGACTACAGAAGCTGACTCTTCTCTGGAAAGCACAGTGGGGAATTGAACTCTTAACCCCTGGCTCTATAGCTGGGCGCTCCAACTCAGCAGGCCAGCCAGCCGGCCAGCTCCAAACAAGAATAACCAGATGAAAAATGGAGGGAATAAATCCCAACTTCTGCCTTCTCTGCATCAAATGAGCAGCATCTGGATCTGGCAATGGCTGTGTTGTGAGTCTCCACAGTGTACCTCAATATGTGGGATTGTTTGTTTGTTTACATTTTTCTACCGCCCATCTGGGATGTTTCCCATGCTGGGTAGTGTACACATAATTAAATAAACAAACAAAATAATAAGTTAAATATCTGATGGATTGTTCCAGAAGGTTAAACATACAAAGGAGTTACCCCATCAAATATACCAAGACTGACTTCCCAATAAATATGTGTGGAGTATAAAAGTAGAAATCAATAAACAGGATGGCTAGAGGTTGTTGTTTTTTTAAAGAAGAAAAAACAGTAATAATCTTTTGAGCTTCTGTGGTTCCATTTGGTCAACTGTCTTAATTTAGATGTAGGGTGAGAAAAAAAAGACATGTGAAGGAACCTCTGTTATGTATTGACCCCAAATTTACATGATAAAAACTTAGGCTGTTTAAACATAACAATATTTTTTGTCCATTAGAATTGGGAAGATGAATGGGAGAACCTCATCAAGATGGCTTCTGCAGAAACGTCAGTTGCCCATGGAGGCCTGCAGTATAATTCCTTGGAAGAAATTCACCTATTTGTCCTTGTCAACATCCTAAGGCGACCAATTATAGTTGTTGCGGGTAAGGATCTATAGGTGCTATGTTAAATGTGTATGGCCCTGTTTTAAAAAGAGACCGCATCACCCCAAGGATATCTACCCATCCCACTAGAGCGGATCGGAGGGGTTCTTTAAAAATACCATAGAGGCTCACCTCTCTAGCACTAGAAGAAGAGCCTTTTCGGTATCCACTCCAGCCCTATGGAACCTCTTGCCAGTTGAACTGCGTCTCCAGACAGAGCTGCTGCCCTTCAGGAAAGAGCTGAAAACCTGGCTGGCAGAGCAGGTGTGGGAAGGTTGAGAGGGAGCAATCCCCCCCAACTGCCTCATTTAGAGCAGGATCACTCATGTTTTTAAAAGTGTTTAACTAGATTTTTAATTGGTGCAGGTGGGAGGTAGTTTTTCAGTGTTTCTAGCAATTTTAAGGGTTTCTATAGTTTAAACGTTGGGGATTTTATGTACACCACCCAGAGTTGCATGTTGATTGGGGCAGCTAAACAAATTGATTGAATGAATGAATGAATGAATGAATGAATAAATAAATAAATAAATAAATAAATAAAAAGACGTGTAAGTTCCTTTCAGCCTTCCTCTCATGTAAGCAAAGCAATCACACTTATATACTGCCCCATAGCACTTAGTGCACTCTCTGGGCGGTTCACAAGCTAATTCACATTTTGCCCCTAACATGCTGGATACTCAGTTTACCAACCTTGGAAGGATGGAAGGCCGAGTCAACCTTGATCCCTGGCCAGGATCGAACATACAACCTTTTGGTTGCAGTACAGCAGTTTAACCACTGCGCCACCAGGGCTCCTCTTGAGGATGAAGAGCAGGTTATGCTTAGTGGACCAACTATGTTGGTCATTTACGAGTTGGAGGAGTGGTTTCAATAGGAAGGTGGCTGAAGAGGCCCTGTGTTGTGGCACACCATTGAGGTCAGGCCTTCTGTTGCCTAGGCCCGTGATGGTGAACCTTGGTATTCCAGATGTTCTTGGACTTCAATTCCCAGAAGCCCCTGTGAATCCACACAAATGGGTTTAATGCGATTCATTCAGCCCACGCCGCCCTCATCGCTCCCGTAAGTGGAAGTAAAACGCACCCATATGGTTAAGACTCTTCTGGGTTAACCCTTCTTCCGTACGGGCACATTTTGCTTCCGGGAGCGACGAGAGTGGTGTGGGCCAGATGAATCGCAGTAAACCCATTTATGTGGATTCACGGGGGCTTCTGGGAATTGAAGTCCAAGAACATCTGGAGTGCCAAGGTTCACCATCATGGGCCTAGGCTTCCTGGTCCATCTTAATCTGCTCTATAAATATGAAATCCCTTATATGGGATGTGCTGATTAACTCCTGGGTTAACTGAATCTATGAAACAAAATAACACTTCGTGCAAAATAGTTGGTTGTGCCATGAAAGTGGATTGATTTTGTTTAGTTTTTATGCCAACTCTGTGAGCTTATCTATTTGCTCAGAGTAAAGTTTGTCTGTCCTTTTAAATAGTTCTAGAAAAAGAAAATGTAGGTATCTTCCTTGGTTGTGTTGCTGACTGTATAAACTACATTGCTTCTTTCCTTTCCTTTGAAACAGATAAAATGATTAGAAGCTTACAATCGGGTTCTAGCTTTTCCCCTCTGAATGTCGGTGGAGTATACCTGCCTCTCCATTGGCCACCAGAAGAGTGCTATCGATATCCTATCGTTCTCGCCTACGACAGCATGCACTTCACACCTCTCGTTGTCCTGAAGGACAGTGGTCCAGGTAGGTCTCGGAACATTTCCCATATGTGTTGTACTAAACCAAGGGTGCCCAAACTTTTGGGGCTGCAGGCCAGTCACGTGGTTCAGCAGACCAGCCATGTGGTTTCTCCCACCGGAAGCGGAAGTAAAACGTGTCTTGCAATCTGTTTCACAACAGGATGAGATAGATTTTAAGCTGCCATTTTTCTCTGCTTAAACCAGGGGTGCCCAAACTACAGCTTGTGGGCCGGATCCGGCCCCCGACACCAATTCAGCCCGTGCTGCCCTCATCCCTCCCTGAAGCGGAAGTAAAACGCACCCGTAGGGGAGCGACGAGGGTGGCGCGGGTCGGATGAATTGGCGTCAAGGGCCAGATCTGGCCTGTGGGCCATAGTTTGGGCACACATACTAAACATACCTTTTCTTCTGGACCAAGAGGCACAATTCTGTTTTGCGCTCATGACCTGTACAAGAAATAGTGGCCTCCAAGGGCCAATTACTCCTCCCATTTTAAAGTGGCCCATGACTAAGCATTAGAGAAGCTCAGGGCCTGCAGCCAAATGCAGCCCCAAGTAGTTTGTAGGTGGTTACAGGTACGATTCCCTATGACACCACTGTTAGAGATCTTACTGCCTTTGTATTTCCATCCACACATTCCTAATGCCAAAACTTTGAAATTCTTCTGCTATGGCTTAGTACCGGCAATAAGACCTTTACACTAAAATGCGCTGGCCTTTTTTGGCTGCACTCTTCTGCTTTGATCCGGCCCACCACTGAAATGTTACCCCTCTCAACTTCCCTCAAATTCAGGGCAGCTCTCCAGATGACGAGAGGTACTGACTCTTGCCCTACCCTTTGTTATGAAGCAGTCCAGTCCAATCCAAAGGTTTTACCATGCATTTGGTTTGATCTGGTGTTAGAAAAATTAGCCAACAGGGTGGCCGACCAGGGTACCCCCGATTGTATCCAAAATCTTTGATGAGGCTCTTTCTGTTTAGCCCAATGATGACTTAAGTTTGGCTAATGACAAAGCCAAAAAGTGGTTTCATATTGGCAGTCCAGGGTTTGATCGGGACACGCAAGAGGAAGAAGACCATGCCTTTGAGTTTAATCATTGGGGGTTGGTTTGGTTTGGGTATTGCTGTTTGTTTGTAAAATTCACAGAGTGCAGATATTGCTCTCCACTGCACTGCATCTGTAGCTGCCTTCTTTAATTCATAACATCATTCCTACAGAGATCCGGGCAGTCCCATTGGTCACCTGCGAAAGAGGCAGCTTTGAAGATCTGAAGGTACACTTTCTAACAGATGCAGAAGAAAGAGAGAAAGAAAAGCTGCTAAGCGAGTACCTAATGGTAATAGAAATCCCTGTGCAAGGCTGGGACCCTGGGACAACACAACTCATCAGTGCTGCAAAGTGAGTCCAACTCTTCTCCCATCTAGCATTGGAATTTGATGATAAATCTTTTTGTTGTGTATTGTGTGCCTCCTCTTGTTTCAAGTGCTCTTACTAAAGTCTCAGTTCTTTGCTTTTAGATCGGCCTTCAGCTCTAAAGTTGTTTAGAACCAAATGCAAATGAAAAACAAGAAAGATTCAGACTGGTTCTGGTAGTAGTTTATGACTTTCACCCTAGGCTACAAGAGGGATACATTTTGAGAAAATGCCTTACTGCTTTTACATTGCATCGCTTTCAAAGAGGGCAGAATACAATGAAGTTATTCTGGGAGGGAGGGAGGGAATCCCCCGCCCCCCAATGCTTTTCAGATGAACCAAGGAGAGGGATATCTCTATTTGTATAATGCTGCCCCAAGAGATCTTGTGAGGAATGGGATTCTGCACCGCCACCCCTTTTGTGGGGGAGGGCAGGCCTTTTTATACAGATGAATAGAACAATTGCACTCTCAGAACAGAATGGGAAGAAATAGGCTATTGGAGTTGGAAAAATAGCCTGTTAGATATCTTAGATTGGGATCTCAAGCATTGGGTTATCATCACACACGCCCTTGCTATTCCCATAACTATATTATTATGCTTGCCTCTACTACAGGGGTTCCCAACCTTTTCCAGACCACACACACTCCAGACAGCTGAGCAAACTGGTCACGTGGTTCCTCCCACTGTAAACGCTGCCGTAAAATGCATCCATGGCTGTCATAAATGCATTTACGACAGCTGTGGATGCATTTACAGCAGGTGAGGTCAGGTTTATGCATGTGTGGGCACATTTTTTGTTGTCACAAATGCTTCCGCTTCTAGTAGCAGCAAGCGTGGCAGCCACTTGTTTTCTACTGCCTTTTGGAAGGAAAATAGCTTCCTACCTGAGCAGTTCAGAAGCAGAAGTTCAGTTTAGTTCATCCTAAGAGCAAGGTATATATCTTTGAGAGGAACCTCTAATGCCTCCAGTAGATGCTGGACCTTCCAAGTCATGAACTAGGAAATTTTAAAAGCCAAAAAGGTTTTCCCATAACAATTAAGAAAAATATGTAATGAAATAGCTTGTGTGAACATAAACCTCATCATCCTAATCCAGAGTCCTTTGTGATTCTTCTGCATGGGCCAGTCTTCCACTGGTTTCAGACATCACCCATTGGCTTCATTGGCAAAGGCAGCTCTGGGTGTAAAACTGACCCAGTCAATGTTGTTGAACAGCCTTTCAGGAGCAGCCCATATACAGTGCACTGTTGTGATCAAACCTAGAAATTGTTGCATCTAAACGGTTGCAAGAATCTACCTGTCTAGGACAGGTCATAAAACTCTTTTATCAATCTAAGACTGTGATGGAGAACCTCGACATGCCAAGTATTCTTGGACTTCAATTCCCAGAAGCCCAAGTCTCTGTAAGAGAGACATAGCATTTTGGGGTATAAGGTAGCAGCAGTTTTGCCTTCCCAGTTGCCTTTTGCCATCTACCTTTACTCTTGTCTAATGATAACCGGTGCCTTGTTCCTTTTCTTTACAGACTGGATGAAGGGAACTTGCCCAAAGAGATTAACTTGGTGGAGGATTACTTTCAGCTGGTACTCCATGAGTACAAGAAGTGGCAAGAGAATGCTGGGCCTGGCAGAAGGGAAATGGGCAGCCAGGACCAACTGGCGTGGCACTTACCTCAGCTTTCTCTCGTGGAGGCCAAGTGCGAGACTCCCAATTGCCCTTTCTACATGTCAGTGAGCACCCAGCCCTACTGCCACGAGTGCTTTGAACAGAAGCAGGAGGGAAACAAGACAAGGAAGCAGAAGCTCCGGGTGGGGTCAGATAAATCCCGCGCAAAAAGTTCCAGTTCGGCAATGAGTGAGCTTTGTCAGTTTGAAGCACAGAGCAGTGAAAAGCCAGGGACTGAAAAACCCCGCTCCGCGCCTCCCACTGCCCCAAGCTTTTTTCTGTACAGCGAAACAACGGCAATGAAGTGCAGGACACTAGGCTGCCCTTTCACCCTGAATGTGCAATATCATGGACTCTGCGAACGCTGCTACAACGCAACCGGACCCGGTCCAGGAGACTCAAGGCATTCAGACACTGAGAGATGTACCTTCTGCCTGAAGGAAACCAAGAGGACCTTCAATGGGATGTGCAGCGCTTGTTTCAAAAGAACTGCAGACTGTTTGTCCAATGCCAGTGCGGTCCCAGTGCCTTCAGGCCATCAGAGGTCCAATTCTGACCCCACCCATCTCTCACATAGTCTTCTGCAACATTCAGGCCAAGCAGGAGCTGGCAACAGTGCCATCGAGCCACTGCCCCGCATTCAGCCCCGAAGAGACAAAGAGGAAAGAGGGAGCAGCAAATGTCGGAAGCCTGGCTGCAGCTTTTTTGGAACAGTACAGAACGAAGGCTTTTGTACACTGTGTTATTTTGAATACAAGGAAAATAAAGGTGAGTAAGCAATTGAGTGCTGTTCTATCATGCATTCACCCAGAGATTTGGAGGTATTAAAGGAAAAAGAAACTTCTGCTTTGTCTGAATTTAGAAGGAAAGATCAGGTGTGAAACAGTTAGTCCTGAAGTATTGGCAGTGCCAGATTAAGCCAGTGTGAGGCCTGTAGCAAATTGTGTCATGTGGCCCTTGCTTAGATTTAGGATACCTATAAAATAAAACACCACTAGTAAAAACAAACTTTTCTCAAGATAACAGTAGTCAAATCAATTTCTCTAAGTAAATCACATATGAAAGCGCTAGAAGACCAGTGCCAGATTAAGCCTATAAAACAAAACACAGCTCACACGTCGATCGACTCTGCCACTCAACACAAATTCATGCTACTACAGGTGCATCATAGTCAAAGATGGCTCCACCTGCGCACGCATCTTTACTCTTTCACACGCATTGAGCGCTCCAATGAGGCATCGACGAGTCTGTCCAAGTGAATATTTTTGAATATTTGCACGAATGCACGGATTTGGATTTTCATTCTAATCGAGCGCAGGGATCATAGCCCCCAGAGACGCGGGGTCCATAGCATTTGCTACTCCTGCTATATGGCTGATCCGGCACTGAGTATTGGTGATATTTTATCACAAAATGGAATGTAAAGCTGCGGAAGAAACATTTCAGCATGTGTTAGTTATTTGCCACTACAGTAAAAAAATAAAATAAAAATCCAGTGCCCTTTTCAAATTTTGCTGAAATGCACAGAAGAGCACCAGGCTTTGGCTTGCGATCTTAGTGACACACAGTGTTACAGGGGTGCTGGAGGATTCAGAGTTTACAAGAGGCCATCATGAAACAAGCTTGACAATAGCAAATACAGCTCTCCAGTGTGGCAAATCTGAACTAAGGGGCAAAGTACTCAATAAAATTGTCTAAGCTACTAGGGTGAAATTGTCAGATTTGCATTTAGAGTGGGATGGGCAACCTGAGGTGGGCAGAGTGTGAGTAGAAAATCCCAGTCATACAGCTGGCATAGAGAGCTTTTAATCACAGGAAGGAAATATGGAGCATGGGGAACTGTCAAATGCTGTGCCAAGCTGTTCGGCTGCCTACCTTGGTATTTCCTGCCCAGTCTGTCGGTGGCTCTGCGGTCAGATCAGATGGGATTTTTTTCTCACCTTTACCTGGAAATGCTGGAGATTCAACCTGGGCCTTTTTTGATTCAGGCCACTGTTCAGTGGCCCTTCCGCTCTTTTGAAAATGAATGGGTGCTGTTAATATTGTCTCGTTTTGTGCATTTAGCAGCGGTTGTGTGGCTCGCAGCTGTTCAGAAACTTTTGAAGTGCTGCTATCCTTCTAATAGTGAATGGATTAACTGTTCAATGGCAGAAGGTTGTAGCTTAGACCACTTAGCTTTTCTTCCAAGTCTGTAAAGATTGCCTTGATTGCTAACTTGACCATTTTCATCTTCTTCTTCTACCATCATAGATGCTTCAGTGCTCTGTGGGAGAAGGTTGCAACGGAGTTCTCCTGTGCTGGGTCACTCAGGAAGCTCAGCTGCCACCTACCAGAATGCTGTTTCCTGCCTGGGTCAAGAATGTGGCACCATAGGGAGTACCATGCTGGAGGGATACTGCCAGAAGTGTTTCATCGAAGCACAGAGCAAGCGGCTGCGGGAAGCCAGGAGGACGGAAGACCAGCTAGTGAGACGGTCAGAAGTCAGTAAACATAACAAAATCATATTCCCTAGTTAGCCCTGTGGCTTCATTCCTAGAAAGACTTATGCACATATGTTTTTTTTAAAAAAAAAAAAATATGGGAGTGAGGGATCTAATCTGAATTTTAAGATATCCTAAAGAAGAGCACTTAGAAAGGTAAAGTAAAAGTCACCCTTGCTCGAAAGCCAGTCGTATCCGACTCTAGGGTTCAGTGCCCATCTCTATTTGCAGCCAAAGAGCCAGCGCTTTCTGCATCTGCAGACGTTTCTGTGGACATGTGGCAGGCACGGCTAGACATTGGAGCACCCGAATGCTGTTACTTTCCCACTGAAGTGGTCTCTATTTATCTACTTG
The DNA here is from genome assembly GCA_035047345.1 of Bradypodion ventrale. Lineage (NCBI taxonomy): Eukaryota > Metazoa > Chordata > Lepidosauria > Squamata > Chamaeleonidae > Bradypodion > Bradypodion ventrale. The sequence goes on along the minus strand of JAWDJE010000001.1, from coordinate 108,158,759 downwards.
TAATTTCTTGCTTTCGAACTGCTAGGTTGGCAGGAGCTGGGATAGAGACTCACTCCATAATGCAGTCCTCGAGTCTCAAACTGCTGACCTGTTGACCTTCCAGTCAACAAGTTCAGTGTTTTAACCACTAAGCCACTGCAGTCCCACTCTTAGGAAATAAATGCGTATTACAGGGAATTACTCATTTGTTCTACATTGAAAACTAAGCAGGTGGTTGATGATGATGAACGTTTATATTGTGCCATTCTTCAAAGCCATATGCATGGGTTTCATTCCCACTTCCACATTCAGAACAGTGCTAAAAGGTAGACCAGGATGAGAGAAGTGAAGAGCCCAAACTCACAATGAGTTTGGTAGTTTAGTGGAGATTTTAGCCTGAATTTCTCAAATCCAAGACCAGTAACTCGAATGGCTTAGACACACCATCTGGGGTACACAGGACAAGCCTCCTCAAAGATTGTGGTATTTCTGAACCACAATCAGGTATACCCCTGGCAATAGCCACCTTGTTGTGCCAGCTAATCTTTCTCACACTTGGTCAGGCGGAAGGAACTACGGAATGAACTCACCACAAGGTGGCTTCATTATGGCAGTTTACAGTCTGACTAAGACACGGAAGAAGAAGATCACGCTGTCTTTCAAAAGCATGTTTCTTTGCCCATCTCTTATGGGAAAGGAAAAACTTAACTTATTCTCTGCAAACTGGGAAATTTTTGTGAAGGGCAGCTGTATGGTCAGAATTGGCATTGGGTGTTGTTGTTTTTTTCAACTGGAAAGAACCCTTGTGTGTCATTAAATGTCTTCCCTCTTGCTTTCCCTTCTTTGGAGCTTCCTGTCTATATTGTGACAATAAAGATTAAAAGTAGCAAAACCTAGGGAAAGTCCAATTTGGGCTGTTATTACAGTGAGAGTTAACTGTTGTTGTTTCTCGTGTTTTCAGCGAACAGGTCAGCGACGAGATTTTCAGCAGACGACGTCAAGCTCCCAAAGGCCGAGGTGTACCACAGCTTCCTGTAGAAACCACTTAACCTCTAGGAGTGGGGAACCGTGTCCGGAATGTGTGCGGGTCAGCCAGCGGACTCAGTCTGGGTCATCTCGGGGAGACCCTTCGCCAGACGAGCTTCCCAAACAGCGCTGCCGGGCCCCTGCTTGCGATCACTACGGCAACCACAAGTGCAACGGCTATTGCAACGAGTGTTACCAGTTTAAACAGATCTATGGTTGATGTGCCTTGAGAGACATTGTGTCTCTTGCCTTACCAAAAACAAAAGCAAAACCCAGTAAGGGAAATGGTGCTACATACAAAACACTCATTCATCCTACCAGGCCTTCTTCATGGGGCCTGTAGAAAAAGTGTATGACTTTGAGGGGAAATGAGAAACTGAATTTTATGCATACGTGTGTGTGGAGAGAGAGGAAAAAGGCATGGACACAATGACTCAAAGGACAGATACATGCGCAGTCCAGAATTCTGTATCCTGAGATGGAAAAAGAGTTTGTTTTCAGCTGAGGTATTTGGAAAAAAGTTCCTATTGAATACTTGAGTCATGCCCTCTTTGTCTAAGATTCTTTGGACTTTGCTGGACATAGAGTCACACCCAATGAATATAGTTTCTGTATTATGCACTGTGTTTTTGTGAGCTTTTTGCTGGTACCTCTCTTGCATGAATACTCTATTTCCAAATGGAAAGCAGCCTGACTCAACGTTTAAGATGAATAACCTCTTCCAGGACAGCTAAGAACCTGGGGCAGTTGACCCTTAAAATGCTGATATCTTGTCAGTGAAATTTCATGGGAGCCAAGAGTGAAAGAAAATGTATTAGCAAGGTGTGAGAGAAACGATCTAAACTTTTGCATGTGGGTGTGTTTTAAAATCTGGTTCTTTTGGTTGTTGTTTCCCCCCAGCAAAAACTGCGTGTATGTAGAAGAGCTATAACCCACAAAGGTTTTGTCACCCAATGCTAACCTGACTTTTTAATTTAATGTTCTGTGTGTGATTGACTATATATCCACTAAAGTGCAGCTATTGGAAAACAGTAATAGAGACGTGTGAAAGGAATTGGGGTATGTGTCAATTGCTGCCAGGTATCTAAAGGTGAAAAGGCAGAAAAATTCCCTCAACATACAGGTGAAACAGAAAATTAGAATATCGTGCTAATGTTCATTCATTTCACTTAAAAGGTGAAACAAATATATGAGATCGACTCACTACATGCAAAGCAAGAGATGTCATGCCTTAATTCGTTATAATTGTGGTGATCATGACGTACAGCGTACATGAGATTGTGATGATTATGGGGTACATGAGATTGGGGGGTTGGGGTTTTCATAAGCTGTAAGCCATAAGCATCAATATTATAACAAAGTAAGGCTTCAACTATCTCACTTTGCATGTAATGAGTCTATCTCATATATTTGTTTCACCTTTTAATTTTCATTACTGGACTGAATGAACATTTACACAATATTCTTATTTTCCGAGTTTCACCTGTAGACTTTTATAAATTTGGACTGGCACAGAATGAATTTTAGGGGTGAGAATACAGAGCCTTGTTTGTGTCTACATTGAGGGCAGAGATTGTTTGTGGGTTACACCCTAAACAAGTCCTTGTATGTCTTGCATCTGTTTTTTTCCCATGGAAAACATAGCCAGTTGTCCTCTGAGCTGCTTCTCCTCTTTGGTATTACAAGATGAATTCATGAAGCATGTCGTGGTGCCCTGATTGGAGGAAGGTAATATTAAAAGTAGCCTCCTATGTAATCCTCATCAGTTTTCATTTTGTTTGAGAATCCACATTCAAGCAATTTCCTCCTTTACTCATTTACCCCCAAGCTGTTATCTACCTAATGCACAACATGTTCTTCTGAGTTAAGTCCACAACAAAATGGTGCTCTTTATCTTGTCTTCATTATGATCCCTGTCCCTCCTTGAATCTCTCTTGCTTTGGGTATTAATCTTTGTTCCTTGTTTTTATAAAATCTTTATTTTGCTCTGTCTTCTTAATAATCAGTTTCAGTGTCTTCTCTCTTTGCTGTTTGGATTTCCTATACGGTGGTACCTTGTACAACGATTTTAATCTGTTCCATGGGGCTCATTGTTGTACAAAACAATTGCTATACAATGCATGATATAGCGATTTTCCCTATGGGATGCATTGTAGAACGATTTTTTTCGTTAAGTGGTTTTTCCCATTGAAAAATTGTTGTACGATTTTTTCCATAGTGAAAATTGTTATGCGTGACACCATTTCCCCCTAAAACCTAATTGTTATACGATTCCATTGCTATACGGGGCAATTGTTGTATGAAGTTCCACTGTATATAACTTTGCGAACCAATGTGAAGATTTATTTGTTAAAATATTTATATTATTTTGGAAGTATAATTTTAATTTTGCACATTCTGAGTGTAATAATTTACTCTTTGTTCCATTTCCCTCCTGTGACCTGTGCAAGTGTTATTAATGAGGGCAGAGAGGGAGGAATAAATAAATTATTTGAAGATTTATTTCAGGTTATTATTTACTTTTGTCAGAAAACATACTTGTCAATACAGCAGCAGTCATGGGTCAATGGATCATTAGGGATGTCTTGGCCCAGATGCACAACTTATCTCTGCTGCCAGCAGGGAGAGAAGCAAAGTGAAGATTTCAGTGTGAGCACCCTTTAATTCCTGTGACCTGTCCAACTGACCCTATGAAGAAAATAAACGTCCTACCAAATCAAGCTGCAAGACTGCTTAGTTCAGTGGTGGAGAACCTATGACATGCATGGGGGGGGGCACTCACAACCCTCTGTGGGCACACGTGCTGTCGCCCCAACACAGAGTTCACTGTGCCCAGTAGCTAATGGGAGTGCTTCCTCCCCCAGCACAGATTTTGCCCCGCCCCTCTGACCAGCAGCCCAATGGGAGCACTTCCTCCCTCCCCCCCCCAGCAAAGAGTTCACCCTGCCCCTCTGTTTGGGCACTTGATCTCTAAAAGGTTTGCCATCACTGACCTAGTTGATCCTTTTTCCCAACATGACTAACCAAGTTGACCTAAGCAAGGGCATGAATGCTGCAGCACATACCCTGTTTCCCCGAATATGACACTGTCTTATACTTTTTAAAATTCCAAAATCAGCACAATGTCTTATTTTCGGGGATGTCTGGAGGCCACGCGGCCGCGGAGGTAGCTCGCCTTCCCACCGCGGCCCAGCTTCTCACCCCCGGATGGGGGTGTGGTCTCCGGGTCCGGGTGGCCCATGCCCAGCTCCGAACGGAGGCCACGCAGCCACGGCGGTAGCTGGCTTTCCTTCCCGCCGTGGCCCAGCTCCTCACCCCTGGCTGGGGGTGTGGTCTCCGGGGCCGGGGGGGCCGTGCCCGGCTCCGGATGGAGGCTACGCGGCCGCGGCGGTAGCTGACCTTCCTTCCCGCCACGGCCCAGCTCCTCACCCCCGACTGAGGGTGTGGTCTCCGGGTCCAGCCGGGGGTGGGGAGCTGGGCCGTGGCGGGAAGGAAGGCCAGCTACCGCCGCGGCCGCGTAGCCTCTGTCTGGAGCTGGGTGTGGGCCGCCCGGACCCGGAGACCACACCCCCAGCTGGGGGTGAGGAGGAGCTGGGCCGCAGCGGGAAGTAAAGCCATATATCGCCGCGGCCGCATGGCCTCCGGAGCCGGGCAGGAGGTAAGGGGGTCTTATTTTTGGGTGGGGCCTTATATTTCAAAGGCAGGGGGTGAAGGGGGTGTCTTATTATGGGAGGAGGTCCTATAATCGGGGAAACACAGTAGAAGTGCACACACACACCCCTCATATGCTCCCCAGCAACGGTTACACAAGGGCACAGTGTTTTCCACTGATTTTGGGAGAGGTCTGTATTCATCATGACTAATAATCATTTGGTTGCTTTATCCTCTGGAACTTTCCCCCTTTGGAACCATTCAACTTTATTGGCAGTTACTGCATCTTGTGGCGGCGAATTCCATAATTGGACTACACTATATTGCTTGTACATGGAAATACCTAGCTTTATTTGTCCTGGATCTCCCACTATGGCATATGTGAGCATTTGACAATATGGAGCCTTTGTGTCTGTGCTTCTGAGTGTGTGCATTATTTGCTCATGCTCCTTAGTTTCAAATAAGTAGGTGCATTTCCCAGTATTAGATCTGGCACCCTTGGAAAAGACCAATGATTTATTTATTTGTGAACTTATATTGCCGCCTTTCTTGCCTCGGCGATCCAAGGCAGCTTACATCAGTTTAAAAGCTATCATACAATAAAACCAACTGTTAAAACTATAAAACATTTAAAATGTCCATGAAACCCTTGGCCCTCATTAAAAAACCCAGGCAGGGCTAGATGAGAAAGCAGGGCTGGGTTGTGGTGCAAGATGCACCCCACACCTGGCAAAGCCATGTTTTTAGAGCCTTCCTGAAGGGGGGCAACTCCGCCTGGAGGTGCAGTTCTGGTGGCAGGAGGTTCCATAGGGCTGGGGTGGATACCGAGAAGGCTCTCCTCCTGGTCCCAGTGAGGCATGCCTCCCTAGCTGATGGGACCACCAGAGAGCCCCTACGGTCCGCCCTCGTAGGACGGGTCAAAAACCTTGGAGCGATGCGGTCTCTTAGATATCCTGGTCCACTACCATGAAGGGCTTTAAAGCTCAAAACCAGCACCATGAATTGTACCCGGAAGCAAACTGGCAGCCAATGCAGCTCCCATAGCAGCAGCAAGGCACAGACATAGCGTCCGCACCCCATCACCACCCGGGCAGTCGTATTCTGTACCCCGTGTAGAGCGCATTACAATAATCCAGTCTGGAGGTGACCAGAGCATGGGTGACTGTGAGCAAGGAGTCGCGGTCCAGGATCCCACCACTCAATGGTTTCAACCTCCCCTCTGCTGCAAATTCAAATGCAAACAAATAGTGTCACTAAATGGAATGTACACTGCCTTTGCTAAAAGTGCTGTGTCTTTGGAAAGTGGTGCTGGTAGTGCAGAACCGCTTCTGGGCTGGGTGCTTCTGGAAAAGGCACAATTTGTTCCATGCTTTGCCCAGGTTTTAAAGCCACCTCACACATAAAAACCAAACATTCACCTCCAGTGTCACTTGTAATGAAAATACAGGACTGACCAGCTATGACAGCATGGCTGGGAAAAGGTGGAGGTGGGTTTTAGAAAAGGAAAATCTAACATGAGATGGGTTGATTCTATAAAGAAATCTACAGCTGTTATTTTGCATGACCTGAGCAAAATGTACTGGAAATGACAATATTGCTATGGGAGGCAGTGGGGTGGGGTGGGGGGAGCATAGGAAGAGAGAAAAAGCTCATATGAGATGCTGTTAGTGTGCAAAATCTGAACAGCTGGAAATTATAGAACGTTTTGTTGGAGATCGTTAACTCATATTGTTGCCACACATCAGAAGTGACTTGATGGTATATACTGTAGTGGTGATGTCCAACCTTGGCACTCCAGGTGTTCTTGGACTTCAATTACCAGAAGCCCAAGTTAGCACACCAGCTGATTGGGGCTTCTGGGAATTGAAGTCCAAGAACATCTGGAGCACCAAGGTTGGCCATCATTTGTATATAGCAAATGGACTTGAAAATAAGTGATATTTTGGGCCACACCCACACCCCATGAGGCCATGCCCCGTCCTACCCACAATCCAGGCACATCCAAGAGAGTAGAAGAAGAGGAGTGTTGGGCTCCCCCAGGTGGAGGAGGAAGCACTCCCTAGGCACCTTAGCACCAATGCTATCCCTCACAGGGAGCAATGCAGCAGGCCAGCCCCAACAGGCCAGCCTCAGCTGCAATGGAATAAATACTGCAATAATTCTATTCTAAATCTCTTTCCCCATTATCTCCCACAGCATTTCATAATATGGTGAGGTTTTTTTATGGAACTGTTTTTTACATTTATATCACTTAATTGTCTACTGTCTTAGCCTTGTGTACCTCAGTTTCATTTTTAAAAAATCTGTGTTAAAGACAAGACCACCGAAACATCCTCTTTATGTTGTATGCAAATATATTTGAAGCTGATTGGCTCATTGTCTCTTCTCTCTCCCGGGAAGCAATGAGGGCAGCTCAGGCTGGATGAATCACAGTAAGCCCAGTCATGTGGATTCACAGGGGGCTTTGGCTTCTGGGAATTTAAGTCCATGAACATCTGGAGTGCCAAGGTTCGCCATCACGGTCTTAGGGAGAAGTAATCAGGAGTTGAGAAGAGGGAGGGAGGTCTCCTTGAGAGAAAACTCTTCCTCCTGGGGAGGCCAGCTGAGCTCTCTTACCACCTATCCAAAAGTTTTGTAACTGAAAACAGGATGGGCTTCAGGCGGCCCAATTACATAAACCTCAACAACAAAAAGTTGTGCTATGCAGTTGTTCAGTCGGTCACATGTCCCCGACATGACCGATTGCACAATGTGCTGGCCGAAATGCTTCAGGAATAGCATTTCTACCTTGGTATAAGTGCAGCTACTGCATGCACAACCTTAAGTTGCACACACTTAGTTGTGCAATAGGATTTTAGGTATTAGCAGTAATGCTGCACTAATTTTGTGGACAATGAACTATTCTAAATAAGGTGAAAAGAGAACATCATTTATTCAAGGTACCAAGGAGGAGGGGGTGTCAATCTTTCTTTAGACTTATCTTAAGAGCTTTACAAAACTATTACTCAGTCCTCCCAGTTACAATTGATGTCATGCTTAAGTATTTCTGAGTGAACAGCAAATCAAGCAATAATGCAAGAAGTAGAGATGGAAATATTTGACTGATATGTGAGTAACATTTTAGTTACTTTTAAGGTTACTTTTAAGTGGAATTTTTCGAGGCACATGGATTTTAAATGGCATTTTTTTATCAATCCTCAATAACAGTTATTGTTGTTTTAAAGAAGGAAATTATAATACAGTGATACCTCATATAACTATTTGAAGTGATCATTATTTTTATTGTTGTTGATGTAATGATGTTGATGCAAGTTATTCTTTACAGCAGGGGTGGTCAAACTACGGCCTGCGGTACCAAATCATCTGGCCCACGCCACTCTTACCACTCCTAGAGGCGGAAGTAAAACACGGCCGAACATGCACAAAATGTTGCCGCAAATGCACCCACAGCTGTTGTAAATGTGTTTATGACAGCCACAAGTGCATTTACTGCAGCATTTTGTGCATGTGCAAGCCTACTGTACATGTATGTTTTCAATAATAGCTTGATAATGGTTTGATAAGTTGATAGAAGAAAGTGTTATGTTCTTGCCTTTTAAATAGATCTTTTTGTAACCTGTTGACCCTCCAGTATTGACATTTGCATATAGAGTATATGCACCTATGTGTTTTAAAGAGGAAAAAAGTAAACCAAATAAGCCCATGTGTGTCAGCAGTCTCCATACATTTAGATGCTCACAGTATATTGACAGCCAGAGTAATATAAGGTCTATGTGGATGTTATAACATACTAGCTGATAACCTGGCCTTGCTCGGTTTTTTTCCTTTAAAGTAAGTATAGTTATGCTGATATGTCCTGTTGGTTGATGATGCTGTGTGTGTGTGTGTGTGTGTGTGTGTGTGTGTGTGTGTGTGTGTGTGTGTGTGTGTGTGTGTGTGTGTGTGTGTGTGTGTGTGTGTGTGTCATACGTACTTCTGTGTCTCTGATAGGTGTGTTAATGTCCTACCTTGTTTGCTGCTGCTTACTTTCTGTGCAGTGTGCTCCTTATGATGTCTCCTATGTTGCTGCCTGCTGTGTCTTTGGTGTGTGTACTGTTATTTATCTTTGCCTTGCTCTGGGTTTTTTTCAGTCGTCAAGTTCAGCATCTTAACCACTAAGCCACATACCTCTGTTTTATAGATATAGACTAGCAAGGGTACCCGGCGTTGCCCGGGTGAGGGACCCAACCCAGGGCAAAAGCTTCACAACGCACACATTACACAACACACTCCCACACGGCACACCCACACATACACAACACACAACCTACACACACCCCAACACACACACACACATACCCTCGACACACAACACCCACCCACCACAGCCACACACATCCATACTATCTTACTCCCTCCCTTCCTCCCTCCCTCTTTCTCTCTCTCTCTCACCCACACACTATATCTATTCCTCCTCAGGGCACACACACAGAGAGAAGTGACATACTGTGACTGCTCTCTCTCCTACTCTCTTGCACACTCTCAGATACTCTGTCTCTCCCCTTCTCTCTCTCTCTCTCTCACACACACACACACACACACACACCATCCCTGGCCTGCGTCTCCAGGCAACAGCCTGCTTCTGGAAGTGCCGGCCATTGCCTGGAGACATAGGCCACGCTGACGGGAGATGTGCGGTAGCGCCAGGCTGGGCTGCATGGAGTCCCTCCCCCCCCACACACACACACACACACGGTGCTCACCTCACCTGTGGGGTGTCCACCACATAGCCCAGCCTGGCGCTACTCCACGTCTCCCGACAGCATGGCCCGCATCCCCAGGCAACAGCCTGCTTCCAGAAGCGCTGGCCGTTGCCTGGAGACAAAAGTGACGTTGCCGGGAGACATGGGGTAGTGCCGGGCTGGGCTGCATGGTGGCCCCCCTGGTGCTCGCCTCACCTGCGGTGCCTGGTCAAAACACAGGCGCATGCTGATGGGCAGACAGGGACTGTGGCACACGTGCAGTCCCCTCCTTCCTTTCCTGTCTCGCTGGGGAGGTCTCTTCCGGGTTGCGTGTACATGTCGCACATGCGCAGACCCACCTTCCCCACCGGACTCCCCGGTGGCTGGGGGCTCCCCCTTCACAGCCCCTTTTCAGGGTGAAGGAACCCACGGCAGGGTTCCAGGACCCCTCACTGACACAGCTTACTGGTGTAAGTAAATTATAGGTGCAGTTCCAGGAGGTTTGGCGGCCAGGTGTCGTGGCGCATATGCGTCTCACGCCATGCCACCTTGGGTTTATATATTAAGATTGTATTGGTGCTTCTTGGAGATTTCTGTTGAGCATGAGGTAAAATTCACTCTACTTTTAAGCAACTTAGATTTCTGGCCAGTGAGTCCCATTGTGTTGAATGGATTTTTACTCCCAGGCCAAACCCATTGCAAGGGACATTTCTATTATGTTGCTGACTTTCTTGTATGCCTGGTTTTTGTAGATTTCTTTCTTGAGCAGGAGGTAATTCACTCCTTTTAAGCAACTGAGATATGTGCCCAGCGAATCTCATTGAGTTGAATTGAGCTTTACTCCCAGGCCAAACACATTGCAAAGGGGCATACACTTCCACCATGAGAGGAACAATATCCTAAAAGGGTGAGGGGATGAAGGGGGCAATCCTAAAGTGACCAGCCTCGCCCTTCAACCATCACCCTCTTTACTCCCTCTTCTGATGGCTCAAACAAAAGGCTCCAGTGGATTTTTTCCCTCCCAACTGCTGGAGGAGAGTGGACTATTCCATTGTACCACCCCACGGGGTTGCCACTATCTCATTTTCTCCCCCATTCCCATCCCTTCTCTGTTCCACAATATCCCAAAACCACCCTGATACTTTAACAGTAATAACCCATCAAAGGAAAGAATAAAAACAGGTCTATTTTCTTTTTAAATCTTTTTTTATTCTTCAGCTCTAGGAAAGGATCCACCCTTATTTAGTGGTGGTACATGCTTTCTCTGCTGTCGGTGGGGGTGTCCCTTTTGCATCCCAATTTGTGGGGCATAAACCCCCAAATGAGTTTTGAGACCCCCCCCCCCACAGTGCTGATCTCGGAAGCCCAAGGTAGGTGTGCGCCAATTTTCAGCGAGATAGGTCTAGGGGTGTGGGTTCCTTTAGAGCACATACAAGACCACACCTCTGTTTTATAGATATAGATAAGGCATCCTTTAATAAGGCCATATCATGGCCACATCTGTCTTCTGTTCCAATCCATTCTCTCAGATGAATAGCACTGCCAGATGTGACAGCAACAATGGAGAAGTTAACTCAGCACATCCTCAAGGATTCAATAGGCTTTGTCTAGTGCAACGTACTAGACTAAACAAGATTCTGTCCATTGCATACAAGTCACTTGTGCCCAAAATCATAAAAGGAAGCCTAATTCCCATTGTACATACATAGTTCTGCAGCAGGATTTCAACCAATACTTACAACATTATGCTGGCTCTATCAGCTGTTCCATATATTGAAACTGGTCAAGCCAAATGTGATATAAGAAATACAGACAGGGGCTCTGTTACTATGTGTGAGACCAGGCATTTGCAACCTCCGGCCTGTGGGCCAATCCCAGCCCCTGATGCCTATTCATCTGGACCCCAACACCCTTGCCGCTCCCGGAAACGGAAGTAAAACACATTCTGTGCATGTGTGGCATGCATTTTACTTCCGCTTCTGGGTGGGAGGCACCATTTGACCAGTGGTGGGATTCAGCAAGTTCACACCAGTTCACCAGAACCAGTAGCAGAAATTCTGACTGGCCCTGCCCATCCAAGTTTTGAGATAAAGTAGTCCTAATTCAGGTTCATCACAGGGCTTTCCCTCTGCCATGCCCACCATACCACGCCCACAGAGTAGGTAGTAAAAAAAGTGGAATCCTGCCACTGCATGTGACTGGCCCAATCAGCTGCCCAGGAGATGTGGTCAGCCCCGCAGCCTGAAAACATTGAGAATCGCTGTGCTAGACATAGGGCCTTTTAATTTTTTTCACTACAGCTTCCAGAATTCAGTTGGAATTCCTCCTGCTTGAATTCTCGTAGCTTTAGCAAAAATCTAAATGCCCAGAGGAGTTTCATGATACTTACCTGCTTCCCAAGGCTCTGCTGACAGACATTAAAGCATGGAGAAGAACATGAGTGAAGCTTTTTTAGTTCCATAGGAACTGCAAAGCATTAGGGGATGGTAGTTTGTTAAAAGTCTAATGAGCAGAGAAACTACCACCCCCTAATGCAGGGGTCAGAAATCTATGGCCCTTGGGCCGTATCCAGCCTGTGGGCCAAAATCATCCAGGCCCCATGCCTTTGCTCCGACCACTGCCACTGCTGCTGCCAGAAGTGGCATAAACAGCTGTAAAATGCATCCACATCTGTCGTAAACATGTTTTACAGTAAAAACTGTAAACATGTTTTTACAGTTTTTACGGTTGTGGATGTGTTTTATGGCAGGGAGTATGACCCGGCCCCTGATTTAAAAAGATTTTAAAAGGGCACTACCAGGATCTACAAAACCCCTGCCCTAATTCATTGCAATTATCATGGCATTTAGAAAGCTCTACCTATGTCCTTCTCCGTGTTTTAATGGCCATAATGGCAAGAAGATGAACAAGTGTGTATTCTGAAACTCCCATGAGAACTTATTTGGTTGGTTTTAACTAAAAGTACGAGAATTCTAGCTGGGGAATTCCTACTGAAACTTGGTAGCTGTAGAAGGGGATAGGGATACAAAATTTCCAGCTATAAAGCTGTTTCTGATTTATTGCAACCCTATGAATTAGTGACCTCAACAAGGTCTTGCTCAGGTCTTGTAACCTCAAGGCCATGACTTCCTGTATTGAATCAGTCTGCCTCATATTCCTTTTTCCTCTTTTCTTCCTGCCTTAAATTTTTTCCATCATTATGGCTTTTTTCATTGAATCTGATTGTCTCATAATAGAGAGGGAGATTGAGACTAGATAATATAGTAGACAAAGAATTAGGTTTTTGCAAGTTATACTTCAAATAATTGAACAGTTTATCATGTTTGTTTGAGGGCACTACCAGGATCTACAAATGATTCTTCTCTTAAATAATGTACAGTAATAGATTTCCTCCAGGGGGCATCTGTGTGCCTAGCATTGAACATAATTATCTTCAATCTTAGATTCAAATAGGAGTGAGCAGAGAGAGTGAAAATAAATCTCCAGCTCATCCAGCATATGGCCTCCTGAAGCAAAGGTAGAAGGAAAACACAAAACATAACCTAATAGAATAATATTATCTCTCTTGCTCATACCTTTAATGTGTAAGGATAGTAATTCCAGAAAAATATATATGACCAATTAGTGTTACCTACCACTGTCAAATCCATTATGAGTTCTTGCAATTGTTGTCAGATTTATTTCATGACAGAGAATTCTTTTGCTACCAACACAAATCCTTCCAACATTATTTTTGAAGGCCAGAATAAGCTCTTGACTAAAAGTGAAAAATCTTTAATTTACATTAGGGATTCATAACCTACGGCCAATAGGCCTAATCTGACCCATGATGCCAATTGAGAATCCCATAGCCGCCACCACCAGAAGCACCAGAAACAACAAAAACACAGCAAAGAAAGCTGGAAACACGGCGGAGATGTGCCACCCTCACTCCCGTTGCAGAAGCGGCAGAAGCTGTGAAAATTGCCAAGATAGTACCATTACTGCACCCACACCCACTGCAACACAAACATAGCTCACCAAAAAGAGATGCTAGAGGCTGCCTGTGACTGAAATAGGGAAATTCTTAACTAATGGAAGTGCCCCAATGCCTTGATGAAAGATTCTCTTGCTGCCTGGAGTAAGAAGATCTGCTTGTTCTGTTTGGTAATTGGTCTTCAGGGTTCATTTGAAACCTGATTTAATAATTTTGGAAAGATTATCCCAGACATTTGCCTGAAACGTTAATGTGCCGCAGGATGTCTCCAGCTATGTTTCTGGCCTGACTGTCACAACACTAATTTCTATCACCTTCAGGGATATGCATAATAGCTTGCTTTATTTGATGACCATCTTAAGGATTTAAACATAATTTGATAACTGATTTCACATTCCAGAAAAGACTCAGTCACTGTGTAGTATATAATTTTTTCAGTTCTAATTACAGGCTATTTTTAACATCTACTGGCCACAGACTTCTTAAGTTAAAGGTATCCTAAGACATAAACAGCATTCCGTGCGCTCCGGTGTCTAGTCATGCTTGCCACATGACCACGGAAACGTCTGCAGAAGCAGACAGCGCTGGCTCTTCGGCTTAGAAACAGAGATGAGTACTGCACCCTAGAGTCGGATACGACTGGCTTTCGAGCAAGGGAAACCTTTACCTTTTACCTAAGACATAAAAGAAAGCAGTATTATTGGATTTGTCCTTTTCAATGTTTTCTGCTAAAAACAGAAGCCAAAAAATATATATCCAAAGAGCTATCTTCTAGAAGACAAGTAACTAATAAGTAAAGCAAGGCCAATGACTACTTGAGAAAAATGAGGTAGGAGAAAGTACGTTTGTGTGTGTGTGTGTGTGTGTGTGTGTGCGTGTATCAGCAGATATTTTCACTTTTAAAAAAAATTAGTTGAATAAAACTGCATATTTGGTATATGAATCTATGCAAAAATCACACAATTAAAAAGAAGAAAATACCAAGGCCCAATGCAATTGTGTTTTTCCTGAAATTTTCCCTTACCATGAGATTAGGAAGTGGCCTATTTCAAATCAGTGAATTGGATAACTAGTTGCAGAGCCAGAAGGTAGAATTCCCCACTGTACTTATGTTGAGTCCGGTGCTTAAGAAGTATTCTGGTCAGCAGGATTAGAAATAACGCTTGGACACAACAACTTCCCAGGAAATGACCCAGCTGTTGGTTGGTTGGCTTTAACATTTTCATACTGCCTGATTTAGTGCAGGAACTACTCAAGGCTGTGAACAGACATATAAACATAGTTACTACAATAAACAGCAACAGAAATCAAAACACACTTAAAAACAAATAATACAAACAATACAAAAATAAATAAACACAATCAGAAAACCAAAGTCAAATAAAACCCATCCTATTGGGTCCTAGAGAACCCTCAGAGGGTGGGTCTGAATTATCCTATACAGTACTCACAAAATCCTACGTAGGGCTGCTATAAATTACATTACTTGATGTAACTATAGTATTATTGATCCCAAAGCTACAAAACATCCATTTTGGAGACTAAAATGTCCCAGAATCCCCCAGCTAGTAGCACTTGCTGACTAGAAGGTTCTGGAATTATTATTATTCTGCCATATCCAAATCTGAATATTGGTGATCATCATGATGATCAGTTATGAAGACTGTCCTGATAATATAATGCAGTGGCCTTTCATCCACCTTCCACATCACAGCATGATATCCGTATCGCTGAGTCACTTTAGGTCCTGAGCCCTTTGGGCACGCAAAATTCTCATCAGCCCCAGGCCTGTATTGATGAAGCTATTGTTCTCCATCAAGATGGATTCGGGTGGGATTTAATCCACTTGGGAATCATCTCCCTTCCCTGTGGACTTTGACACCCAAGGCGAAAATGGAAACATTTGCAGACGGAAACCGCGCTGGCTCTTTGGATTTAAACAGAGATGAGCACCGAACCCTAGAGTCAGATATGACTGGCTTTCAAGCAAGGGCAACCTTTAGGTAAGGTCATGCTTGCTTGAAAGCCAGTCATATCTTTGGTGTTCAGGGACCAAGACAATCGAAGCAGCTGTAGTCTGTCTTGACACATCTTTATTGTATGGAGTACAGTACAAACACGAGGTAATGGTGGCAATACAACTTCTTTTATACAGTCACTATACATTTGGATCTGGGTACACGGTAGCCTATTGGCTACTGTCGGCGTGACGTCATCCGGAGTCCTGCCCTTCTTGTCCAGGTGTATCCGTGGCAGGAAGATTTCCCGCGGCTGGGCATGATTGGGGAATTTGTACCATGTGAGTTGAATGCTCGCTGCTCCCATCTCTGGTAGCAAGCTCGCATTTCAATAGCAGCTGAATACAATGTGTTCTTTACAAAAGGCTTGAGTATACATTTCCTGTAGAACCGGTTACATTTAACTTAAAGGCATAACGTAGCAGTTACATTCCATGCTATTCCATACACAACATCCCTCCCCCCCCCCCCCTAGGATGGGACGAAGTCCCTCAACCAATGTGGTTTCCCGCAGGTGCGTTTGGGGCGTGCAGCTGCTGTGCTTGGTTTGGGGGCCCTCGTGCTTCTCTGCTCTCTTGGTTCTTGCCCTGCAATAGGAGGCATGGACTTGTTAGTGGTTTGCCACGGTTGTGCAGCCCCTGACTGGGGAGCCCCTGACTGAAAAGCGTGGGGTAGGGGTGAACTCTAATGTTGAGAAACTGGGGGCTCCTGGGACTAATGAAAAACCCCGCTCATCGCTCAGACGGGTGGGGGACCACTCCAGAAAAAAAAAACGGTTCCGAAAATCAAAATCAAACTCTTCATCCCCGTCAAACTCGTTCCTCTCTTCCAAAGTATCCCTGGTGTCAAAAGGATATGGATTTGTATCAACCCCCTCCCCCCTAGGTGAGGATCAATGATCCGCATCTGTACCCGAGGGGTACCCTGTATCTCCCCCTTTGGATAAACGGGTGGGGGAGGACCCTGCTAGAAGATAGCTCTTTGGATATATATTTTTTGGCTTCTGTTTTTAGCAGAAAACATTGAAAAGGACAAATCCAATAATACTGCTTTCTTTTATGTCTTAGGTAAAAGGTAAAGGTTTCCCTTGCTCGAAAGCCAGTCGTATCCGACTCTAGGGTGCAGTACTCATCTCTGTTTCTAAGCCGAAGAGCCAGCGCTGTCTGCTTCTGCAGACGTTTCCGTGGTCATGTGGCAAGCATGACTAGACACCGGAGCGCACGGAATGCTGTTTATGTCTTAGGATACCTTTAACTTAAGAAGTCTGTGGCCAGTAGATGTTAAAAATAGCCTGTAATTAGAACTGAAAAAATTATATACTACACAGTGACTGAGTCTTTTCTGGAATGTGAAATCAGTTATCAAATTATGTTTAAATCCTTAAGATGGTCATCAAATCCTGTGGCTGTATTTCTGCGTCCTGCCTATCGGTAACCCTGCACCTGAGTTGATTGGCGTGCCTTCTCCAGAGTAGGCCTGTGCTGGTCTCTACACAGTACGAAACTGGCCCCGTTTGCTCAATGACTACTCCCGGTACCCAGGCCAGTCTTGCAGCCGCGTAATTCCTGCAATATACAGGCTTTCCTATTCCGAAACTTTTGGTATTTCCTATTTCTATGTTCCTCCCTTTATCCTCCACCCTTGTAGGATTCAACCTAGTTAGAAGCGTTACCGGTTTCCTGCGCATGAGGAGCTCTGCAGGCGAGAGCCCCGATGCGAGCGGCGTCACCCTATAGCACAGCAGGAACTGGCACAGTTGCAGGTTCAGGTCCCCTGAGCCCATGTGCCGCAATGCCTCTTTTGTAGTTCGCACCTGGCGTTCTGCCTGGCCATTGGTTGTGGGGTGGAAAGGGGCAGAGGTGATGTGCCGAATGGTGTTTTTCTCAATGAATGCCTGAAATTCTGCAGAATCTGGTATCCCGAAACAACTAAACACCCTGCGCAATTGCTTTACGGTTGCGGCTGACGAGGTGCTGGACATTGGGATCACCTCCAACCACTTGGAGTAAGTATCTACTATTAGCAGGAAAAGAGTTCCCCTGAAGGGACCCGCAAAATCTATATGCACCCAAGACCACAGTCCTCGGGCCATGTCCCATTCTCTATGGGGAAGTCTGGACTCCTCAGGCCGAGAGCTTTGACAACTCTCGCACTTGCCGACCATGTGCTCTATGTCAGCGTCCATTTGGGGCCACCAGAAATAGCTTCTGGCCAACGCTTTAGAGCGTACGATCCCGGGGTGGCTGATGTGCAATAGCTTGAGTACTCTTGACTGCAAGGACTTGGGAATGACCACTCACTGTCCCCATAGGAGGCAGCCCCTTTCTGTGGAAAGCTCATCCCTTTTTCTAACATATGCCATGAATTCCTCCCCGGGGGAAGTCATTGGCCACCCTTTCTGGACCCAGGAGCTCACTAGGGAAAGGGTCTTATCATTCGCCGTGGCCTTGGCGAGATCTGCGGGGACTATCGGGGGTGAGTCGAGGGCTTCGATCAGAAGTACTTGATGATCTCGCTCCACCTCACACTCAGGGTCTCCTAACTGTGGCAGGGGCGACCTGGAAAGAGCATCTGCATGGCTAATGTCTTTCCCTGTGCGGTGGACCAGCGTGTGTTGGTATGCAGTGAGGAAAATGGCCCATCGGAGCATTCTGGGGGACAGAATCTACGGCGTGGGCTTGCCTGTGGTGAAAATGCCTAGTAGGGGTTTGTGGTCAGTCACAATGGTGAACGGATGACCATACAGAAAATCATGGAACTTCTTTGTTCCAGCGACTATGGCAAGGGCCTCCCTGTCCATTTGCGCGTAGTTGCGCTCTGCCTTTAAAAGCGATCGGGAGTAGAATGCGACTGGGGCCTCCCACCCATTGTCTAACACATGGCACAGCACCACCCCCTGTGAGGCGTCGCAGACTAGAACTACGGGTTTTCTGGGGTCAAAGTGGGTCAGGACCGCTTCTGAGGACAGAAGCTGCTTTAATTCCTTAAATGCCTTTTTCTGACTGTCTCCCTACTGCCAAACTGCATCCTTCTTAAGTAACTTATGCAGTGGCTCCGCAACAGACACTTTCCTAGGTAAGAAAGAATGGTAGAAATTCAGGAGCCCTAGGAATGACTGCAACTCTGGTTTTGCGGTGGGGCGAGGGGCATTTTGGATAGCCACAACCTTTGATTCAGAGGGCTTTACTCCATTGGGGGTTATTCTAAACCCAAGGAACTCAACCTCCCTTGCTAGAAACACACACTTGTTCTTTTTTAACCTTAACCCCGCTTTTTCAAAAATGGATAAAACTTTGTCCATATGCTTAGCCAATTCCGACACACTCCCCGCTGTTATCAGTATGTCATCAAAATATGGGAGAACCCCGGGAGCCCCTTTAGCAAGCATTCCACGAGGAACTGGAAAATCCTGGGGGCTGAATTTACGCCGAACTGCAGGTGCGTGACGTTAAAAGCCCCCTTGTGGGTTACGATTGTCTGCACAGCGGCGGCAGCTGGAGTTACGGTCAGCTGTTGGTATGCCTGCGCCAAATCCAATTTAGCAAAATACTTTCCCCCGTGCAACGTGGCTAAGAGGTGGCTAACAACCGGCACCGGGTATGCATTTGGGTGGATTGCCTTATTTATCGTACATTTATAATCTGCACAAATCCTAACCTCCCCGTTAGGTTTCAAAGCAGTTACAATAGGAGTTTCCCACTCCGCAGAGTCCACTGGAATCAAAATCCCCTGGCCCACCAGTTTGTCCAGTTCTGCTTCTATTTTGTCTTTGAGGGAGAATGGGACCCTCCTTGACTTGAGCCGAATGGGCCGGATTTCCGGGTCCAGATCAAATGAAACTGGGGGGCCCTTGAAATTCCCGAGCCCCTTCTCAAATACCGCTGGGTGTGCATTGCAAATGTCCAGGATGGGGTTGGACCCGACGGGATGGATACCCTCTATTGAAATTCCCAGGGGCTGGAACCACTGTGTTCCCAGGAGACAGCAACCCCCCTCTTTCAGAACTACTAAGGGCAGCTTCTCCTTGTGGTATTTGAATTTCACCTTGAATTCCCCCACCCCCAACACTGGGATCCCAACCCCTTTAATGTCTTGAGGGCCTTGAGCTTGGGTCGCTCATTGGGAGGAATACGCAGGAATTCCCACAGGGATATGACGGAGTAGGAAGACCCCGAGTCTATTTCCATCCTAACTGGGACTCCTTGCAACAGTACCTCAACAAAAAAATGGGGGTGCCCTAAGGACATGCTGTGAACAGCCACGCTGCTGTCGCCGCAGACCCGCCAGAACACACAATGCACTTCTGGGTCGCTGTCGTCGGAAACCCCGCCAATGCCGTCCAGTTTCCTCGGGGGATGTTCCGCTGGACTCTTGTGCTCTCCTCATCATCATCTGCATACTTTGGCGATGTGGCCCCTCCTTCCACAGTTGTGGCACTAGGCCTTCCAGAACGGGCACTTGCTCCAGTCATGGGACGCTCCGCAGCCATCGCAATGGTGACTGTCCTTGCCACGCTTCTCGGTCGCCGCCTTCCGCACCTTTCGGATGCCTTCATCCTTGCTGGCCTCTGAGGAGGAGGAGGAGGAGGGTGCTGCTGGGGATCGATGGATCCGCCAGGCTGCTTGAACTGGAGTCGATGCCCCATCGGACGGTGGGGCCTCTGACTTGAACAGCTTGACTCTGGCCCTCGTGGCTTTGGCTGCCTATGCTTCCTTTAGGACATCTTGGAAGGTTAGCTGGGCACCCTGGTTCATGAGTTTCCATTGGGTCTCCTCGTCCCGCAAACCACAGAGCAGGCGGTCCCTCAGGGCAACTTCCAGCTTTTCCCAGTTGCATGGGCCGGCGGCCAGGTGGAGGGCCGCCGCAAAATCCACCATGGACTCTCCAGGTGCCTGCTCTCTTCTCCAGAATGCAGCCCGAGCCGTGAAGATCAAGACCGTTGGCTGGAAGTGCCCCCGTAATGCAGTCAGGAGATGCTTGACCGGGACCTCCTCCACCTTTCTCGGTGCCACCAGGTCCACCAGGAGTTTCATGGCTGGGTACCCTAGCATCGTGAGGAGGTGGGCACGTTTCTTCCTCTCTTCTGTGATGTTGGCAACCGTCAGCGCACTTCGGAAGTGCATCTCGAAAAGCTCCCATTGCTCAGGGTGCTTGATGTCGAAACCTTGCGGTGGTGTCTTGATCCCATGGGAAGCCATATCCCACCTTCGTTGCCAATTTGGTGTTCAGGGACCAAGACAATCGAAGCAGCCGTAGTCTGGCTTAACACATCTTTATTGTATGAAGTACAGTACGAACACGAGGTAATGGTGGCAATACAACTCCTTTTATACAGTCACTATACATTTGGATCTGGGTACACGGTAGCCTATTGGCTACTGTCGGCGTGATGTCATCCAGAGTCCCACCCTCCTTGCCCAGGTGTATCCGTGGCGGTAAGGTTTCCCGCGGCTGGGCATGATTGGGGAATTTGTACCATGTGAGTTGAATGCTCGCTGCTCCCATCTCTGGTAGCAAACTCGCATTTCAATAGCGGCTGAATACAATGTGTTCTTTACAAAAGGCTTGAGTATACATTTCCTGTAGAACCGGTTACATTTAACTTAAAGGCATAATGTAGCAGTTACATTCCATGCTATTTCATACACAACAATATCTGACTAGAATTCTGTGCTCATCTCCAGAGTGCACAAAACGATGTTTACCTTCCCACCTATGTGGTACCTATTTATCTACTTGCAGTTTCTTGCTTTCAAACTGCTAGGTTGGCAGGAGCTAGTGACCTTTACCTTTACCTAAGTTGGTTCTAAACTTTATCACATATAGCTCATACACATATATTATATATTTGGATGGGGGAGTGCAGGGAATACTTATTGAATTTGGGGATGACACAAAATTGGGTGGAATAGGTAGTACCTTGGAAGACAGAAACAGAATTTAAAAAGATTTTGATAAGCTTGAAACTGGGCTGAAAACAAAAGAATGAAATCTAACTATTATTCTTTACCCCAACAACCTCTCTACAAAGGATAGTGCAGTTGATGGTATTAAAAGTTTGTGAGAGATCAAGGAGTTCTAGGAAGGACAAGCCCTCACCCACCCACTCCCGTCTTCATTCTCAGTGCTGTGCTAGCACCCAAATCTCACCTGGACCAAAGGCCCATCCTGACCACCATTTTGTTCCCAGAATGGCTAACTAGATGCTTCTGGAAAGCCACAAACATAACACAGAGGCAATAGCTCTTGCCCAAGCACCTTGCATGCAGAGGCGTGTTGCTTAATTAGAGGAGGCAGCTTAACAAACCTGAATGTCCTTCTTAAAATAAGAAATGATATTTGGTATGACTTGCAAGAACTGACTGAGCATCTATTTCTCATTAAGCCTTTTGTCTCACATAAAATTTCTGCTCCTCCCTATTCTCACAGTCTTTCAACACCATACTTTAAAATGAACAGTTTATTTGTAGTATACATTTTGAGTGTATAGCATTGTTCTTCATTTTGATGAAATTATACATACTAATAGCTATCTATAGGCAGATTATGGGCCCTAAGGGTCAGTTGGGGGTCTTACTCCTGTACCTGCCCCCTTGCAGGGTAAGGGACTCCCTGCCTGGGCTCCTCGAGGCTGTCTCAGCATTGGCGTTGGAGTTCCCTAGGCTGATGGTTCTGGGGGACTTCAATTTACCTTCGCTGGGGTCCAGTTCCGGAGTGGCTCAGGAGTTCATGGCTTCCATGGCAGCTATGGACCTGGCTCAGGTAATACAGGGCCCTACCAGGGCAGTGGCCACACACCAGATTTAGTTTTTTTGTCGGATTGGTGGCAGAGTGATCTGAGTTTACAGAAGCTAGACATAACACCTGTGCCATGGTCAGATCACTATCTGGTGGCTCTAGACTTCCTGGGGGTGACACTGCATCATAGAGAGGCAGGGTCTATTAAATGGCCCGCCCCTGGCAACTGATGGATCTGGATGGATTCCAGAGGGAACTGGGGGATTTTCCTCTGGATCGGCGATATGATTCGCTCGAGGTGCTTGTTGACCTGTGGTACGGGACGACGACAGCTGCCTTGGGTGTAATCGCTCCACTACGGCCTCTCAGAGCCCATGGAGTTAGGTCATCCCCGTGGTTCACGGAAGATCTGCAGGAGCTCAAACGGGCAAAGAGACACCTTGAGCGCCGCTGGGTGAAGACCCGGTGCGATTCCGATTGGACACTAGCTAGAGCTGCTATTAGGGCCTACCTAGTGGCGATGGGGGTGGTGAGGAGGCAATACTTCACCACCCTTATTGCCTCCGCTGATAATCGCCCAGCCACCCTGTTTCGGGTGACCAGGTCCCTCCTTGGTGGGGGGGGGGGGGCTGTGCCTGGTTGGCAGGGATCAGCTGAGGACTTTGCTGACCATCTGGTGGAGAAAATCGATCGGATTCGCTCAGGGTTTAATCCTGGCGTGGATGGGGAGGGTCCGGGGGAAGCCAGTGCACAGGCTTGCAGTGTTATCTGGGATCGGTTTGAGCCAGTTGCCCCAGATGAAGTGGACAGGCTCCTTGCAGCGGTTCACACCACTAATTGTCCATTGGATCCCTGTCCCGCCTGGCTGGTAAAAGCCTCTAAGATGGTGACAGGTGGCTGGGTCAGGGCTATAATTAATGTGTCTTTTCAGGAGGGGATGTTTCCTGCTCCGTTGAAACATGCTTTGGTGCGCCCCCTCCTGAAGAAGCAATCCCTCGACCCACCAGTCCTAACTAACTACAGACCTGTCTCCAACCTTCCCTTTTTGGGGAAGGTGCTGGAGAAGGCAGTGGCGCGTCAGTTGCAGGGGGTACTGGATGAAGCGGAATATCTGGACCCCTTCCAGTCAGGATTCAGACCTGAGACTGCATTGGTGGTGCTGATAGATGATCTCTGGCAAGAGCGGGGTGGCGGTCATCCATCCGTCCTTGCTCTTCTTGACCTCTCAGCGGCCTTTGATACCATTGACCACAGTATCCTTCTGGAATGGCTCTGAGGATTGGGGATCCAGGGCACTGTGTGGTCCTGGTTTTCCTCATTTCTGAGGGGCCGGACTCAGTCAGTGTGGTTGGAGAGTGGGAGATCCAGTCCTAGGCCCCTAAAATATGGGGTGCCTCAGGGCTCGGTACTCTCTCCTTTCCTATTTAACATCTATATGAAGCCGCTGGGTGAAATCATCCATTCCCACGGGGTGCGGTACCACCAGTACGCGGATGACACACAGTTGTACATCTCGGCCCGTGGGGACCCCAGTGATGCAGTCGAAGTCCTTTCAAGATGCCTGGAGGCTGTTGGGGTCTGGATGGGGGCGAATGGGCTGCAACTGAATTCTAGCAAGACTGAGTGGCTATGGATAGGGGGTCCTGCTCTATTCCGGGAGCTACCATCTTTGGTTTTGGATGGGGCCATTTTGCCCCAGACTGACCCGGTGCGCAACTTGGGGGTCCTCCTGGATTCACAGCAGCTGCTTGAAGAACAGGTGGTGGCTGTGGCCAGGAGGGCCTTCGCCCAATTTTGGGTGATTCGCCAGTTGTGCCTGCTCCTGGACCGGGACTCCTTGCTCATGGTCACTCACACTCTGGTGACCTCCAGACTAGATTATTGTAATGCTCTCTACATGGAGCTGCCCCTGATGACCATTCGGAGGCTGCAGCTGGTCCAGAATGCTGCGGCCCGGGTGGTGATGGGGTGTGGGCATTATGCCCATGCCTCACCATTGCTTTGGGAGTTGCACTGGTTACCAGTTTGCCTCCGGGTGCAATTCAAGGTGCTGGTTTTGACCTTTAAAGCCCTATATGGTAGTGGGCCAGGTTACCTAAGAGACCGCATCGCTCTAAGGACGTCTGTCTGTCCAACCAGAGCGGACCGGAGGGGCTCTCTAATTGTACCATCAGCTAGGGGGGCTCGCCTCTCTGGCACAAGGAGGGCCTTCTCTGTGTCCGCACCAGCCCTTTGGAACCTCCTGCCAGTAGAACTGCGCCTCCAGACAGAGTTGTTGCCCTTTAGGAAAGAACTAAAAACCTGGCTGGCGGGCCAAGTTTCGGGTGCAGGTAGAGGGGTGGCCTCCGTTGGGTGGTTGATATAGAGGAGTATGCCTTCCCCCACGGTTCCATCAGTATCTGCACCCCTTTTTAGGGGGTGGGTTTTTAATTCTGTATGTTTTTATCTGTTTTTATCTGTTTTATCTATGATTGTGAACCGCCTTGAGTCAGCCTTGGTCGAGTGGGCGGTATAGAAATTTAACAAAAGAAATAAATAAATGAGTGGAATAGTAGAAGATTTCATGGTGATGTGCCCTCCCATGTGATCCACAAGTCCAGCTTTGTACTCCAGATTCTCAGAAACTGCTTCAAATGGGTATGCATGTCATTACAATCCACACAAAAAATTGGAAAAAATCAGCAGATGTTATGGTAAATTTCAGAATGTGAATGTTGCTCCCTCCCACTCCTCTCTCTCTCTTGAAATTCTTCTAGCTGAAGTATCTAACTCAGTGTGGACCTACTGTTGTGACTGAGAGCTTAACTCAGAGTAGATCCATATAACAGCTCACTGCTACTCGTGCAACAATAGTGAATTGTGGCTGCTGAAATGGCTTTATTTATGTTTGGTTGTGATCGATTTATATGTTTGATTGTGATCTTCGATAGGTTTCAGATTTTTTAAAGAGTGTCATCTAGTTGCAAAAACAAACAGTTATCTTATTAACTGTATCAAATTCTCTTAAATAATGAAAAGGGGGCTGTTTATTTGCACTAAGTGGTGAATTAAGCTTCTGCTTATGTTATCAGGTCTCGAACTGCTGACCTACTCACCTTCTAGTCATCAAGTTCAGCGTCTTAACCACTAAGCCACCATAGTCCCTTTCTACATTAGCCTATATTTTTTTCCTGTGGTTTGGGTCAACTCAAGTTATGGTGTCTACACAATGTCTCAATTAAAGCGCTCCATCCCACCTCTTTTTACTGCTGTCTCACTGCTTTCTAGCACAGTCCTAGAACTGCATTTATTTTACCACATTGCTATTTATTTTGCTGTTTAACCCTTGTAGATGGTTAAAATGCATACCAATAGAGCTGTGGGCTCTGTTATCAGTGGTTATAGCCGTGATGCACTGTAAAAAAATTTACTACCCACTCAGTGGGCGTGGCTATCTGTGGGCATGGCTATCTGTGGGCATGGCTATCTGTGGGCATGGCCTCAAACCCCCCCAACCCCCCCAAGAAAAAAAGAAACCTACCTTGCTCTCTTGCTTCACGGAGATGAGGAGGAGGAATCCCAGGTGCTGCTGGCAGGTCAGTGTCAGCCCCTCAACGTCCGGGCACGCTTTCACCAGTGGCATTGCTGGGAGGTGAGCAGGTTGGGTTGGTGGTCTGCCACCATCCTCCCCCTCCCAGCACCACCAGAAACGCGTCCCATTTGCCTTGCCCAGGGCCGAAGGCACGTGGGAAGTGCGGAGGTGAGCGCGCCTTCGGTCCTGGGCTAGGTGCATGGGGAGGTGCTGCTGAGAGATAAGCGGGGTGGGTTGATGGTCTGGCGCTGGCCTCCCCCTCCCAGTGCCGCTAGAAATGCATCCCATTCACCTCACCCAGGGCCAAAGGCATGCGGGAAGTGCGGAGGTGAGCGTGCCTTCGGCCCTGGACGAAGCGAATGGGGCGCATTTCCGGCAGTGCTGGGAGGTGGAAGCTAAGAGATGGGCGTGGCCAGCCAAGTGGGCATTGCCTAGAATTTCTGCTACCAGTTCGCAAGAACCATTCAGAACCAGCCTCAGTACATCACTGGTTGTAGCGCTATGACATGTTAAATGGGTTGCAAGCAACATTAAAATTAATGAGGGAGAAACTATTTTTTATAATTTCATTTAATGTAATTTGTAATTAGTTCCCTAAATGATGCATGACACATGAGAATTACACCAGCCAAAGGTGTACTGGCCTGTCTCCAGTTGTGGGCATCAGCAGGTTCGCACCAGTTTGCCAGAACCGGTAGCAGAAATTCTGGCAGGCCTCACCCATTCAAGTTTTGAAATAAAGTTCAGTAGTCTTAATTCGGGTGCTACGCAGGGCTTTCCCCCTGGCCACGCCAACAATACCACGGCCACAGCATGGTAGTAAAAAAAAATTGAGCCCACCATTGACTACCCCCTTATTTGGTTAGCCGTAAAAGGGAGGGAGGGAAGAAGCACTTGGTGAAGTAGAATAGGATCATCTTTAGCATCTTAGTGGATCCCAGTGGCTAGCATTAAATTTAAGGTAACAAGAACTTGTGTGATATTATGTCTGGGAGATACTTGTTGATGCACACACATGCACACAGGTGAGTGGTTAGTGTTATAAGGGTGGGGTATAAATGTGAATAAATAAATAAATAAAAGTATATATATATATATATATATATATATATATATATATATATATATATATATATATATATATATATATATATATATATATATATATATATATATATATATATATATATATATATATATAGTGTGTGTGTGTGTGTGTGTGTGTGTGTGAGATAACAATTTTTTTGTTTACTCTCTGATACACTTGCACAGACTAACACAGCTACCATTTCAAAAATTTCAAGTTTTTTCCCTGTAATAATAGGAAACGTGAATGTGTAAAACCACAAAAATAATCTGTGTCATCAAAAGATTATACAGATATTAATTATTAATTATTTAGCCACATTTGAAAATTTCCAGCTTCTTTGCTCACTTTCTGGGCTTGCCATTCAGCCTTACCGGAATGCTTTATATATTCAAATATTACAATTGCATATCTTTTCCAGGTAAGCAAAAAGTTTTGATGTCAGCAGCTGCATAGTCTATCTGTGCCAGGTGTCTATGAAACTTGACCCAATGATAATGAACATAAAATCTCAAAATGCCCAAGCTCTAAGTCAGGGGTTGTCAACCTTTTAAAGTCAGGGGCCAGGTCACGCTTCCTCAGACAGTTAAGTGGGCCAGACTGGTGGTCCCCCCCATCACCACCACCATAAACGCTGCCATTAAAAGCATCCGTGGCTGTTGTAAACTGTCTGCATCCACTTCCACCGGTGGTGCCGTGGGCCGGATGATTTGGCGCCATGGGCTGGGTCCAGCCCATGGGCCGTAGGTTGCCGACTCCTGCTCTAAGTGTATCTAGATTGAGTGAACCAATAAATAAAGCAAAGTATAACTGGCTAAGTTTTTTTTATTATTAAATATCATGCAAAAGTTAAAATAGAAATAATTTTCTTGCAGTTAGCAAAAAATATATAAGGAACAGCTGCTAAACTGAGAGTCTCTACTAATTATTTGTGTAGTCCCTTGGCATTTTATTGGCAAACAAATTTATCTTGAAGTAACACTTGAGATTCCATTTCCCTCTCCAATGATTGGCCATACATATTTGTCCACCCTTGGCCTTCAATCCTGCTTAAAGTCAGTAAGAGCTAAACAGCCCTTTTAGTCAGCAAGATAGCAAGCTTGGTAGCTCAACCAACAGGGTCTAATAACCATGAGCCACACATATTCTTTACTCCTCCATACAAGAAGCTACATTGAAGAAATAAATCTGACCATAAATTACTTCCAAATCTGTAGTGAATTCAAAATAGTTCACACCTTGTTATGGCCATGCAGCTGAGGAAGGAGGATGGGAGTTGTAGTCTCATTCTAGGGCAAACACCAAAAATGAAGAAGTCTGGCACAGGATATGGGATTGTCTAGGACCAAGGGTACTCCACCTCACAGCAACATCTGTTTTCAGCATATGCAGAGTATGTTTTAAAAACTATAGTTTTCTCACAACTTTTCAACACTTCAACATAGTAAGTCACAGACAACTAGAATAGGCCCATTGAATCAATGAAATGTATGTTGGAGTGGGGTCACCAAATCCCCACTGATTTAATGACCCTGTTCTAGTTGTGACTTTCTGGGCTAAGCAACAGGATTTTAGATGACTACAAGACAAACAAATCGAATGTCTTCTTTGTTCCACAGCCTTCCTTAATGTTTTCTAGGTTTGCTTCAGAAGAGGAGGAATTTGACAGTTTTCCACTGGACCTATCATTCTGTGAATTCACCTTCTACTGCAACACTTTTCTAGAGGAGGAAAAGAGTTGTTTTTCCTGCTGTACGAGTTAAGTGTGGAAATAAAATATTTTGCTTCTTCTGCTCCACCTTTCTTGCAGTTCTTAAACCAACACCCAATATCACACCCTGGACTATTCTGACAACAAAGTCACCGCTGTGCTTAGTCACAGCAACAAAGGATTCTCTCTTCACTGTTATTTCATATGACTGTAGCTTCCAATCAAGATTTGTTAATTGATGTTTAACCAAACAGGATAATTATGAATATATCAGATAGATCACATGTTTTCTCCTCATATTTTATTTTTTAGCATGGAGAAATGCTAATAGGCTTCTTTCCTAGAATGTTACAATGGTTGCTGGTTTAATATATGTGAAGGTGCTTTAAAGATTATGGGTTAGATCAAAACTCATTCACATTTTGAGCAGACCCCCTGAAATCAGTGGGATTTAAATCAGTTATAAATGGATGAAGATAACTTCTCGTTCATAATAATGCATCAATAACTTAATTTGCTTCATATCCCCTCTTTTTGTTGTTGTTAATTATAGAGTAACGCAGCGTCTTTCCTGGAATTGATATGTCTCAATCATTCATGACCTAATGGGTGTTGTCTTTTTGCCATTCCAGTACTGTATTATTTTGGACTTATCAGCAGTTTCACCTTAGGCAATTGGGTGATTATATAGAGAAATGGTGTAAAGTAGGGGCTCTCAACCTTTTCAAGCCTCAGACAACTGAGTGGGCCGGACTCGTGGTCGTCGCCCCCCCCCCCCATAAATGCTGCTGTAAAAAGTGTCTGTGGCGGCAGCAGGGGCAACATGGGTCACATAAAATGGTGCCATTGGCCGGGGCTGGCCCACTGGCCGCAGATTGAGAACGATGTAAAGGC
Organism: Bradypodion ventrale; assembly: GCA_035047345.1. Lineage (NCBI taxonomy): Eukaryota > Metazoa > Chordata > Lepidosauria > Squamata > Chamaeleonidae > Bradypodion > Bradypodion ventrale. Next base: position 108,129,387 of record JAWDJE010000001.1, on the reverse strand, counting down.
TTATAGAGAGCCATCCACATCATTGAGCAGTTACTATCTTTACTGGGCAGCAGTAGTTGAAAGGTGAACTCATTGAAATCTTCAAAATCCTTTATAAATACAGTATCATGATTCTGTATTACAATATAGGCAGTCAGACAGAATAATGACCATCTCAGAATTATGGTCACAGAATTTCCTAACAACAAACCAATGAATCCCTGAAGACCCTCAGCTGATTTCAGCAGCAAAAATTGTAACTGTCTTCTGTCCTCCTCTTCCAAAAGGTCAGATGGTTTGGATGCACGTTGGGGCATGCCATTACAAAGCTTTGGACTTTGTCGTAATCTGCACCGTGCTGTGTGTCCAAATTAGGGAACTAGTGATACAGACTGCACTGAATCTACAGTTGCCTATCTATAGTGTGACTGGAATCATAGTACTGTACATGATGTGTCTAGCTAGATTCCTAAAGCAGGGGTCCTCAACCTTTTAAAGCCAGGAGCCAGTTCATGCCCCCTTAGACTGTTGTGGGGCCAGACTTCTGGTCCTGCCGCCACCGCCACTGCTGCCACCAGTGGAGGGGGAGTGGGGGGTCTTGGGGGGTCTCACTGCCGCCACCACCAGGACCACCCCAAGCCCACACTACTCCACCACCACCACCACCGCCACTGCCAGTGGAGACCACCCCAAGCCACCCACCACTCCCAAACACACCACTTACCTGCTTACCGGCCTAGAGGAGCTGCATGGAGGGGTGACAGATGGGTCCAAGCTGTCCTTCTCACCTGAACTCAACCAGAGCGTCCCCCCCTCCCCAGAAAGATGCAAGTGGCCACAGGGATCTGCTGCCGCTACTGCCACCACCATAATCTCAATCCTTGTCCCCTCCACTTGGCTTGCTTGTCCCTACAGTGCTCCATAGCAGGGCATCTGCCCTGCTACAGAGCGCCGGCAGGGACACACCAAGCCAAGCAGAGGGAGAAGGATTGAGGCAGCAGCAGTGGAAGTGGAGGGTGTGGGTTGGATGATTTGGTGCCATGGGCTGGATCCAGCCCATGGGCCGTAGGTTGAGGATCCCTGTCCTAAAGCTTATTGCTGAATTCCTTCAACTACAGCCACTATGCTTCATAGAGCTTGGAAGAGTAATTTTGGGGAACTACAATTCCCAGAAGTGCTCAGAGATAATGAAGATAGTTGAAAGATAGTGGGAGCTGTAGTCCCAAATAGTAACTGCATTTGGATGCAGCTAGTGACCAAGATCCAGGTTTGTACTTTCACTCATCAGCCCTAAAACCCATCCTCAGATAATGGGAATTTTTGGAGCAGTTTTGGGGCATTACAGAGTGCTATAGGAGGAGCAGGAGGGAAAGAAAGCCCCAAATCCAATGGTGTTGAATTACAAAGTCTACTGTTGGATCTTGGCCACTGTATATTCTTCTAGTGCACAATAACTTTATTATTTTACATAATCAAGAAAATAATGGTTTAATATTTAAAAATAGCAGTAAAACTAGCATTAATTTCACAGCAAAGCCTCAAAAGATTTTTACACAAGCCTCCATAAATGGCACTTGACAATGTAAGACTATTGGCTGTGGGAAGCCCCTCTCAACACAGAAATGTGGGGTAGCTGCTATTCATGGTCCTGGTGGCCAAATACCTGCCTGTCCTGAAGGTAGTGGAAGGAGCTAGACTAGAAAGTGTATCACCAGAGAGCTTAATTCAGGAAGGAGTGCCACTTCACAATTGATATGGATATTGTATTTTTTGCTGCAGCCAGGTCAGTCAAATGCATGGGATGCTTATGATCATCACGAATTTTCAGCCTGTATTCTAGATTGTTTATAGGTGCTTCATCTTTTACACTTCATGAAACATGCCTTGACACATTTTTGTACCTGTTTTCCCCTTATGTTTTGATTAAGTGTAAAACTAAGTTAATTAGATACCAGGCTAAGAACATTGAGAGTTTATTGTTGGTGGATTTTATCCTGTTGCAAGTTTCACAAAATGAGTGCCTTTGACTTGCTTCAGATGTTTCAGCTGTTGTGTTGATGGTGTGGCTTTGAAAATTAATAACCTGTTGGGAAACCATATCTGGTAACTGAAAATCAGAACAAGCGGGCGAGGTTCCTGGATGCAAATATAAGGCTTCTAAAGAATTATTGCAGTTTTGCCATGGGAAAGAGTTGTGTAACCTTTATTTCCATGCTCAATGGCTTCCCTAGCAATCGTCTGAGTGCCCATCAGCAATTTCAGGCAAACAGATGTTTGGTGCTGAAGGTATAGGTGTGGCTTGAAAATCACAATGACTGAGGAGTGGCTTCATCCAGCCCTAGCTTAAGGCTAAAATGTAAAACAAGTTTCAACACAGGTCTGAAACTGTCATCTCTTCATTGAAAATCTCTCTGCTTATTCAGTTTCTCCACTAAAGGTTTTTTAAATGATCCGGATTCTTTTAGGTTTAGGCAGTGTTATAAAAAGAGACTTATTCTATAACATTTCTTCATGTAAATATGTCACTGGTGTATAGTTTCAAGAATCTGAAAGTCCCTAATAATAATAATAATTTAGTGTCAGAAATTATTCTGGGTTGAAAGGATTTTTGCTGGAGAAACTCCGCTCAGGGGACACCCGAATGAGGCTCCCTTCATGTCTCCAAGATCTTTTCCCACCGAAGTGGTCCCCATTTATCTACTTGCAATTTCTTGCTTTTGAACTGCTAGGTTGGCAGGAGCCAGGTCTCAAACTGCCGACTTGCTGGCCTTCCAGCTAACAAGGTGAGCTTCTTAACCGCTAAGCCACCGCAGCCCCAAAGTGTCTAATGACAATGTATTACATTATATGGAGTGAACAACATGGATCAAATATGATTCCTGGACAACTGCCAACATAGTAACTCATTGCCAGTAAGCTGCCATGTTTTTCTTCTGTATCAGCCTCTTTTTTATCTCACCTCTTTGCCTAATTTTTTCTATTTTCTATTTTCTTTGTTCTTTTTGTTTTGTTCTATTTTGCTTCTATCTATCACTGCTTAAAAGCCCAAACAGGCTTAAGCCACTGCTGTCATTGCTGCTATTTCCACTGCCTCCTCCTCCTCCTCTTCTTCTTCTGCTTCTTCTGCCTGAAACCCACCTGCTCTGTTTCTGACATGTGGCACTGGATAAGAAGGACTCCTAAAGATAGATAAAGTTACCCTATTTGTCTCCTGTGCCATCTCAGCATTTATACCCTCCATAATCCTTGCCAAAAACAAACTGCAGTGTGTGCAAATAGTCAAGTTGATGTTCAACTGCACCATCAAAAGCTGCAGGATTTGTTCCACTCATAAAATGGGTGAAAGTTGTTTATGTTCTTTACTGGCCACAAGAGTCAAAGACTGAATCTAATTCATCTGGTGCTTTTTGCTCCCAAAGGAGCTTTGTTCTCTCCCACTGGGTGGGTTCTATTTTTCTTTTCATGCTGGAACAATTTGTTTGAGCTTTTCCCCATACAGTCAGTCATGATCCTTGTTGTTAAGATGGGTGAGAGTGAGTGTCTGTGTCTATAGGAGGTGTTTGATGGGATAGGCACCTGGAGCATGATGCTCAGGACTGAGAGTCCATGCCCCTGCATTCTTTTCTGCATAACAGTATCCTGTTGTTGTTGTTTGTTAAATAAATCTTTATTTTGTATTTGAGATTAGTGCTAAAACAGCCTTTTGCTTTATTGGGAAGTTAGGAATAGTTTTTTCAGGGACAGAAAGTGCCACCCTTGAAGAGAGAGATCCAAGGCCAGAGATAGGCAAGGAATCCCATGTGTTGTGTACCTTTCTGCACATTTCAAAGCTTTGACTGTTTCCTCTCTGACAGAGCCCAAAGAACCTAGATGGGAGGAACACACACAAACCCAGCAAGATAGAGAGCCATAAAAGGATTGGCAGAGTGGGAACAGAGGAAGAACTTACAGGCAAAGGCTGGACCAGAGGTGGGCGGGGTGGGGAGGGTGTCTGTGGGCTGGAATGCAACTTGCCTTGTATCCAGTACAAACAGTAAAAACCGAGAACATTCCACGGCCCCCATACGAGCACTAACTCTGATTAAAAACACAATACAGGCTTTGGATCAAATTGAAGTGAAGCTGAATCATTTCAATCTGGTTTTCCAATATATTTGCACTCTTAGGGAAAAGACAGAAGATATGCCAGGTAGATACAAAGGTCAGAAGGAAACAAGTTTCATTTCAGCCTCTTTTTTAGTCTTATCTGAACAACTTGGTCATTTGTTCTCTGTTTCTCCCTCATTCTTTTCCCCTGTTGTATTTTGTGAGCTATTAAAACAAACCCGTCATCATACCTGTCAAGTTGCTGGTGTCCAAATACTGGAAGGTTTCCAGGTGCCGGCGTTGGCGCATGTGCGCCGCTGCCTCTGACATCACAGGCAGCAACGTGCATGCATGGTAACCCCTGCGTGCATGCGCAGAAACCCCTTTGGCCAGGGGTGCACATGCGTGCCCATCAGAGGCAGTGGCGCACATACACAGTAACCCCTTTCCTGGCCGTTCAAATATGGGATGATTGTGGGGAGGAGCGTGACGGAGTGGTAAATTACGGAAAATCCCAGCCAAAATGGCATACTTGACAGGTATGCCCATCACTACACAGAATAATGTGGATGTTGTGATGAAGTGAACATGTTCTTTTTAGTGTTGTAACTAAAAATCTCTTTCCAGCTTGCTCTTCATTTTCAGAAAGAATAAAAAAGGCCTGTTAATATGAGTAATGCGGTATGAGTAATGAATGCTTAGGCTTCATTTGGCTCAGGTTTCAGATGAATAAGAGCCACACCTGAAGAGTGTCTGTGGGAGAGCTGATATACTTAAAAATCCCAGCCATGTTAGCAGCACTTTCTGTATTTGTTTTATTATCATATATATTAAAGCCTCCTGGTTCTTTTGCCTTTTAATTTTCTCTCACTTCAGCCATCAGATTTCTTCAGTAATTTAAGATCTGATGGGACAATTCCTACTTCATTTACATTTTTTGTCTCAGTTTTGCAAGGTGTTTTGTTTTACATGGTTTCATAGGTAAAGAATGGCCTTGGCATTACCCAGAATTAATTTTGATAAAGTCATCCTGTTGGCAAAAAAATCAACACAGAGATTATTGTGTAAAAATAAACACCATGCATATCAAAGAAGATGGTCAGGGAGAAAACAGTGTGAAATTGTAAACTGTATAATCACTTAATAATGAATGGCGTATGTGAAAATCCAGTGTGTGTCAGCTAATCAGTACTTCTAATGGCTCAAGGATTATCTCTTTTCATAAGTGAAGGTTACCACAAAGAGTTAATTATGACAGGCACTGCATAGAATATTAGCTGAATTTAAAAATTAAATCAAACTTGCAGTGAACATTTCTAGGGTTTTCTAGATGTTATAATTCAGAATCAACTTGACAGCACTATAATTATTATTATTGCACATTGAGAGAGGGAATTTCCTGGACCTAGCCCAACCTAAACATCTGGACTATTCCACTATAAAGAATGGTGAGTTACTCATTTCACTTCATGAGCCAGATACCAAAATTTAAGTTTTGCATAGACAACCTGTTTCTATTTAATGCAAACAGGAATAAGTTCAGATTTTGCAGCTCCAAGCTTACTTTTATTTAAATGAACACATCATTTCATAGTCTACAAGGGCAATACTTCTACATGTCTGTCATTAAAAAAACCACAATCTTTACATTAAGCATTTTCATATCAATCCAACACATTCTTTTAACTATACAATGACAGATACTTTTATGAAATGATTTTGATTCATATTATGTATCTATGCTAATACCTACTCAAAATTATGACATAGCGATGTAGCTAAATTGGAGTTAAAACGTAATGCCAATCCAGCTAACAATGAACTGTACCTAGACTGGACCTCAGTGCAGCATTGGAAACTTGTTGGAAGTACAATGGAACCTCGTACAACGAATGCATCATACAACGGAAGAAATTGTACAACGAAGAGAATTTGGAAAAAAAATATTGTATCATACAATGAAAATCTCTATGGGGAAAATCATAGAACAATTTTTTTTCTTTGTATGATTATTCCCATTGAGATTTTTGTTGCATCGTACAATGAAAAAAAATAACATAGTGCTTGTGAAACCAATTATTTTTGTTATACGAGGTTCCGCTGTATAAGATAGGGGTGGTGATGCTTTTCACTGTTTCTTCTTTTTTCCTCTTCAGATGCTGTGCTCTTTCAAAATTGTTATAGAGAGTTGGGGAAACCATGAAGAACCACAAGGCACATGGTGTTGGATCTCCGTGGAAGGTGTGGAAATATGCAGAAGTCACTGTCCTTTCTCCATGGTGGAGCCTAGGCTGAGTTTCAATTCCTTCTTATAAATTGATGGATCCCAGGCTATCTTCACAAAATAATGCTGCCATGGCAAACAATTTCTTTTGAAAGAAAAACTGGTTCTAAATCAATTGGGTGGCAAATGGATGTTTATCATTTGTGTGTGCTGTACATTTACTATTTATTTACAACAATGCCATCGGCATCATGTTTCCTTTCACTAAGAACAGAACAAATTCAAATACAATGGTACCTTGAGTTACAAATTTAATGCATTCCCTGGGATGTTTCATATTACAAAAAATTTGTAACTCGAAACACAATGCAGAACACAATGCATTACCAGAAGTGGCCACTAGACTAGAGGCCACTGTATACCATGTAATTTAAAGGGAAACTTGCTTTGTACAGTATATGGAAAAAATTCATAACTTGAGGCATTATTTTAAATGGATTTCCATTTGTATCTTTAAAATTTCATAACATGAGGCGTTCGTACCACTGTAATTGCATTTATTTTGATAGTTAAGGCAATGGACCAATAAGTATTACTTTTCTGGGCTCGCCTTAGAAAATCACAGTGATAGTGTCAGACACCCCCCCCCCCATTAAGCGCCAGCGCCAGATGTGCCATCTTATTATCCTCAGTACTTTCTGACCACCAAAAAAAGTGTGCAACACACCAATCTGTCTAACTTGCATCCAGTTAACATGGTAAATAATCTGTTAGTTTTAACATTCTTAAAATTATTTTAAATATGTGTATATATTTTTAACTGTTCTCTACAGCTTCTTATTTCTGTAGCAGAGTGCAGTATTGGGGTGCAGAGTATGCATGCAAATATTTGGGAAACCAGTAAGATGCACTCACAGTTGTTTCTAGGAGTGATATGTACAGAAAACCAGAGAAGCAGCTTATGGACTGGGGCAGAGAAAAGTCCAGTCCATTTCAGGAGAGTAGACCCACTGCCCCAGTCCAGAACTTCTTATGGGTAATAGTAAGGTTTGACGTTTCCCAAAATATGATCTTCGTAGAGTGGAAGGCAGCAAAAGAAGAACCCAAGCCCTATTGCCATAAGAGCCATGGTCCACCCAAAACCATAGGCCCAGCTGAACTCATTCACAGAACCTGCTTGGAATATTACATATTTTGAGACCATCACAGGGTAGATGACAAGTCCAATTATTGAGAATGCAGCTGTGGAGAAGGAAATGAAAGAAAGAGGAAGAAACAAAATCAGAAACAAAACATAAAGTTTTGAAAACAAAAATACAAATGATAATTACTGGTTGTTATGGGGAATTTGAGTGACTATATTGTATATTGTATGTATTTTTGTTGGTAGCCACCTTGAGTCGCACTTTTGCGAGTAAGGTGGGGTAATAATAATAATAATAATAATAATAATAATAATAATAATAATAATAATAATAATAATAATAATAATAATAATAATAATAATAATAATAATAATAAACTGTCAATCTGAAAAGTAAATGATATCCCACCCACCCACCCAAAAAAGCAGTGGTTTATGTACAGTTGGGGGCTAACCCACACTGGAGTGGAATGTCCAATAAAAGCCAGAATCTTATATAGAGTGGAAGGGAAATGCATAACCATCCTTCCCCAGCAGTCCCCATCATGTGACTGATCACACAGCTAGTTTTGCAACCAGAGTCTGCTGCAGAAGACCCTTCCCCATTTCATAAATTAGACAATTGGCAAAACACGTTGTTTTGAGTTATCAAGTCACTTTCCACTTACAGTGACCTCTGAATTAGTGGCCTCCAAAAGGTCATTTCATTGTGATCCCCACTGAAGTCTTGCAACCTTACATCTATGACTTCCTTTATTGAGTGGATCCATATCGATTATCTTAAGTTGTTCCATTGCCACATTATTTCTAATACTGTACTTAATTTTAATATTACCTATAGGGATACATGTATGTTATTGTAAGCAGGGTTATGAACTTTGCTGAATTTTTGCAGTTCCAACATAACACTTGCGTAGATCTAAAAAGATGGTCCTTTTTTGTTCTGACACCCTGTAACCCTCATGCACCAGGAGGAAAAAAATGGGTTGCGTTATGTAATGTGTTCTGACCTCAGTGAGAATTCCAGTATACTGTACTGAGATTTAGAGTTATGGGGCTTACAGGACCGTCCTGTGGACAACTAGTGACTTGCCTTTACTATTTATCTTAGCACCTTATTCTCCCTTCTTGAAAGCATCTGTTCACGTAAGGGGAAGTTACTTGTTATCTTCAGAAATTAGGTATTCATTCGGCTTCTCTGCCATTTCCCTATCCTTCTTTGTAAACCCTTTAGTTTCATTATCACTCAGCTATCCAGCTGCTTTCCTGGCAAGGTTATTACTCCAGATGTGTTTAAAGAATTATTTATTGTTGGTCTTCATTGTCCATGGCGGTGGAGGAGTCATTAACCTGAGACTGAGATGCCGCCACCACATTACCAATGGCTCCCTAATCTCTCTGCTTTTCTCAGTCTCTACAGGTTATCCCCCTTGGCCACAAGAACGTGAAGCTGCTCCCTGAAGGACAGGTGTTCACTGCACTGAACACCCATCTATGACTCCTATAGGGCATGTGGATGAGTAGTATTTGGTGCAGTATATCAGACAGTTTTCACACCTGTGCCAACTTTCTACCTTCATAGTGGGTTTTGATTAATTTATTTTTAAATTTGTTGGTTCATTTGCCTGAAAACTTAGTAATATGCTAACATAACTGAATTTAGCCCTCCCACTGCTAAACTCACCTGTGTACTCAATCTCCTTTACTCTGGCATGTTGACACTAAGGTTGGGATGCTTCCTCACTAGGGCCATTCTTGTCTTGTGCTTGTAAGCTCTAGAGCTCTACATGGAAAGCCTATGAAACTAAGCAGCGCTATTTACAATTTTCAAGTGACAGTGGCGTAGCGTGCCAATATAATAAATCTAGTTCTGTGTGAGTTCTACAACAAAATAAAACTCTAGAGGACTCAGACATCCTAGCCTAATTCATGAAGGTTAAAATATCTCTGTATTGCTACAGTAAATGAAGCAATTGCAGTCCATTTCCAGGCATCCATCACTAACAAGCTTTTAAAGGTTGATGCGCAGTCTTACCAGCCACAAACAATAAGCCTCCTATTCCTCTTATGAAGTTGAAGCGAAGGGTGTCAATAGCAAAAGCAATGATGGCCAAAGCAAAACAGATGACCACAAGGATAAATCCAACCAGGAAAGTACCTGCTGCACCTTTGCCCCAAGCTGGAAAAAAAATACAAATCAGGGATGTAAATGCTTTAATCTTTTTTTAAAAGGTAGCTAAGCTACAGTTCAACAGATAAACAGAATACATGTCTGTAAATTTGTATAAGTGAATGAGGAGGCTTGTTGACTGATAGGATAACATCGTTCCAGCACAATAGCCAATAACAACCATTGGGCAGCAATCCTGCTTTATGCTCTTTAAACAATTTCATTTAAGGGGGGAAAGGGAATAAGAGATTTAATTTAATTTCATTTAATAGTCATATTTATATATGCCGGCCACTCAGGCAGAACCTGACTCAGGGCGGCATTACAACAAGTTCTAAAAACACATAAAAACACTTTAAAAGACCCATATCCCACCCACTTTAAAAGACCCATATCCCACCACCCATCCCACCCACTAGAGATGGGAGAATATGGCTACAGATCAAGAGCAAGAAAAGCACCTGCTGCAGTCATGTTTGGTAATTTAAGCAGGGCAATTACTAGACACAAACTTTAAAACAGGGGTGGTCAAACTACGGCCCATGGGCCGGACCTGGCCTGGGGCACCAAATCAACCAGCCCATGCTGCAACTGGAAGCAGATGTGCCCCTGTGTATGCACAAAGCACTGCTGTAAATGCACCCACAGCTGTTGTAAATGTGTTTATGACAGCCATGGATGCATTTTAGGGCCAGTGGAACTACGTGACCATCCTGCTCAACCATATGACTGGCTCACGGCATGAAAAGTTTGTCCACCCCTGCTTTAAATATAGACCTGGAGCCCTTTGGGCACCTCTCTCTGCAGGAACCAGTAAGGACCAGTATTTTAACTGTAACCCTGAAGATGGAGTTGAGTTTATGCCTGGGACACAGACCCACACACCCACATCTTGCCTCTCCCCTTTCTCAGGAGGTTTTCCATTGTTTCAGCCAGTTGTTTGATCAGAGCCCCTAGTGAGTCCAAAGACCATACCAGGACACCAAGGGAAGCAAAGACCTGCCAAAATAATACTTGGTTTTCTCAAACAACGTCATTGCATCTCTTTACTTGAATTATTTTTTTCAAGAGCAGCACTCACTGGCCCCATAAAGTAAGTTTTCCAACTACTGGTGGAAAACATGAAGAGGGATACTGGAATAACCTGCAACTGTACTGTAGGCAGGGGATCCCATGTACAGTACCTGTATATCAATGCTTAGAGCCATTTGCAGAGCAAGTTACCCAGAGTTCAAGTGAGAAAAATCAACAGCGCTTGGAAACTTTGCATTTTGGATTATAACATCCATAACATCCCTGCCAGCATCACAATTTCCCAAGCTCTGTGAATCAGTCAGGTATATATTGATATCAAATAATGAATTCAAAGAGGGTAAAACCAAAACTGATCCTGGGATGTATAATGTAAAATATAGAATGCCAGAGCAAAAGTTCATATCGGTTGATGAATAAACACTGCTGCTGCTATGGTTAAAAGCGTACCTCGAGATTTTGTTGGAAATGTAACTAGGAAATTTTTGAAATGGTAGCCGTGTTAATCTATGTTTACAGCATATCATACAGTAAACAAAACAAAAAGACAAAAACATGGCACCTTAGACTAACTGCTGTATTTTAATGTTAGTTTTCATGGATCTAGTCCACTTCATTAAACAGACTAGGAAAGAGTGTGGACAACAACAGATAAGGATGAGGGGGATTCTAGTGCCTGTTTATAATGTATTATCCATGTAGGATACAGTAAACATATTCTGGTGGTGCAGCACTTTGGTAGAGTATATACTGTACTTGTCCCAAGTTTAGAATCTCTTTCTTCCTCTTCTTCTCATTTCTCCTCTATTAGAAATTATCATGGCCACACTGTCTTTGACCAGGGCAGCCCTAACCAGTGATGTTGTTCTACATTCAAACCAGTGCTAAGGTTCTTCAGCCAACAAATTCTTCTTCTCTATTAACTTTATTTTAGTTGTAACCATCTGTACTGTTTGTTTTTCAATATATCATCAATATTTTCTACATTTCTGGCCAGAATCCTGTTGGGAAAACACAGGTTGCAATGGCAAACATGCAAGCTGTTTCTTCTATCTAAAGGGCTCTCTTTCACATGACTGGTTGTGCACTGGTTGCAAAACTGAACTTGTGACCAGTCATGCAACTAGGGATTTTGCCAATCGTGGGCTCCAAAAAGTTTTTTATTACCTTTGATCTTTGCAGATTGATACACAGTAGGCAGCAGCTATGAGGCCAAACACATCTTTATTGGAGGGTATGCAATCTGAACATGTGGTAATGGTGGAGGTACAGCTTCTTTTATACAGCAACACTACATTTGAATATGGATGCACGGTAGCCCATTGGCCACCACCTGCGTGACGTCATCCTGAGTCACACCCTTCTTCAACAGGTGTAGCCGTGGCGGGAATGTTCCCGCGGCTGACAGTAATTGGGGAATTTGTACCATGTGAGCTGAACGCTCGCAGCTGCCCTCTATGGGTAGCTAGCTCGCGTTCCATTGCAGCTGAAAAACATTGTATTCATCACAAGGTTACATTCTTACATCACAGTGGTTACATTCATTCTTAAAGATACAGTGTTTCCATACACAACACCCCTCCCCCTAGGCTGGGACGAAGTCCCTTAACCATTGTGGTTTTCCGCATGTGCGCTTGGGGTGTACGGTAGCTTGGCCGAGCTCGGGGGGAACTAGGGCTTCCGTGTTTCACAGACTCTCGCCCTGCAATGGGGAAAGGGGGCCCTCACATTTGGGGTCTTCCAGCTGTGGGAGGGAGGACCAGGAAAGCGTATCCGCATGGGAGATCTCCTTGCCCGGGCGGTGGGCCAGTGTGTACTGGTAGGCGTTGAGGAAGATGGCCCATCGTAGCATTCTGGGGGACAGAATCTGTGGTGTGGGCTTGCCTGTGGTGAAAATACCCAAAAGAGGCATGTGGTCGGTCACAATGGTGAACTGTCGACCATACAGGAAATCGTGGAACTTCTTTGTTCCCGCGATTATGGCAAGGGCTTCCCTATCTGTTTGTGCGTAATTGCGCTCTGCCTTTGAAAGTGACCTGGAGTAAAAGGCAACCGGGGCTTCCCGCCCATTTTCCAACATGTGGCACAGGACGGCCCCCACCCCCACTGGTGATGCATCACAGACCAAGACTACAGGTTTCCTCAGGTTGAAATGGGTCAGAACGGCTTCTGAGGACAGGAGCCACTTGAGCTCTTTGAAAGCCTTTTCCTGGCTATCTCCCCACCGCCAAACCATGTCTTTCTTCAGTAATTTGTGCAGTGGCTCCACGATGGATGCTTTCCTTGGCAAGAAGGAATGGTAGAAGTTCAGGAGCCCTAGAAATGACTGCAGCTCTGGTTTTGTGGTGGGGCGAGGGGCATTTTGAACAGCCGCAACCTTTGACTCGGAGGGCTTAACACCATCAGGGGTTATCCTGAACCCAAGGAACTCAACCTCCTTCACAAAAAAAAAAACACATTTGTCCCTCCTCTACCTAAGTCCCGCTCTCTCGAATACTGTTAGGGCCGTGTCTAGCCTTTTTGCTAGTTCTGATTCGCTCCCCCCAGTTATCAAAACATCATCAAAGTAGGGGAGAACACCTGGGAGGCCCTTTAAAAGGCGCTCCACGAGGGACTGGAAAATCCCAGGGGGCGAATTTACACCGAACTGTAGGTGTGTTACCTTGAATGCACCTTTGTGCATGATGATGGTCTGTGTAGCAGCGGCAGCTGGAGTTACAGTGAGCTGCTGGTACGCCTGCACCAAATCTAGCTTAGCGAAACATTTACCCCCGTGTAAAGTGGCTAGTAAGTGGCTAACTACCGGCACCGGATATGAATTGGGCCGAATGGCCTTGTTAATCGTACACTTATAATCAGCACAAATCCTAACTTCCCCGTTAGATTTCAATGCTGTAACAATCGGAGTTTCCCACTCCACAGAATCCACTGGAACCAAAATCCCCTAACCCACCAATTTATCCAGTTCCGCCTCAATCTTGTCCTTGAGGGCGAAGGGAACTCTTCTTGGCTTGAGCCGGATGGGTCGGATTTCTGGGTCCAAGTCAAACGAAACTGGGGGGGCCCTGTACTTCCCAAGGCCCTTTTCAAAAACCGCCGGGTGTGCGTCGCACACATCTCGTGTTGGGTCAGTCTCGATGGCATTTATGCCGAACAGTTCGATTCCCAGGGGGGCAAACCACTAAGTCCCCAGGAGGCAACAAGACCCTTGTTTCAGAACTACTAGGGGCAGTTTCTCTGTGAACCTTTTAAACTTCACCGTGAAGTTCCCCACCCCCAACACCGGGATCCCATAACCCTGTACGTCCCAAGTTAGTCTTCAAGGCCCTTAGCTTGGGCGCACATTTGTGGGAATGCGCAGGAACTCTTTCTGCAAAAGGATGGAGTAGGATGACCCCGAGTCTATTTCCATCCTAACTGGGACCCCTTGTAACAGTACCTCAACAAAAAACTGCCGGTGCTCCAGGGACACGCGATTCACTGCCGGCGCGTCATCATCGGAGACCTTTCCGATCCTGGCCGCCTTTTGTCAAGGTTGTTCTGCTGGGCCCTTGTCCTCCATTCGCTGTCGTCTGCACACCTTGGCGATGTGGCCTCGCCGCCCGCAGTTGTGGTACTTGGCCTTTTGGAAAGGGCATTTCTTCTGGTCGTGAGCCGCCCCGCAACCGTTGCACCGCCGGTCTCCTTTGTCGCTGGCACGGCTCTTCGCCACTTGTCTTTTGACCCTCTGCACGTCGTCGTCCTCGCTGGAGCAGGACCCTGCTGCCACAGACGACTCTGGAGACGATGGGGGGCTAGTAGGAGGCCGGGGTGCACGCCAGGCAGCTTGGACTGAGGACTTGGCCCCTTTGAGCACAGCAGGTCTAGCCTTGATGATTTTGACTCCGCTCCTCGCTGCCTCAGCCGCCTGAGCCTCCTGCTGGACCTCGTGGAAGGTCAGGCAGTGGTCCCAGGTCATCAGTTTCCATTGGACCTCCTCATCCCACAGGCTGCACAGCATATGGTCCCTCAGAGATATCTCCAGATCTTTCCACTGGCAGTGGGCGGCCGCTACCCTGAGGTCTGCCACGTAGGCAGACATGGATTCGCCTGGGCATTGGTCTCGCCTCTGGAATATGGCCCGGGCCAGGAAGATTGAAATGGTTGGCTGGAAATGCTCCCGCAACGTCGTCAGGAGGTGGTCAATTGGAACTGCGTCGAACTTCCTGGGTGCCAGCAGGTTTATCAGTAGGCGCAACGTGGCCGGCCCGATCTGGGCTAGGAAATGCGAACACATCTTCCCTTCATCTTCGATGCCAGCAGCGTCCATCGCATGCCGGAACTGGCATTCATACAGCTCCCATTGTTTGGGATCACTGATGTCGAATGGGTATGATTTGACCTTGTGGGACGCCATAACCCACCTTCGTCGCCAATTTGATGTTTGCAGATTGATACGCAGTAGGCAGCAGCTATGAGGCCAAACACATCTTTATTGGAGGGTATGCAATCTGAACATGTGGTAACTTGTGGTAATGGCGGAGGTACAGCTCCTTTTATACAGCAACAACACATTTGAATATGGATGCACGGTAGCCCATTGGCCACCGCCTGCGTGATGTCATCCTGAGTCACGCCCTTCTTCACCAGGTGTATCCGTGGCGGGAATGTTTCTGCGGCTGACAGTAATTGGGGAATTTGTACCATGTGAGCTGAACGCTCGCAGCTGCCCTCTATGGGTAGCTAGCTCGCATTCCATTGCAGCTGAGAAACATTGTGTTCATTAGAAGGTTACATTCTTACATCGCAGTGGTTACATTCATTCTTAAAGATACAGTGTTTCCATACACAACAACACCACACTGTGGGTGTGGTATGGTGGGCGTGGCCAGGGGGCGTGGCCAGGGGGAAAGCCCTGTGTTGCACCCGAAAAAGGACTAGTTTATTTCAAAACTTGGATGGGCAGGGCCAGCCAGAATTTCTGCTACCGGTTCTGGTGAATGGTGCGACCTGCTGATGCCTGCCACTGGATTTTGCATATACATGCCTTTGTACACATTGTTTTTCTAAACAGAAATTTGGCTTATACGTTTTATAGTTTCTTTGTCTTTATTCACTCATTTCTTTATGGTCTATCTGATTTTTCATCTGAGAAGTTCTTAGCATCTTGTGATAAATCTACATTTGCAAAGTTTCCATTTTTTTAAAATAGTCAAGCCAAGCTTAAAATGAGTAAATAAATAATTTAAAGTTCCAGCATGGATTTTTAAAATAACTCCATGTACCTCGGATAAAGTCCGATTCGGATAAAGTCCGATTCGAATAAAGTCGTGGTTTTCATGCACATGTGATGCATCGCATAAAGTTCAAAACCGCTAAAAAAATAGACGTTATCCGAGGTATTTGGTATAGGAACCTTGGATAAAGTCCATTTTTGGGACGTTATCCGATGCATTGCCCATTTGATTCAGATAAAGTCCAAAATTGGATAAAGTCCAAACTTGTGCAACAGAGTTTGGACTTTATCCGAGGTTCTACAGTACTTGAAAAATATATCTGAATGTGTATTTTTTGGGGGGAAAATATGTTCAATGCATAATGGCTGCAAAGCATCTTGACTACATTTAGTATTTAACTAAACTATTAATGAAAATGCTTTTTAAACTTTCATCTTAATTCAGTTCAGTTGGAGCCAGCTTGGCTTTTGGCACCTCAAGATATCTGAGCACACTTTGTTCTACAAAGCTGATTGCAGATAGACAACAAAGAGCTTCTAGACTTATCCCCTATAAAAATGCTTGAAACATTAATGCCCATTAAATAACACGCCCAAAACACATTAAATCTACTTGACTTTTCTGGAAACATTTACTTCAATGTCATTAGAAAAATACAAAAAAAAATCATTTTAGCAGGTTATTGCCCCATCCATTTTTATCCTCTTCTCTCCTTTTTCTGACTATTTACAGACACAGGCATATACTGTACACATTAGAGCTATCTCAATTAAGAAGTTATAGCTAATCAATTATAATCATGCTTTTTAATTAATTGATATTTGCTTTTCATGTGAGAAAAACCAGTTTTCTCATTTTCCTTATACAAGCAAGAATACTTCATTAAGAAGTGAGATTCTAAGCATTGATCTCTCCATTGCTCATTGTGTTTTTCTTCCACAGCTGCTAAAGCCCACGTTTTACTGCCATATGTCATTGTTTTCAAAACCATAGAATTGAACAAATTTGCCTTTTTTCTGGCTTAGCTTTTGACTTCAAGATGGCTGGCACTTCTCTGAATTTACTCCATGCGACTCTCTGTCTTCAAGGGCTGGCCATGTTGCATGCAAAAGTGACACTAGATGGAGTGCCAGTATAATGAATTGGTGTCCAAGATATTGCAAAAGACCTAGGGGAAGACCACCTCACAAATAGGAAGACTTTTTCAAGAAAAATGTTGGACCAACATGGAGAAGAACTGCCATGGACAGATTGTTATGGACAGAAACTGTGCGGAATGTTGTAGCGGAGACGTCTACTCAGACAAGGACTCTTCATTGAATAACGAATCCAAGGTATCCAAGGTAAGCAAGAATATCTCTACTAAAATAGCAGTTGCAGTGTAGATACTACTAATAAAAAAGAATGGCTAAAATCCTTTGGGTGGCTACACCAAAGCAGGCATAGAAAGCATCAACACGGAAATGGACCTTCTCAGTGGTGGATTGTCTTCTTGGAACTCATTTTGTTTTGAAACTTACTAGGCCTACCCCATCTGGAACTGGTGAAATCAGAGCCTTTTCCAATATTATCCCCCTACACTTTTGGTGTGGTTAAACACATGGAGAAGTCATTTTTTTCATCCCATGTGTTTATGACTTATCCCAATGATTACCATTGGGTTTTTAATTACAGTGGTACCTCATACAACGGTTTTAATCCATTCCATGGGGCTCATTGTTGTACGAAACAATTGCTATACGATGCATGCATCGTATAGCAATTTTCCCTATGGGATGCATCGTACAATGATATATTTTTTTTGTTAAGTGGTTTTTCCCATTGAAAAATTGTTGCACTATTTTTTTCCATAGGGAAAATTGTTATGCGGAACACCATTTCCCCCCAAAACCTAATTGTTATGTAATTTCGTTGCTATATGGGGCGATTGTTGTATGAGGTTCCACTGTATCTGTATTATCTTTTATGTACAGTATATTGTGTATTTTTAAAATGTGCACTGATTTGGAATGGTGTGGGATTTTTATTCTCTTTTTGTGAACTGCCCAGGATAATGATTTATCATTAAATGGGTAGTACAGTTTGTACATTTAATAGGGACTGTGGTGGATCATTGGTTAAGATGTTGAACTTGATGATTGGAAGTTTCAGCAGGTCAGCAGTTCAAGACCCGAGTGCTGCACGAAGAAGTGAATTCCCATCTCTATCCCAGCTCCTACCAAACTTGTGGTTCGAAAGCAAGAAATTGCAACTATATAAACTTAGCAAACAAACACATAGCTATGCAGGTATAACTCCAATGGCTTCTATTTCAGGAGGTGAATTGCTTGGTTTAAGAAATGACTATAGACATTTTCCATTGCATAATGAGTTGTGACTGACTCAACAGTTTAGGTATCTGGCTGTGAAATCAGAAGTGCTTCCCCGAAAAGCTAACCTTTGTAGTTATGGGCAAATTGCATGGTTAGGAAACCTCCAGTAAAAGGGAATGATAAACCACTTCTGTGTATTATGTACTAGAAAACCCTGAAAAGTGTTGCCAGAAGTTAAAATTGACTTGACAGCACACAATTATTACTTCACTGAGTTGTGAGAATCTCTGATTATTTCTTAACTGGAGGCAATTCACCTCCAAAACGTAATGCTGTGTTCATTATGCCAGCATAACTATACAAGAAGATTTGGGTCATTAATTTAGAAAATATTGGAAAATATTCTTGGCAATTAATCAAAATAATCTTTTAAAGCTATCAGTAGGTTTGTACCAATTTATCTAAATAATTAAGAGGCTGATAGTTCTGCCTCAATATTTCATATGTCATTGAAGATAACATTGTAATAAATTAATGGAAAAAGTTGCTATTTAGAAATTCTTTCATACCCAGTAGCTTAAGGAAAGACTCGGCTTGTCAAAGCCAACTTGTCAAAGATTTTTTATTGCATTTAGTCAACCTTTTAAAAGTAATCCCATTATTCACTGCAATGTTCCAAGAATCATCTGTTGTCTCCTTACTGCAGTTGCTGAAAGAGTTGTTGTATTACTTGTTGTGTGGCTCACTGCTCCTTGACAATTCTCTCCAATTCCCTTATGAAAAGGCATCTAAGTTGCTGATTGTTTACTCTGATGGAAGTGTTTGGGAGTATATCTGCAACCAGCATGGTGGGTAATTTTGACACTTAAGTATAAATGAAAAACTATTTTGCTGCATATCTATCTACATAGTTTAATTTTGATCACAGGCAGTATGTGTTTGAATTCTCTTCATACATACTATATAAAGCACATCTGTTTTGAAATGTACAATGCTTCTCTCTCTCTTCTAGCGAGACAATCAATGAGAGAGTATGAGAATCTTCTCATAATCTCTCATTGATTACCTCGCTAGAAGAGAGAGAAAAGCATTATACATTTAAAAACAGATGCATTAGAAAACAGGAAATCAATCTGAAAAAGATAGTGATTCCAGGGCACATGAAGGATTGTACTTTGATTATGAGAAAAATAAATTAGGACAAAGATATCCCCTTGTAAACATTACACTACATTAAATTATTAATTCCAATTCAATTAGAACTTTAGATGACTGGGTCTTTTGAAATCAATATTCAAGTAATTCCCATTGACTTATTAAACTTTTCCAGCTGGGACCAAGAACTGATTTTGCCCATATATTTTAACAAAACAGGAAAGTGCTGCTACAATTTTGATATAATTTGCACCATTTGTCCTTAAATATTTTGTATGTGCCTGCATGTCTTCCAAACACACTCCTTACTTGCAGTTTGATGTGGTGCTACCTAGCATTAGTTCTATAATATGATTTTGTTCAATTCTACACAACAAAATGTACATGTTCTTTGTAAGTGTCTACCTGTGGCAGGCTAACACACAAATAATTTTATATCAATACAAAACCAGAGCTGCAGTCATTTCTAGGAAGCTATTAACCAAACTTGATTTATACAGAGATGTTCCATACTCGTGGATATCAAATCATTCATTTAAAGCAGAAGTTCTCAACCCTTTCAAGCTGGAGGCTGGTTCACGTTCCCTCAGACAGCTTTGGGGGCAGGACAGCCATTTTTCCCTTCCTCCACCATCTGGCACTTCCTAGTGAGGTGGAGGCAGTGGGGGCCACATGAAATGGTGCCATGGGCCACATCTGATCCATGGACTGCTGGTTGAGAATCTCTGATTTAAAGCTTTAGGAATTACTATTCATCGCATATAACATTAGGAATACCCCAAAACTGGAAACGCAACCTCTTTTGCCATTCCAGCCTGAAATCTCTGGAAGCTGTACTTGAACACAGCAATGTTTCCTGTCTCAACACCCTGCTCTGGAGAATGAGAAACAATAGTATAGTGAAAAACAAAGCCTCACCACATTCATCAATGAAACCTTATTACCTTTTACCCCAAAATGCTCTTTCCCTTCACAGCTATATAGATATTATATCTACAGCTATATAGATATAAATTCAGAAGTCATATCTGTCACTGGCATATAGCCTTCATTATTGGGATTCTTACCATATTCCATTAGTGACCTGCATTGCCATTCATTCTCTAATGCACATATTTTCCATAACGAGCCTTGTATTGCAAATGGCAGGGTTTGTGAGCCGATCCAACCCCAACCAATCAGTGAAATGATGCCAAAAATCATTGCCAAGCCCAGAAGAAGAGGCAAAATCCATCTGCAGCGGGTATAATCCAAGCCGTACTTAACCATCTTGTTTAAGTCTTCTTCAGTTGCTTGACTGGTAAGTGAAAAGGACTTTTCTGCTACTCAATTAGGAGTCTGGGAAGAAATCTGGTTTAATGAAGGTGTGTGGAAAGGGTGTGTGAGCAGGATGTGTAAGTCAGAGAAACAACAAGAAGAAAGAGGACAAAGAGGAGAAGGCAGAGAAGCAGCTTGTGTGAACCAGACAAACACTAAAGAAAGCTCCACCTTAATTTCAACAGACAAGTCACTACAATAACCTGTTGAGCTGGAAGGAAAATTTAAGGTTGGGAACGTGCTCATTTTGGTAACTCTTCTTCTTTAATCTGGTACTAATTATCTTAAATATAGTCAACGCCCTGTAACCATTAGCATTTTGCCTCTTCACAGTGGAAAAATTTCACACCAAAGGGCAACACAGTGTTTCAGTGGAGTATAAGTAAACAAAAGCACTCCACTTATTTAGACAAGTTATTAAACAATTTGGTGAAGTTTCTTTGGTTTTATCACTAATGTACAAAGACTTTAAAAGGAAACAGATGCTAAAGCTTCAAGTGTAGGCTGCTACCAAGGCAGGGGTGCCCAAATTATGGCCAATGGGCTGGATACGGCCCCCGAAGTCAATTCATCCAGCCCGCACTGCCCTTGTCACTCCCGGAAACATAAGTAAAACACACCCGTATGCACCCCTGGTATAAGCAGAGAAAATGGCAGCTTAAAATCTATATCATACCATTGCAAAACAGATTTCAAGGCATGTTTTATTTCTACTTCTGGTGGGAGGAACCATGTGACTGGTCCACTGAACCACGTGACCAGTCCACAGCACAAAAGGTTTGGGCACCCCTGTACTAAGGAGATATCACCACTACAAAAAAGAAGATATTTTAGTTTTAAGGGATGGATTTCATGAAAGAAACTCAACAACTGTAATTTGATAAAAGTGTTTCTGCCTGCCAAACTGTATCAAACCATTACGTGACCTGTTAGCTTGATTGTTTTTAAGAATTTTTACCTGCTGAAACCACTGTCATCTGTCCTTATGCAGTTCACAGCTTTCACCTTTAAACCGAAGGTGGCATCCTGTAGCGATGAGAAACACACACGCAAGGTCAAGTCATGGGGTGAGGCGACACTGAGGGCATACAGTGATACCTCACACAACGTCCAAACTTGGTTCCACAAGTTTGGACTTTATACAGATTTGGACTTTGTATGAGGTATGCAAAATCCTAGCCACAATGCCTCATACAACATCCAAATCCTTGCTGCGATGCCTTGTACAACGTCGTTTCCATAGAGATACATTGTACTGTAACAGCACAGATCTCAGGGCAAAGTCAAGGAAACAGACGGGAAACTGACAGAACTTTAAGAAAACATTGTCTAAAGGCTAAATACATTACAAAAACATGTCAAACAACCCTGATTGTCCAAGAACCTAAAGAATTCTGCAAAAATCCCAGGAATGCTTCTAAAAATTCTGACGGAAAAAAAATCAAAAAAATCAAAAATCGTGCTCAAAACCACTCCTAAACACTCTTCGCTTCATGCAAAACCCACAAGAGCAATGCATGCATGTGTCCTGCCTTTTATACTGCCCAGGCACAATACAACCTGGGAAACACCCCAATGCCTCATACAAAGTCGCAGCGACTTTGTATGAGGCAACTTTTTTCAAGGAATTAGGCGATGTTGTATGAATTCGATGTTGTACGAAGCGGACTTTGTATGAGATATTACTGTATTAGCTATCATGGTCAGCCACCTCAGGCATACAATTTTGGAATATCATGAAAGCACAGCAGATTGTTGCTTATTTAATTTATTGATGTATCTTATTGGTAGAGATAGAGAAGTGCTTGTGTGGATTCCTACCTCCTGTGCAAAACAAAGCTGGCTTTAGGTAGTGCACTCCTTAACCTGACTGGAGTGGTGTGTTTTTATGTGCTACTCCACTTTAGGGCGCAAAGTCTTTGAGTGTATTGCTGAAGAATCCAGAATTAATGTATGTCCCCAGTAGCACCTCCCCTTTTACGATGTGCTATGAAGCTATCCCAAGAAGAGCTTTTATGCAGATGCCAGAAGAAATATTGGACACTACAGATAATTAGTCAATGGCCCTCTTCACTTGATTATCCCTGTGTGGGGCTGTGTAAAAGCCACATTGACCTGCTGTTACATTGGATGGGGTCACTCATTCTGCCAGTTACAGAACACTAGACATGCCAAATTTATACCCGTCAACTACAACATAAAGTATCAGATAAGGTTCTCCAAATAAAAAATTAAATAAGATAATTAATACATTTCAAATGTTGGTACAGCTACTGGACCTCTGAGATGTGATATCATCTTGTAGCCTCTGCTATGGTGGCCATATGTCCTCTTTGTCCTTCACATTAGGACAATCCTCCTTTCCATGGTGTTCTCTGATGTGATACTTGTGTCTGGCCAGACATCTCACTACGGTAATGGAGTAGATGGTACATCCAGCGACTCAATGCTGAGTGTTGGGCTACGGTAAATAATCTGACTCCCTAAAGGAGCCAACAGCTACAGGCGGATGAGCCCATTTAAGTGGGGGTGATGGTCCCCTCAGTAGAGGAAATGTCACTGGAAACCATCATATTGGGCTCAATGACAAAATGAGCAGAGGAGAGACCATTTCACTATTATGATTCCCAATGGTCATGGAGGCGGAAGAGACCATGCCAGATGGACTGGCTGTGAAGGTGCACCTTGTTAATATTCTCAATGCTGCGGCAATCCATTGCAGTCCTGGTGTTAAATCCTGCATGTCTCATTTTATACATGCCGCAGGAGATGGCTCTGTGATCATAGTGTGTGGGGTCACTTTATGGCAAGCTGGGATCCACCCAGTGGTGGGCATCAGCAGGTTCGCACCAGTTTGCCAGAACCGGTAGCAGAAATTCTGGCTTATCCCGCCCATCCAAGTTTTGAAATAAAGTAGTCCTAATTCTGGTGCAACGCAGGGCTTTCCCACTGGC
This sequence comes from Bradypodion ventrale, assembly GCA_035047345.1. Lineage (NCBI taxonomy): Eukaryota > Metazoa > Chordata > Lepidosauria > Squamata > Chamaeleonidae > Bradypodion > Bradypodion ventrale. The sequence continues at coordinate 108,105,798 of JAWDJE010000001.1, read as the reverse complement.
CATGCCCACCATACCACAGCCACAGTGTGGTAGTAAAAAAATTTTGGAGCCCACCACTGGATCCACCATAAACAAATTCACCCCAATGGCATTTTTCCTGTTTGTCATTCTTCTGTGAAAATAATTTCTAGGGAGAAATGTATACAGTACTGTACTCGGATACGAGTAGTAGCCGATGATTAGCGTGAAAGCACATAGACAAAACTTAAAAGAAAAGGGATATCAAAGTGTTCAGGAAATTGAACTATGCCTTATTTAAGAGTTCCATGGGATGTAGCATTTAAGAATGCTTGACCATTATAGTGCCGTATTTGTTAAATGAATATATAAAGAAAAAAGGTGACATGAAATTATGTATACTTTAAATGCAATCTATGTAGTCTATATAGCTACATTTGTAATCTAAGAATAGAAAAATGCTTTTTAATGAGGAAGTTAGGAAAAAAAGAGAAATTGGATAAAAGGCAGGGGCAAGATAACCTGCACTGGCCAGTGAGTGCCACATTAGCCTGGCAATCACTTTGCTTAAGTGGTAAGGTAAAGGTAAAGGTTTCCCTTGCTCGAAAGCCAGTCGTATCCGACTCTAGGGTGCAGTGCTCATCTCTGTTTCTAAGCCGAAGAGCCAGCGCTGTCTGCTTCTGCAGACGTTTCCGTGGTCATGTGGCAGGCATGACTAGACACCGGAGCGCACGGAACGCTGTTACCTTCCCACCGAAGTGGTCCCTATTTATCTACTTGCAATTTCTTGCTTTCGAACTGCTAGGTTGGCAGGAGCTGGGATGAAGACGGGAGCTCATTTCCGTCCTGCAGTACTCGGGAATCGAACTGCTGACCTTCCGCTTCCCAGTCAGCGTCTTAGCGACTTGAGCCACTGCAGTAACCCTTGCTTAAGTGAGCAGGGGACAAAATAGCTAAAATAAAGATGGGGAGCAGTGATGTCATCCTTTACAAAATATAAATATGAGGGATTCTCATGGTGTAAACAGCACAGGTTGTAATGACTATGCTTGAAAATATCAGAAACCATATCAGAAGGATAAATTAATCGACGGACGTATTTTATGTTTGGCTGTAAATTGTTTTGTTTTTTTAGATAATTGATGTGCCAACTGGGAACAGAAATAGCTAAACAAAAAGAATAATTTTTAATTGTTTTAGTTTTGTTCTCTTTTGTATCTTACAATGTCAATGCATTTCACCCTAGTTAAAATGAGTTAAAATGCCTCTTTATAGTTTTAATGCTTTTTCATCTTCTTTGTCTGCTAAAATTAAGCCCACTTTTGGTGAATCCATTCCGTAGTTCTTTTCACCTGGCCTTGTGTGAGTAAAATTAGCCAGCACAAGGTTGCTATTATCTATGGTATGCCCAACTATGGTTCAAAAATACCACAATCTTTGAGGAGGCTCTTTTTATATACCCCAGTTTCGGTGTTGGAAGATTTATTATTCCTTAGTTGGAGAAAGGAAATGTTTTCGCTTTCAATGTTAACTGCTTCCCTTTGATCCATTCCATAAAAATCTTGCAGTTGCCTTATCTCAGGCATTCTCAACCTATGGCCCATGGGCCGGATCTGGCCTACGGCACCATTCCAGCTGACCTGCGCCCTTGCTCCCTCCGGCGTCACCGCTGTAGCCGCTGCCCATGTCCCCTCTTTTGGCTTGACGTGTCCCAAACACGACTCCATAACAGGGCGGATGTTGTAAAAAGGCTTACAACATCTGCCCTGCTACAGAGCAGTATTAGGGACATGCCAAACCAGGTGGAGGGGACAAGACAATGGCAATGGCAGCTGAAGCAGAAGACGCATGCGGCTGCCCAGGTTTTTCCCAGGGTCACTCTGACAGAGCACGGGCAAGGACAGTCAGGACCCCTCCTTCATCCACGGCAGGCCAGTAAGTAGGGAAGCGGTGGTGGCATGGGGGGTGTTGGCAGAGTGGACTGGTGGTCCCTGGCAGGATGGTGGGGTCTTGGAGCAGTCCTGTCGCAGCAGCAGCAGGGGGAAAACATCAGTCTGGTCCACCAACAGTCTAAGTGGCGTGATCCGGCCCCCAGCTTTAAAAGGTTGAGAATCGCTGCCTTATCTCATTAAAGCATAGCAGCTGTATTTATCTTTCTTGAAAGTGTAGCCAAGGAAGCCACAATACAAGTATATTAGTGAATTGTGTTATATTCACAGTTTATTGTTATTTCTCTTTATGCAACTAATGTAAGCAATAAATAAATAAATAATTTTGCTTGTCATTTATACGCAGCTTTTTTAAAAATAATTGATCACGTTAAATGAAAGGAGGGATTTTTTCTTGCAATGTTTATTGAATCCCAATATTGTGAGTCTTTAACGCTTTTTCCAGAAATGCAGGGAATCAAAAGAATATAGCTTCTGAAAGACAGATAACATGTTTACTGTGCATAGGGAGCATTTTTTATGTCTTTGACACATTTCTTCCTCTGTGCAAAACTTCTCAACAGGGCTGGGGAAAAGCAGGTTCAGTACAATCATTCCTTAAGCCATGAATCTCACTACGTGACCTTTACTGGACTCTTGGCCTAGGTTACCTTGGAAAGTTGTGCTGGAAAGGATCATGGGCACTTCACTGAACAACTGGAAGAAAGGCAAGCTGCAAAGTAATAAATAAGTTTAACAAGAAGACTCACCAATCTAACTGAAATCAGTGGCACTGACATTGCATTAGATCAGTCTGTTATGGCAGTGCAAAAATGATTACACTCCAAATAGGATTTGCCTGAGAGATTCACACAGAGCTCAAAAACTACCATAAACTAATTAATTATAATTATAGTTCCATGGCAGTAAAGAGTTTGTTTATTGCTCGTCTATGTCACCTTTCTCCTGGTAGCTGGCTTAAAAATGACTAATAAAGACAAGAGTTAAAAGCAACATACACAAAGCAATTTTTATTTTAATTTAACAAATACAAAGTACATAAAACGCTAAGCATAATCATCCAGTGCCCAAGGACACATGTGCCCAATGGCTTGCGCACACTTGGGAATCCCAGCAGACTCATTAATTACTAGCTAGAACTGACTGAACATCACACGTTTGCCTTCCAAGTGCTTAAGACAACAGGACTTCAGCAAACATTAAGTACCTGCCTCTTGCTACAGGGGACGTTGAGTGTCTTCAGAGTGAGAAAAAATAGGACTTACGCAAAGGGTGTCTTCTTTCATTATTTCCACTCTTTAAAACATAATAGTTCTGTGAGAAAACCAAAAGGGCAAGAGAAGTCTCCAAAAGCAACTTTTGTCGTTTCAAATTCCTGTGTTTTCAGATGTTCCAAATGGACTCTGCTAAAAATGATTCAACAGCACTTCCCAGAGTTAGGCTTAATCCTTTGTCAAAAGGATCTGTACCAAACTCCCACTGATTCAATGGGCATAATCTAGTGCAATCTATAACACTAAACTACAGAATTTTAGCCACAGTCTTAAGAATCTGTTCTAAATGGGATTTAGATATGGGTAAGATAAAGTAGCCATTAAATTAAATTAATATTTATCTACTTGCAATGTCTTGCTTTGGAACTGATTGGTTGGGAGGAGCTAGGACAGATGGGAGCTCACTCCGTCGGACAGCACTCGGGTCTCAAACTGCTGACCTGCCAGCCTTCCAGTGAAGTTCAGCATCTTAACCACTATGCCACCCTAAGCCATAAGATGTGGGCACAGCTTTCTCTCTCTCATGCGCGATTCAAGATTATAGTTTCGAAGAAAAAGAAAGGATTCTCCAAAATTCTTAGAAAAAGTTTATTCCAATATGCATTTCTATTGAAGTTGATCAGGTAAGCATAACATTACACCAGATGGATCTGGGTAGAAGTACAGTACAGTTCCAGTATGCCTTCTCTTCCAGATTTAAAAATTCTCACTTGTGAAATATTAAGCACATTACATTATTTGGAAATATATTGACAATTTGGAGCAACACAAGGCTCAACACTTACAAAATACCAATATGGCTTATAGATTCACACGAAAGGCACAAACCCATCTACTTGGAATGTATTTTACAGTAAGCAGTTATAATAATTTGTCAGAAATTATTCTGGGTTGAAAGGATTTTTGCTGGAGAAACTCCGCTCAGGGGACACCCGAATGAGGCTCCTTTCATGTCCCCAAGCAAACAGTGCTTAATAGAGAGCATGCTGAATGCACATATCAGAGGTGGAGCTCCAATGGAACCTGTCACCACCACCACCTGTTTCAATTTTGTCTTGAAAAGGCCCCTTGCATTGAAACAGGGGGGCTGGCTAAACTGCCCCATATCTGCTTTCCTGGACATTTCTGTGGCAAGTTGGTCTGCTTTTCCTTCCAGCATCTAAGTCTATGAGGACACTGGAGTAGCAAAACTCACCACAAAGCACAGCTCATCCCATCAGGTTGTTTTACTATTTCATGGAGCTCTTTTATCCCTTTCACAGTATATGTAGACACTGGGAGCAGGATAAAAGCAAGGCAGCTATCAGGGCAGCTTCTGGTATAAATAAACAGGTGTTCCATGCCAGCGAACAATTTTTCTTTAAGTTTGACAGATGACAACTGCAGTAGAGCAATAATTTAAGAACTTTTATTTTGCTGCTACCTTGTAAGACTGCAGCAAAGTAAACACTTCTCCTGATTGTCTGCAGAAGATCAGGGAAAGTATACTTTATATTCTTAAGTTTGCTAGATGATTGGTAGAAGATTGCTGCAGAACAGCAAATTTTAATAAATAGCACTTCCCCTGATCATCCCCAGAAAATCAGGGAAAGTGTTTACTTTGATGCAATCATATAAAAAAGTGGGAAAATTTGTATTTCTGCTACAATTGGATGACTGCAGCAAATTATTCATTTCCCTATTGTCTGGGGATGTCAGGTGATATATAATTTGGAGGAGCAAAATGCTGTTGGAATGTGGGGATCATGCCAAACGGTATAACACACCAGCCTTATACTGGGCAGTGTAAGGTAGTTTGTCCTTGCTCAAAAGCCAGTTGTATCCAACTCTAGGGTTCAGCGCTCATCTCTGTTTCAAAGCCGAAGAGCCAGCGCTGTCTGCTTCTGCAGACATTTCCGTAGTCATGTGGCAGGCATGACTAGACACTGGAGTGCATGGAACACTGTTTATGTTCCCACCGAAGTGGTCCCTATTTATCTACTTGCAATTTCTTGCTTTCGAACTGCTAAGCTGGCAGGAGCTCATTCCATCCTGCAGTACTCAGGAATTGAACTGCTAACCTCCCATCTTCCAGTCAGCGTCTTAGCCACTTGAGCGACTGCAGTGTAGACAGGCTCAAAGTAATGTTGGGGGGAGGGGCTGAGCTGCTTTTGGCCTGGGGACACATTTTAAAATCAGAAGAAATAATGTCTAGTGAAAGAGCGAACGGGGAATGCAGCCTTTCAATGTCGAGGCATCTGTAGCCGTGTGACCTGTGAAGCTGCCCAGACCTGTTAGATGTATTTATTCCATTTTTTCATCACATGTCTGTTAGACCATCTCTTGTAACTGTCTTTAGTTCCAATCACATTTACTTCAGAATGAAGGCCTGAGCTCTAGGTGTAAAGAATAACTCGAGCACATGATGGTCTTGCAGTATAAAAAGGGTTCCAATTTTTTTCTGGACATCAATTTATTGAGCACGGTATTAGCATAAAGGAATAAACTACACCAAGCCTACTGTTTCCTACATAAAAGCAATTACTACCAAAATAGCAACCTCATATTTAGATATCAAAATACACAACACAGGTCCTTCTGCTTCCTTTAATACACACTACTGCCAGATTGGAAAATGCATACATGTCTAACAAGAAACTAAGGAATTATTTAACTATTTCCATGCTATCAGCCCAGTCTTCCTTGTGCAGCAAAAAAACAAGTTTGTTTGTTTGTTTTAAAAATGACATTTTATTATGTCAAACTATCATGGATTATGGACTGGGATGCTGTCTTCAAAAGCTTGCACCTCAGTAATATTTATTAGTCTTTAATCTTTTACAAAGATCTTTCGAGGTTTTGTGGTTTGTGATGAGCACTGTTTGTCACTCATAATTAAGTGAGAATATGGTGATTCAATAATCAATTTTCCGTGATAAAAAGTGGGAATAATCTTGTTTTATGAACTCAAAACCGTATTTTGTATCATCTTCACATCAAATACGGTTCACATCATTATATCCATAGGGTTTTATATTACCCAGAACTTCATCTTCCCAGTTGGGAAGACAGCAGAAAAAAAATGCACAGCCTATCACTACAATTGTGCTTGCCCAACCAAAGCCATAGGCCCAACTGAACATGTTACTTCCTGTCAACTGGACATCTTCAGTATACATCACTGGATAGATGACCAAGCCTATAATCTGGAAGGCAGCTAAATGGAAACAAAAAGAAAAGCAATTGAGGGTTACATTCATGAACAGGCATTGATGCAAACTGCATTCCTGTTAAGTGATTAATTAAAAATGACAACCATTACTACATAACTTAAGACTTTCATAGTCCTAACATATTACAGTTTAGCCCTAACACAGTGATGGCAACCCAATGGCACGCATGCCAGAGGTAGCACTTGGAGCTCTCTCTGTGGGCACCCATGCAGTCACTCCAGCACAGAGTTTGTGCCACCCCTCTGCCCAGCAGCCCAATGGGAGTGCTCCATCCCTCCCCAGCACAGAGTTCACTCCACCCCTCTGCTCAGCAGGCAAATGGGAGTGTTTACTTCCTCCCTTGTTGCTGTGTTGGCACTTTGTGATAAATAAGTGTTTTGGGGGGTTGCAATTTGGGCACTCAGTCTCTAAAAGGTTTGCCATCACTGCCCTAACATATGATATTTAGGAAAAATCAACAACAGCCAGTATCCCATTATTAGTCTGCACCAGAGTAGACCCACTGGTCAACTGCTGAATGCTATACCAACACTTAAGAAAATCTCTTTGACTATTCCAGTTGGACTAGCAATGGGATACTGGCTAGTATGTTCTGAGAGCAAGTTAAGTCATGGCTTTTCAACCCAGTATTTAGTTTGCAGATAACACACTTATGACAGTATCCTTTTGATCCATTGACAGCATCTCTGCCAAAACGGCACTGTGTAGGTATGGACTGCAGCGCCCTCATGTTCTCAACATTGGGAATTCTGCTTACCTAAGAGAGTAATGGATACTTATATGTGCAATCTTGGTAAATATTGTTGAGTTCTTACAAAAAAAGATAATGAACCCTGGTAAATAAGACCAAGCCACATATGGCTTCTCGGCTCCAGGGGTTCCTGAATGAGACAGGTTATCTAGATCCATTTATATCTGCTTTCTATCTACCTACCTTAGGAACTTGCCAGGGGGAATATGTTCCTGTTGAGTCTGATGCTGATACCATTGACCATGGTATCCTTCTGAACTCTCTCTTTAGGATGGGACTTGGAGACATAAGGGAGAATCCGAAAGCTAATGCTGGAGGACTCATGTTCAACACCCTGGCTGTTAGCTTGTCTCTCATGGTTCTGCTTTGCACTATTTAACATTTACATAAAACCACTGGAAGAGACTGCCCTGAGGTTTGTTTTCTGGTGTCACCACTAGGCTGATGACACCCAACTTTATCTCTGTTACTCATTACTTTAAAAAAATCTTTTTGAACTCTAATTTTCATTTACCAGTAGGCATTTAAGATGGATCTCATGGGGAAAAATACAGCTAGTTTGTCTCTACATATTATCACTCTATAAAGTCAGAAACAAGGCTATTTGCTGACACTTCTCCTATATGAAAAATACTTATCTAACTATTCCTGATGAGTCAGATTTCTATATACTATTTCAAATCTTAGATACAGATCCATAACTGTTATAATCTTGATTATTTCTGTATTACCCCATGGCTAGTGTCAACTATGAATGTCTGGAATGAGAATAGAATCATCTCTAGAATAAGAGGAGTCATTGTTTTGGGATGGTCACATCAGTGATAAGCAATATGTTTAAGAACCAGCCTTAGCTGCGGTCTTACCAACAACGAAGAGCAAGCCTCCAATACCTCGAACAAAGTTAAACCGCAGTATTTCAATGGAAAATGCTATCACTGCTAGGACGAAGCAGATGCAAAGGATGAAGAAACCAACAAGGTAGGTAGCAGCAGCAGCTTTCCCCCAACCTTTGTAAAAGAAGAAAAAATGGGGGAAAGGGAAAGATTGAGAAGAAAAACATATTTAATATATAAACATGCATGGACATCTATCAAGCACTCCTTGGGGGGGGGGGGGGTCTCCTCTTCCTCTTTTTAAAAAATCTCATTTAAAAATAATTTAAACTAGTAGAAAAATGTGGAATGCAAATCAGCTTAAAACTGGATTCAGAAAATGATTTCATCTATCTTATTCACTAATTACTAATAGCTAATAGTATTTAACTATTTTTTGTTTTGTTGTTTTGTTTACTCTCTGATATGCTTGCACAGACTAACACGGCTACCACTTTGAAAATGTGAATAAAACAGGTATCAATGGAAACTCATAACTTGGAACTCAAGTCCCACTGATTACAACAGGTTTACTCAAGATAATATTAATGATATATTTATTAGAGCTTAATACATGTAATTATAAAATAAATCATAAATGGTTTTTTAAAAATAATAAAATGGCATAATAAAAGTGTAAGGCAGATACACAAATCTTCTCTGAATCACATTAAACTGTCTAAAATGTTGTGTGCATTGTGTGATGCATTTGGGGATGCAAAACTCCAGAGTTTTAGAACAATTAGACTGGGATTTAAGTACAGTATCTTAAAACGAATGTTAAACACTGCGCACAAAGGACTCTTAACTCACTGAGAAATCTAATTCAAAGACTATTTGACTGCTGGGACTTCTCCTATCTAAATAATTAAGGCACTTGCATGTATTTCCAGATTTCATCAGCAGAGGATGCAAAAGTCCCTAGAAAAAGCAAAATGTATAGGCCAGACATTGTCATATCCAAAACAATGAGTAAGATGAACTCCTGTTATATGCTTCCATTATTTTAGCCAGTGAGTTCAGTAAAACTAATGAGATACTGAAAGTAGATGATCAGTGGAAGCCAGCTTAAAGTAACATGTCGTCGAATTTTACCCATAAGTGCACTCCGGTGTTTAGTCATGCCTGCCACATGTCCATGGAAACGTCTGCAAATGCTATAAACAGAGACTAGCACTGAACCCTAGAGTTGGATACAACTAGCTTTCGAGCAAGGGCGACTTTTATCTTTAAGAAGGAAAAAATGTGATAGCCATTCAACATGGTCTAATTGAAATGCCCCATCATCAGATAAATTCAGAGAGCCTCCAAATTAAAACTATACTTTATTCATTTGAAGGGCAGGGGAAAGCATATATTGAGAAATTAGATTGAGTCAGATTTCTACAAGTCTAACTGAAGTAAAACCAAGATTCATATTTGCTTCTCTTCATGCTGCTAAATCATTAAACTCAAGTGTTAGATATATCAGGAAGCAAAAACAAAAACACTGTAGCACTTTAAAGACTAACTGCTATATTTTTAATGTGAGCTTTCATGGATCAAGTCCACTTCTTCAGACATAGGAATGAAATAGCAAGGCATGAGCTTATATACACCAAATACAGAGTCATAGAGTGATTAAATCAGAATGACATCATCATGCAAATCAATACAGCTTCCCACAGCTGGCAGTGGTAGATAATCTCCTGGTTGTTATTCGGATCTGCTCTAACTGTCCCTTATTCAATTTTTAAATGTGGGGAATTACAAAACAAGCAACTGGCATTGAATGCTAATGAAGTTAACCTCCGTGTTGTTGTGTGAGCACATCCCTCATTCTGTGAGACATGCTTGAAATGTCCCCTATTCAATTTTAAATGTGGGGAATTACAACACAAGTACCTGGCATTGAATACTGATGAATTTAACCTCTGTGAGACATTCTGTGAAACAGAATACTGTATTATGAGGGTGGTATATTATAACAAAATATATAGCAACATATACAATCTTTGTATCAAATTTGATAATGTCCTATAAAACCTTGGCTAATATTAAAACCCTTGTGGTGGGTGTCCAACAGATGGATGTACAGTATTTGATTTCTGCTGTGTCTCTGGATCCTAGACTTGTAATTTCTCTGTTCCAGAATTGCAACCTTCAGGTCCTGGATTGTGTCCAGGTACTGGAGATTAAAATGGTTTGAAACAGGTTTCTCTGTGTTGCCATTCTGGATGGCTGTTGCTTGTTTTGTAATTCCCCACATTTAAAATTGAATAAGAGACAATTAGTCAATGAGTCAGCGAGTTCAGCATCTTAACCACTTGAGCCAATGCAGTCAACAGCAGTATTCAACTTTTCAAAACTCAGAAAAATACACAAAATACATTTATAAACAACTCCAGTCCAGGAAGCTTGCTTTGATTAAGTAAGTTGTGAGGGGTACTATTGAGTTGTTACTGTTATGGTTTTCTATTGTATTCTGTACTGTGTTTTGCTATATTGTATCTTTGCTTTTTCTTATACTGTATCTTTAAATATCTGTAAACCACTTTGGGTTGCCCACAGGGTGAGGAAGGCATTATTATTATTATTATTATTATTATTATTATTATTATTATTATTATTATTATTATTATTATTATTATTATTATTATTATTATTATTATTATTATTATTATTATTATTATTATTATTATTATTATTATTATTAAGAAGAAGAAGAAGAAGAAGAAGAAGTTAGACTGTAAGCCGCCCAGAGTCGCCTCGGCAAGGGGGTGGTGATAAAATTTGAATATATAAATAAATAAAATTAACAATCACAGAAGCAATAGCAATCAGATTCTTTGAACTGAACTGTCAATACTTTCAGCACTCCAAGCTATAACAGCAACTTAACCTAAGAGGAAAAGTCTTATTAATAAACTATCACTGTTAGTAGCACTAACCACCTCACTACTCTGTGCTGTCTGTGTCTGCAGATGCTTCTGTGATCATGTGGCAGGCATGACTAGATGCTAGAGCAAAAAGAATGTTGTTACCTTTCCCACCAAAGCAGTATCTATTTAACTACTGTACTTGCAATTCTTGCTTTCAAACTGCTAGGTTGGCAGGAGTTGGGACAGAGACTGGAGCTCACTCCATCATGCAACACTTGGGTCTTGAACTGCCGAACTTCCGGTTGTCAAGTTCAGCATCTTAACCACTAAGCCACTGCAGTAGGCCCCCTTCAATTATTCCTGCTTTTCATAAGGACTGCAGTGGCTCAAGTGGCTAAGACGCTGACTGGGAGGTGGAAGGTCAGCAGTTCGATTCTCGGGTACTGCAGGACGGAATGAGCTCTCGTCTGCCAACCTAGCAGTTTGAAAGCAAGACATTGCAAGTAGATCAATAGGGACCACTTCGATGGGAAGGTAAACAGCGTTCTGTGCGCTCCAGTGTCTAGTCATGCCTGCCACATGACCATGAAACGTCTGCAGAAGCAGGCAGTGCTGGCTCTTCAGCTTTGAAACAGAGATGAGCACTACCCTAGAGTCAGATACGACTGGCTTTCGAGCAAGGGAAACCTTTACTATTCGTAGCTTGTTCCTACTCACCACAAAATTAAATTAACATGTAAAATGTTGAATAAGACTAAGAAATCAAAGCCAGTGTTAACTTTTCAAACTGCAATCCCTGCTCACATTGGGGTTGCTGACTGCTTCAGCCATTCAGGCTGTGCTGGGATGGGATTTACAGGTACATTCCAGCTCACAGCCCAGCCTTCTTTTCTTCCCCTGCCGCTCCTTTTATGGGCAGAGGAAAGAAAGGGTGGAAGAGAGGAGGAGGCAGAATGAGAAGGCACCATAAAAAAAAAACCTCGGGAGGACAAGTCTTTGTTGCTAAGAAAAATAAATGACTACAATGGCAGAGTGCTACAAAGGTAATAAAGTCAGTTCACAGCCAACCATGATCAAGCAGGATCTGGTAATAAAGAAATAGGGGGCGGGGGGAGAGATACAGAAGGTTAAAATCATAGACATATGCTTGATCATGATTGACTATGAACTGATGAAGGGCATGAGGAGAATTCACAGTTGTCCCAGCATAGCCACTATCAGACCAGTTCTCTGAAGCTGGTCATGATGTAAAAAAATACAAAAAGTTCACACACACCCTGTTCCCCCTCCTGCCCAATTGTCCTCCTTTATTTTTTTATTTCTTACATATATGAAATTATACCATTTAGAAAGAGTGATAGTTGTGTGCTGGAAGAACTTTCACATAAGTAAACTTTTTGTGCATTTAGAACCGTGGTTCCCAATGTGGGGCACATACCCCCGGGAGGGGGGATTCGAGAATGAGTTAGACCAAGTTAATGGTCTTTTAGGAGTTCACTTTTTAAATAATAAGAATTATATGTGGGGGGGGGGGTGTGTCAGGATTTTAGAGATGCCTAGTTGGGACATGGCCAAAAAAAGATTGGGAACCTCTAGAACAAACAAAACATCAAACTGCTAGTGGGTGAAACTTTTCAAATGTACTGTAAAATGTAATAAGACTACAAGGGGGGCGGGAACCACTAGTAATATTACTAATTGACTTTGATTTGGCTATTCCTTGCTAGATGGGGGTGTGGATCCTTGTATTACCCTTGTTCCCCAGATGTTAGAGAAGCATGCAATTTTGAAATAAGGCCATCTGTGGGAGTGGCATATGCAGTAACCTAGATCCCTTTGTTTGAAGAAAGATGATACCATTATTGGATCACTAAAAAAAAATCAAATATTAACCAAGCTTTTGTGATTCCAGATCGCTTCTTCAGGCATGCACCAATTTCTTGCAGATAGCAGATGAAAATTATCAATGAGAGTCCCAAACGTTCAAGGCAAGATGTTGTGTCAGGCTTTGTTTCTTACAGGTGAGTTGGAAAAAACCTCAGGCTGGATCTGATATTTGTCCAGCTCCACAAACACACTTAGCGATCCAACAAAGGTATCACTTTTCTCCTTCATTCGTACTGTGTAAGGATCACTGTTGTCTTTGTGTCTCTAACCAACAGCCATCTGATGCTGTTTCTTCAAACTCAACTGTAAGAAACAAGGCCTGCCACAGACATCCGCCATGAACGTTGAAAACTCTCATTTGTAATTTTCCAAAGAGGTGTTCTTTTTGTGTGAGGGAGAGATCTGCAAAATGTCTCTTCTAAAATGGTGCCAATTTTGACATGGTTATATTTGTGTTTTGAAACCAAAGAGAGCAAGGAATTTTTCATTTTACAATTGCCTTGTCAATTTATGCAAACCAATCTATTTAAAATTTTCCTGAACTATCCACAAGAAACTGGTGCATACCTGGAGAAGTGAACTTGGCTCACGAAAGCTATTATGGTGTTCGATGTCTTGTAATCCAAAAAAAGGTATAGCCTTGCTCCTGCTTTGACATAGTGAAGGAAGCTCAGTGAGTAAAAGGAAGTGAGATGAGCACTGAACGCTCGAGTCATATATGACTGGCTTTAGAGCAAGGGAAACCTTTACCAATTTAAGGAATCTTATCCAAGGCCTTTGAAGCAAATCAGCTTGATGGCCTAACTCCAAACTTTTGGGGCCACGGGCTGGTCACGTGGTTCAGGGAGCATTTTACTTCCACTTCCAGGAGTGAGGGCTTAGTGGGCCAGATGAATTGGTGTTGGGGCCAGATCCGGGCCCCAGGCCATCATCTGAGCACCCCTGGCCTAACTAGACAAATCATGCTCTCTTCTACTGCTGCTTGTTGCAGCCAGCAAAATTCATCTTATATATCAAAACTCTTTCACTGAACAAGCAAAAGCAAAGCAAAGCGGTTCTCCTCCACTTGCCTTTTGCTCTGCCCCTACCCTGGGTGTTTTCAAATGCCAGTCCAGTGGGACTTTGGTTTGTTCGGAGTCACCCCCAAACCAGGCATACCAGCTCACCAACTTTTGCAAAGACACTTTCGTTCACAGCCGCTGTTCAAAACCTTTTGGGGAACGCCCTGATTTAAGCAAATCAATGCTTGCCAAAAAGCCCCAGGCCTAGGCTAGGCCAGGATTGCCAAGGTTTTGGCGGCCATCCACCAAAAAGCTTACGCCAAACAAAACTTATTAGTCTTTAAGGGTGCCATGAGCCTCTTCGTTGTTTTTTGCTACACTAGCCAAAGAACAAGGTTAGCCCCTGGATATAATTTGTTTTCCCTTTTAATCCTGGAAAGAACAGCATGAGCAAGCGCACCCTTTGGACAAGAAGCGCCCTCTGCGCCTCCAGACACATTTCTACACCTTCATAGTTGAACTCTTTGAAATGGTAGCCGTGTTAGTCTGTGTTTCAAGCATATCAGGGAATAAACACAACAAAACATGTTGTGGCACTTTAAAGACTAACTCCTACATTTCAATGTTAGCTTTTGTGGAGAGATTGTTTATTATATTTTATTGTATATTGTACCCTTAATATGTTGTAATGCTGCCCTGAGTTGGCCTTGTGCTGTGTTGGGCGCGTATAAATTAAAATTGAAATGAAATTAAGTCCACTTCGTCAGACAAAGTGGACTTGGCAAAGTGGACGGAAGTTGTCCGACGAAGTGGACTTGATCCACGAAAGCTAACATTAAAATACAGCAGTTGAAAAGTGCCACAACTGTTTTTTGTCTTTGTGTTTTTGTTTACTCTCTGATTTCTGCACCGTTTCACTCCTAAACTCTCCCCCACTTTTGGTGGTGGTGGTGGTGGTGGGGAGGGGTTTCCCCTTGGGGTTCCCTTTTACCCAAAGCCTGAGCCCACAGTTTCCACCCCGGCATGATTACAATCTCTCCATATGAAATGTTGTCCCTTTGAGGTCGGAGTTTGAGACACTTCGACTCCTCGTTTGGACTTTGACCCCAGAAGATCGAGCCCCGGCGGGGGCGCCGCACGCACTTACTGCGATCCATAAGAGACAAGCAGGACCAGTTGAGGTCGTCGGGGTTGGATTTGAAGCAGTCCCACCACAGCGAAGCTCTGCGCACGTAAGGCGCTTCCGCCGACTCCAGCCACCCGCGGCCAGCCAAGGCGATGATGCCCTGGATGATGGCTATGCCCAAGAGCAGGGGCAGGAGCCACCGGCATCGCCAGCAGGCCAAGCCGCACCGGACCATCTTGCCAGAAGCAACCTGGGGCAGAGGACGGAGGAGGAGGAGGAGGAGGGCAGAGGAGAGCTACAGGGAGCAGCAGCCGAGAGAGAGAGAGATCGAGACCTGGGGCTGCTTTGCCTGCCGGGAGGGTTCCTCCAGGCTCTGCTCTCGACCTTGCCTGTGAGAAAGGCGGGCGTGGCTTGGGCGCTTTTCAGGCGTCAGAGAAACGCTCCCTGCTGGGCTGTCCCACCTAGATTCCGGACGCGAAGAACCTCCGGGGCTCCTCCAGCCACCACCTGCACTGCCCGAGAGAAACCGACGCCTAGTAAACAAACCTCCCAGCCAGGTCCACGCCCCCCCCCCCCCCCAGGCTGGCTTCGATCCACCCTTTCCTAGCCGGAGCTCGGCCTGCCTACTTCTTCTTTCCTGTCCAGATCAGACTTCGGACTGTCAAAATGGAAGCCACTTTCTTGGCTTTGTCCTTGCCCAAACCCAAATCCTCGTTGGTGCATGACTCTGGCAGGAATTGGCAAACCAGTAAATGAGCTGGGTTCTGTTTCCACGTTCACACAGCATGTTGTTGTCCGCCAGCATTGAGCATGTTGATCTCGCATTTAGGCATTCCAACCCTCGGCCTATTCAGAGTTGTCCAAGTGACTTAGGGGAAGTTGAGTTTAATTTAATTTAATTTAATTGTCAAATTTATATACCGCCCACTTGGCCAAAGCCAACTCAGGGCGGTTCACAATGACAATTTAAAAAACATGTTAAAAACAGTTAAAACTACCCACCCCCTAAAACAAGGGGTGCAGGATCCAAAGGCACCATGGGGTGGAGTTCTTCTACACCAGCCACCCAATGGAGGTTACCCTTCCACCTGCACCCCACACTTGACCCGCCAGCCAGGTTTTAAGTTCTTTTCTGAAAGGCAGCAATTCCGCCTGGAGACGTAGTTCTGTTGGCAGGAGGTTCCAGAGGGCCAGCGCAGACACAGAGAAGGCTCTCCTCCTTGTGCCAGTTCCTGAGTTCCTGAGCTATATCCTCCTTAAAAGTTGTTCCTTGTCCAGTGAGGTCCTTCCTCCATCTTCTAATTTTGTTTTGATCCTCTGATTTTGTTTTGTTCTGGCTAAGACGCTGACTGGGAAGCTGAAGGTCAGCAGTTCAATTCCTGAGTACTGCAGGACAGGGTGAGTTTCCGTCTTTGTCCCGGCTCCTGCCAACTTAGCAGTTCGAAAGCAAGAAATTGCAAGTAGAGAAATAGGGACCACTTCGGTGGGAAGGTAAACAGCATTCCATGCACTCCGGTGTCTAGTCATGCCTGCCACATCGCCACGGAAACGTCTGCAGAAGCAGACAACGCTGGCTCTTCAGCTTTGAAACAGATGATCACTGAACCCTAGAGTCGGATACGACTGGCTTTCGAGCAAGGGAAACCTTACCCTCAAGAATGTTTGTTCTTGCCATAAACTGCTTTCTAGACTTGAGCCAGTGAACTTGAGTCTTTAAAGTGCCACAACGTGTTTTGTTGTGTTTATTCCCTGATATGCTTGAAACACAGACTAACACAGCTGCCATTTCAAAGAGTTCAATTATGAAGGTATAGAAATATGTCTGGAAACGCAGCAGGCGCTTCTTGTCCATTCAGAGGATGTTAAGGGTCACTCTCTTGCTTAGTGCTCTTGGTGTCCACTGCACTGCTCCTCTCTGTATCTTAGGAGGAGCGATCCCAACAAGAGGGTATACTTTCTCAACTGGTGTGGGTTTGAGGCATCTTGCCACAATATACATTGTTTCATTAACAGCGACTTGTTTTGCATGTATGGATGCACTCCATACTGGAGCAACATACTCTGCCGCAGAGATGCTCAGGGGGGCCATGACTGATGTGTGCGGTATGAATGATTAAGTTCCCCATTTATAGTTTGTGAGTTTCCTGATGATGTTGTTCCTTGTACTAACTTTAGCTTTGTTATTCAGGCAGTGCTGCTTAAAAGAGAGTGTCCTGTCAAGTGTCACGCTGAGGTATTACAGTGCTGAAAAATACCATAATCGATTCCTTTGCCACGTAACATCCAGCTCAACCCCTGCCTCTCGGTTTTGAAGACATGAGTATTGCTAAGGTTAGGCTTTAAATGGTTAATAGTGTAATACTGTCATAGTTCTTCAAGTGCTCCCACTGGTGAGAAGTCATTTAGAAGCACCCCCTCCCTTTCACACACCTGCCTCCCACGTTTCCTCCTTAGGGGCAAACAAACCGGTTGGCTGTCAATGGTATTTCTGGCAGATACACATTCAGATATGGACTTTAGGCCCCTCAGGAAGTCCACGATACCTCCAGAAAATGCGATGCAAAGGGAAGAAAAGGCCTTTGAAACCTAAGGTATATTACTCTTGAGTAATGAGAGAGAGAGAGAGAGACCCACAAATTGCATCTGGTGGGTTTTGCTTGCAAAACATCTTCCCCAGCAGATGAAACCATGTCCCTCCCTCCACGGCTTACTAGGGAAGTTGTTGGAATTCTGAATTTGATCACCACGACCAGTATCCTATCGCTAGTCTCCAGTACAAAGTAAGCACATTGAATCTATTATTCCTCAAGTGCCCTATCCAATTCCAAAAACTCTATTGGCTATCAGCATGGCGATCAGCAAAACAAATGTTATTTGGAGGCATGCATGTAAATTTTTCAATTTACTAGCTCATCAGGATTCAATGGTGGAGGAATGAAATTATACGGCTCACAGGGCAAGTGGTAGGTCTGGAACAGAGCACGAATCATTTGAATTTACAGTAGGGAGAACTACTCAAAATAAGAAGTTTTGTGGTGTTTCATACCTGTTTTATTGTGAGAGCTGCAGTGAGATTTCTCAGGACTGTATATACTGTACGATGTAAAAATAAATATTTCAAGGGACCTCAATTACATGTTTATGTGTTCCCTAGCTAGTGTTCCATCTAGTCATGCCTGCCACATGACCACGGAAATGTCTGCAGAATCAGACAGTGCTGGTTCTTCAGCTATGAAACAGAGATAAGCACTGAACCCAAGAATTGGATACGACTGGCTTTCGAGCAAGGGTGACCTTTCTCTTTCTTTCAGAGTTGCCAAAATAGTAGCATTCTGTTCCTAGAGATTTCCATACCAAAATCTGAGACCAGAGGGTAGGTAGGCTCTTGTGATGTCACTGGGCAGGAAAAGCAAAAATTGGGACAGACCAGAATTGTTTACGGGCCAGTTGATTGTAAAAAGAGATATAAATGAAATCCTGGTCAATGGGCTTAGAATGCAATCTGATGTATTAAAAACAACAACAAAGCAATGTTTTGGTGGCCAGAAAGGTAGATAAATTATTCTCTAGCTGCAGGTGTCTGAGATCTAACCCTGATGTTACTTGAAACTACATGTAAGCAAGATGTTAGGAGGAGATTTCAGGGCATGTGTGTCACTCTTCAGTCTTTTGAAAGCAGCATTTTTTTTCACCTTAGGGACCAAATTATGCATTCATTTTACAGATAATTTCTCTGACACACAGAGAGCATTCTTCTTATCTCACTTTATACCAAGTTTTTCAACACAAGTTCCCATTAATTACATACCTTTTTATCCCTCTCAACCCAGTTCCTTTATCTGTTTTTTATGAGGGAGTGGAGTTTAGCACTATAGTGCTTCCCACATATACAATGCTATGCCCAACAGAAGTGCTCAGGTTGTAAATTTTTGGATTCTTTTTTAATAGAAATCAGATTACCTTTCCTTAAAGGAAAGATATAATTCATGGGAACTGAAGAACACATTCTTCCTTTCCATACTTTCTTGCATGGAAACCCCTGAAAGAAAACAACTGTTCCTCTTGTAGAGATTAAACTGCTGAATTAAGAAACTTTCCTATAAAGAAGCCAGATTAGCAGTAAATGATCAGTCCTGGGAGTGGGGAGGAAGTTATGTCATTTCAGGTAGTGTAGAAATAGTTTGGCCAGGTTATCCTGCTACGGTAATAGAGTAGACCAGTGATGGTGAACCTTGACACACCAGTTGTTCTTGGACTTCAATTCCCAGAAGCCCAAGTGAGCACCCCGATGATCTGGGAATTGAAGTTCAAGAACACCTGGAGTGCCAAAGTTAGCCATCACTTGAGTAGACAATACTGTCAGTGACTCAATGCCAAGTGTCAGGCGGTGTTTAACTCATTTGACAACACTGAGAACTAATGACCTTGGGTGCCGAAGTCCATAGGGAAGGTTGATGGTCCCCTTAAAGATTAAATCCCACTTGAATCCATCTTGATGGAGGGCAGCAGCTTTATCAATAATGGCCTCAGACCGATGATAACTTTGTGTGTCAAAAGGGCTCAGGACCAGAAAGTGACTAACGGAACTTGATCATTGGTACGGGCTCATGCTGTGATGCGAAAGACAGATTAAAGGCCACTGTGTTATATTCTCATGACAGTCTTCATAGCTGATTACCATGATGATCGCCAATTTTCAGATTTGGATATGGCAGAAGAAGAAGAAATAGGTGGGGAAAAGGTAAAGGTCAGAGGGAGAGATGCTACTGGCTAAGGTAGAGAGGGCAGGTGAGAAGGTGGAGAAGTGTGTTGGGACACACAACTAGAAGCAATGGTAAGTATGGTGCTAAGTGGTAAAAAAAAGTCATACATCGTTTGAAGAGTCTGTGGTTAGCAGCTGTATGGAATTACAAATTACCCAGGGTCAGTACCAGACAAATGCAGTCTGAAAGTATTTCCTGGGGTCCAAGTTGGGTATGGTCTTATTTCACAGTGGCAGAGGGAATCTACCCTAAATCAAAACATAGGCCACTAGGTGTAGTTCTAATGTCCAACATTAGGATAACACAAGGTGTAAAGTCAAAGGCAATCCAGACACAGGATGATGGGGCCTAATAAAAGCTGGATAGTCTGGGAAAGAACAAGTTTGGAAGCCAATTCAAATACACTCTCTATGCCTAAAAAGGAAATCCTTTTAAGCATGAAATGTCAGAGCCGCACCCACAATCCAGCTGTCAGTATTACCTGTAGAAGTTATCTGCTCAAGGGGAGTGTCCAAGGGTTCGCACCAGTTCGCCAGAACCGGTAGCAGAAATTCTGGCTGGCCCTGCCCATCGAAGTATTGAAGTACAGTAGTCCTAATTCGGGTGCAACGTAGGGCTTTCCCCTGGTTATGTCCACCATACCACGCCCACAGTGGGGTAGTAAATTTCTTTGGAGCCCACCACTGTTGGGAACCACTGGGCTTCTAATTCAGAGAGGAGCTATTTGCTATTTGACAGTAACATTTCAAGTATCTTCACCCCAATCCCCTGAGGTCCCAGGTTCTCAGAGTTGCCTCTGGTTTCCACGGTTAATCTTACCTGTCTTCTGGGAAATTTGGTGTGGTAGGCTAATGAGGATTCATCTGGTGGGATATAATAACAGGCCTTGTAGACTGAAGAGAATGGCAACTTTTATTCTAGCTACAGCACTGTCCTAGAATATTTAAAGAAGGCAGCCATGATAGTCTCTTGCAGCAAAACAACAAAGCGATTAGATTTACAGTACTGTACCTCTAAAAAGTTTTATTTTGCATCAGCTTTCTGGAACTGTAGTCCACTCCTACAGCTTTAAATCTATTTAGTGTGGCCTAAATAGATGAAAAATGGATACATCAAATTACAGTGGACCCAGTTAATCAATTTTTGAATGATGACTCAATAGTTTTGTAAGTACGATTGATTCAATGGGTTTAATCTAATAGAATCCACCAATTGAATGAAAGCCTTAGTCTTTAAGGTTCCTATGAGAAGGGGGAGGCATGTGATGGTGTGTGCACTTCCCATGGGCTTCTCAAGCCCTATTCCTGGGATTCTCAACCTGCGGCCCATGGGCTGGATGCAGTCCATGACACCATTTCATGTGGCCCCCCACCGCCTCCACCACATCAGGAAGTGCCATGTGGTGGAGGAAGGGCAAAATGGCTGTCCGGCCCCAGAAGCTGTCTGAGGAAGTGTGACCTGGCCTCCAACTTTAAAAGGTTGAGAACTCATGCCCTATTCATAGGGGGAGGAAAATCTTGGGGAAGATGGGCCCACTAGGGAACAAGCCTTTCAGAAGGAATGACCCAGCTACCTTGCATTTACTGTTGTGCTGCTGTTGTCATTCACATGTCAAAAATGTTGGTGATTCTTTTATTTTCTGCAAGCATTGTGAACAACTGATATGGAAATTTGAGTGCAGTCTGAATTACAGCTGATAACCACCACTTCTGGAGTACCATTTAAAACAGAAATTGTGTTTTCTGTGTTTTTGGAGACTTCCTCTTTCATTCCTGCTCTAGAAAAATGCTCCTCAGATAATACATTTCTGTCCTTCAGTGTGCTGTAGCCCCCAACTTGTAGATGTTTCCTCACAGCATCTTGGAGGTAGACCCTGTCCCTTGGTATAGCATTAGCCTGTAAATTCTTCATTGTCTCTTTTGCCATCCATCAGTCTGTCGTTCAGTTTCCAATTGAATGCCCAGCTGTGGTTTAGTGTTAGGTGTTTGTGTTAACTAGAACTTTTTGTAGGTGTAATGAAGCAAGATCCTAACTGGCTAGCTACTAACAGTCTTTCACAAGTGAAAGGTTTATTTATTTTAGACTAACCACTGCTAAATATATTTTGATGGGCTGCGCCCTAGAAAAGATTTTTCTCAGCACTTCTTTTGTGCCAACCCAAATATTATCAGGCGTGAACATTTTGCAGTCCTGAGGTGAAGCAAGAACATTCTCTAACAAGGGATGCAAACTTAGTTGTAAATCCCAAGTATGTCTATTATTAAAAATTCCGACAGTACATAGACTCAGCACATGCTCATCTCAGCATGTCCTTTCTTGCACCACAAGCAGGGATGAAACCAAACCTGTCTTTAAAATTCTGGATGACAACATGAGCCTTGCCTCATCTCAATTCTACCTCATTTGCTGTTGTGAAAACTTGGTATTAAATTCAGAAAACAGTTTCCCTAAAGGCTGTCTTAGCAGTTGCCTCCAAGTGGAGAAAATCCTACTGCAGTATCTCCTTGTGAATGTACTATAAGAATTCTGTGCTACGGATTCAGGGTGCTTTTTAAAAATTATGTCACCTTCCATACAAGCACTTCAGATTATCAGGAGTCAATAAAATTGGCATAAATATGTCAGGCATACCCTAAGGTTGAAAGTAATACATTGCAAGTAACAACATGACCTGCAGTGCATAATTGTTTGGGATAATAAGACTTTTTTCCCCCAAATAACCTGACAATTGGCAATAAATTTTCTTTTTTCATGTAACATTTTTATAGTGAAGCACTTCTGGATAGAAAGCATTAGCTGGCTGCATACCATTGTCTAGGGGATTCCTGAGTGTACTTCCAATAATAATGATGATGATGATGATGATGATGATGATGATTTCTTGCCAGAAATTATTCTGGATTGAAAGGATTTTTGCTGGAGAAACTCTGCTCAGGGGACACTCGAATAAAGCTCCTTTCATGTCCCCAAGATCAATGCTTTCCACTCTTTAAGGAGGCTCCTTCATTGTCCCCTTCATGCCACATTTTTAAGGTGAGGATACAGAAAGTGTAGAGACATTTGTTTGTTTGCATCAGAGGCAATCCAAGGTACTTCCAGAGAGGAAAGATCTGCTGACAGGCTGTTGTTGTTTTCTTCTAGGGCAGTGATGGCGATCCTTTTGGAGACCGAGTGTCCAAACTTAACAGGCTGCTGTCCATGCCACAGAGGGGCGGAAGTGAACTCTGTGCTGGGGGAGGGAGGAAGCACTCCCTCTGGGCTGCTGGGCTGAGGGGTGGGGCAAACTCTGTGCTGGGGTGATAACATATATGTCCACAGAGAGGACTCTGAGTGCCCCCTCTGACATGCGTACCATAAGTTTGCCACCACTGTTTAGGGGATACAGGAATATCCTTGCAGTCCCCACTCCTATGCCTCCCCCCACCCCAGTCATTACTTGTATGGAATTAAATATAAGTCCCCCTTTTCCATAAAATGAGCACTGGCTGTTATTGCTAACCAAACAGGAAGAGAGAGTTTAGCCCACTCTCTAGTCACCTGCTGGAACTGTTGGAAGCACTCTTAGAAACGTTGATTTCACACTTTTGTTAGAGTGTTCCAAACTGTTCCTAATGCAAACCAATCTATCTCAGATTGATCTACGGTTGTAGTCATCATTATTAGTTCCTGTGTGAAGCACGTTGGGCAGTAAGTGTTCTCCAGTGATTCCGGTCTTTTGCAACAGCTTTGGCATCATCCCAAGAGACAATGGTTTTAAGAGCTTCCTTAAGTGTTTGATGCCAAATTTTCTGAGATTAGCCTTGCTTCCTCTTTTCTCCAAGAGGTATCCATCGCAGTGCAATTTTCGGATGTTGATTTTTGGGTATACATAGGATGTGACCAACAAGTTTCATCCAACATTCATTCACATTTCATGGCAAGTGTTCCAAAACTGATCTTTGTAACACCTCTTCATTAGTAATATGATCACAATATGAGACATGGAGGAATCTTCTCAGGGTTTTAGGCTACTGTTTTTTGTTTTGTTTTGTTTTGTTTTGGAACAATTAAGGATCATTCCAGATAAACAGTGCATGATTGTGCCAGTGTAAATTGAATCCACTGGCAGAAAAGTCACTCTGGACCAAACTGAGATTCACTCCTCAGCCATCAGTTGGCCACCAAATGGAGCTGGATGATTTCGACACAGCCCTATAATCTGTTGGATTCAGAGATGCAATGCCATATAATTTCACACAGAAATATCAGAATAAGGCAAAGATGTTGTTAAGAGTCAGGTTGTTTATGGAAACACTAAGACCCTGAGGGAAGGAGGGTAATAATTGCATATAAATATGTAAAATAGTCAAATGGCTTAATTATAGTTCTAGATTAAAAGACTTCACTGTTGTTTTTTTCCTTGTGGACGTACTGTATCTGTAACAATATATAATTTCCCCTTATATCTGTTTAAAACCACCATTTAATGAAGTAGGAGAAGTAAACTATTAAGTACAAGTAGATCTCCTCCCACCAGTGGGGGGAAATGCAGATGTGGAAGCATTTTCATAGAGCAGTTTCTTGTTAATAGCCTTTCTGTAAAAATGCTGCCCTGGAGGGAAATGTTAATGGCTAGAGTTCCTTCTATTTTTCTATATTTTTGATAGATTCTCTCCCCCTTGAAAGAAGGTAAAAAGAAATGGAAAATAACAACAAAAATACCCACCCACCCT
The DNA here is from genome assembly GCA_035047345.1 of Bradypodion ventrale. Lineage (NCBI taxonomy): Eukaryota > Metazoa > Chordata > Lepidosauria > Squamata > Chamaeleonidae > Bradypodion > Bradypodion ventrale. The sequence continues at coordinate 108,081,429 of JAWDJE010000001.1, read as the reverse complement.
GCTAATAAATTAATGGGGATTATCACAACTTTCCAAGTTTTGGGGACGCCCTGTCGTTTTAGCTAATGTCTCAAAATATCTGGTCGGGTATTCATGCTCAATTCCATAAAGTGTTCTTTAGTGTCTCGCACGGAAGACAAAGAACGAGTCGCAATAAGGACTAACACAGGTTTATTCTTTGATGGTCAGGGTGAACATGTGGTAATGGCGGAGGTACATCACATTATATACAGTAACGAAACACATTTGAATCTGGTTGCACGGTGGCTCATTGGCTGCCACTGTTGGGGGCGTCGTCTTGGGGCACGCCCCCCTCTTCTGTAGTAGTTCTTCATGCGGAGAAGTTCCCGCGGCTGTTCGTGATTTGGGGAATTGAACCATGTGAGTATGAACGCTCGCATCCGCCCTTTATGGGCGGTTCGCTCGCGTTCCTTTAGCAGCTGTGATACATTGTGATATGGGGCTGGTTACATTCATTTACTTAAAGCAACAGTGTCCTTGCATACACAACATCCCTCCCCCCTAGGATGGGACGAAGTCCCTTAACCATTGTGGCTTCCCGCACGTGCGCCTGGGGCGTGTGGCCGCTTGCCCTAACGCAGGAGAGCCCGTGGCTCCTGGTTCCGCGCGGTCTTGTCCTGCAATGTAAGGTGGGGACCCGTTAGTGGTTCTGTGATGAGACTGCGATGACCTTGCCTGTGGGGACGGGAATGGAATGAACAGTTGGGAAGTGAACCCTTGCCTACCGCCTGCGGAGCCCGGGGACCCACCTAGCACGAACTTCGGAATTGACGATGCGACCCTCGTGGACCCGCTGTCTCCCACTGCCTGTTCGGGAGTTTGGGGATTTGAGGCTGGCGAGGTTCCGCTGGCTGCCTGTCTTTGTGGCGCTTGTCTCTTGGGGGCCGGGACTATGGTGTATTCTAGCATGCCCGCGTTGTGGGGACTGGAGGTACCAGGGGCTGAACTGAAACCCCTCTTCTCGCTAGGACGGGTGGGGGACCACTCCGCTAACTCCCCCTGGTACGGAAAATCATAGTCAAACTCATGATCCTGGTCATAGTCGGGGACAAACTGATTCCTCTCTTTAACTGCGCCCTCGTGCGCCTCCGTGTCTCCCCCTTGGGTAATGCGGGTGGGGGAGGACCCTAACGCTGATTTCCCCTCACTGGTGACCCTCTTTCGGAGCTGGTCGGCGTGCCGTCTCCACAGTAGCCCTGAGCTAGTCTCTACCCTGTAGGACACTGGTCCTGTCTGCTCGATGATCGCCCCCGGTACCCACGCTGGCCCCGAGGCCGCGTAGTTCCTACAGTAAACCGGGTCCCCTGTGGAAAAGTTCTTGGAGTCCCCCCCCCCCTAAATTTATATTTCTCCCCTCATCCTCCACCCTGGACGGATCCATCCTGTCAAACAGCGTTGCCGGGCGTCTCTTCATAAGCAGCTCGGCTGGGGAGAATCCTGAAGCTAAGGGGGTGGTCCTGTAGCTGATTAGGAACTGGCACAGGTGTAGGTTCAGATCGCCGGGGCCCATGCGCCGCAGTGCGTCTTTCGTAGTGCGCACTTGGCGCTCTACCTGACCGTTTGTGGCGGGGTGGAATGGGGCAGCCGTGATGTGCCTGATTGCGTTCCTCTCCATGAAGGTTTGGAACTCGGTCGACGTGAAGCAACTTGCGTTGTCGCTCACGAGGACGTCTGGCAGGCCAAAGCAAGCAAAGAGTTTACGCAACTGCTTTATGGTTGTCGCGGAGGAGGTGCTGCTCACAGGGATTACCTCCAACCACTTGGAGTAGGAGTCGACAACCAGTAGGAACGTTGCCCCACGGAAGGGCCCCGCGAAGTAGACATGGATACGGGACCACGGTCCGCGGGCCGTGTCCCACTCTCTATGGGGTAACCGGGGCTCCTCGGGCCGGGAGCTCTGGCAGCTCTCGCACGTGCCCACTAGGCGCTCTATGTCCGCGTCTATCTGTGGCCACCAAAAGAAACTTCTAGCTAGGGCTTTGGACCGCACGATTCCTGGGTGACTGGTGTGCAGTAGCTTCAGTACCCTTGCCCTTAACTTTTCTGGAATAACCACCCGCTGACCCCAGAGTAGACAGCCCCTTTCCAGGGAAAGTTCCACCCTGCGCCTACAGAACGGCTTGAACGGCTCCTCTGGGGACGTAGTGGGCCACCCTTTCCTCACCCATGAGCTAACTTGGGCTAGGATCTTGTCGGCCGCCGTGGCTTTGGCGAGGTCGGCCGGAACAATGGGGGGTGAGTCGAGGGACTCGATTAACATGACCTGATGGTCTTGCTCTACCTCGCATGCGGGATCCCCTATGCTAGGGAGGGGGGATCGGGACAGTGCGTCCGCATGGGAGATCTCCTTTCCTGGGCGGTAGACTATCTCGTACTGATAGGCGTTGAGGAATATGGCCCAACGCAACATCCTGGGGGAAAGTATTTGGGGAGTGGGTTTGCCGGTAGTGAAGATTCCCAGAAGCGGCTTGTGATCCGTCACTACCGTGAACTCGCGGCCGTATAGAAAGTCATGAAACTTTTTGGTCCCTGCAATTATGGCCAGGGCCTCCCTATCCGTTTGCGCGTAGTTACGCTCAGCCTTTGAAAGGGACCTGGAGTAATATGCCACCGGGGCCTCCCGCCCGCTCTCTAACACGTGGCACAGGACCGCCCCCACCCCCACCGGGGACGCATCACAGACTAGAACCACTGGCTTCCTCGGGTCAAAGTGTGTTAGGACCGCATCTGAGGAGAGGAGTGATTTTAGTTCTCGGAAAGCTTTCTCTTGTTTGTCCCCCCACCGCCAAACCGCGTCCTTTTTTAGTAAGGCGTGCAGTGGCTCCGCAACCGATGCCTTCCTAGGCAGGAACGAGTGATAGAAGTTGAGGAGCCCCAGAAACGACTGCAGCTCCGGCTTTGCGGTGGGGCGAGGGGCGTTCTGCACGGCTGCAACCTTGGACTCTGAGGGTCTGATCCCCTCTGGGGTTACCTTGAAACCCAGGAACTCAACCTCCCTCGCAAAAAACACACACTTGTCCTTCCTTAGGCGAAGCCCCGCTTTCTCGAAAACTGAGAGAACCCCATCTAGTCTTTTAGCTAGTTCTACCTCGCTCCCCGCTGTTATCAGCACATCGTCGAAGTATGGTAGAACTCCTGGAAGCCCCTTTAAAAGGCGTTCCACGAGGGACTGAAAGATCCCGGGGGCCGAGTTCACGCCAAACTGAAGGCGCGTTACCTTAAATGCCCCCTTGTGTGTCACGATGGTCTGCGCAGCGGCAGCGGCTGGGGTCACTGAGAGTTGCTGGTAGGCCTGGGCCAGGTCTAACTTGGCAAAACACCTCCCCCCATGAAGTGTGGCCAGCAGATGGCTGACCACGGGTACCGGGTATGCATTTGGCCGAATGGCCTTATTAATCGTACATTTATAGTCTGCACAAATCCTGACCTCCCCGTTTGATTTAAGGGCCGTTACAATCGGCGTCTCCCACTCTGCCGAATCAACTGGAACCAAAATCCCTTGCCCCACCAATTTGTCCAGTTCCACCTCGATTTTGTCCTTGAGTGCGAAGGGCACCCTCCTTGGCTTAAGGTGGATGGGCCGAATTTCTGGGTCCAACTCGAATGACACTGGGGGCCCCCTGTAAGTACCGAGCCCCTTTTTGAAAACGTCCGGGTGCGCATTGCAAACGTCCTGCATTGGGTCAGTCTCAATTGCGTGGATGACGGACAGTTCTATTCCCAGGGGGGCAAACCACTGCGTTCCTAGGAGGCAACACTTCCCCCCTTGAGGACCACTAGGGGCAGTCTTTCGGAGAAATTCTTGAACTTCACCTTGAATTTCCCCACCCCCAACACCGGGATCCCGTTTCCCTGTACGTCCCGCAAATGGGACCGCATGGCCCGCAGCTTGGGCCGAGCCTCTGGGGGAATGCGCATGTACTCCCTCTGGGACAGTATGGAGTAGGACGACCCTGAGTCTATCTCCATTTTTACGGGGCGCCCCTGCAACTGTACCTCCACGTAGAATCGCCGGTGCTCCAGGGCCACGCGGTGTACGCCGTCCTCGCCGTGGATGGTGGATACCTTCCTGGAACCGGCCGCCTTCCGCTGGTGGTGCTGGGGATGGCTGGAGCCGCCTTTGTCCTCGGTTCACCCGCGCCTGCATACTCGGGCGATGTGTCCCTTTCGACCGCAGTTGTGGCACTCGGCCTTGCGGAAGGGACACCTCGTGCGATCGTGGGCCGCGCCACAGCCATCGCAGCGGCGGTCTTGCCGCTCTCGGTGTTGCCGCCGTTGCCCACGCTTCCGCACCCTCTGGACGCCGTCGTCATCGCTGGTGTAGGAATCCGCCGTTACAGAGGAGTCGTCGGAGGTCTCTGGAGTGCCGGCGGGCGACTTCGGTGCCCGCCAGGCTGCCTTCGCAGGAGTCCGCCGGGCCGCTTGAACAGGGGACTTGGCCCGCTCGGACGTTGTGCCGCGGGCCCTGAATACCTTGACCCCGCTCCTGGCCGCCTCGGCCGCCTGCGCCTCTCGCAACACCTCATTGAACGAAAGGTGCTCGTCGCGGGTCATGAGCTTCCGTTGCAGCTCTTCGTCCCGCAGGCCGCATAGCAGGCGGTCTCGCAGGGCCTGGTTCAGATCGTCCCACTTGCAGTGCACGGCCGCCAGTCTGAGGGCCGCTGCGTAGTCGGACACGGACTCGCCTGGGCGCTGGTCTCGCCGGTGGAACGCGACCCGGGCCGGGAAAATCGACACGGGGGGCTGGAAATGTGCCCTCAGCAGCTCCAGGAGTTGGTCAATAGGCACTGCTTCAACCTTCTTTGGCGCCACCAAGTTCATTAGGATGCGCAGCGTGGCCGGTCCCACCTGGGCCAGGAAATGGGAGCGTATCAACGCGTCGTCGTCGACGCCGGCTGCTTCCATTGCGTGCCGAAACTGGCACTCGTAGAGCTCCCACTGCTCAGGCTCGCTGACGTCGAACTGGTACGTCTTGACTCTGGGATTCGCCATGATCCCACCTTCGTCGCCAATTTAGTGTCTCGCACGGAAGACAAAGAACGAGTCGCAATAAGGACTAACACAGGTTTATTCTTTGATGGTCAGGGTGAACATGTGGTAATGGCGGAGGTACATCACATTATATACAGTAACGAAACACATTTGAATCTGGTTGCACGGTGGCTCATTGGCTGCCACTGTTGGGGGCGTCGTCTTGGGGCACGCCCCCCTCTTCTGTAGTAGTTCTTCATGCGGAGAAGTTCCCGCGGCTGTTCGTGATTTGGGGAATTGAACCATGTGAGTATGAACGCTCGCATCCGCCCTTTATGGGCGGTTCGCTCGCGTTCCTTTAGCAGCTGTGATACATTGTGATATGGGGCTGGTTACATTCATTTACTTAAAGCAACAGTGTCCTTGCATACACAACATGTTCTAATTGTTATTGCTAAAGCTCCATAAGGTGACAGTGTTGTTAGTCATCCTGCTTCAAATAGGCATTTAGCAATAAGGTGAACTATACACGTGCCTGCTACTTCAAACATGGGCAGGCCATCAATTAATATAAAGTTGTCATTTTGAAAGTTTAGATAAAGATACAACCAGTCTGATGAAAGCTGGCAGGAACATTTTCCCCTTTCCTCTGAAAGAGGCCAACACAAATACAAAACTCTTTTGGACTCTACTCAAATGCAGCTGTGTCCCCTGCCATCTTGTGATCAAAAGATAAGACACTACTATCTACACCCTCTTTGCTCAAAGGAACAATTGCATAAACCATTACTGTTGAAACATCTGCTAATTCAGGTAATCAGTCATATATCTCTGAATCCCCACGGGTGCTCAGCAACTCTCCTGAACTTGTCAGTCAAAATATTAGCAACATCTCACAAGAAAACTGTGGATTTGGGTTTTCATGAACTAGTTAATCATCCAGCAATCTTACCATATGAGGAATAGAAGGAAAAAGTATAATTATTTCTGTTAAGTGCTCCATGTTAGATCTTAACAAGTTCGAAGAGTTTCTGTTTTTTGTCAGCAAACTTAACAGGATTCGGCCTGTTTAGAGGCGGCTTTAAAATATGACTCCCGGGGGGGGGGGGGAATAAAATTCTGCTGGGAAACAAGCTGCATGTTCCCAGAACATGCCATGTCTCTCAGCACCACCACTGGGATTTAAAATATTACAGGGAATAAAAGGAAATGGTAAATTATTCCTATGTAATTATCTACCTAGGAAGCCTGAGAAACAGTCACCGTATGTCAGAATTGACTTGATGGTTTGCAATTATTTGGCTTTAAACATTACAGGGGACAAGTCCTAGTGTAAGAGTGTTTGCTGTGGTAACAGAAGTTTTTGCAGCATAGAAACCTGGGCCACTTGTGCACACAAAAGACCAGCAAGAAACATATTGTCTAGTTCAGGGGTTCCCAACTTAAGGCTCATGGGCCAGATCTGGCCCCTGGCACCATTTCATGTGCCCCACCCCGCCCCACCAAGGGCATTCGAGGAACAAAATGTCCACTCCTTTGAAGCTGTTGGGGCAAAATGGCCACACACGCCCCATCGTGCAGACAGGGTAAAATGGCTGTCTGACCCTCAAATCTGACTGAGGGAGTGTGACTCGGCCCCCGGCTTGAAAAGGTTGGGAACCCCTGGTCTATTTGATTAGCACAATGAATTTCCTTAATCAGAATGCTGGAAATGTTTTGCCACGAACTTAAGTGGCTATCCTTTGTGGTAATGTTTTCAGTGGTAAACTTATCCTGTGCTGCTTCGACATTCTGAACTGCAGCACAACACAACATCTCTTTTTATGTATTGGTTTTTTAATTTACTTTGTACCTCTTTTAGAAAGTGGTCAGGTGAACATGAACTCAGTTAAGATCCATGAACAAAAGGAACTCAGACAGTGAGAGCTGCTGACTATATGCCCAATCTACAGCCACTGACACAAAAAGAGGGAGAAATCAGCACATGCAAGAGCAGGGGTGCCCAAACTATGGCCCGTGGTCCAGATTCAGCCCCTGATGCCAATTCATCTGGCCTACATTTTACTTCCACTTCCAGGAGCGACGAGGATGGAGCGGGTCATATGAATTGGCAGTGAGGGCCAGATACGGCCCATGGGCCATAGTTTGGGCACCCCTGGTTTAAGCAGAGAAAATGGCAGTTTAAAATCTATTTAATCCTGTTGCAAAACAGATTGCAAGGCATGTTTTACTTCTGCTTCTGATGAGAGAAACCACATGACCAGCCTGCTGAACCACGTGACCAGACCACTAAACCATGTGGACGGCCCATGGCCCGAAAAGTTTGGTTAAGTACAAGAGAATCATGAAATTCACAGAAGCACACAGAAATAAAACCTATTTGCAGTTTCTACTTTTTAACATCCAAGTAGAAATCTCCAGACAAAGTGGCAACTTTTTTTGCTACTGCATATTTGGTCACCAAAATCTATTCAGTTTTCAGGGAAGGAGAAAGGACAAAATGCCTGGTTTCTGAAGATGGTCAGACCTGATTTACAGGTACAGGAATGTGAGGCAGCAAAATGCTGAAGTGGGAGAATAATGGATGTGTCATTGCAGACTGAAGGCAATGAGTGATTCCCAGCCATAGACACACCTTTATCTTCACATACTTGCAGTTGTGCCATATGTTCACCTTCGTTTACAACAATCAATTGACATAATCTCCAGAGGAATTAAAGGTAAAGGTCTCCCTTGCTCGAAAGCCAGTCTCCAACTCTAGGGGGTCAATGTCATACCTGTCAACCCGCGGCTCCGGAAAAACAGGACCTGCGCACATCGCTTGTGCGCAGGTCGCGTTCCACGCATGTGTGGAAAGGTTTTACCCCTTCCACGCATGCGCGGAAGCGCTATGCCGCTTGCGCAGCCCTTACGCAAGCGACGTAGCGCTTCCGCACATGCGTGGAAGGGGTAAAACCCATGCGCGGAAAGCGTTTCCCCCGCTGCCAAATTACGGGGTTTTGGCAGCGGGGGCCGGGTTATGACGTCAATCGACGTCAATTTTCGGGAAAATCCCGGCCAAATCGGGAAGGTTGACATGTATGGTCAGTGTACATCTCTATTTACAGCCAAAGAGCCAGCGCTGTCTGCATCTGCAGACATTTCCGTGGCCACGTGACAGGCATGACTAGATGCCAAAGCACATGGAACACTGTTACCTTTCCTGCCAAAGCAGTACCTATTTATCTACCAGCAATTTCTTGCTTTCAAACTGCGAGGTTGGCAGGAGCTGGGACAGACAACAGGAGCTCACTCCGTCGCACAGCACTTGAGTCTGGAACTGCTTATCTGTTGACCTTCTGGTCGTCAAACTCAGTGTCTTAAATACTGATTAAGAAACAAATGTAGTAGAGAACATTGTTAGTAGCTAATAGTCACGATGGCTATACGTTGACTCCAAAAGCAACATGCCTCTGAATGTGTGTGAGGTGTTCTCAACATCCTTTTCTCAGAGGCATCTGCTTAACTAACTGAGAGAAACATATTGTAGGGCTAGAGACAGTCATACCTTGGCCAGGATTTCCCGTATTTCTCCGCTCGTTCCTCCCCTTTCCCACCGCCGTCCCGTATTTGAACGATGGGGAAAGGGGTTACTGTGCATACGCGCCAAATCGCAAAATGGGCTCTGCACGTGCGCAGAGGGGTTCTGTGCATGCACAGATGAGTTGTTGTGGCGCATGCACACCCAGGCCAGAGCAGTTCCCGTATTTCCAAGAGCCACACTTGACGGGTATGGATTCAGCATGTTTACCCCAGTTCGCCAGAACCAGTAGCAGAAATTCCAGCTGACGCCGCCCATCCAAGTTTTGAAATAAAGTACTGTAGTCCTAATTCGGGTGCAACGCAGGGCTGTTCCTCTGGCCATGCCCACCATACCACGCCCACAGAGTAGGTAGTAAAAAAATTGAATCCCACCACTGGCTAGAGAGACTTTGGTTTTATCCAGCAGAACTCTTTTTGCTGATGAGGTATATAGGACAAGACAGACACTGCCCATTTACTCAGAGTAAGTGCTACTTTGTGAGAGAGTCACAGAGACAATCCACCCAGGAGTAGTCAGATCTGTCAACCATTTTGTTTGTAACTGCATATCATGCAATGGAAACATGCTTTGCAATTTGGATTAGTATTTGTATAGATGTAAATCCCAGCTGGAGAAAAGCTATTGAATTAGTGGAACACACCTCGGTGTTGATTCACCAAGGGCCTGTCTACACTGAATGAGTTTGAGCCTTTGTGGTATGGGACAAAGAATAAGGAAGAATTAATTTAAGGGGGGGGAATCCCCCCCCCACTGTGAATTAATTTAAGGGGGAGAAATCTCCCCCCCCACTGTCCCCAGATAATCAGCTCCTGAACAATCATGGCAACAAGGAGAATTGTATCATTTGCAGCTATCTTCCAGTGGCTTCACTCTCTTTTATCCCATTCCTAGTATCCACATACTCTGGGAAGAGAATAAAGGAGAGCACCATGAAATAGTAAAGGTAATGGTCGCCCTTGCTCGAAAGCCAGTCGTATCTGACTCTAGGGTTCAGTGCTCATCTCCATTTATAGCCAAAGAGCCAGTGCTGTCTGCGTTGGCAGTCATTTTCGTGGACATGTGACAGGCACAGAAAGCTGTTTACCTACCTGCCAAAGTGGTACCTATTTATCTACTTGCAATTTCTTGCTTTCAAACTTCTAGGTTGGCAGGAGCTGGGACAGAGACTGGAGCTCACTCCGTCATGCAGCACTCAGGTCTCAAACTGCTGACCTGATGAATTTCTAGTCGTCAAGTTCAGCTTCTTAACCATTCAGGCCACCCACAGTCCCTCATGAAATAGTATAACCCCCTAATATGGGTGTTTATAAAAGCTATGCTTTGCGATGAGTTGCTCCACTCTGGTATCCAACAAGTGTAGACTCTAGAAGAAAAAGTGGATCAACCTGCCACAAAAATGCCCTGAAGAGCAGGATAGATGCCCATGTGGATAGCCCCCAAATTTCCAGTCTTTCAATTCATAAACTCTGGTAGGAGCTTCAGAACCTTTCGGAGGGGGATGGAAAATTTTAATGTACATTTTAATGTACAAACCCCCCACCACCACCACAGTTGATAACCTTATGCAGCAAGGTTTACACTGACAGATTCCAGCCAGAAACTTAATTTCACCTTACAAATTAACAAGCTAGGTCTCGTGTCTTCCCAAAAAAATTCCATAATGTGACAATTTTTAATAGCATGAGCTTTTGTGGACACCAAGCCTAGCTGCACAATTTCCCAAATTGAATTATATTGAATAAAATCTGTTGCATTATTAAGGTTTCTGATTTATACATTGTGTCTCATCCCACCCCACCCCGGACACACATAATTTGCCGTCTCTATTCTGACACTTTTTATTTAAGCAGTTAATTGTTTAAACGTAATTAAGGAGTTAGGCATCATTTCTGATTTCCAGCCTTATTTGCTTCATATGCACATACAATTAAGAGGGATCAACAAGTAGCAGTTCCTCTATTTGTAGTGCCCTCTGCTGGAAAATATTTTATATGGTTTTTTGCAGATCAAACTATATATAACAGCTAAAGGTCTCCCTTGCTCAAAAGCCAGTCGTATCCGACTCTAGGGTTCAGTGCTCATCTCTGTTTATAGCCAAGAAGCCAGCACTGTCAGCATCTGCAGATGTTTCCGTGGACATGACTAGACACCGGAGTGCACGGAGTGCTCTTTAACTTCCCACCAAAGTGGTACCTTTTTATCTACTTGCAATTTCTTGCTTTCAAACTTCTTCCTCCATGTCTATGCCAGACGTGAAACTGCCAAAATGAAGGCACCATTTGGTGAGTTCCTTCTGCAGTTCCTTTCGCCTGACCTAGCGTGAGAAAGATTAGCTGTCAACACAGGGTTGCCGTTACCAGTGCAATCCTATTGGGCCCCACATACACAGTAATGTCACAGTTATGGGCATTGGCGGCAGGGCCCCTGTCAGCTCTGGGCTCTATATGGCAGTACTGGTAGTACTGCCCTGATGGCAGCCCTGACGCCTGATTGTGGTTCAAAAATACCACAATCTTCGAGGAGGCTCTTTCTGTGCACCTTATTGCTAGTCTTACTACTACTTACTACTGTCTTAACCACTAAACCACCGCAGTCCCATGACAGCAGTAGGTTCCTTTTTATATACCCACTGCACTCACAAATGAGAAAAAAGTGAGACTAAATGTGTGCAGAGAAGAAAACTCAGGCCCACTCTTCATATTTCTTCTTGAAACTAGTTGTTCTAAGCCAGGATGAGCACATTTTTTGGAGTTAGGAGCAGAATCATTGCCACACTGGAACTTAGAGAGGGACACACACTTTCTCAGCTGTCACCACCACCACCACCTGTTCAGAAATCCCAGTGGTTCCTCAGCCACCATCACGATTACTGTCAGTTCAGAGAGTCCAGTGGGCACACTCCCTATTTTCTAAAACAATTGTGTTCCTGTGAGCCTGTCAAATAGGTGTTTAATATGGGCTGATAGGAACCTGCATCTGGGCCAGAGAAAGCTATATCAAAGTGTCCGAGCAAAATAGCTTAAGTTTTCAATGGCATCTGCAGCAGGGCTGTGTCCATAGGCAGCACATAAAAGGCTGCCAGTTGCCCAAACTGGAGGCAGGGATGATTGAGCTTCCCTCCCCCATGTATTTCTCACCCCACTTAACCTATTAACAGAGGATATGTAATGCTAGTCTAGTTCACACATCTGGTTTGACCACATAATATTCCTTTATGAAATGAATCACAGGAAAGTCTTTTGAACAGTCTCTTACCAAATTCTTCCTCTCTCTTCAGATATCAGGGTTATTAACTGGGTGTAACTATAGACAAGTGAAGAAATTTACAAATATATTTAGTCAGCAGCTTGCAAACTATTAAATCTTTATAGCCAGATAGGTGTCTGCCTTAATTATGACATGGTTTAAACAAGTGGTCCAACCCCTTCAAACTGACTTCATCCCTAATAGGTACTTTAATTCATTCTGTAAGACGAAGTATGTGATTTCAGTAAGGACCAGAACAATCCAAACTAAGAAAATATATAAAGAGAACTCCTGGTGAGGGGTCTGGATACAGTTCTGGTTAGCAGGGAAGAGGCTGCTAAATACTAGTGTCAACCATCTCCATAGCACTTCTATTGGGAAGAGAGAGGGGAGAGAAAGGCAAGAGAGGAAGAAAGAAGGCATCCCCCACACTGGGGGAAGGAGCCGGGGTGGCATTCGCATCCAGGGCTGGATTTTAAGTCTTCACCGCCCTCTGCACCTTCTCCCACTTCCCCCACAGCCACGCCAGACCGGATGCCACCCCGGCTCCTTCCCCTGGTCTGGCGTGGCCACGGGGGAAGTGGGAGCAGGTGCAGAGGGCAGCGAAGACTTAAAATCCAGCCCTGGATGTGGACGCCACCCCGGCTCCTTCCCCCAGTCTGGTATTGGTCACGGGGGAAGTGGGATCAGGTGTGGAGGGTGGCAGGGACTTAAAATCCAGCCCCAGATGCGGACACCACCCTAGCTCCTTCCTCCGGTCTGGCATGGCCACAGGGGAAGTGGGAGCAGGGGCGGAGGGCAGAGGGGACTTAAAATTCAGCCGCAGACACCACCCTGGCTCCTTCCCCCAGTCTGGCATGGCCGCAGGGGAAGTGGGAGTAGCCACGCTCTTCTGGACTTACTATGGTGAGGAAGGGGCTGTATTGTATTGCTATTGTGCAACTTTGTAATGAATTGCACTTTGGGATATTTTGTATCTTGATTTTCTTGTATTTAGCCTTGCCTCCAGACGAGACACGGAGCTCCTTCCCCTGATCCTGTTGGATGGGGGGAGTGTGAGCACCTGTGCTGGCCTGTACTGCATTATTGTATACTAGCATATTTGTGCCCAGCCAGCCGGGCAGTTTTAATGTGTGGTTGGGTAGTTAGGGGAGGTTTGGGGTGTGCACAACCACCACCCCGCACATAAAATACCACTCCAACCACCAACACACACATTAAAAATTCCTGGCAAGGTAGGAGTGGTGTGTGTGTGTGTGTGTGAGAGAGAGAAGCAGTTTGTGTGTGTGAGAGAGAGAGAGTGACAGAGTGGGAGAGAAAGAGAGAGTGACAGATAGTTAGATTAGACCACCAGAGGGGGTTAGTGAGTTAGATTAGATAGAGCGAGGGAGGAGACAGACAGGAGAGAGAGGACAGAGACAGGAGAGGAGGGCGGAGGCTACCTACTGAGCTGAGGCTGCGTGCAGGTACGTTGGGACTGGGAGGGAAGGTTTGTCTGTGAGTGGGTGGTTGGGATGGTTTTGGGGTGTGTGCAAACCACCACCACCACCCCAAAAAAACACCCCAACCACCAACACACAGATAATAATTGCCCAGCAAGGCAGGGGTGGTGTGTTTGTGTGTGTGTGTGAGAGAGAGAGAGAGGGAATGACACCCCTGCCTTAACGGGCAATAGTGAGGTGGGTTAGGGGGTGGGGTGGGGGTGGGGTAAGGTGGTGGGGTGGGTGGGTGGCGTGGGTGCCTGGCTTGTGCTTCCCTCCACCACCCCTTAACCCCCACCTCACGTACCCTTCTTTGTCGGTTGGGTCTTTTCCCCCCAGCGCGGCCTTCTTTGTTGGGAGGCGCAGCGACGTCTCCTTTGTCCCTGTGGGTGTCGAGGTCACATCTCCCGCAGGGACAAAATACAGTCTGGTGCACCTCCCTCCGCAGAAGGCCACGCTGGGGGAAAAGACCCAGGCAGCAAAGAAGGGTACATGAGGTGGGGGTTAGGAGGTGGGGGTTTGGGGCAAGGTAGTGGGATGGGTGGGCGGCGTGGGTACCGGGCCCATGCCTCCCTCCCCTCTTCCTCGCCCCACTTGCCTTTTGCCCGGTGGGCTTTCCCCCCCCCCCCGGCGTATTTTTTTTAAAGTCGGCTCGCCATGCTTTCCCGGCCTCTGCGCTCGCGTCCCTCAGCCTGATTGGCTGAGAGCTTGCACAGTGCAGAGTTTTCTGGGAGTCATAGTTTTGTTTTTTTGGTCACGTTCATGGGGCGGTTGCCCCACTGGCGACTTTCGGAACCTTGCGGTGATGGCCGGGCGGGGTTAAAGTAAGTGCAGGCAGCTCGGTTCGGGATGGTTGGGCCAGGTGCGGGAGCCTTTGCGACATTCCAACGGTTAACGTCCCTCTTTATAGGTAAAGATCTATGTATCTTACTGTATTTTATATTTTGTATTTTATATCTTGTATGTAAATTGCTTTATATTTTGTATCCTGTATGTAAACCCCTTGGGCCTGTGCTGAATAGGGCTGGGTATAAATGGAATATACATAAACACATGTGGCAGGCATGATTAGACACTGGAGTGCATGGAACGCTGTTACTTTTCCCACAAAAGCAGTACTTATTTATCTACTTGCACTTTCTTGCTTTCAAACTGCTAGGTTGGCAGGAGCTGGGACAGAGATAAAAGCTCACTCTGTCATGCAGCACTTGTGTCTCGAACTGTTGACCTGCCGATCTTCCAGTCATGAAGTTCAGCATCTTAACCACTAACTCTGCATGTGATAATTTATTAACAGTTACCCCATTCCATTTCCAAAAATCCCTGTTGAGTTTTATACTGTGTATACTGTTTTTATAGAGCAAAGGATAGAAGGGGGAACCCAAGCAACCTGGCTGAGGCTGATGGAGTTCACATGGTAAATTGAGTTTAGTTCTTCATGTGAACTTTAAATTCATCAGGTATGTTGTTTAAATTATACTTTTATACTTTTGCACTAGGTTTTTTTTAGTGCTCTTTTTAATCTTTAATATAATGTACAGTTGAGCAGTGGCTCAAGTGGCTAACACGCTGACTAGGAGGCGAGAGGTCAGCAGTTCGATTCCCGAGTACTGCAGGATGGAATGAGCTCCCATCTTTGTCCCAGCTCCTGCCAACCTAGCAATTTGAAAGCAAGAAATTGCAAGTAGATAAATAGGGACCACTTTGGTGGGAAAGTAACAGCGTTCCGTGTCTAGTCATGCCTGCCACATGACCACGGAAGCATCTGCAGCAGCAGACAGCGCTGGCTTTTCGGCTTTGAAACAGAGGTGAGCACTGCATCCTTTTAGTGTATGGGACCAGAGACAATGAAACAGCCGAAAGGTTGGCTTAACACAGGTTTATTGCATGATGATCCGGGGGAACATGAGGCAATGGCGGATGGGTAGCTCAATATATACGGTGGCTATACATTTTGAATGTGGCTCCTTGACAGTCTATTGGTTACTGTCCGCGTGACGTCATGGACGGTCACGCCCTCCTTGTCCAGGTGTAGGTGATGGCGGGAATCTTCCCGCGCTGTTGTTTGCTGGTGAGTCTGGGCCAGGAGAGCTTGAACGCTCGCTATTGCCACCCGGTGGTCATTAGCTCGCGTCCTATTGTCAGGGCTACAGTTAAGCGGCTGCTGGTTATAATGTTACACAAGCATGGTTACATTGGATACACGTGAATGGATACATTGTAAAAGGTACAGTACTAGAACACAACAATCCTAGAGTTGGATATGACTGGCTTTCAAGCAAGGGAAACCTTTACCTTTACTTTATTATCAGTTCATGATGCTTCTAGACCTGTTTTTGCAAAGAGAATACAGTTTCTCCATCTTCTGCTTCCAATTTAACAGTCTGTGTGCTGATAGCCACATGTACAGTCATCTGTTTGGTTGCTTGATGCATATATTTTCAGTAAACAGATGGCTAGATTTGTAGAATTCTGTGTCTTTCGCCTGCCTTGTTTCTGATCCCTGGATTGATTTTTCCAACACTTGATTCTGCTTCATTCCCTTCTTTTACATTCCAGTCACCTATGATTATAAGCATGTCTTGTTTCGGTGTATAATCAATTTCCTTTTAGCTGCTTACATAAAAGCTTTCAATTTCAACTTCTTCAGCATCTGTAGTTGGAGCACAGACTTGAATAATTGTTAAGTTGATAGATTTTCCATGGTGTCTGATTAATTTTATGGAGTAAGACCTTGCATTATAGCCCCAAAATGCCTAAGCTGAGCGCAGAAGAATAGAGGTCTTTGAGATGTGGTGTTGAAGGAGAGTTTTGAGAGCCCCCTGGACAGCGAGGAGAACAAATAGGTCGATCTTAGAAGAAATCAACCCTGACTGTTCATTAGAAGGTCAAATAGTAAAGAAAGAAGCTAAAGTACTTTGGACATCAAATGAGAAGAGAGGATTCACTTGAGAAAGCCTTGATGCTGGGAAAGGTGGAGGGCAAAATAAGAAGGGGCGGCCCAAAATGAGAAGGCTAGAAGGTATTGTAGATGCAATGGGCACAGAGTTGGGCAGGTTGAAGAGGATAGTGGAGGACAGGGGTGCCTGGAGGGCAATGGTCCATAGGGTCGCAAAGGGTCAGAATCGACTGTGTGACTGAACAACAAAAACTTTTGCCTCAGTGTTAGAGCCACTTCATTTCTTCTGGGTTTGTCAGCAAAATATTTTGTAGCTGCCAGATTGGAAATATTCTATTCCAACCCATTTTAGTCCATTGTCAACAAACACTTCAACGTTTACATATTCCATTTCTTGCTTTACAGTTTTTAGTTTACAATGATTCGTACTTCTCACATTTTGTGTTGTGCACATAGGACTTCCCTTTCACTTCAGAGCATGTCAGCCCTGAGACATTGTTTCAGCTTTAATCTAGTTGCATCATTAGCAGCAGCACTATTTGTTCTTGTCCTTTGTTCTTTCCTAGTACCTTGCTGACAGGGGCGTGCTGCTGGCTCCGCTAAAAGGGTGCTGAACAGGGAGTGATGTGGGCATTTAACCCTAACAAAATATATATGTTCCCACTCACCTTCTAATTTCAACCTCCCTCTGGTGATTAAAACTGACAACCTCCAAACCACAGCCGATACACTGTAAATGGGGCTGTTTTTGTAACCTTATCTTTGGTGGCAGAGGGGAAGAAGGCAGGCAGAGGAACATGGAGCCCTGCACATTTGCTCAATTGTTCCGGGCATCGCAGCTCGGCTCGGCTCTTTGGATTGGCACCCAAGGGGGTGCCATGGTACTGGGGGCCTGGGGGACACCACGGGCTGAGTCCCGGTAGCCTGATGGGCCAGCCCACCACTGCTTGCTGAATGCTTTCCAACCTGCAAGTTGTCAGGAACAAATTTACTCATGAGTAGGGCTTCTTGCCCACCAGTGGTTGGTTCTTGCTTCTGAGCTTCTGGCTCTCTAGCCAAGCACCCCAGGACAAGGTAGCGAATAGTCAAGTAAACACTCCAGGCATCTTCAGGTATTTTAAAAGTATATTGTAATCAGGGTAAATTACAGAAGAAAGTTCATCAAAAGTTCAGAAAGCATATCAAAATAAAGAAAGCATCTCTATGGGGAAAGTCCAGGGGGCCCCTTTCTGGCTTAAGCTACTACATGTTTGCAGTTCACCCTTAGCTCAGAACATTGGATCAAGAGAGCGTCTAGCCTCCTCCTCCTCCTCCCTCTAGGTTTTAACTCCTCCCTCAGGGCCCACCTCCTTGCCATCCCCCTAAAGGAATCCAGCCAATGATCATACAGTATAGCATGTCCATCACACATTAGGTTTCATTTCTTCCAACCCAGGAGGCCAGCATGTTTACACATTCCAATCTCTCTAAAGTATGTGCTAAAGGGTCTCCCCCGCATGGAAATCTCCATCTTGGATGAGGCTGCACCAGGGCACAAACCCTGCCCTGACACAAGTCTAATTTTGGATTTTTTTCATTATAGGGTTTTCATGGCAAGTTTGAAAGCAAGAAATTGCAAGTAGATAAATAGATACTGCACTGCTTCGGCGGTAAAGGTAACAGTATTCCTTGCACTCTGGTGTCTAGTCATGCCTGCCACATGTCCATAGAAACATCTGCACATGCAGACAGTGCTGCAAACAGAGATGAACATTGTACCCTAGAGTCGGATACAACTGGCTTTATACAAAGGGAGACCTTTACCATTAACAAACGTTAGCTTGAGTTGCATTGCAGTTGCTTCCTCCACCAGTGTTACTTTCACTCTTGTTGCCCAATAGCTGTTGCCCCACCTCTGTTGGAACTACAGTATCTCTTCTACTTATGTGACTTTTTACCTTAAAGAAGGTGGATGCATCTTAGTCCGGTGTCTCATCTGTGACCATTCCACCTTGGGTGACTCTGCTAGAATTTCATGCTTGCAACAGACTCCTTGCGGCTCCACTGGCACATTCCAACCTTTCACCACATTAAGCTGTGCATTCAAGAATGGGTGCCTTTTCTGCTTAAAGAAACCAGCTACACAATTTTTCTAAAACACATTTTGTGGGTAATGGTTTTGGGAATGGGTGCAGGCCTCCAAGGTCTAAACATGAGTGTGTGAGTCCCCTGGAGTTCAGAGATTACCTAAGCCTGTTGAAAAGGAAGGAACGGCTATAAATCATCCTTGGACACATTTTGTATGTGTGGGGATCTATGGGGAAGTTAAAGAGAATTCCACCAGATGTTTGATGTGGTACAATCCTAGGAAAGATTTAACATGTGATTTCAATGCGTAGCTAGCTGTTGAAATAATTCCAGCCTTGTAAATAAATTCTTAGAATTTTCTAACCTGGGGGAAATGTACTAGCTTACTGCAGACTGACAGAGGAACAACTATATTTTAACTGCAGGCAATCCACTTGATTTGTAGCTGTATAAAAGTGAATGAAGACAAGATTCCACATTTCCACCAGTCTTGTTTTTTTTTTTTTGTTGTTGTTCAGTCGCACAGTCGGTTCCGACCCTTTGCGACCCTATGGACCATTGTTCTCCAGGCGCCTCTGTCCTCCATCCCCCTCAGCCCTCCCAGCTCTGTGCCCATTGTGTCTGTAATACCATCTAACCATCTCATCCTTGGCCTCCCCCTTCTTCTTTTGCCTTCCACCTTTCCCAACATCAATGCCTTCTCAAGTGAATCCTCCCTTCTCATTTGATGTCCAAAGTATTTTAGCTTCATCTTTACTATTTGACCTTCCAGTGAGCAATCAGGGTTAATTTCTTCTAAGATTGACCTATTTGTTCTCCTCGCTGTCCAGGGTACCCTCAAAACCCTCCTCCAACACCACATTTCAAAGGCATCTATTCTTCTGCGTTCAGCCTTCCTAATTGTCCGGCTCTCACATCCATACATTACTACTGGGAAAACCATTGCTTTGACTATTCTAATTTTTGTTTTCAGTGTGATGTCTCTGCTTTTCACTATGTTCCCCAGGTTTCTCATTGCTTGTCTCCCAAGAATCAGTCGCCTTTTTATTTCATGGCTACAATCCCCATCTGCAGTGATCTTTGATCCCAAGAAAGTGAAATCTGTCACTGCTTCTACTTCTTCCCCATCTATTTTCCAGGAACTGATTGGGCCTGTTGCCATTATCTTGGTTTTCTTGATATTTAGTCTCAAGCCAGCTTTTGCAGTCTTGTTAGAAGTGGCTAAGATGCTGACTGGGAGGCAGAAGGTCAACAGTTCGATTCCCGAGTACTGCAGGACGGAATGAGCTCCCGTCTTTGTCCCGTCTTTGTCCCAGCTCCTGCCAACCTAAGCAGTTCGAAAGCAAGACATTGCAAATAAATGAATAGGGACCACTTTGGTGGAAAGGTAAACAGCGTTCCGTGCACTCCGGTGTCTACATGACACATGACCACGGAAACGTCTGCAGAAGCCGACGGTGCTGGCTCTTCGGCTTTGAAACAGAGATGAGCACTGCACCCTAGAGTCGGATCATACCTGTCAAGTTTTGGGAAATTTCTGTCAACTCCCCATATTTTACACTCTTTCCCGCCGCCATCCCATATTAGTTAGACTGCAATTAGACTGGAGTTAGACTGGAGGCCAGCACAAGATAAGCATAGCTGTCCAGTTTCCCGTTTTGGCCATGAAATTTCCCTTATTTGACAGAAATTTCCCGAAACTTGACAGGTATGAGTCGGATACGACTGGCTTTCGAGCAAGGGAAACCTTTACCTTTACTTTTAGTTACCTGCATGGGGTTCCTAGAGATCTATTATATTGCACCCATACCTACTGTTTGACCATAGTGAGGGCAGAATTCTGATTGGCCTTTAATCTAATGTGAGTAATGTTTACTACACTACCATACTATTGCTAATGTTTACTTGCACATTGTGAATTAAGTAATTTTTGGGGGTGGAGGAATTTGGGATCTCCTTTACTAGAGGCTCTCCATCCTATTCACCTGAATGAACTCCACATGAAGACGTAGCTTTCCTTTTTCATATATGTAGCAAACTAGTGAGCATTTCCTCCCTAACTTAACTTAAAAGTAGATCACTAAATGCCCAAACTTGTGCAATAAACAGTGGGATCCTTCATTAGCAAGTAAAGTAATCAAGCTTTGTAAATTTTGGTACTTGGGGAAAAAATGTTAAGAAGGAAGATAATAAACAACAAAAGCAGATACCCCCAAAGTCCTGTTGCTTTGCTTACAACACTTTTTCAGCAAATACAAAAGGCTGCTCCAAGCAGGATAAACCAGTTTGTATAAAGCCCCATTCATTTCCTTACAAGCAGATTTTTGTCAAACTACTGCTGCTGAAATACTGACATTCTTGCTCTGCCTTATCAGTTCTGTTAATTGGTGGCAGTGGCGGCTACTACTCATATCCGAGTAAACATATTCTCCTGAAAATAATGTTCTTTTCTTTTTTAAAATAATTTTTATTAAATTTTAACATAGATACAATATATAAAGACATACATCAAATTCACATCCAATAATAACACTATATTTCAGTTGTGACTCGATATTATATTACTTCCCCCTTCCATTTCTCTCCTTGGTACTAAATTTTTATCAATGTCATTTATAATTTTTCCAAATCTAAATTTTTAGATTTTCACCATTATTTGTACATTTCATAATCTCTAATATATCATATATCCACCAAGTCACCCTTCTACTTCGTAATATCAATACAGAAATGACATAACTAAGTTTTAAAAATAACAAATTTAAACCAAAAATAAAAATAAAACAAAAAGACTAACCACCCTGTGTTATATACATTGCCCTGGAGAGCATGGAGTAACATTATGGAATCATTCCCAAAAACTCTTGTGAGCGGGTGCAGGTCTTCTCCCTTCAAAGAGTAATCCACAAAGGTTTTCCAAATCTTCCAGAATCTATTTTCTTTAATAATCCCCTTTTTCATATTTATCTCATATGGTAATTTATCATTCAATGCTAATTCCCACATTTCTTTATACCATTCCTTGATTTTTATAATCACATCATTTTTCCATTTTCTCGCAATACACAATCTACCCGTTGTCAGCATTATTTCAAGCAATGCTTTTTTTATCTTTACTTAAATTTATATCTTCCACATCTGTCAACATGATGGTATTTGTACTCAGTTTGATTTTTGTTCCCATAATTTCATTTATCTCATTCTCAATACCTTCCCAAAAATCCTTTACCACCTTACAACTCCACCACGTATGTTCATATGTACCCAATGCGCTCTTACAACGCCAACACATTTTATCGTTTTTTTTATCTATCTGATGCAATCTCACCGGTGTCAAATACCATCTCCACAACATTTTGTAATTGTGCTCCTTTACTCTAACCGACAGAGTTCTCATAATTCTTTTCTTCCATTTATTTTTCCAATTTTGATCCTCAATGTTTATCTCAAGATCCTGTTCCCATCTCGCTTTCAGCTCCTCCTGTGGATTACCTTCCTTATTTATCATTATATATATTTTACTCACCAGCCCCTTTATACCACTTTGTCCCTTTCTTATTTTCAAAACTAAATCTTCAAATTCTGTCTTCCATCTTTCTAGTCCGGTCTCATTCATAAATTTACAATTCCACTTATTTACCATTTTTATCTGAAACCAAATTACTTTCAATTGTGCATACAAATTTATTTTTCTCTCATTGTCTCTACATGCCTGTATCCAATCTTTCAACAGGAAAACTTCATTCTTATCCAATACTTCTTTAATCCTTTTATTAATTCTTATTGGAAAATTTGCAATATCCTCCAATTCAATAATAGGAGAAATATCTGGTACCAACAACTTTCTCATTTTTTTCCATGTTCCCAATATTGTCTTCATCATTTTATTTTTAGTATTTACTTTCCCGATGTCACATCCTAGAAAGACTATTTTTTCCCATTTAACTAAGTTCTTTCATTTCAATTTCTTCCCAAATTGCCTTTTCCCTTGCTAAGATCTTCACAACGTTCTTAATTTGAAAAGCTCGATAATATGTTATTAAATTTGGCATTCCTAACCCACCATCTTTTTGAGGTAAGTACCAAAACTTTTTTGCCAATCTAGATCTTTTTCCCCCATTACAAAAGTTATTAATCATTGTTTGGAACTCATTAATTTCCTTATCCTTAAGTTGAATTGGGAGTGCATCAAATAAACAATTAATTCTTGGTAATAACATCATTTTACCTATTGCTATTCTTCCAAACCAGGACAACTTCAATTTTTGTAACTCCTGTATTCTATCCTTGATTTCTTTTTTTCAATCTTACATAATTCAATTTGTTAAGATCTTCAAATTTGTTTGAAATATTTATCCCTAAATATTTCAAATTGTACTTAATTTGTAGATTACCCTTTCCTTTTATCTTTTGTTGATCTTCTTTGCTCATATTATATAGAATCATTTCTGATTTATCCCAATTTATTCTCAAACCCGTAATATCTTCAAAGTCCTTTAATAACACTTGTATTCTATCCAATGCCTTTACAGGATGCTTAGTTATTATTAGAGTATCATCCACATAAAGATTTATCTTATTACCTAAGACCCCTTTTATTTCCTTATCTTCCCTTATAGCTTTTGCCAGCATTTCCATTGCCTTGATAAATAAAATTGGCGAGAGTGGGCAGCCCTGCCTAGAACCTGCTTCTAATTTTACTTCTTCTGTGTCCTCATCGTTTACTCTAACTATTGCGGTACCTTGCTGATATAGTTGTTCAATTGTCTTCCTAAATTTATCTCCAAATCCATAGCATTTGATATCTCATTAATTGTTACCATTGTAAAGAATCAAATGCTTTGAAAATATCTAATGATGATAGTCTTACTTTTTCTTTTGTTTGTCCAATCACATCTATTAAATCTATAATTCTTCTTGTCAAGTCCGACATATGTCTACCTTTCAGAAAACCCACCTGATCCTCATTTATTTAGCTGCCCATAAAATTGTTCAATCTATTAGCCAATATCGCTGTGAAGATCTTAGCATCCTGGTTTATCAATGAAATTGGTCTATATGATTCAACTTTTTCCAAATCCTTCCCGGGTTTTGGCAATAACACTATTATGGTCCTATACCATGAAGTCGGAATTTGTCCACCTTCCAATATGTAGTTATAAAGTTTAGTCAATTTTGGAACCACTAAATCTTTAAACTCCTTATAAAATTCAGCCGATAATCCATCTTCTCCAGGTGCTTTATCTGTTTTTAATCTAGCAATAACCTCTTTTATTTCCTTTTCCGTTATCCTATCTTCCATTCTATTCCTGTGTTCCTGATCTATCTTATTAATTATTAGTTTCTCCAATTGTTTTTTTAATTTTATCTCATCTATCTTCTTTTTTGCATATAATTCCTGATAAAAATCCTTCACAATTTTGCATTTATCTCCAGTTCTATTACATCTAACCCCATCTTTTTTTTCTCCCGATCCTCTATCCTCAACTCTATCATCATTTTTGCATGGTCTGATTCCTTGAAGATACCTACATCTACCTCATCTATGCTTTTGATTATATTCTCTGTTACAAATACATAGTCTATTCTAGAATATGAATTGTGTACATGTGAAAAATAAGTGTAAACCCTTTCCGACCCCTTAAACTCTCTCCATGTGTCCTTCAATCCTAATGCAGTCAACCAATTATCCAAAATTGGCTTCTTAGTTCTTTTCCCACATCTTAATAGATTTGTACAATCTAGATTTGACCTTATTAAGTTGAAGTCTCCAGCCACTATCATTTTAGTCATTCTCTCTTTCTCTAATATTTTGTACATTTTCTCTAGAAAGGCTTCTTGCTGATCATTTGGAGCATATATATTCACCAATGTTATTTCTTCCTCATCAATCTTTCCTTTTACTATCAAATATCTGCTCTCCGGATCGGAAATACTACTTGTCATTTCAAAGCCCAACCGAGTCGAAATCAAAATAGCCACCCCTCTTGCCTTTGAGGTACCAAATGATTTTTCGTAGTATTGCATCCATTTTAAAAATATCTTGTTTGTGTCCTGAGATTTTTGATGAGTTTCCTGAAGAAAGATCACATCCGGCCTATCCCTTCTTAAGATTGATTCAATTCTTCTCCTCTTAACTTGAGATCCTGTACCCTTCACATTCCATGTTAGAACCTTTATATTTCTCATGATATTAGCAAATGCACTCCTCTACAATCTCCGATTTCTCCATTGGGCATGCAACATTCAACCCCACAATTAAGACTAAACCTACTACATAAAACATTCATCTCTACCCTCCCCACCTTTTTACCCAAAAAAGCAGCCTTTGTACCCAAAGAGGGGGGGGGAGCGTGGAAGATGTGATCTAAACAAAAAGAAGAAGACAGTGCTCCAGCGCTATATTCTACAATAATAGATTTAAGTTTTAACTACTCTTTTAAACTTTGAAGACTTTTATATTCCTTACCCATCTATCCTGACCTCTCTCCTCCAGATACTTCACCCTTCTCCAGCCACTTTCTCTACCTTCGATCCCTCTTCCCTCCCTCCAGTTGCCCCCTCCTGCTCCATTCCCCCATAGTCTCTTTTTATCCCTCCAGACTCTAACAAATCTTTCCTTAATGCCAGCCATTCTCTTGAAGACACCTCAACCAATTCAATTGAGCTCAAATAATCCAATGCATCTGTTTCTGCATCAATTGTGTGCATTTTCTTGTCATGGAAAAATCTTAGCTGCTGTGGAAATCTCCAATTGTATTTTATCCCACGTGAAATCAAAATTTTGGTTACTGGTTTCATTTTATACTGCCAAACGCGCTCATTGATTGCAATATCATTGTAAACCTCCACATCATTTCCGTCAATTTTCAAAGCACCAGACCCAGCTTGTTTTATAAAAGCCATCACCTTTAGCTTATCCCCCCAATTTGCAAATTTGACTAAAACATTTCTAGGAGCACTACTTCCTCTTCTCGCCCCCAATCTATAAATGTTTGCAATATTCATCGACAAAATCTTTCCCCGTTTTCAAATAATTCAACCAATCAATTATTTTATCCTTCAGCTGGTCTGGTGTTTTTCCCCAAAAGATTGCATATCACAATATTCTGCTTTCTCATCATCTCTTCCACCATATCTAACCTTTTCTCTTGCACCTCCACTTTCAACTTTACTTCTCTGTTTTCCTCATGCAATCCCTTCATATCTGTTTGCATCAATTTCATATCCCTTTGCATCAAATTAACATTTGTTTCCAACTTTTGAAAAGTGAAATCAACTTTATGAGCAAAATCTTGAAACATTGTAACCAATTTATCTTGTTTTCCCATAATTTCATTTTTATCTTTCCCCCTTGCTTCATTAATTTCCCGAAAGCCTTTCACATTTGCCTCCTCCATTCGTTCAAATTTCTGAAACAATTTGCCCATCTCAACCATTAATTGTGTTTGGTCCATTGCTGCAGGCTCCAGTGATGGTGTTGATGATGATGTATCTTCCACAACAGCCTTATCTTTTTTCTTAGATCTCATGACCAATTCCTCTTTTCCTTTTCCTTTCACAAATTTATCCATTGTAGCGTCAATTACCAATTTCAAAGCAGCCACTCCTTTTATGTCCCCAAGTTCTTGCTCTAACTCCAGTATCAATTAGACTAATAATGTAACTCCTAGATTATACCTCTCACTTTATATACTATTAGTCCCAGCAGACCCTTTTTATATCAATCAAAAACTAAAAAAACCCTGTAATAAATTTTGTAATCCAAGATCAAAATCAATTTCAACCTTCCAAATTTAGGTAAAAAAGTCTAATTCCACTTGAGTAATGCTGTCCAATTATCTTCCAGTTATATTCCAAATTTAGATTTAAAAAGTCTAATTCCACTTGAGTAATGCTGTCCAATTATCTTCCAGTTATATTCCAAATTTAGATAACAAAGTCTAATTTCACTTGAGTAATGCTGTCCAATTATCTTCCAGTTATATTCCAAAATATAAAGAGGAGAAGCAGTGCTGCAGGTATCAGAGTTATAGCTTTGAAAATAGGCTGGCTCTTGTTGTAATCCACAAAGGGAACACAATGTATCGAATCACACTATCCCAATCGCAAGACTGTATTTGCTTGTGTCCGTCCGAGTCTGTGTCCGGCTCAAAGCAATGAGGAAGCAAAAACAGAGAGAGGGAAGTAAGGAAAAAAGAACAAAAACCCATCCAAAAATTGTATTCCAATTATTGCCCCATTGTAATCCAATTCCAGCATCCAGAGGGTAACCTTTTTTTCCTTTTATGTATATTATGCTGCTCCAGTTCTCAAAAAAAAATAAACAAAAAAAAACCCTCTTCTTTCGTCTCCAAAACCACAAACACACAGGAACAATGGCAGCGGATTGGAAAAAGCCCCTCTCTCTCTCACAACACCACACCAGCCAGTTCAATATCCATCAAGATCTCCTTATTTCTTTCGTATCCCTCTGCCACTCTCCAACTCCTCCGCTCTGTTTCACCCACTTTCCACAGCTCACAGCTCCCGGCTCGGGTTCCTCTTCTTTTAACTTTCATTTTTACAATCACCCGCCGCCATTTCTCCTTCTTCAGCCACTTTCCCCTCCGCACACACTCTGCACTTACTTGTCCTTTTCTGGTGTTTAACTCCACACCCGGACCTTTCCCCTCCACGACCACCGCTCCGATGATTATGATTTTAATACCTTTCTCTTGGAGACTTCAGTCAATCAAGTCCGATATTTCTCCAAACTCAGGGCTCCCGTCCGGAACGCAGTGGTTTGTTCGACCTGGCTTGCGCCACATCTCGCTCACCCCTCCTTCTCTGAACTCCGAGCCCGTATTTATGTTTTTCGAATCCTCAGTGTTCCATCAGGTCAAATAAGTTGTTTTCACATCAACAAGTCCTCCATATTTTTAGATAATTCCACATTTAAACCCCATTTCAGTGCGAGCTGGTCAATGTACGTGTTACTCCATACTCATCTTAGCCACGCCCCCAAAAATCATTTTCAAGAAAAATGCCATTGGCATTAATTTGTTTAAGGTGGATCCCTGCTTGCCATGAAGTGACCCACACACTATGATCACGAAGCCATCTCCTGCGGCACGCATGAAATGAGACATGCAGGATTTAACACCAGGACTACAATGGACTGCTGCAGCCTTGAGGATATTAACAAGGTGCGCCTTCACAGCCAGTCCATCTGGCATGGCCTCTTCCCCCTCCATTGACTGTTGGGAACCAGAATAGTGAAGTGGTTCTTCCTCCTCTCATTTTGTTGTTAGGCCCCCATCTGATGGTTTCCAGTGGCATTTCCTCCACTGAGGGGACCATCATCCTATCTAAAAATGTGCTCATCCGTCCATAGCTGTTGGCCCCTTTAGGGAATCAGGTTATTTACCGCTGCCCAACACTCGGCATTGAGTCGCTGGCTATATGATCTACTCCATTACCATAGCAGGACATAATAATAACAACAGTATGGTGATAAATCATATCACCATAATATTCACCACAAACAACAATCCAGACAAATCATAAAAATAACAGTATATGGTTCTATTAAAATACAGTACTGCAACTGGAGTGGCGAGATTCTTTTGGGAACACACCATTAACATTACAAGCTTGCTTCAAGTAAGTGGGTGTTTAGCCCCATTTTAAAAATCAGGAGAAAGATAGGTCATGGACCCCAGGGAGGATATTGTATGGTTTTGTGATCAACGTTACTGAAACAAGACAGGTACTTTTAAACTTTCTAAGCCTCTGAAGAAAGGATTGGGAAACCACTTTGGTGTACTCAAAAGCCACTGTGGTACATTGGTGGTTAAAACTCTGCTTACAATCTGAGTTCAAGTCCAACAGATGCAAAGTTGACTCTGTCTTTCATCCATCCAATGCTGGTAAAATGAGTACCTTTTGTTGGAGCCAAATTTCATAATTACCTTGAGAACTGCCCAGCAAGTGCCAAAACAATAATAATATTAATAGTTTCTACCTGCTTAAAAAAAAAACAGCCTTGAAAGGGGTGTCAGAAGTCTGAACTGTCCCAACTGCACATAATAATTATTAATCTCCCTTAATTAAATAAAATTTATTGATTTAATAAAAGAATAAGATCTAATCCTTGTCATCTATACCGCAGAAAATTAAACTCTGTTTGTTTGCCTCCATAGTGATCCAGACAGCCATCTATGCCTGTGAGACTTGGAAGACATCAATAAGAATCAAGAGACAGAAAAAGCCTCCTCGAAGATTGTGGTATTTTTAAACCACAAATGGGTGTACCCTGGTAACGGCAACTTTGTGTTGCTGGCTAGTCTTCCTCACACTAAGTCAGGCGAAAGGAACTGCAGAATGAAGTCACCCAAAGGTGCCTTCATTTTGGCAGTTTCATGTCTGGCCTAGACACAGAAGAAGAACAAGAAACTCGACGTCTTCCAGCAAAGGTGCCTCCGCCAAATTTTAAAGATTTGCTATTTTGAGCACATTGCCAATGAGGAGGTGCTTTGTGGAAATTATATAACATCGTTGTACAAAGACGAGTCCAAATGGCAGGTCATGTTTTCCTATGGAGAAAAACAGGATCTTTAAGGTGACAATAAATTGGCCCCCTCCTAATGCCAAATGACAAGGATGTCCTTGAAACACATGGCAAAGCACTTTCATGGCAGA
Source organism: Bradypodion ventrale (assembly GCA_035047345.1). Lineage (NCBI taxonomy): Eukaryota > Metazoa > Chordata > Lepidosauria > Squamata > Chamaeleonidae > Bradypodion > Bradypodion ventrale. Next base: position 108,052,478 of record JAWDJE010000001.1, on the reverse strand, counting down.
TTTAAAGAACTGAAAATAACATAGGAGGATGCTGATTTACTTGCCCAAGATTGGAACCATTGAAGATCCCTTGCTGCCTGATGTGCTATGTAGCATGGGAGGATCTAAGTAAACTTTTAAAAATGCCAATATCCTGAAACAAAAATAAACACATAAAACACCTTCCTCGAGGCTCTTTGTAAATTATCATATCTTAATTGTAAAAAGAAACAGTTGTTCTGGATTTAACCACTGATGTAGCTCCGCAGAGTTTAGCTGCAAGGCAAGAACGTCTCTGAGCTTGAGTAGAGATTTATCTACCTACCGGTAGGAAGAACTGCGTGTTTCCTGTCTTTGTGTCTACCTGGGTGGGACCAAGGTCTTCAGTCCAAAGCAGTGGGTTCCCAACAGTGGTGGGCATCAGCAGGTTTACACCAGTTCGCCAGAACCGGTAGCAGAAATTCCGGCTGGCCCCAGCCATCCTAGTTTTGAAATAAAGTACAGTAAAACCCCTACTTGCGAAAAAAGTCCATTCCGTAGGCTTTTGTTTAAATCGGGTTTTTTATGTAACTCAAAGCAAACCCATAGGAAAAATGAAATTTTTATGTAAATCGAAGCAAACCCATAGGGAAATGAATTTTTATGTAACTCAAAACAAACCCATAGGAAGAAGTATCTTTATGTAACTCAAAGCAAACCCATAGGAAATCATGTAAATCGGGACATGGTTTTAGCACAAAATCATTATGTAAGTCGAATTTTATGTAACTCGAGGCATATGTAAGTCAGGGTTTTCCTGTATCTTTCTTTTCAAATTTAGACAAAGAGTAAGCTCAGAAGAAGGGGACTGTGGTGGCTTTGTGGTTAAGGCACTGAACTTGACCACTGGAAGATCAGCAGGTCAGCAGTTTGAGACCCGAGTGCTGCATGACAGAGTGAGCTTCCATAATCTGTCCCTGCTCCTGCCAACCTAGCAATTTGAAAGCAAGAAATTGCAAGTACTGTAGATAAATAGGTACTGCTTCGGCAGGAAAGGTAACAGTGTTCTGTGGGCTTTGGCATCTAGTCATGCCTGCCACATAATCACGGAAACATCTGCAGACACAGATAGCGCTGGCACTTTGGCTGTAAACGGAGTAGAGCACCAAACCCTAAATTTGGATACGGCAGAATTTTGAGCAAGGGCGACCTTTACCTAAGCTAAGAAGAAGAAAACAGGAGAGCTATTTACAAAAATATTGGTTGTTAGAAACAGGACAAACAGAAGAAAAATGGCCCAGATGCTCCCTTGCAGTATTGCCTCAGTGGCAATAAAGAGGGAATTGAGAGATACTGTAATTGATTTTTGCACTAAAACCATGTCCCGATTTATATAAATGTCCTGATTTACATAACACAATTTCCTATGGGTTTGCTTTGAGTTATGTAAAAAAATCATTTTTCTTATGGGGTTGCTTCGATTTACATGATAACAACAACAGTAACAGTAACAACAACTATTATTATTATTATTATTATTATTATTATTATTATTATTATTATTATTATTATTATTATTATTATTATTATTATTATTATTATTATTATTATTATTATTATTCCTATGGGTTTGCTTCGAGTTATGTAAAAAATCATTTTCCCTATGTGTTTGCTTCAAGTAAAGTAGAAAAAACTATTTACATAAAAGCCTACGGAACAGACTTTTTATGTAAGTAGGGGTTTTTACTGTAGGTGGATATTTTTTTCCCTGTTACTAGGTTGTAGATTTGGTTGCCAGGTAGTTTGCACAGGTGCAAAGAGAACCCAAATGTATAATTCACAAAGACTAGAATGAAGAACCTTGCTTTCCAGTTGTTGTTTTTAAACACTGTCAGATGGTGGTATATTTTTCCTCTGTTTTCCTCCATTTTACACCAGGGCAAGATCTGCTCATGGGGATCACACTTTGTCAACATTTCCTTCTGGGGTTTTCCCCCCCTGCGGTCAACATTTCCTTCTGGGGTTTTTCGTCCCTGCTGGTCAGTCTCTACCCTTCCATTCTTTGTGACTGGACAAAACAAGGAGGAAAGAAAGAAGAGAATGAAGTAGGCAGAGAGGGTGGAGACGGCAGGCAAAAGGGACAATCTGTCTTGGGAATGAGATGGCAGAGAACAATTTTGGATATGTGGAAAGGTGATACCAAGATGACCAATTGCCTTCCCATAGATTAAGGAACAAATATTCTCCCCTCATGTGTGAACACAAATAAGAGGATGACTTATTCAAACTGGCAACAGAAATACAAGGATGACCCAGGACAACTGGAGAAAACACCACAGTGTGAACCAGCCCTCAGAGAGCTTTAGAAAAGGCCTGCTATTCTTATACCCTCAATGTTGCAGAACATGTTCAAGTGTGGGAGCTGAGGAAAGCTGCCAACCTATCATGCCATTGAATGCAGCTATCTCCAGGAAGACTCCAGATATTAAGTCTGGTAGTCAGGCAAAATTCATGTTCAGGAGTCATACTGAGAATATGACAAGAGTTCCCTGCTAGTCATAATGCTTGACAGACCCTTAGGAAAATGGCTTCAAAAATAGCATGATTTCTTCAGGAATGTGGGGTTGTCTGGGTCAAGGACATAGGCAGCTGACACAAATGTCAAGACATAGGGCAAGCAAGTAACAGACCAAACAGTAACTGTATCTCAGTCCAAGTTCAAGTGAACACAGACATGCAGGATTTGTCCCAATGACAAAAAAAGCATGCCGGTGATCCAAACAAGCCAGAAGTAAGGTGACCAGGAGAATAAACCCAGCAGTGTACCCTCAGGGATCATAACAAGGCAAGGATGGAATTTCAGGAGCCAGGCAAGGCACAACAACAGTTTACAGGAACTGGGCAAAGATCCTTCAGGAGCAGGAACAAGGCAGGGGATCTTCTCAAGTAGGAAGCAGGAGCAAGGCAGAGATCTTCAACAGCAGGAACAAAGCAAAAAGATCAAAAAATGAAGCAACTACAAGCCTGCTAACTTTCTTTACCAAGGCAGCTTCTGGAAGGAAGAACCAGTTCTGATATAGCTACGGCACCCAGGGTCTCCAGGTGGAGCCTATGTTGGTCTGAAACCTTCCTCAGGTGGGGCTTAGCAGCTGCTTCCAGGGTGAGGGCTCTAGTCTTGCAGGGCTTAATTTAGGGATTCGCAGTCTACAGCTCATAAACCTAATCCGGTCTGTGCATCTCATTAATCTGGCCCACAGTGGCCACTCGGGCATTTCTAGGACCACCCACCACTGCCAAAAGTCCTAAAAAGTAACTTGCTGCAGTGGTGGTGGCAGCGTTATTTTCATGGCTTCTTCCACCACCCCCTCCACTGCTTCCCAGGGCATCTGGAAGTTTTTCGGAGCATGTTTGCTCCATTTTGGGAATTTTCTGCTGCTTCTCTGGTGCATTTTGGCACCAAAATCACAGCAGTTTGTGACTTCCAGTGCCGGGTGGAGATTACATCAGTGCCTGGGTTCCCAGCATGGAACCAGGAAGTCTCTAAGCACCACGGATTAGCTGCCAAGGTGCAGGGAGAAGCAGCAGAAAATTCTCAAAATGGTCCAAATAGCCTCCAGATGCCCTGGGAAGTGGCGGAGGCTGTGGAAAAAACAGTTCAAATGGCACAATTTGCACCACCGCTGCATGCCAATGGAAACATAAGTAGTAAGTCCATTCTGTAGGCTTTTGTTTAAATCGGTTTTTTTATGTAACTCAAAGCAAACCCAAAGGAAAAATGAAATTTTTATGCAAATTTAAGCAAACCCATAGGGAAATGAATTTTTATGTAACTCGAAGCAAACCCATAGGAAAAAGAATATGTAACTCGAAGCAAACCCATAGGAAATCGTGTAAACCAGGACATGGTTTTAGCACAAAAACATTATGTAAGTTGAATTTTATGTAACTCGAGGCATATGTAAGTCGAGGCTTTACTGTAGTCCTAATTCGGGTGCAACACAGGGCTTTCCCCCTGGCCATGTCCACCATACCACACCCACAGTGTGGCAGTAAAAATTTTTTTTGAGCCAACCACTGGTTCCCAAACTTTTTGGGCCATGCCCCATCTTGTCGCCGTCGACTCGTATCCGAAAATGCATTTTCCTCCTGAAGCAGGAAAAATGTCTACTGATGTGAATTTGTTTAAGGTGGATCCCATCTTGCCATGAATCATACCTGTCAAGTATCCCGTATTGGCCAGGAAATCCCGTATTTCATCCCTCTTTCCTGGTCCTTCCTGCGGCCTTCCCATATTTGAACGGCCAGAAAAGGGTTTGCTGCACATGGGCGCCTGTCAGAGGAAGCAGTGTGCATGTGCAACTGGGTTACTGCAGTGGTGCACATGCACAAAGGGGTCACTGCGCATGCACAGTAACCCCTTTGTGCATGCGCACCACTGCAGTAACCCCTTTGTGCATGCGCGCCCATCAGACGCAGTGGTGCTTCCCATATTTTCACTGCCGCAACATGACAGGTATGCCATGAAGTGACCAACACACTACATGCCCCATCTAAGCATCTCTAAAACCCTGATGCCCCTCCCCCGTGACATGTAATTCTTATTATTCAAAAAGTGAATTCTTATTTGTGTGGAGGAAGTATAAAAGCCTATTCACTATTCATAACTCATTCTCAAATTGCCCCTCTTAAAAATCAAATCCCCCCCCCCCTGTGGGGCATGTGCCCCATGTTGGGAACCCCTGGCCCAGAGGAGGTGTACTTGTCAGGCCTGAGCCGCCAGGTGTGTGCCTGTTTCTAGCAATTCAATGTAATGCTTAGCAAGACTCTAGTACCACCCTAATGGCAGAAAGTGAGGAAGACCTGAAGAAGCACTTGATTAGGTTGAAAGAAGAGAGTGCAAAAGCTGGCCTGAGACTCAATATCAAGAAAACCAAGATAATGGCAACAGGCCATATCACTCCCTGCAAAATAGATGGGGAAGAAGTAGAAGGAGTGACAGATTTTACTTTCTTAGGATCTAAGATCACTGCAGATGGGGATTGCAGCCATGAAATAAAAAGACGACTGATTCTTGAGATGCAAGCCATGAGAAACCTGGGGGACATAGTGAATAGTAGAGACATCACCTTGAAAACAAAAATTCGTATAGTCAAAGCAATGGTATTCCCGGTGGTGATGTATGGCTGTGAGGGCTGGACCATTAGGAAAGCTGAGAGCAGCAGAAGAATAGATGTGGTGTTGGAGGAGAGTCTTGAGAGTCCCCTGGACAGCGAGGAGAACAAATAGGTCAATCTTAGAAGAAATCAACCCTGACTGCTCATTGGAAGGTCAAATAGTACAGATGAAGCTAAAGTAGTTTGGACATCAAACAAGAAGAGAGGGTTCACTTGAGAAAGCCTTGATGCTGGGAAAGGTGAAGGGCAAAAGAAGACAGGGGTGGCCCAAAGATGAGATGGCTAGGTGGTGTTGTAGACGCAGTGGGCACAGAGTTGGGTGGGCTAAGGAGGATGGTGGAGGACACAGGTGCCTAGAGGTCAATGGTCCATAAGGTCACAAAAGGCGACTGAACAACAAGAAGTAGCGTTTCTCCACCCTGTGCCTGCCTCTGTTTTGTTCTCCCTCCAGATCCTCCCCGGAGCGAGGGTGAGGGAGCCATGCGGCGATGGCGGCTCCAGGTGCCTGCCCTTGTCACCAATCCAGCTCCCGGCGTAGGTAGGGGCCTCCTGCCTGCCTGCCTGCCCTCCCTCCCTCCTTCCCCCAGCAGCATCTGCCCAGCCCCAGCGCTGAGGCCGGAGGGAGCCTTTGGAGGCGGAGCAGCGCCCGGGTGACGTGTCCCTGTCACGGAGCGGAGCATGATTCATCAGCCGCCGGGATTAGGGATGGTGCGCGCAGGTCCCGGGTAGTAGGGAGGGAGGGGGGGGGGCGCCTCGCAGGATCCATTGCTGGGCGAAGGTTGCTGATGATTCCGGGCGAGGGGGAGAGGCAAGATGGAAGAGACCTTGAAGAAGCTGCAGAAGGAAGCCTCGGGCAGCAAATACAAGGCGATCAAGGAAAGCTGCACCTGGGCCACCGGTAAGGCAGGGCGGGGGAGACCCTGGGGGGGGGGAATGGAGAGTTGTCCTCCTCGGCGTCGGGTGGGTACCCAAACCGACCCCAGGGGGGCTTATAACGTTATACTTCCCCATCCGATCACAGACAGCTTCTGCACGGCGGAAGGTTGGAGGGATCGCATCGCAGGCTTAAATGCACCGCCCTGGCTCGAGGGTGGTTTTGTTGTGGTTTGGGCTGCGCTGTGTTGTTGTTGTTGTTATTGTGGCTTCGCCCTTCCGAATGCACTAAATGCATCATCGGCCGCTGGCTTTCAGTGCATTGCCTTTTGAGGCTGAGCCGACTGTGGGGGTGGGTTTTTCTTCGACGTTGCGCTCGGATGCTTGGAGAGATCTCCCTTAAATCCTTTTCATGAGACCGAGCAGGTGTCACATGCGACGGTTTTCCGCTGATCTTCTAAGCCCAGTTGTTGTTGTTGTTGTTGTTTTTTAAAAAATATCCTGCAATAATTTCCTCTGCCTGCAGCCCTGCTTTAAATGTAATCTCAAAATGTCAACGTTCAGCTGTTTGTTTATTTATTTATTTATTAACATCTAATGGTGGGCAGTTCATTATTTTATTCTAATTACAATCCTTGACATCATTATTATGTCAAGTTCAAACGTATTTTCAGTCTAAACCCAAAAGGCTGTCGATCTGACTTGTTGTGTTGTGCATTTGTGTGGTTCTCCTTATTACAGGTAGTATCTGAGGAACTGAATGGGGTAGGGTTAACTTTTAAATGAATTGGTGGTATGTGTATGAAATTAAATGCAATTCTGTAGGAGGTAAGCTGAATTATTGCTGCGTAGAAAGACTTAATTCTCCTCCATCTAGCCAACTAATTATGATCCTGCAAACAATCACACAATTTTTTTAAGTCATTTCATTGGGTTATCCAAATAAAGGGTAGATAAAGCCATTAGTATAATATCTACCTGTTGAAAAGTCAATGCTGACTTACGGAAATGTTTTCCTGGATTTTGTAGGTTACTGTACTACACTATGTGCTCTTTCCTTTTCCCAAGGGCACTGTGGGTGTGTGCGGTTTACCCAAGGCTGCAGAGGTTGGCTCTTTTCCCAGGAGGCACATGGAATCAAACTTCCATCCCCTGCCTTTGCAGTTGGGTACCTAACTTACTGAGCTATCCACTAGACTTCTAAAATATCAAACACTGGTACACATTCCATTCTTGCAAGACTCTTCTTCAAACTGGACATTGCAGGGCTGGAGGGGGAATAGAAAAGTTCAAATATCATCATGGCCAGGTATTGAAGTTTGAGGATCTGTAGTCAAATGTGTGTAACCAGCTTTTAGTATCAGGTTTCACCTCAAGCCATGTAGAACCAATTGACTTCAAGACAAGAGAAATTGATCATTCACTGCCTTCCTAGGAAGGAAAAAAAACCAACAAACCTCCTAGCTGTAGCCAAATTAAGATGTTGCCCAGTGGAAGATACCATGCAGTGCAGTATTTCCTAAGTACTATATTAACAGATGCTGTTGCTGTGATCATGGCTCTTGCTGTATGCAGGGTATTTTCCACAGTCAAATGAAGAAGAAAAGACCACACGACCCTGTTACAAAACCCTGAAACAAAAGTGAGTGATATTCAGTTTGTAATAATTTAGTAAAGGACTATCCAGCTTTCCCCTCCCCCAACTCATTTTTAAAAATTATTTTACTGTGGAAAACACCTTGAATAGCTATCCGGGGCAGGATTTACAAACAAGAAGAAGCAGATCTGCCATCATATGTGTCTTCCTTTAACTACGAGGTAATACTGATCACCCTTGTTCTGAAACTTCCTACAAGGACCACACAACTTTTTGTTCCATTGAGCCATGTGGCAGAAATGTCAGGTTGCAGATAGTCAGAAAAATTATTAAAATATGAAATAAAGGCCTTTTTATCAGCCAGTGCCTTCCTCAGTCTTGTCTCAGCTGTCTGTGCAGAACAATAATGTTCCTTTTCACAAGTTTTTTTTAATGCTCATTGTGTCTAGCAATGTGTTATGTCTGATGTGTTTTTATACCACTTTATCCAGAGTAGCATAAAGTTTTTAATTAAACCAAGAATTAGGAATAGTGTACTTATGAGGTTTTTTTAAAATGTTCAAGAGTTTTCAGAAAGGGTACCAATTTTAATGGGTGTGTGCATAAAGGGCATAATTTGCCCAAATTAAATGAATTTAAATCACATTGATTTTATGATAATGATAGTGTGCCATCAAGCTGATTCTGATTTCCAGGGTTTTTCAAGGTTGAAAATACACAGAAGTGGTTTACCCGTCCCATTTTTTTGTGGGCATCCTGGGGTTATGTAGCTTGCCCATGGTTATACTGGCTGGTTCTTCTCCTGGGAGACACAGTGAGGAATTGTACTCCTAACATCTGACTCCATACCTATACCACTGAGCTATCCAGCCAGCTCCCATTGATTTAGTTATAAAAATTAAACATAGGCCTGGAAAAGCAATTAAAAAGTTTGAACATACGTGGATTATGTGGTAAGCATTGGTGATTCTGTACTGCAGGACTTGGATTCTTTTCATCAATTAAACACATTAATAATTAGCACAGAGAATCTATGCCTGTTCAGAGTGTAAGAGAAAGTACCTTTAGGCAACTGGTGGGAGATCTTTTAGTATTAATGACAGTGTAACACTTCTTCATTCTACCTAGTGGGGAGACATAGCACTCTTGGCCTGTCATTTCACTGTTATATTATTAATCTGGTTATGCTGAGGAAAATGTTTCTTAACATCCTAGTGTTAACATAGAGACAGTGAACTGAGTAATGTGTGACAGCCCACCAATGTGCAAGCTGCAGGTTTCTAGAGTTGCTGTAAAACGTTCCTTATAGGTACAATGCCATACCCAGTTATCCAAGGTCAAGTCCTGTTAAACAGAAGGAACTTTCCTCTGAGTAAACATTGATGATTTTACTAAGCGCAATTATAAAACTCAAGCATTATACAAAATGTTTTAGCAATTTAAATTGTTTTTAGAAACAAAATGGGTAGGTGGGTGAAGGCTCTGTTTATCCCATTCATCCCATTATTTATTTTTCTATTCTTGTGTTTAGCTCTGTTTGTATCCTGCCCCATTTGTAGGTGGTTATATTGCACTCCTCCATCCACTTTATCTTTATAACAGCCTTGTGAAGTAAGGCAGTCTGAGAGACTGTGGCTGACCTATGGTCACCCACTGAGGTTTCATGACCCAAAATGTACACAGTTGCCCTGAAACATCAGTCAGAACATCTGGAAGGCTATTTTGCCTTCATTTATCCTAGATCGTGTTGTGCCAAGCAGTGAAAAGGACACAGCCAGCTACATTACCAGTTCTTTTTAATAGTCAATCATGGTCATATTCTGTCTTTCTCAGCCTCAATGTTTCATCCCCTCTGAGTTTCCCAATACAGTAGGTGGCTAGGCCTGCCTGATTGTGATCCCCTAGAACAGGATTGTGCAAACTGGCTCTTCAGATGTTTTTGGACGTCACTTCCCAGAAGCCAGGACCATAGCCAGAGTTAGCAGTTTGCCCACCCTGGCAATTCATGGTTTCCCATAAGAATGCATTGAAAAGAACCTTTATTGCCCACCCTGAAAAAAAAATTTGCTCACCCACATCTAGAATCCTGGCTATGGCCCTGCCAGAAGCACTGATGAACAGGTGTTCTGACTTGGGCTTCTGGTAGTTGAAATGGAGAGCAAAGTCTGCAGACCCCTACCCTTTAAAAGTGCATATGCCTATAAAACTGCATATGCAGGTTGTGTGATCTTGTGCTGTAATGATGATGTCTGAGTCTGCACATAGTGAAGGCAATTTGATTAGACAGTTTCCAGTGAAACAGCTATGCATTAACATAGCTTATTCTCTGATCCAAAATACTAAGGTGAGGTGTGACATTCTCAAACTGAAATTGACAAAGGAGTAGTCTTCATATAAAGTCTGTTTGGCTAAATAGATCAATTCAGATTCTGCAGATAGGTACAGGGCAGTCCTATGTGTATCTACTTAGATGTATGTGTCTATGGCCATACTCCTAGGTGCGTGTGTTTAGGATTGCCTGAGGCTCTATGGCGAATCTTCAGTCTTGTAGAATTTCTGCAGTGAGTGATCTGAAATTTGAAGGGATTAGTATATGTAAAATAAAGTATATAATACTGTGATCCTTGATGCTGTGTTGGGATGCTTTGGAGTCATTCAGTACTGTGGTCAAGAAGTATATGCATACTGATTATGCTCTATTTTTCCCCCTTTTCAATACAGAAATGTTAGAATCTCCTGAAGCTACTACCAAGATCCAACCATATCAATTGAGGTAGGAAATGTACATTTCTTTATTTCATTCATATTTCTAACATTCCATATTAGAAATTTGTTCCTTCTGCATCCATGGATGTGAAGTAGAATCAACAAAATCACTTTGAAACACTTCAAAAGATCACACAGATTGGGGTGTCCATAAAGCAATAACAAGGAGATGAAGTAGCTCTTGTGTTTAAAGTTTGCTTATTGTTCAAAAAGTTCGGGCATAGAAGGAAAGTATACATATGCATCACATCTAAGCCATGTGTCAGGTTTTGTGGGTACCGCTTCATTTTCTAGCTGTTGCTTTGCATAGGCCACAATACCTGAAAACCCAGCTAACATTCCCATTGACTGTGGTAGCTGGGAAATGTCTGGAGTTGTCCTCCAAGCAAGTAACTTTTCTGTGCTCTGTAGATTTGCAGATCTTCAGAAAACAATCAGGTTCCAAGAAAGCTTTGCTATACACCTTGATTAAAAAGACGGTGGTAGAAAATTAGGTAATTTGTTGCCAGTTTTCTCTTCTCTCTCCACATTCTCAATTTGTGCCAAAATTCTCAGGAACAAGACTTTTCCGTTTTCCTGGAGATCTGTCTTGTGCAGCTTAATGATTATGGTGGCACCCTGCCCAAGGGCCCACCTGTCACAAGCTGCTGGTGGGGAAAAAAAGTACTGTACACACAATTCCACACATAGCTCTGTCAATATGCTAGAATCAAAATTGCTGATACAGTGGAACCCCGGATAACGACAAAACTTGGTTCCGCAAGTTGTGTCGTTGTCCAATTTTTGTCGTCCAGGGCATGCATTGGCTAATGCTTTAAAAAAAGCCTGGCTGCTTCCGTGAGGGTTGGGGGAGCATTCTGCGCCTCTGCCCACCCCTACAAAAAGGACGATGTGATCTTTCCACACTGGTTGGGGATGGGGGGAAAAAAACACCATTTTGGGGTCCCTGTTTCCAGCTCTCTGCCTCCCCAAGGGGGTCTGGGAGGCTGGGAGGAGCTATTCCACACTATTCCCGCCTTCATAGGACCTTCCTGTGCTGAGCAACAGCTGATAATAGTTGTGGCCACCATTTTGATTTTGTTTTGCTTAGGCTTCTGGGAATTGTAGTCCAAAACAAAAAAAATCAAAATGGTGGCCACAACTATATCAGCTGTTGCACAGCACAGGAAGGTCCTAGAAAGGCAGGAATAAAGTGGGATAGCAACTCCCAGACCCTCCTGGGGAGGCAGAGAGCTGGAACAGGGAGCAAAAAATGGCGATTTTTTTCATCCCCAACCTGCATGGAAAGGTAGGAGATCAAACATGATGCAGGCAATGGTAGTGTCAATGTTAAGGCCAAGGGAACATTAAGGGGTATCGGCCCAACATTTCTACTGTATTTTCTTGTCTTACTTTTTGTGGTGTTGGAATATTTATGGTTGTGGTGAAAAATATATTGGAACTTATGTCCAATCCTCTCTTTCACCTGATCCCCATTTCTTGTAGCTGCTACTTATAAGCTCTTTATGTATCTACCTACATATGTAACCTAATACAGATCTGCCTTTCTATAGAATTGTTATTGCAGCTATTACTTGACCATAGGTACCAAGTGCTTTATATAATATGGGCAAGTATAAAAATTAGGTTTGGGTTTAGGTGCTGATCTGGTAACCATAGCTTACCAGAAGTTCCACGTAGACAAGTGCATCTTTTTATTCTTCTTGTGCCATATCTGATTCCGAATATTGGCTAGCCTCATGGCAATCACCCATGAAGATTGTCCTCAGGACAATACAATGCAATGGTCTTCTATTTGCCTTCCACATAGCAGCATGACATCCATACCATAGATCAAGTTCCATGAGTCACTTTCTGGTCCTGAGCCCTTTTGGCACACGAAGACCTCTTCGGCCTCAGGCCAGTATCTATCATCATCATCATCATGTTAATTTCTATACCACTTTACTCGACCCAGCGGGTGACTCAAAGCAGTGTACACAGTCACAATTAAAAATACAATATTGATGAAGCTGTTGCCCTCCATCAAGATGAATTCAAGTGGGATTTAATCCACTTGGGGACCATCGCCCTTCCCTGTGGACTTTGCCATCTAAGGCTGTTAGTCCTCAGGGTTGTCAGGTTAATTAATCATTGCCATGAGTGAATAAGCAGGCTAGTGGAGGAGAAATGCAGTGCTTGGATGCAACCTAAAGCAGGCTGGTAAAATAAGGATGGCTAAAATGTAGCTCTCCATCTTTCATCTGCCAGTTTGTAACAGACTAAAAAAATACAATATCAAGCTCATTATGAAGGTTTATGTACAAGGCCAACATTGGTGTTCTTATTTTTAGTAGTAGATGTAGTGGGAAACCCATGTGCTAGAAAGCTTGCTGGAAAATAGCTAGCTCAAATAATTACAGTATCGGATTATATTGCAAATTTCACAAGACTTACCATCTGAAAAAAAGGGAAGGCAAAAACATTCTGAGCAGAAGAAAATTTCATCTTAAAAGTTTGGTATGAGTTAGGACTAATTTTTTTAAATAACAAATGGATTTGATTAAGACAATAGTACTGTATATCTTTAACTTGGGGACTGTAGTGGCTTAGTGGTTAAGACACTGAACTTGATGAGTGGAAGGTTGGCAGGCCAGCAGTTTGAGATTCGATTGTTGCACAATGGAATGAGCTCCCATCTCTGTCCCAAGTCCTGCCAACCTAGCAGTTCAAAAGCAAGAAATTGCAAGTAGATAAACAGTTACTGGCTTGGTGGGAAAGGTAATAGCGTCTAGTCATGCCTGCCACATAACCACAGAAATATCTGCAGATGCAGACAGCGCTGGCTCTTTGGCAGTAAAATGAGATGAACATCGTACCCTAGAGTTGGATATGACTGGCTTTCGAGCAAGGGTGACTTTTACCTTTATATCTTTAACTTAGAGGATATCTACATTGAGGGCACAGTGTGGAAGAGTCTGGTAAGGAAATGTTTCTTTTTAGTGGGGAATTGACTTTTTTAATTCACCTGGCAGGGACAATTTAAATTTTGCTTTGCGTTGATAGCGGTTTTCTCTACTTTCTCTCCTATGTGATTGCCTGATTCTCCAACGATTTTAAAAAGGGCTTTAGAAGTCAGCACTGGAAGGAATTAATGCTAAATCACTTTTTAAAAAAGGTTTGTTATTGTTCTGTTGCTGAACCCTTCATGAACCCATGGATCACATGATATTATCCATCGGGTTTTCCTGGCAAGAATACTGGGGTGGGTTCATTTCCTTCTCCAGTGGACCACAATTAGGCTGAGTTCTCTGCTACAACCTGTTCATCTTGCGTGGCTCTACGTGGATAGCCTCCTCACTACCGTATAACAAAGCAACAATTGATGAGAGGGTAAAAAGAGGTAAAAATTATCAGTTAGTATCTTGTCAAGTAAAGATAACTATTGTTAGAGTAGAAGGGAAAATTCTGAATCATCTGAATTATTATAACTATTTCACCCATAAAAACCAGCAGGGACCCACTTTGAAAAACTCCTAATGACAGGAGCATATTTTTCCTGCTGTGTAGTCCTACTGTTCAGCTTAATCCTTCAATTCCCAACTGAATATAGTTGATGTGACAGTACAGTTTATGATTAAAGAACAGTAGACCCAGAGTCTTCTTCCTCTTATTCTTTTAGGTTTCTTGTTAAGATTCTTTTCCCCTTTCCAACAGATTTTAGTTTGTTGTTTTCTGCCACTGCTTTGATGCATCTTCTATTCAAATTGAAGCTAACTGGCAAGGGGAAAGGTTTCAAGTGTGAAAAGTTTCCCTTTTTTACAAGTGAAATCTTTCAAAAAATGATAAATTCCCCTTTTTTTGTTGTCGTTCAGTCGCACAGTCAATTTCGGCCTTTCGCAACCCCATAGACCACTGCACACCAGGCTCCCCTATCCTCCAACATGCTCCTCAACCCACCCAGCTCTGTGCCCATTGCGTCTATAATACCATCTAGCCATCTCATTTTTGGCCGCCCCTTCTTTTGCCCTCCACCTTTCCTAATATCAAGGCTTTTTCAAGTGAATCCTCTCTTCTCATTTGATGTCCAAAGTACTTTAGCTTCATCTTTACTATTTGTCCTTCTAAGGAACAGTCAGGGTTTATTTCTTCTAAGATCAACCTATTTGTTCTCCTTACTGTCCAGGGTACTCTCAAAACTCTCCTCCAACACCACATCTCAAAGGCGTCTATTCTTCTGCGTTCAGCTTTCCTAATGGTCCAACGCTCACAACCATACATCACTAATGGAAATACCATTGCTTTGACTATGCGGACTTTTGTTTGCAAGGTGATGTCTGTACTTTTCACTATGCTGCCCCAATTTCTCAGAGTTTGCTTCCCAAGAATCAGTCGCCTTTTTATTTCATGGCTGCAATCTCAATCTGCAGTGATCTTGGATCCTAAGAATGTAAAGTCTGTCACTGCTTCTACTTCTCCCCCATCTATTTTCCAGGGACTGATAGGGCCTGTTGCCATTATCTTGGTTTTCTTGATATTAAGTCTCAAGCCAGCTTTTGCACTCTCCTCCTTCAACCTAAGCAAGAGCTTCTTTAGGTCTTCTTCACTTTCTGCCATTAGGGTAGTGTCATCTGCATATCTCAAATTGTTGCTGTTTCTCCCAGCGATTTTAATTCATTTAAATCCAAATTCACTTTGGATTATGTAAATTTAGTTGCTAAACTAGTGTTTTGTAATAATTTAGAATTTGTGATCGGTTAAAAAAATTGCATCAAAAGAGATAATTTGAAAACACCAGGGAGCAAATCATCATACAAGGAATATTCTCTGTAATCAGATTGCTTCACATGGTGAAAAAGTAAAACTTTACAAAACAAAGAAGACCTGTTAAAAGAAAAGTAATATAAATGTTTTCTTCTTGCATAGAATTCTATCAAAGATGAACTTGATATGTAGCCAAAGATATGCATATAAAGCCAAACTTTCTGATTGAGTCATATAAAGTCCTTACACAAATGTTATTGCCATCTCAAGATAAACAGCTCTCTTACTGGCATCTATACATTATTGGATGTGACTCGACAAATTTTTCCTTGGGCGTAAGAGGAAAAATCAGGGCATTTGATATGGTGTCATATCCTCCAAGGTAACTTTATTGAAAGAGGAGACCTTTGTAATGCCACACATAATATATCAATCATAGACTTTTGTTCTTTACCTCATTTTCTTTCTTTGGCATAATACACCTCACTTTTTGTTCTTACCAACTAACAATGCTAAAACTTGGCAGCATCCCTGAGTGTTTTTGAGTTGCTCTGTCTTTCTTGCCTGCAAGCACAGGAAGGATTCCTCAGCACTAGGTTTCCTTTGCTTGAAAGCCAGTTGTATCCGACTATAGGGTTCAGTGCTCATCTCTGTTTCAAAGCCGAAGAGCCAACACTGTCTGCTTTTGCAGATGTTTCCGTGGTCATGTGGCAGGCATGACTAGACACTGGAGCGCACGGAACGCTGTTTCCTTCCCACCAAAGTGGTCCCTATTTATCTACTTGCAATTTCTTGCTTTCGAACTGCTAGGTTGGCAGGAGCTGGGACAGATGACGGGAGCTCATTCCGTCCTGCAGTACTCGGGAATCGAACTGCTGACCTTCTGCTTCCCAGTCAGTGTCTTAGCCAGATCATAACAAAATTAGAAGATCAAAACAAAATTAGAAGATGGAGGAAGGACCTTAGCCACTTGAGCCACTGCAGTCCCTCCTCAGCACTAGCAAGTAGCTAGCAAGTAGTTATATCAAGCCCTCTAACTTGGCCATTTGAAATTTCTGTTCGGGATGCTTTGTGCCTGGGATGTAGATTAATGATCCTGAACACAAATACCTGTAGTGTTGATTTTACTCTTCCTATCTAATTTCACCCCCATCATTCTCCCCTGGAAGTTGCAAGTAGAAAGTATAAGAGATTCAGCTCCTTCCCTTCACAGTGACTTTGGTTGATTATCACAATAAATGCCAGCATGTTTACAAACCATCCAATATTTGCTCTGTATTACTCAAGAAGTAGGTGACATTGTGATGTTTTATGTTGTTATCTTTAGCTGTAGCCTGAAATTTTGATTACTTCTGTTCTGGGTTGTTTACTTGTTAATAAGGATGACTGCAACTACCACCATGGGTTTTGATACGGGCAGTTTTAAGATTAGGCAAAAAGAAAAAAAGATTTTACTTTTTTTATAACTGGTGCAGCACATCAGCAATGGTCCATTAAAGGTAAAGGTTGCCCTTGCTTAAAAGCAAGTTGTATCCAACTCTAGAGCACAGTGCTCATCTCTGTTTACAGCCAAAGAGCCAGTGCTATCTGCATCTGCAGATGTTTCCATGGTCATGTGGAAAGCATTACTAGACACAGAATAGTGTTACCTTCCCATCAAAGCGGTATCTATTTATCTACTTGCAATTTCTTGCTTTCGCACTGCTAGGTTGGCAGGAGAGAGAAGGGAGCTCACTCCATTGTGCAGCACTCAGGTCTCGAACTGCCGAACTGCTGACCTTCTTGTCATCAAGTTCAGCGTCTTAACCACTAAGCCACCACAGTCCTAATGGTCCATTACACAGTTTTAAATATTTTTACTTCCGCTCCCCTATCTGCTGAGGAACAGAGGAAGTATTTTTCAGTATTCTGAAGTGGCTTGCTTATTAAGCCACACCATGGTATTGGCAAATTCAAAGCTGATGGCTTGCTTTAGATTGGTTCCAGCAGTCATATGCATTGAAACTGATCCAAACCATAACAATTCTACCCAGATCAAAAGGGTAGAAACAACTGCTGGGGCTCAGAAAGATACAGATAGGACTGGTCTTAGGGTAATATGTCATATAATCACCATCTTTAAGAGTGAATGAGCCCATTCTTGCAGTGGGCCAAACATTAGGCTCAGTGCCCATGTGAGTGATATTTCAAAGTATACATTAAACACTTTTAGTAAGTTAGTGGAAATTTCTTGCACACATCAGGTAAGGTAGATTCTCAGTCCCTTCTTGTTGAGATAAGGTCATCAGTATCCAAATTAGACTTAATTGTTTTACCGGTGACTAACTGAATTCCACAATGGCCATACTATTTGTGGGGATTGGGACTTGTGATCAACAAAAAGTAACTTTTCCAGCTCTGCATTTGAGCCTTCTGGTTTCAGAATCCTGCTGTAAATTGTGTTCCAAATCCATCGTTTCTGATATTTTACCTTGGTGCCTTTCAGTTTTGTCATACTCGGTGTATTCACTGTTTTATGTTTTCTTCCAATGCTCCTCTGCAAGTACGTCATGTTTTTAACATTCTTCCTCCTAACAATGCAGTGACGCTTAGGGCCATAGACTTTGTGTCTTTTGAAATGGCTCTGTTGTTGAAAGGAAAGGAGTTGATAAATCTATTTTTATGTCACCTGTAGGACTGTAGCTACTGCTAAGTCAATATGAATGCTTCTGTTTGCTTTAGGCTCTGCTCTGGTAGCTACCAGTAGGACTTCATGTCTACTTCCAATACAAAAGCAGTAAAGTTTGTCATAGCAACTCTGATGTAAGCAACCCAGGCAGAAAAAGGCTTCATTTTCTCTATAGTTAACATTGAATTCCTATTCCATTGAGGTTGCCATTAGCAACCCCTGAGTAAAATTTGCAAGTTCTGTCTTAGTGTATGTGTATGGTATTGAAATTGGGAAAGTGCTTTAGTGAATAGACAGAAAGGTAATCACATCTCTCTTTTTCTTTCAAGACCCAGGTTTCAAAACAGTATATGTAAGCTCCTAGGTTTTGATATAAAAGAGATTTTCAAGTTAACTCCTGTCAGGATTTGCAGTTGTTGCTCTAAGCCAGGGGTTCGCAACGTTTTCCTGCTGGGGGCCATTTCCTGCCACCGTGGTCAGCTGTGCAGGCACCCACTACTTATGTTTCCATTGGCATGCAGCGGTGGTGCCAATTGTGCCATTTGAACTGCTTTTTCCACAGCCTCCACCACTTCCCAGGGCATCTGGAGGCTATTTGGAGCATTTTGAGAATTTTCTGCTGCTTCTCCCTGCACCTTGGCAGCTGATCCGTGGTGCTTGGAGACTTCCTGGTTCCATGCTGGGAACCCAGGCACTGATGTAATCTCCACCCAGCACTAGAAGTCACAAACTGCTGCGGTTTAGGTGCCAAAACGCACCAGAGAAGCAGCAGAAAATTCCCAAAATGGAGCAAACATGCTCCAAAAAACCTCCAGATGCTCTGGGAAGCGGTGGAGGGGGTGGTGGAAGAAGCCGTGAAAATGACGCTGCCGCCACCACTGCAGCAAGTTACATTTTAGGACTTCCAGAGTGGTGGGTGGTCCTAGAAATGCCCGAGTGGCCACTGTGGGCCAGATTAATGAGATGCACAGACCGGATTAGGCCCATGAGCTGTAGATTGCGAATCCCTGCTCTAAGCCCTGCAAGACTAGAGCCCTCACCCTGAAAGCAGCTGCTAAGCCCCACCTGAGAGCCCTGGGGAAGGTTTCAGACCAACATAGGCTCCACCTGGAGACCCTGGGTGCCGTAGCTATATAAGAACTGGTTCTTCCTTCCAGAAGCTGTCTTGGTAAAGAAAGTTAGCAGGCTTGTAGTTGCTTCATTTTTGGATCTTTTTGCTTTGTTCCTGCTGTTGAAGATCTCTGCCTTGCTCCTGATTCCTACTTGAGAAGATCCCCTGCCTTGTTCCTGCTCCTGAAGGATCTTTGCCCAGTTCCTGTAAACTGTTGTTGTGCCTTGCCTGGCTCCTGAAATTCCATCCTTGCCTTGTTCTGGTCCCTGAGGGTACACTGCTGGGTTTATTCTCCTGGTCACCTTACTTCTGGCTTGTTTGGATCACCGGCATGCTTTTTTTTGTCATTGGGACAGATCCTGCATGTCTGTCATAGCAACTCTGATGTAAGCCACCCAGGCAGAAAAAGGCTTCATTTTCTCTATAGTTAACATTGAATTCCTATTCCATTGAGGTTGCCATTAGCAACCCCTGAGTAAAATTTGCAAGTTCTGTCTTAGTGTATGTGTATGTGTATGGACTGAGATACAGTTACTGTTTGGTCTGTTACTTGCTTGCCCTATGTCTTGATATTCTGGTCTTTGTGAATTATACCTTTGGGTTCTCTTTGCACCTGTGCAAACTACCTGGCAACCAAATCTACAACCTAGTAACAGGGGAAAAATATCCACCTACAGTAAAACCCCTACTTACGTAAAAAGTCTGTTCCGTAGGCTTTTATGCAAATCGGTTTTTTACTTTACTTGAAGCAGACCCATAGGAAAAATGAATTTTTACATAACTCGAAGCAAACCCATCATCATCATCATCATCATCATCATCATCATCATCATCATCATCATCATCATCATCATCATCATCATCATCATCATCATCATCATCATAATAATAATAATAATAATAATAATAATAATGTTGTTGCTGCTGTTACTGTTACTGTTGTTGTTGTTGTTATCATGTAAATTGAAGCAACCCCATAGGAAAAATGAATTTTTTTACATAACTCAAAGCAAACCCATAGAAAATTGTGTTAAATTATTGTGGAAATTATGTATATCAGGACATTTATATAAATCGGGACATGGTTTTAGTGCAAAAATCAATTGCAGTATCTCTCAATTCCCTCTTTATTGCCACTGAGGCAATACTGCAAGGGACCATCTGGGCCATTTTTCTTCTGTTTGTTCTGTTTCTAACAACCAATCTTTTTGTAAATAGCTCTCCTGTTTTCTTCTTCTTAGCTTAGGTAAAGGTTTGACCTTGCTCAAAATTCTGTCATATCCAAATTTAGGGTTTGGTGCTCTACTCCGTTTACAGCCAAAGTGCCAGCGCTATCTGTGTCTGCAGATGTTTCCGTGATTATGTAGCAAGCATGACTAGATGCCGAAGCCCACAGAACACTGTTACCTTTCCTGCCGAAGCGGTACCTATTTATCTACAGTACTTGCAATTTCTTGCTTTCAAACTGCTAGGTTGGCAGGAGCTGGGACAGATTATGGAAGCCCTCTCTGTCGTGCAGCACTCGGGTCTCAAACTGCTGACCTGCCTCCCCTTCCAGTGGTCAAGTTCAGTGCCTTAACCACAAAGCCATCACGGTCCCCTTCTTCTTAGCTTACTCTTTGTCTAAATTTGAAAAGAAAGATACAGGAAAACCCTGACTTACATATGCCTCGAGTTACATAAAATTCGACTTACATAATGATTTTGTGCTAAAACCATGTCCCGATTTATATGATTTCCTATGGGTTTGCTTCAAGTTACATAAAGATTCTTCTTCCTATGGGTTTGTTTCGAGTTACATAAAAATTTATTTCCCTATGGGTTTGCTTCAATTTACATAAAAATTTCATTTTTCCTATGGGTTTGCTTCAAGTTACATTAAAAAAATGATTTAAGCAAAAGCCTATGGAAATGACTTTTTTTTTCCGTAAGTAGGATTTTACTGTATAACGTTTTTCTTCTCTCTGTCACCTTTTGTTTTCCCTTTCAAGAAGTGCAGGCTGTGTTTGGATAAAATGCACTCTCACTGCTTGTACTTCCTTGGAAAAGGCCCATCAATCGCTATCCTGTCAAATCTGTAAACATCTGACAATGTTCACACCAGTTTCATTCCCGCATGCAAGGAAAGCTTGCACAATCCAGATGCAAGGACAGCTTGCACAAAAGCTGACATGGGATACACTTTGACTAATAAGATAGCAAAACCTTTGGATATTAAATAGAGTGGCAACAGGCACCCACCTGTGGGTCCCATATTGGAAGAAAGATGAGATATAATGGATTAAATAAAAATAAATAAGTATGCATCTGCATATATGAGCTAAATCATGAAAGCTGAAACATGTTCGCTTTTAAGGTGCCACAACAGTCCTTGTTGTTTTAGCTGCAACAGACTAATATAGCTACCCACAAGAATAACTAAACCAAGAAGCAAGATAAATGTTATGGGTATTTTCCACCTCCCCCATCTGTTGTTATTAGCCTTTAAGTACTACCGTGGTTGTTAACAATCTAGACATCATGGGGGAGGAATCTTCAAACAGCGGTAATTCTCATTCCCATATTAATTTTCATTCGGAGCGTGCATTAGTGAGCCATTGCTAGTCATTTCACATTTAATGTGTTATGGTGCTAAAATGAGGCAGTTGAACTTTCATTTTATGATCTAGTTCTCATAGACCTGAGTCGGGTTTGCCTGATTGGGCGGCATAGAAATTCGAGTTATAATTTATTTTAAAAAATAGACAGCTGTCTGTCTTTCTGTGACCTTGGTGATGTTGAATCTAGATTTTAGCTGGCTTGTCAATGAAGCTTCTTTTGTAAAAGCAGCTTCTCTGCTCTGCTAAGAAGAGGGTAGCAGCTTATCCAGTTCCAAAACCAGAAGATGGGACCTCTTGGTGCTTAACCCTGCTGACATTTATTTTAATAACTCCCAGTAGTTTCCCCTGGCAGTTTTTCCATATTTATGGCTCTTCACATCACATCATCTGTGCAAAGGCTTTATTAAGAAGACTCTTCAGGAGGGAAAAGCAAACCTGCAAATAGACATTTTGTACTCTTCTTCTTTTGATTTTAATGATGGAAAATGGCTCCTACATTGTATTATCGTATTATAATTGGCGTAAGAACAGAATTCACAGAACTATAATTTCACAGCCGACAAAGCTATGATTAGGGCAGAGTGACCAGGGAGTTTAACTGCTAAGGCAGTGAAATTTAGTAAAGGTAAAGGTCACCCATGCTTGAAAGCCAGTCGTATCCGATGCTAGTGTTCAGTGCTCATTTCCGTTTACAGCCAAAGAGCCAGCGTTGTCTGTGTCTGCAGACATTTTCATGGACATGTGGCAGGCACAGAACAGTTTACCTTACCACAGAAGTGGTACCTATTTATCTGCTTACAATTTCTTGCTTTCAAACTGCTAAGTTGGCAGGAGCAGGGATAGAGATGGGAGTTCACTCCGCTGTGCAGTACTTGGGTCTTGAACTTCTGACCTATCAGCCTTCCAGTCATCAAGTTCAGTGTCTTAAACACTAGGCCACCACTGTCAGCCCTCCCCTCCCCTCCATGTGCTCTTGGAAGTAAATAAACTTCTCTATTGCCATTTGCTGTCAGATGGGTGTGAAGTCACCTGTCTTGGGTGTATATGCCACCTCTTGCTGCTCCGTCCCTGTTGGAAGAAAGCAGGAAAGAGGACGGTCAACGCTAAAAAGCAATATGGATGCCATACACTCTGAGCTAGGTATTCTTCGATGTTTCCTTTTTCTACTCCCTCCATGTGACAGTCACAAGACTCAAGTGTGGCCAATGAGGCAGCACAGCCTACAGTGTCTAGTAATAAATAATTCCTTTTCTTCCCAACCAAGGTAAAAGCTGCCACTAGAAGCTGGAAAGAATTGGCTGTGGTGAAGAAGGTTATGGTCCATTAAAATACAATTAATTTCAAGATTTAATACTGAAGTAAGAATTTCAGTATGTTTAGATAGAATATATAAACTGATTAAATAATTGCATTATACATTTAAAATTAAATTGCTCAAATCTGAGCTAGCTAAGCAACCTGACTAGCTTACTATCTGTAGATGCTTTCCAATTAAGCAACAGATGCTAAGAAGCCCCATTGATAAGGACAGGAAATAGCACAATGGACATTTAATTTTGTTAAAGGCTGTATATGGAGAATCTGGTACCATTCGTTAAAAGCTTCCCTCAAATCCTCTTCTCAATGGCAAGAAGTTAACTAATTGAATCAGTCCTGGTTTTAAAATCATTATGTTGCAGTGTTGCACTCAAATTTACAGTTTTATGGAGAAATCTCATTTTTATCAGTTAAATGGATATGACTAGAGATGGCCAGCATTCTAGTGAAATGTGCCTGTGCTGTACAGTGAGCTTTAACGGATATACGTGGCTTTCAGTTGTAATGTACTGACTGGCTCAGTTTTTCCAGCATCTGTTTTCTTCCATAATAGTTGTGCCAGTGTGTGTGTGTGTGTGGGGGGGGGGGGGGGGGGTTGACCTTCTGGATGATTGCCAGCAAGTCAAAACAATGACAGTAATTGAAATGTGTATTTGTTGAGGAGTTGTAAATGCATATGGGCCAAGGACATTTTTAAAATTTTGAATTTACAGAATCAAGTTCTTCCTTCTTCTTCCTCTTCTTCAGACTTGCTATTTCTTTTTATTTGTTAAAGTTTCCACACTCAGATAGCTTTGGAGAAGAAAAGGGGACTCTTTCCATCTACTTGAATTTACCCCTAGAAATCTAAAGTTGAGGCACCTGGGCCAGATCCTGCCCATGGCACCATTTCATGTGGGGGGCACCTCACCGCCTCCACCACACCAGGAAGTGCCATGTGGTGGAAGAAGGGCAGAATGGCCATCAGGTCCCTGAAGCTGTCTGAGGGAGCGTGAGAACTCATGAGTTGAGAACTCATGGGTTAAGATGTTGAGCTTGATGACTGGAAGGTTGGCAGGTCAGCAGTTTGAGACCCAAGTGCTGCATGACGGAGTGAGCTTCCATCTCTATCCCCGCTCATGCCAACTTAACAGTTCAAAAGCAAGACATTGCAAATAGATACCGTATTTGCCAGCGTATAAGATGCACTACCCCCTTTAAAATACACTGGGAAAACAGAGAGTGTCTTATATGCCTGTAACAGCCCACACACACACACACCCCTGGGTGCAGTTCGGTGGCTAGAGAAGATCAGCGGCTGGATACAGGAAAGGGCTATTTTGAAATCCATCCTCACCCCACATGCAATTCAGTGGCGGCTGCTGACCAGTGGTGGGATTCAGCAGGTTCACCCCAGTACACCAGAACCGGTAGCAGAAATTCTGGCTGACTCCTCCCATCCAAGTTTTGAAAGAAAGTAGTCCTAATTTGGATGTAACACAGGGCTTTCCCCCTGGCCACACCCACCATACCACGCCAACAGAGTAGGTAGTAAAAAAAATTGAATCCCGCCACTGCTGCTGATCGCTAGGAACTGGGTGAAGGGCGGCTTCCAAAGGAGTGATCTTGCCCAGTGGATCTCCGCTGATCCTGCCCTCCCTGCCTTAGGACAGTCAGTAGCGGTGAGTTGGGGTGGAAACAGGTCTAAAGGATCCTTCCCCCCCCTCTAGCCCCCTCTCTCTGGCAGGTAGCAGAAACAGGTTTAAAGGATCTGTCTTTCTCCCCTCTATCCCATTCTCTCTGGCTGGTGGTGGGATGAGGGATGGAAATGGGCTTAAAGGATCCTTCTTTTCCCCCTCTATCCCACTCTCCCTGGCTGCTAGTGGGATGGGTGGTGATGGAAATGACTTTAAGGGGGGGGGAGAAGGATCTTTTAAGCCCATTTTCACCCCTCATCCCACCAAGGAGAGTGGGATGGAGTGGGGAAAGAAGGATCCTTTAAGCCCATTTCCACCCCAAATCCCACCACCAGTCAGAGAGAATGGGATAGAGGGGGAAAAGAAGGATCCTTTAAGACCATTCCCCCTCCCCCATCTCACTGGAGTTAATTTGGGAAAATCATGAAAAAATATGTATAAAAAATGGGGTGTACCTTATACTCTGGTTTACCCAAAAGCCACAGTATATCAACATAATGGACTTTATTCTCTATAGGCTATAATAGACATGCTTTGGTGAGCTACTGAATTTTTTTGTGTGTGGATTCTTTTAAAACATGCTTTAAAACATGAGATTGTTTAACAATTATTAATGATTCATACTTTTAAGAAATGTTATTATTTCCTATTGTTTTATTCCCAAGAACCTAGATCATGGGTGCCCAAACTACAGCCCACGAGCCCAATTAGGCCCATGCATCTCATTAATCAGGCCCGCAGTGAGAACCCATGTTTGTTTATGTTATGTATTACTGTTGTCTTATTTAGTTAAGATGTATTATTGTGTTAAAATTTAATAAAAAATATTTTAAAAAAAGAACCCAGGCATTCCCAGGCATGCCCCCACCCCTACCTGCCCAACATCACTTACAGCGGTGGCGGTGGCGGTGGTCGCACTTCCTCCCTGTTGTCCTAAACGTTGTCCTAAACTACGGCCTGCAGGCCGGATCCAGCCCATCCGGCCCACACCATCCTTGCCACTCCTGGAAGCAGAACTAAAACGCACTGCACATAACGTGCCCACGCATAATGCACATAATGCTACCGTAAATGACTTGTAGCTGTTGTAAATGTGTTTACAACTGCCACGGATCATTTATGGCAGTGTTATGTGCATGCACATTTTACTTCTACTTCCAGTGGGAGGAACCACGTGACCAGCACGCAGCCTGAAAAGTTTGGACACCCTTGGCTTATAGTGTAGAAACCCTGTAGTGTGAATCTGACTGAGTCAATCTTGGATCAGCAAATACTGGGATTGGAATGAAGTATTCAGTACTCCAGTGTAGATCTGCCCTTAAAAATCTTGGTCATGATTTTGGATGGTGGTAGTGGCTGGCTCAACGATAATTGAGAATTTGATTGAAGGTCAAAATATTGTGTATTCTCTCTTCTCACAGTTTTTCTTTTCTGCAGAGCAAATTGAGATATCTTTTGCTCCAGTTTTAACCACAGTTCTGTCTTCCCCGAATTTTTAAAACCAGCTTCAGAACCTGGTTTCAGATGCTGATGTATTGCAATTAAGGGTGAAAGGAGGTATTTGCTCCAAAAAGTAAATGAATCGTATTATTCTGCTACTTGGTCCTTTAAAGTGAATTACTTTGGAATGGAAAGTGTAGATTTAAGATGCACAATTTGTGAATAGTGATCTCTGATAATTTCTCTCTCTCTAATACCAGGGAGAAGTGTCTCCTACCTCTTCAGCTGGCTTTGGAAAGCAAGAATATGAAGTTGGCCCAACGTGCTTTAGCAGGAATGCAGGTACGAGGGAGATACCTAATGTAATTTCTATTTGCTATTTGTTGAGGAAGCCTTGTCCAAGTTGCAGTCCCTGGGTTATGTAGAGCAATTTGAACAATGGTCTTATGCAGCATCTTGTATGCTATCTTAGTACAATGACCTTTCACTGCCTATCTTCTTATGGCATGTCATTTTGCCTGTAAACTGGTTGAAAGGTTTATCCTTCAGTTATATAGAATACAGAGCAA
Organism: Bradypodion ventrale; assembly: GCA_035047345.1. Lineage (NCBI taxonomy): Eukaryota > Metazoa > Chordata > Lepidosauria > Squamata > Chamaeleonidae > Bradypodion > Bradypodion ventrale. The sequence continues at coordinate 108,025,986 of JAWDJE010000001.1, read as the reverse complement.
ATGGCTCAGAAATTTGCTTCCGCTTCTGTTGAGATTGAATAGCTTTTTTCTCAGATGCAGAGAGTACACTATCCTTGTCTTCTTACATGGATACGAAGTTATTTCTGAAACCTTTCTCAAGTTTAAAATGACTTTCTGGGCATAGTTGTGTTTTGTGTGTCTCTAGGTTGGAAAATGATCCTTTAATCCTTGACCAAAAAAAAAAGAGAATGTTTACACTCAGTAAAAATGTCCTAATTTTTTGACAAGTGACCATTCTTGCGCATGACAGAAAAACTTACCAGGGTTATATAGATAGGTTGAAACTCATGATTCAGGTAGTTCAGTTAATATGCTAATCATTCAGCAAATTATCCATAAACCTATGTCGCTTAGGCCTTCCTGTACCCTCAAAGCCTGACTCCTATGATAAGGTTTTAAAACAAGGCAATTTCTTTGTAAATATGATTGCTATAGCTGTATTATATATGAAGTGCATGAATGTGGTTTGAGATTAAACAAATCCATATTTTATTTTATTTTTGCAGAAGCTGCTGTCTGATGAGAGATTTGTAACCACAGAAACAGACTCTGATGACAAGCAGTTGCTTAATCAGATACTAAATGCAGTAAGAGTGACTCCTTCCCTCCATGAAGACTTGCAGGTAGAAGTGATGAAGGTTAGTGCTTTACAGATGTCATTACTTACATGGTTATAGGGGAGGCTTCCTGTATGACTCAGCTGTGCAGCTGTCTTGAAACTCTCTGCATCCTTAGTCAGATCTCTTACATCACAGAGCAAAGCCAGGTCATCTTTCAAGTGAATGCAGCTTTACTGGCTTAAATCTGGATCCATATGGCATGAACCCACTGTCAGAAGATCATCACACCAATTGTAAACAATGCCTTTTTCCTCTTGTTTGTCTGCCTCTCCTGTCTGTTGGGGAAACTCCTGTATCCTTAGAGTCTTTTTGCATGATTTAGAACTCTATTTATCTGTAGATTCTCATTGTGTGGAGAGTACAGGAAACAAGGTTAGAAGAGAATGGTGGTATTAAGTTTGTGTTTTGTTCCCCTTCATCACATCTAGCATCATACCAGTTTTCCAGAGGATCAGGGACCCTATATACTCATCAACTGAACTTGAAAGACCAGAACCTGCTCCTGGGATCCTTCCACTCCAATACAAGCCCTATTTTAAACAGTTTACTAAAAAAAAAAAAAGCTCTCTAGTGCACACCAGGAGCATTTTCACCATGTTTAGGGCTGTCCCTGAGGGTGCAATCAGATGGTGACAAAGGATCACCTCTGATTGCTTCCTTAAAGTGGCCCTTCCATCCACCAGGGACTTACTCTAGGCCAGTGTTTCCCAACCTTTGGTTTTTGAACTTCAATTCTCAGAAGCCTCAGTTCCCCCAAAGCACTGACCAGCCAATGTACTGACTTGGGCTTCTGGGAATTAAAGTCCTCCTTTGGGGGCATGGGCCCATGCTAGGAACCACTGCTCTAGGCCCTTCCCAAAAACTGATAGCGCTGCTGCTGGACCAAAAAAATCAAATTGGGATCAGGCTGGAATGTGATTCCCAATACGTCATGATCACTGGGAAATAGTTTGTGCAATATGTGGCCAGTGGGGTGCACTTTACCCACAACCTATAATCATGCACTGTATGAACAGGCCTCTTGTTGATGAGCAATCAAGTGAATCCCCTCATAGTTAAAAACAGCTATTTGGCGAAGAGTTCACTGTGTTGATGCCTAGAGTACAAAGCATGTTGTTTTATAAACACAAGGTCGTACTGTATAAATTTAGGGCTTCAAAACTTGTACATCATCTGGAGCATCCTTGCCCAACCCAGACTCCTGCAAATGTATTGGATCATAATCTCACCATTCTGTAATGGTGCAGCCACTATTTATCCTGAAAAACAATGAATCCATTCTGGGGAAATTCCTTAAACCGAGCCACTATTTTCTATGGATTTTCCTTTGTTTTGCGATTTTTATGTTAACTGAGCTGTTAGTTAATTTAATTTAATTTAATATTTCAACTTGTTCGCAGCCCACTTAGGGAAGCCAGACTCAGGGTGGCTCACATAATTAAAAAACCCCACATAAAAACAGATTAAAAACCCCACCCACTTAAAAAAAATCCCACCCACCCTGAGAGGCAAAAAGAAGGTACATTTCATGATAAGAGCCAATGAGCAGGAGCCACATTGCCTTCAGGGCTCCACATCTGCCCCGCCAGCCAGGTCTTAAATCCTTTCCTGAAGGGCAGCAGCTCCGTCTGCAGCCGTAGTTCTACTGGTAGGAGGTTCCAAAAGGCCAGAGCGAACACGGAAAAGGCCTTTTTTTTCTTGTGCCAGAGAGGTGGGCCTCCCTGGCTGATGGAATAATTAGGGAGCCCTTTCAGTCTGCTCTGGTTGGATGGACAGATGTCCTCAGGGTGATGCGGTCTCTTAGGTATCCCAGCCCACTACCATATAGGGCTTTAAAGGTCATAACACACACCTTGAATTGCACTCGGAGGCAAACTGGTAACCAGTGCAGCTCCCGGAGCAGGGGCAAGGCATGGGCATAATGTTCACACCCCATCACTACCCGGGCTGCAGCATTCTGGACCAGCTGCAGCCTCCGAATGGTCATCAAGGGCAGCCCCATGTAGAGTGCAATAGTCTAGTCTGGAGGTGACCAGGGCATGTGTGACCATAAGCGAGGAGTCCCTTTCCAAGAACAGGCGCAACTGGCATATCACATGAAGTTGTGCAAAGGCTCTCCTGGCCATGGCCGCCACCTGCTCTTCTAGCAGCAGTCACGAGTCCAGCAGGACCCCCAAGTTACGCGCTGGGTCTGTCTGGGGCAAAATAGCCCCATCCAAGACCAAAGATGGCAGCTCCCGGAATGGTGTACGACCCCATCCAGACCCCCACAGCCTTCAGACATCCAGATAGGACTTTGACAGCATCACTGGGGTCCCCATGGGCTGAGATGTACAACTGAGTGTCATCCGAGTACTGGTGTTACCGCACCCCGTGGGAACGAATGATCTCACCCAGCGGCTTCATGTAGATGTTAAATAGGAGAGGAGAAAACACTGAGCCCTGCAGCACCCCATATTGGAGGGGCCAAGGGCTGGACCTCTCACTCTCCAACCACACCGACTGGGTCCGGCCCTCCAAGAAAGAGGAAAGCCAGGACAACACAGTACCCTGGATCCCCAACCCCTTGAGCCGTCCCAGTTAACCATGGTTCCAGTGTATATTTTTTTCCTAGCATTTTTATACGGAGAGACAGTTTTTAACTTTTGCATATTAATATAAGATGAAAGATTTTTGACGCTTATTATTTTTAATAATTTTGAGAAATGTAAAATTTAGATGGATACACCATTCTTTTTTAAAATTAATTTTTACCCCCTTTCCCCACCTGATACTGTTTGCTTACTGTCAATTCTGGGCAGATGAGGAAGCACACATCATCATACATAGACAAAACTTGGCAAACATTCCTTCTTGTTTGATAGCATCCAGAATCCTCGAGACAGCTAGTTGCAGGAATTGCAGTCCATGCAATAACTTTTCCCAGGGATTCATATACATAATAAAATGTCAGCATGATATATTGGCTGAACTACTGCTAGATTTGACATAGCATAAAGTTACACTATGCATAAATTCAAGGGGAATTATTTCCAGACAGTCCATGTGACTGAATGCAGAGTTAGCTGTACAACAAAATGAACTACAAACTGTACAACTGACTGCACACTAACTGCACACCTGACAGTGCAACTGTGACTGTAGAACAGCTTCCTGAATAAGACTTCTGCCTTGGTGCACATTTTGCAATGCCTTGAGTAATTTTGACCATTATCCATTTAATATATAATGAAATTGCTAATCTTAATTGAACATAAATGCTTTAAGTCTGGATAGTTTTGAGGAGTCCTCGTACAGCTACTACTTGTTTGCCAGTTAACAGCTTTTAGATTAATATGAGGTGAAAAATCCATCATTATATTATTAGAATCCTGTCCAGAATTGCATTTTGGTGAAAGGGTTAAGAAGGAGTGAAAGGGTTAAGAAATTGCCTATAATAATACTGATATATACAGGAAATAGCCATGCTCAAATTAGACACTAGAGAGGAATAGGCTTTCTTTCAGTGTATGCTACAGTAAATGCTTTTAAAGTGGAGTAAAGGTTTGTTTTCGTTTTTGCTTTTTCCTGTCAATGCAATTAGATTATTCTGCTTCATCTGTAATATAGTGTCTTGTCTTGTCAAGAACAGGGCCAAATTTAGTGAGGTTACTTAGAAGGTTGGCACTTGATCTTTAGCTGAAGCTAAGCACTCTTAGAGTACAATTAAGTATGGCATTAAAATCCACAAAAACCTATGGCATAATAAAACGTAGTTAGGCTGAGGTGTTGTCAGTTATCCCAACCACAATAGACCCAATAGTTCAAATGCTATAAATTGTATAAATTCTACTGAATCAATGATTCTGCTCCAGTTGAGAATACCAACTAGATCCAGGCATTTAGGGTGCTACAAAATGTAGTTCTTTATATAATTCCCACTGAATTTTGTAGAATTTACTCTTAGTAGCTGCTTATAGGATTATAACTTTAGTTCAAGATGGAATGGCAAAAATCATGTTGCATAACAGTAAAACACACTAGACTAGGCCCATTAAATTAGTTGACAGTTGGAGAATCAGCTCTTCCATAGAGTCAGATGAGTCTGCTCTAAGTATGACTTAACTTTTTCCATAGATACTTTGTGTGGGTGATAAAGACACTGCTGTTTTTCCTCCTTACGACTTTTATTGCAGGCGCACCCCCCCCAATGATGGACTCAGACACAAATGAAAGTGGATAACGGCATGGGCCACATTTATTGATTCAAGCCCTAGTCTGAATTATAAATTTCTATTGGTAAAACGACCAATCATAATTCTTAAGGCAAGCAGGCCGAAGTAACACTGGTAAGGTACCACCCAAAATTGCCAACGGCAATTGTTACAATGTATCTATTTGTATCAATTTGTTTGTTGACAACAAACAAATTGTTGACCGTAGTCAATATCTAACTAATGACCCCACCCTCTGACGTGTATCCGTAAAATCAGGGGGTGATTCCAGCTGTCTAGTGGTAACCATCACCCCCTCGCCTGGTTCGTCGTTGACCGGACAACGTTTAAACAACTTATGCCTATCTAGTGTTGTCCAGTCAATTGCGAACCTGCCGGATACCTGTGGGTCATAAATGTTTACCTTACCAGTGCTACCCGCCAATGTGACCAAAGTCAACAGGAAGTGCGTAAACCGCTATAAGCATAATATAAGAAGGCATTGAGTGGACATTTGTTATATGCAGTGTTAGCCAACCCCAAAATTTTACTGCTAACTTTATTGAACTCTTTCATTATTGCCCATGTTAATTGTTGTGTCACTAAGTAAAGGCTGATAAAGATGTAGCATTCCTGATTTCAAACCATATTTAAGGGTAAGTCACGAAATCACTTTTTTCTTCCCCTAAGTGGTGGACTAGAACTCAGGAAACTTGGGTTCATTTCCCTACTTGGCCATGAAAATTCATGGGTAGGGGGGCAACATTTCTTCAATATCTCACATACTTTGGAAACCCAGTTAGAATTACTATAAGCATGATGCAATTAGACAGCAACTAACAACACAACATTTTCACCTATGAATCACCCAGATGATTAATAGTTTCTTGAAAGTGTAGACCGGGGGAGGCAATTTCTCCCATGTTCTGATTACTTCTATTCTTCCCCCAGTATTATGGATAAGTGTCACATCTGTACTAAAGGATGGAACACTTGAATTCTGTGATCTCCAATAACTCAAGGACAACAACACATAAAATATTTGCATAGAATAGTTACCTGAAAGATTTGTCAGCATTCTCTGGTCTGTGTTCGGTAAATAAGGCTGAACTAATTCTGTATTTTATTTATTTGTCTGAACTTGCAACTCTTCGGTCCATTTGTTGGTCCTAACTAGAGTGGACTTGTTAAATCTTTAATTAGTGTTTACTTACCAAGTTCCCATTATTTCAGGGGGTCTGCTCTAACAAGAACTAATTCTATTTAGGTCTTCAACCTAATAACCTTCTTCTTGCTCTAGAAGTTAGATAGTATAATGACTGTTATGATTTTAGATGCCACAGCAATAAATAATGATATAGTATTTAAAGACCAGTATTGATGTGCACCCAACCATAATAAATGTACATCCTGTTGTCACATTGCCACTTTTCACAAAGTATGTTTTTACTTTTATCAGTCCCAGGTTTATTTTATCACGTGGTAAAGATGTTGTGGTAAAGGCAGTCAAGCAGGCTGCTTAGGTGCTTGATAATCCTAACAGTGAAAATATCTTCTGGTTATTCTATTCCCTAGATCCGTGATGGCAAACCTTGGCACTCCAGATGTTCTTGGACTTCGATTCCCAGAAACCCAAGCACCCTGTGAATCCACACAAATGGGTTTACTGCAATTCATCCAGCCCACGCTGCCCTCGTCGCTCCCGGAAGCGGAAGTAAAACACACCCGTACGGGAGCGACAAGAGCAGCGTGGGCATGATGAATCACAGTAAACCCATTCATGTGGATTCACAGGGTGCTTGGGATTCTGGGAATTGAAGTCCAAGAACATCTGGAGTGCCAAGGTTCGCCATCACAGCCCTAGATCATGAATGGCATGCTACAAAACGTTTGCATGGAGATTTCTATTTAGGAATTTATTTGTTTCATATTAGCATTTCCATTACCTTTTCTGATACAGCTCAGAAATTGACTGGTTCACAGAAATGTAGGTGGTGAAGCTTTCTCTATTATCTTATAATCATACTTTAAAAAACAACAACTAAATTTTGAAAACTTAAGTATTCTTTCCAAGGGGAAAATCAGCATCTTTGGATTAAATAAAATCTATAGCATTGTTCTGAGATATTGAATGTCCTTTTTCCATGATGTGGCTTAATCCTGGATTCTTCATTGACCCAGAAAATGTGGAACTAATGAGAAAGCTGCCACATTCAAGGAAAGAGGAGAAATGGAAAATGTTAATTAATCCCTACTCAACAATTTCCCTGAACTATCAGCAGTGACCTTTTCTACTATTTATGAGACTCTTTTTCTTTACTGTTAATTAATGTGATAAAGAATCCCTAGACTAGAGCTGTGAATCTCTCACACCATATGAATAGACAATATTCCTCATTTTTAACCTGACCCTGGGAAAAACTAATTTCCATAAGTTTCAGCAAATCTTTCCAGTGTCTCATGCGGATATTGGGGAAACAGGAGCTCTTTTATTATAAGAAAAATACACAATTACATAGAAGGGTATGGGATTTAGTGCAGACTGTTAATTGTTTTTATTATTTGAAAGAATTAGTAACCAACTACCTGTTTGAGTTAGAAGGGCTTAATATTCTTTTAGTTGAAACGTAGAACAGATGTGTTGCTATCCAGTTAGTATTGATTTTTGTACTGTTTCTTGTAGGAAAACTGACTTTTCCTTTTAATAAATATTAAAAATACAATTAACCTATTATATTTTTGGATTCCACCTCCCCCTCTTTAAATTTCCTATCATAAGGGGTGAGTTTAATAACAAGTAGGTCTTCAATCTTTTCTTGCACGATATACTGGTTAAAATAGTGGCAAGGACTTTGAATATGCTGCCCCGAGTTCCCACTGCGGGGCTATAAGAGCCGCCGCCGAGCCGCCGCAACACCGCCGGCTCCCCACCCTGACTCGCCTTGGTCAGGGGTGGGTGGGAGCATGCCGCAGCTGCCCTGAGTTCCCTCAGTGGGGCTACAAGAGCCACCACCGCCGCAACACCGCCAGCTCCCCACCCTGACTCGCCTTGCTCAGGGGTGGGTGGGAGCATGCCGCAGCTGCCCCGAGTTCCCGCCGCAGGGCTACAAGAGCCGCTGCCGCCGCCGAGCCGCCGCAACACTGCCGGCTCCCCACCCTGACTCGCCTTGGTCAGGGATGGGTGGGAGCATGCCGCAGCTGCCCCGAGTTCCCGCCGCGGGGCTACAAGAGCCACCGCCGGTGCAACACTGCCGGCTCACCACCCTGACACGCCTTGGTCAGGGGTGGGTGGGAGCACAGTTGTTCCCTGAGTACAGCTGCCATGTGGTGGGACACCCCTTTCTTTTTAGATGAGACGTTTTTAGGGGCTCCGTCTTTGACTTGTAGTAGCCGAGGGTACTAGTTGGCATTAAATGATAAATTGTATTGTGTCAGGATCTGTATTAGACTTTGTAATTTTGTATCTTTAACATTGTAGAAATTGCCATATTGTGGAGAGTTCTAGTGTAACTTATTTGCATTTTCCTTTACTTATATTATGTTTTTTCTGACTTGTAATCTTGTAATTTGATGACATTATTGCTTTATTATTGTATTGTTGATTTATTGTGTTATGTTTACCTGTATTATTGTACTATCTTATTGTTACTATGTACACCGCTTTGAGTTGCCCGCTGGGTGAGTAAAGTGGTACAGAAATTAAACTTGAAATGAAATGAAATATGAAGGTTCAAGTTCCCACTAAACTTGACACTCATTAAGAGGCACTGTACCACCTACTTTTTAGTCTTATCCAAATATTCCTAAAGAATGCATATGTCACACTCAAAGAGAGTACCTTGTTAACCCTGCCCTTTGCCATGCAAAAGTAATACTCTGAAGTGGGTGGTAGTATTTACTGCATTCTTTGTAGCCTCTCCATATAGATACAGCGGTTTCCCCCTCTTCAGATGAGGGTGTAGTGCTAATATGCTTTGCTCATTGCATGTGGATAACACATTCTTTACTACTTCTGAATAGGGCTACTCTACATGACCTGTGTCACAAGATTATTTTCAACACCAAAAGGACAGTGATGAGCCATATATGCCACCACTGGAGAAGAGGCAGGGTATACTATAAATATCACTAAGTCCCACTGGCAGAAATCATATTCCTTATTGTTTCATTTGCTAATAAATTAGAAAAGACCTGCCTTCTCACCTGAAATTTGATTGCTTAGCCATAATTTCTTGTCTCCTGTGTGTTGCAAGTAGTTGACCATTTAATTTTGAAGATGTACAGCTATTTTGAGCTCTCTGTATCTTTTCAGCTACATGGTTGTAATGGAGGGGAAACTCTTCATTTTTTCTTCGTAACTAATCTAAATCTTCATCCTCTTTTTAAGAACCTAGAGCAGGGGTGCCCAAACTACAGCCCATGGGTTGGATCCAGCCCACCGTGCCTAATAATCCAGCCCATGCTGCCCACTCCACTCCCGGAAATGGAAGTTAAACGTGCCCATGCATGCACAAAATGCTGCCATAAATGCAGCCATATCAGTCATAAACGTGTTTACAACATCCACGAGTGCATTTATGACAGTGTTATGCACATGCACGTTTTACTTCCTCTTCCCGTGGGAGGAACCACATGACCAGCCCACTCAACCATATGACCGGCCCATGGCCCGAAAAGTTTGGGCACCCCGACCTAGGGTGTACCTGTCGAAATTTTAGAGCGTATAATGAGAAAATATCTTTTTCTCAAACTAGCTTGTTTTAGGCTGGAAAGTATGCTGAGCATGAGGGAAACTTCAGGGGGAATTTTCAAGCAATTGAAACCATAATAATTGCCCCACTGCATATCCCAGCATTTATAAGCAAAATAAATGCCACAGTATTTGACCATACAGGTATAGTCACACTCTTAGCCTATAAATCAAACCTGAGTTTAAGCTAGGGATAAACACTGTTGCACACAGACACTAGATAACTGTATTTAAAGGTAGGAAACTGTATTTTGAAAAAACTACTCGTTCCTCAGTGTATGTGCCCAATTGCTTTTAACAGATCAGCTCCTAAGCTTGAATTGTTTGAAGTGATAGCCATGTTAGTCTGTGCAAGCATATCTGAGATAAAACTTAACAGAACAACCAAGTCAAAAAATATTGTGGCACCTGGACTTGGTCCACGAAAGCTCACATTTAAATACAGGAGTTAGTCTTTAAGGTGCTACATCATTTTTTTGTCTTTTTTTTTTTTGGCTGTTCAGTTTTGTTTACTCTCAGATCTCCTAAATTTGGTTATCTTTAAAAATATAATCTAGTTGAGAAGCAAGTTGCATCGAAGCAGCAATTTTAGAAGCTTTTATAAATGACTCTGCTTTGTCTACAACATTTTTCAGTTTTCTCGGATGTATACAGCTTGTTTTATTATGGAAGCCAAAGACTCTTCCTTGTTCATAAAAGCAGGAATTCATTATACTAACAATAAAAGTACAGTACTTGGCAAATTTAGACAACTGGTAGGCAGGATAGTCTGACAATACAGATACAGGAATATGATATTCTCTACAAGATTACACACAGGGTGTTCACTTATTAAAAGACAACCTAAGACAAGTTTCAATCACACCACTGAAAATGCATTTTGGAGATTCTTGTTCTACTAGTTAGGAAATATGGAAAAAAATACTGTATGTAAGTAGATAGTAATGCTGCTTTAAGATGCAGATGGAAGCAAATAAAATTCTTTAAGCAACTTGTTTTATGTTCTTTCTGGAATGTACCTGTTACTAATGTTACCACCACATCCTGGATTAAACAGACACACTTGAAATGGAGTCTCATGAAGTATTCTTTGCAATATCTAAATTGCCAAGATGTCAATGTCACTGTCAAGGTGGCAATGTCTCAGGAGAGGATGCTATTTGCACACTAATTAAAACTAAACAGCACCAAGGACAACAAACTGTCTGGAGCACAACTGGATCCAACAATAGCTTTATGCAACAAAACATATCCATAAAGGCAAGTGCAGCCCTGTTTGGAACAGAACAGACACCAGCTCCCATTTTTGCCAACCCCTCACCATCAATACCCCTCTACATTTATTTACTGGTTATTTACCTTTGTTTACCCCATTTTTAGGGGTAAGCTTTTTAGGGGTAAATTTTTAGGGACTGCGGTGGCTCAAGTGGTTAAGATGCTGATCTCAAAGACTGAAAGGTTCAATTTCTGAGTACTGGGTGACGGAGTGAGTTCCCGTCTCTGTCCCAGCTCCTGCCAACCTAGCCATTTGAAAGCAAGAAATTGCAAGTAGATAAATAGGTACCACTTCGGTGGTTTTGTGCACTCTGGTGTTGAGGTATGACTGCCACGTGTCCATGGAAACGTCTGCAGATACAGACAGCACTGGCTCTTTGGCTATAAAAAGAGATGAGCACTGAACCCTAGAGTCAGATAAGACTGGCTTTCGAGCAAGGGCAAAAAATTACCCAATTTTTGCTGTCCCGCTGCCTCATTTGGATCACACGAAATAAGGTGTCATTTTCTTATTATTATCATTTGTATGTCAACTAGTTATGCCCCTACTTTCAGACAGCTACTGTTCCAAGATTAGAGAGACCATAGAAGGGAATTAGGCTAACATCTCAACAAGTGTAATCTGACACAATTTAAAACACAGTAATAATGAAAAATGAGTTATGTAGAACACGGTATTACTTTCAGTTCCAGTTGTCTAAAGAGTTTTGTTTGCAAGTAAGCTGGAAACTCTTAACACCAGACTATTAATTCAAGCTATTTTTTTAAAAAAAATGCACTTCATCAACGTGTGTAATTTATACATGGAAGTGATGATGAATTTTCCATCTTATTCATTCTTTTGTGTCATACCTCTTTCTGTTGTTCCTACTTGCCTCACATTGTTACTTCTCTGAACATAAGATTGTTGCTGAAGCCATTAAACAAGTACAGTACAGTAGTATTAAATAATTTCTCAGAAACTCATTTCATTGTTACTCCTGTTGTTATGCATCAACGGACACTTTGTTTTGCTTTCCACTTCATTTCTGCCTTAGCCCAACTGATTCATGTATTCTGTGTTACAGAACACTCAGCATGTCATGTAATGTACAGTTATTGCACTCCCAGTATAAGAGGATATTTCAGGCATTGATCACTATGAGTAATAGTTTCCAACAAAGGTAGAATCTTTTCATGGATCTGCTGGTTAATGGAAAAACCATGTTCAACCTCTTCATAATTAATTAAGCCATGCTTTACACATTAAGAAAGGAGCTCATAATCTATCCAAGGCTGTTAATGCTTTCTTAAAGTTTGTTTACCCTTCTTTAGGGCACAAATGTTTGCTTGAATCAGTTTGACAAGTATGATTTCAGCAAAGCCACCTACAGTTAAACTATATAGAATTCTTTTAAACTCTAATCAATATTAATTGGGTTATTTGGAGAAAAAGCAGAAAAGAAATCATTGAGAATAACCTCTTAAGACACAAAGAAAAATTTGTGCAGCTGACAGGTCCATATCACTGAATTTAGGTACTGATATTTGAAGATAACTGGGACTAGTTGCCTGAGACTGGCTGTTTAGCTCAACAGTTTTAGTATCTGGCCAGAGTATGTGAGTTCGATTCCCCACTGTGCCTACTGGAAGAAGAGCCAGCCTGTGTGGCTTTGGGCAAGCTGCATAATCTGAGGGAACCCCTCAAAAGATGGGAATGGTAAATCATTTTGTGTATTTTCTTCCTAGAAAATCCTGGAAGGGCATCACCATAAGTCAGAACTGATTTGATGACACATATACAGTGGTAATGTATGGGTGTGAGAGCTGGACCATTAGGAAGGCTGAGCGCAGAAGAATAGATGCCTTTGAGATGTGGTGTTGGAGGAGAGTCCTGAGAGTCCCTTGGACAGCAAAGAGAACAAATAGGTCAATACTGGAGGAAATCAATCCTGACTGTTCATTGGAGGGACAAATAGTGAAGATGAAGCTAAAGTACTTTGGACATCAAATGAGAAGGGAGGACTCACTTGAGAAGGCCTTGATGCTGGGAAAGGTGGAGGGCAAGAGAAGAAGGGGGCGTCAAAAGATGAGATGGATAGATGGTATTGTGGACACAATGGGCACAGAGCTTGGCGGGCTGAGGAGAATGGTGGAGGACAGAAGTGCCTGGAGGATAATGGTCCATGGGCTCGCAAAGGGTCGGAATCAACTGTGAGACTGAACAACATACACATACAGTTGCTTGAAGTGGGATAAATTAGTATATGTAAGCTGGAAGGAGTAGAGCCAAAAAAATTAGTCACAGGCTGGAAGAAGAAGAAGAAATATTTCATTATGGTACATACTGTAGCTCACTGAGTCCTGTTAAAAAGCAATACAGTAAAACCCTGAGTTACAGGGTGGTGGTGGTGGTTCCATGGCCTCTTTTGTAACCCATTTTTGTTTCTTTGTAACTTGATGCATCCCCATAGGGATGCATAGGGGGAAAATGAGCCCAGGATGAAGCTGAACCGCTCTTCGTCCTTGGCTCACTTCCCCACCACCACTACCTGCACCTTCCCAGCCAGATCAGAGGGCTGAGAAGGCACTGGGGGCTGAAGTCCAAAGAGTGGAAAGGCTTTCCACTCTTCGGACTGGGCTCATTTCAACTTCCGGTGCCTTCCCAGCCTGCCCGAAGGGCTGGGAAGGCACCAGGTGTGAAGGGGAGCCCAGTCCATGGGCTCGTTTCACCCTGCAATGCCTTCTCAGCAGACCCGGAGGGCAGGGGAGGCACTGTGGGGCTTTTGGGGCAGTCAGGTGAAGGCTGTGCCTGACTGCCCCAAAGCCCCATTCGGATCCTCCAATTGCCCGGTGCCTTTGGGGGGAAGGAGCTGGGAAGGCACCGCAGGGGTGGAACAAGCCAGTCCAAAGAGTGGAAAAACCTTTCCGCTCTTCGGACTTCACTCTACTTCACCACCACCACCACCCAGGTGCCTTCCCAGCCTCCAGGCGGGGGTGAAATGAGCCCAGTCCAAAGAGCAGAAAGGCTTTTCCGCTCTTCATCCTGAGCTCAACTTTACACAAATCCCTTTCGTAAGTCAGGTGTTTGTGTGTGTGTGGTTTTGTTTTGTTTTGTTTTTTGTAAATCGGGATGCCGATTTACATAAAAAGTTTCATAACTCGAGTCATTCATAACTCCTGGTTTTACTGTAGTTTCACTTCTTTTCCCTCTTTTAGAAAGAAAAAAGAAGTAATAAAATATACCTATCAGGTAACATACTTCCTAAATGGATAGGTTGCATTTTGAGTTTTATTTCCTTTTTTTAACTGTCTTTTTTGTGTGTAGCAGATGAAATAAAATAATAAATAAATGAATGTAAAAATTGGGATATGTAAAGATGAGATGGCTAGATGGTATTGTGTACACAATGGGCACAGAGCTGAGTGGGTTGAGGAGGATGGTGGAGGACAGGGGTGCCTGGAGGTCAATGGTCCATAGGGTCACAATGGGTCGGAATCGACTGTGCGACTGAACAACAACAACAATTCATTACAGGATATTGGAAGAAACAATATCACAGATTTGGACCTGTGTGTTACTTCTGATCTTAAAGAATTCAAAAAAAAATTCTTTTTTTTTTTTTTTGGGGGGGGGTTTGCGTTCTTTTTAAAATGTCCTACAATCATGCATGCTAAAAATGGCAAATTCAGAATTCTATAAAGAATCCACAGGTTATACAAAGCTGCTCCAAAATTCTACTTGACCCAATCCTGGGGAAAATTGTTTTCATTGATGAAATATCTTTCCCAGTCTTTCTTATTTCATTGACTTGCTAAGCACATCTGGGAAATATCGCCTACGCTCTTGGAAACCAAGGAAGAAAATTACACATCTTCTTTCAAAACAGGAAGCTCAGCAGTCGTAATTGAATTCCACAGTCCTCATTAGGACTCACTAATTAATGGAAACAGCTTTCACCATAGTATTTGCAAGATAAGAATTAATCTAATCTTGTTTGCTTATGTAACACATTATCATGAAATACAACAAGGCATTCTTTTTCCATAAGAAAAATTACTTTTTCATGTTCTGTCTTACTCTTCTCTCCATTGTGTTTATTGCTGTTTGTTTTCCCCTTAAGGCCAACAGAGAGATGGACTGTTTTGTATTTTACTGGCATTTTTTTATTGTGGGATGGGCTTCAAAAAGAGACCTGGAAGCAATTTCCTTGTTAAATTTTCAGTATATAATTTAAATATTTTTATTTACTCAGATATTTTAATTCCTGGGAATCTATTGTTGAGGTAGTCAAAAACAGAGACAGGAATAATATCTAGAATAACAGATGTTTACTATATACCCATTTATACGATGTTTATGGTTTCCCTGAATTACTCAGTTTGTACTGAGAAAATAATGGGAACTGCTAAATGTAGTACCAGGCAAAGAAAATTCTTAACATTTCTGCTTTCCCTGAGTTGATGCTTTATTGAAATTTTACCCTTCTCCTAGAGCAATAATTATGTAAGTTTGTGAAACTAATCATTTGTTGTATTGTGTGCTCCATAATAGTTTCAGAACTTTTAACAAGAACTAGACTAGAGGTGGGAAATGAAAAAGAACCATGATGGACAGTTGGTGTAACTGAATCATGGTTTGAACATTGTCTGAAGACTCAAGAAACTAAACAGACTTTGATACTGTTTAATAATAGTGACTATGTGCCATCAAAGTCAATTCCAAGGTTTTCCAGGCATAAGGGACTCAGAAGTGCTTTACTCATCCCTTGTTCTATTTAGGGACCATGCAGGTTTCCGAAGGCCACACAGATGGCATATAGCAGGACACTTAATCCTATAAGCCACATATGTCCCAGTTGACCTTGGCCAGCATCTTTCCCAGAAGGCACAGGGGGGATTCGAACTCCTGGTCCCTGGCTCTGTAGCTACCAGCTCCACCCCTATGAGTTATACCAGCTCTTAGTTTCCATTTATTTGTTCAGCAGAACAAAGTGAAGCTGAAAGGGAGGAGGGGACTCCAACTAATTGCCATATACCCAGGGCCGCCATCAGGGCAGTACTACCAGTACTGCCGTAGAGGGCCCAGAGCTGACAGGGGCCCTGCCACCGCCAGCCATAACTTTGACCACAGAAAAAAATGTGTGTGGTGGGGGGAGAGATAAGATTGCTCAGTATGGGGCCCAGAAATTTCTGATGGCGGCCCTGCATATACCAAATAATCAATGTTCTTAATTTCTGCTTTATTTACAAAAAAGTAGAACAAATGCAGTAATAACAATGTATTAATAGCTAATGCACAATAGCATTGGCGATAATGTCTCTTTTAGCCAGTGCATTGTATAATGATAATGGCATGCTCAGTTATAATATAAGCTTTGTTGTATAAGAGATAGACAGTTTTGATGACGTTTTAATGTTGTCTGTAATACTGTACAGTACTTGGATATACAAAAAAGGGAGGGAAAACTCATCCCGAACTGTACTTTAAAACATTATAGCCCTGAAGCCATTAATATCCTTTAGACTTAATCCATGCCTATAAATCTCTTCCTTCTCTAATCCAATAACTTTAAAATCTTTAGAAAGGCAAGTCCTACACATACATGACTTAATATGCTGTTGGGCTTAAAGTGGTTTCAGACAAACAATCCCCAGCACTAATAAAAATGTATTAGGTAAAGGTAAAGGTCACCCTCACTCAAAAGCCAGTTGTATCTGACTCTAGGGTTCTGTGCTCATCTCTGTTTACAGCCAAAGAGCCAGTGCTGTCTGCATCTGCAGACGTTTCCATTGACATGTGGCAGGCATGCCTAGACACCGAAGGGCATGGAACACTGTTTACCTTCCCACCGAAGTAGTACCTATTTATCTCCTTGCAATTTCTTGCTTTCGAACTGCTAGGTTAGCAGGAGCTGAGAGAGTTTGTGTATGTGTTTGGCATAAAGAGAGTTGCATGTTGCATTGTGGACACACATTTTAACAACAGGAGATGTTGAAATCCAGGCAGGTTGAAAAATGACATGTTGGAAGCAAAAGAAAATGGAAAATAAAAACATGCTTGATTTGGAGGTTATAATTTCTGCATTTTGTGTCATCGTTTGTGCGATTTAGCCTACTTATTACTGTCTGCTGTTAGAATATATAACATGACTTTCGAAATAACCCCTTTTTAAGACATGTAAATAATCAGAAAGTACATGCCAGATTTCAAGTTGTAAAGGTATCACACAAAAACAAAACAGTATTTGTCTTAAAGCCTGGTCAGGAGATCAAGAGTTAGAGAGGCTGTTACTGTCTCTTTAAATCCAGCATGCACACGCTCCTTCTCCCACAGCCTGTTTAGTCACCTCTGAAATGGACTCCTGCCAGCTAAGATCTCCCCTCTTGGAACGTGTAAAGTTTGGTAGCGTTGTATTGTAAGGTAGACAGCATCTGTGAATAAATGCATGTTAAACAAAGTCCAGATCTGCAAACAGAATACAACTCAAAAGACAAGTTTATTTCTTTAACAAGTTAGTTTCCGTAAAAGAGCAGCATAAAATATTTCAATCAGTCATAAAGCAAAAGGATATGAAAAGTTCTAAGTATTCTTCTCTCTTAGAAAGGATATAGACAAAAATCTTTCCCTGTCAAAGATTCTGCCTAGAAAATCAGGGTGCGTATTCTTAAGAATAGGGCAGCCCAAAAATAAAGGCTAGCCAACGACTGGCTGTTAGACTTGTGCTTTTATAGTCCTGTGGACTGGGGGCTTTCCCATCTTTAGGATATTAGGGTGATGTCATACTAATGTATGTCTTCCTATCTTATACATACATTGTACTTCTTCCCCCTCCCATCAGGTATACATACATTGTACTCCTTCCCTCCTCCCATTAGGTGCATGTGGTATAGGGAGGTGAATAGTTCAGCTGGAGTTCATTAACCTTGTACTCCTTCCCTCCTCCCATCTGGGACATACCTGTCAAGTATCCCGGATTGGCCAGGATTTCCTATATTTCCACGCCGATTTTCTCCATTTCCTGCCTGGAGCTGCCGCTACCCCATAATTTGGCAGCGGGGGGAAGGAGTTACTGTGCATTCCTTCTGCGCAGGTCCTTTCTACGCATGCGTAGCACCCTTCTATGCATGTGTAGCACCTTTCTACGCATGCATAGCACCCTTCTATGCATGCGTAGCACCCTTCTATGCATGCGTAGAACCCTTCTGAGCATGCGTAGGACCCTTCTACGCATGCATAGAAGGCTTCTGTGCAGAAAGGGATGCGTAGAAGTCTTCTACGCATGCATAGAATTGACCTGCGCCGTTCTGCACAGGTCAATTCTACACATGCGTAAAATCCTTCCACGCATGCATAGAAGGCTTTTACGCATGCGTAGAAGGCTTTTACGCATGTGTAGAATGGACCTGCGCAGAAACATTCTGCTCAGGTCCCGTAATCTCCTGAGCTGCATTTGACAGGTATGATCTGGGACATACATTGCTCTCTTCCCTCCTCCCATCTGAGGGAAGCCGTGCAAGTGTGCTTCTGAGCTTTAGACTTACCCAGGCTTGTTTAGAAGAGTCACAGACAAAGGATTTTTAAGAAAATGAAGGCTAGGGAAGCAAGATTTATGACAGCATTAACAGGATAAAAGACAAAAATGTTGTGGCCCTTTAAGGACTAATTCTTAATACAGTATGAGCTCTTGTGGATCAAGTCTACTGCCTGAGACACGAGCTGGAAACTATATGATTGCATTATTTATACTTTTGTAAATATTTATGTTTGAAGGTAAGCAGAGGCTTAATTTGCAGGTCAGATTAGCTGAAGTGTACATCTCCTCTTATGGGAGAAAAATGATTTAATTATAGAGAATAATTCCTATTAATGTCTAGCTTGACCCTAAAGCTTTTGCTCCTTGCTTTGTAGGTCCTGCTCTGTATAACATTCACTCCAACATTTGAACTAAATGGGAGTTCCATACTTAAAATTGCTGAAGTGAGTACATTTTTTCCCCTTTGGAAGTTACTCTCAGGTAAATTTAATAAAAATAACAAAAGTAACGCCCACCAAACTGCATCCTTGCAACAGTTTGGTTGGAATTTGGTTATTCAAACAGCCTCTGTAATTTGCTTTGACAACTGTAAATAAAACATTCAGGGAATAATTTCCATTTCCCCCCAAGCTGTCGGCTTCTTTCTTCATTTCTCTGTTCTTTCTTATACTTTTTTATGCTTTTTAAAAATTATCCAGCTCCCCATTATGTCATTTACATCACAATAATATTCCATAGAAAATTTCTAGTCTCAAGGAAAATGGCATAGATCCATTTGCAGACTGAAGCTACAGAGGGAGTAGAAACAGGACAGTTTCTCCAAAGCTGGCTTGAGCTGAGCTGGGGAGAATCTTTTTCTAAAATTGGAAGTGTGAAATACACATTAACTTTTGTAAAAGTGACCACAAAACTGAAGGGGAAGGTTTGATCCCCACCCACCCAGTAGTGGGCTCCAAAAAAATTTACTACCACACTGTGGGCGTGGTATGGTGCGCGTGGCCAGGGGGAAAGCCTTGCGTTGCACCTGAATTAGGACTACTTTATTTCAAAATTGGGATAGGCGGGACCAGCCTGAATTTTTGCTACCGGTTCTGGCGGACTGGTACAAACTTGCTGATGCCCACCACTGCACCCACCCCTCACAAACACTCATAAGCAGCTAGTGATGGTAGTGAAGATCCAATGAGCACCAAAGGCTCTTTTTAAATTTATTGCTAATGTTTTATTGGATGGTTCAGACTTTAATGAAGGTTACAGTTGTATTTTATGTACAGCAGTACATTGCTTTACGAATGCTTTAGTTAACGTACTTTTCACTTTACAAATGAAAATCCATTTAAAATAATGCCTCGCTTTATGAATTTTTCGGAACAGATTAATTGGTTTTTAATGCATTCCTATGGGAAACCATGTTTCACTTTACAAATTTTTCATAATACGAAACATTATGTGGAACGCATTAAATTTTTAAAGCAAGGTACCACCGTACTTTTATTTTTTTGCAGTGGCTGGTGTTACAATCTTGGCACAGGCGTTCCAGATCTTATCTGCCTCTGAATGAAGCAAGGCAGCCTCCGCCTTTAAAATGGGAGGTGAAAACATGAACACAGTTAGCCAGTCAGATTAGATATCTAGTCATTTTCTTTGTGGTGTAAATGACATTATGAAGAGCCGACTAATTCAGCTGTCTGTGACAGCACTGTACATTTGACTTTGAGCCAATAAATTTATCATGTTCTTATTTATTATCACTATAAATGCCATGCTGTTGTTATGTTTCCCTCTTTCCCTCAGGTTTGCATTGAAACCTATGTCTCCAGTTATCACCAGAGGAGTATTAATACAGCGGTACGAGCAACCCTTAGCCAGATGTTGAGTGATTTGACTTTACAGTTACGACAAAGACAAGAAAATACGGTGCGTTTGATAAACAGAGCAATGTTTCCTATTTCTGCCATCTCTATTTTATTTAGAAATACCTGTAGTGTCAAGTTCCTAGAGCCATGATTTGAAATAGCCACTTAAAGCCTTTCTCAGACCTAAGATGAGCTTTAAGGGGATTCATTTCCCCCCTATATATTAAGCTTCATCTAAACCAGTGGAGAGTGAGAATGTTCATAACTTCCATCCCAGTAGAGAATTCAATTGTTGCTAGTGTATCTGCTGTGTGGCCTCAGTAAATATTGATACTTTCCTTCTATCCATGCTAATGGCAATGCATTTTTCTTTCCTCCACAGATAGTTGAGAGCCAAGGACCTCTTCAGGGGTTCAAGAGTCCAGGTATGTTTTCATTACTTGTTAATCCCTTACTCAGAATCTGATTTATTCTGCCTCCTTTAAAGTTTCTTTTTCTCTCCCTCATGGCTATGCAAAATAGTCTGGCATTTCTCAGTTCCTGTTTTCCTTATTTCCAACTGTTCCCTACATTAGGGGTTCTCAACCTTTTCAAGCCGAGGGCCAGGTTACGCTCTCTCAGACAGCTTTGGGGGGCGGACAACCATTTTGTGTTGCCTGCCACACATGACACTTCGTGGTGTGGTTGGAGCTGGGGGGGGCACATGAAATGGTGTTGCAGGCCGCATCCGGCCCCCAGGCCATAAGTTGAGAACCCCTGTCCTACATTTTTCTCAGCCATCATGATAATCTTCTGGAGTCAACAGTGTTTGTTGTTATTCTTATAAGACTGTCAACCTTTACTAATTCCCAATCTACAGGGTGTCCCAAAAGTGACCATACATAGGAACAACTACATAACAAAAGATATATAGGAACATGTTTGTTGCCATGGTCTGACCCTGCCGTGGGTTCGAGAGGCTGGTTACGATCAATAGGGTGTGCCATTTTCTATTTCTCCGCACACTCCCTCAACAGCGTTTTGTCACCTCTCCTTCCAGAACCTGGGTCACCATGCGATTCCACCTGCCCCATTCTACAGCTATTTTGTTGGTTTGGTAGTGTGTTGAAGCAGAGAGCAATATTGCCTGGATATGCCTGTCGGCCCAAGATCACAACAATGTTTGCCATGATGAGTGAAGACTCCATGTGTGTATAGAAAGAAGTAGCCAACACATGGAGAATATTTTGTAAGATTTTGTAATAAATATTGTTGCCAGTAACAGTATGTTTAGCTACAATTTCCCACTTTCTCTATGTATGGTGACTTTAGGGACATCCTGTTTATTGCATGTAGTTTCTAATATTATGTACCCAGCATCACATGCTGGCTCTAGCAAATCAGACTTCAGAAGGCAGTAGCTAAGGAGCAGGTTCTGTCCATTGTGCTTGTTGGTCTACATGAGCGAAGCCCCACAGATCCTGGTATGTTTGTCCTCACCAAGGTCACAATCCAGATATCCTTCCAAAGAAGTAGTTGAGACCTGAAGGAGGCTACTATACTTCTCTTAGAGTCCTGGGATTCCATGGCACTGTATCACCAGAAGTCAGGATGGTTCTGCAAATGCCAAATTATTGGGCAGTTGAGTGTATGCATGTCAGGATTGGCCTAAAACAATTTTGCTGCTTGAGGCAGAAGACAGTATCCTCTGCCCATCAAGTACCAAGTGGGATCTGTAATTGAATTTTCCTCCAGTTCTGGCAACAGAGTAATAGGTTAGTTTAAATTGTGCTATGTAATATGGATCATTCTGCCCTCTGACAAAAGGTAAAGACTGAGGACATGCTGCTTGAGGCAGTTACCTTCCTCTGCCTAATGGCCCTGATACATGTAAGGTAAAGGTAAAGGTCACCCTTCCTCAAAAGCCAGTCGTATCCAACTCTAGGCTTTAGTGCCTCTGTTTATAGCCAAAGAGCCAGAGCGGTCTGTGTCTGCAGGCATTTCCGTGGACATCTGGCAGCCATGATTAAACACCGGAGTGCACAGAACACTGTTAACCTTCCCACTAAAGAGGTAACTATTTTACTTGCAATTTCTTGCTTTTGAACTGCTAGGTTGGAAGGAGCTGGGACAAAGACGGGAGCTCATTCAGTCCTGCAGCTCTCAGGTCTAGAAACAGTTGACTTGCCAACCTTTCAGTCATCAAGTTTAGCATCTTAACCACTAAGCCACCACAGTCCCTCTGATACATGTATGTTGCAGCTAATGTGTCCTTTCTCCAGATTCAACAACAGAGTCCCTTTGTGATGATGTTGTCTCTGTCTTTGCTGTCCTCTGTGAAAAACTTCAGACAGTCATCAGGTAAATGGGTTTTCATTGCCATATATGGGAAATGATGGAGAATCTGCTATTATGCCTAGCTAGGGTTGCTATTGTAATAGATTGTAGAGTTTTATTTCCCAGAATTCTTGGTGTTGCTGGTTGTTCCTCTTCTCTAAGACCATAAAACAAAACTTTATACCTTTCATGTACACAGGGAACAGCTAGAGCAGGGATCTTCAACCTGCAGCCCGCGGCACCATTTCATGTGGCTCCCCACTGCAACCACCACTCCAGGAAGTGTCATGTGGTAGAGGAAGGGCAAAATAACTGTCCGGCCCCCGAAGCTGTCTGAGGGAGCATGACCCAGCCCCCGGCTTAAAATGGTTGAGAACTCCTGAGCTAAGGGGAAAATACATATACAGTATTGAGAATATGACAAACTTTCTGCTTGAGTACATATTCTACTTCCTAGGCATCTTTATTCCATGTAGTTCATAAGCCACAAAACTGCAGACAGAATATATTATGAAATTAAAGTAATTTGTACAGATCTTCAGTGCAGAAAAATGAATTTTGCTAGCTATAGCCATATGGACAAAGCTAAGCATGACAATAAAGTTTATTGACACACAGTTCAAGTCCTTGCTCTTACTGATGTAGATTAGGTTACTGGACATTCTGGTGAAGTTTCATTTTGCTTCTGCATTTTTTTTTGTTAATCCAATGGCTTGATCTCATAGACAATGGCCACAATGAGTTTTACAGCATTACTTTCAAGCCAAAATTGTTCCATCCAAGCATTTATCATCAAATTAACCTCCTCCTTTTGTAGCAAGACAAAGGCAAGCCACCTGTTTGAGATATTCCACACCTACATGTGATTAGCCCATTTAAGTGCTTTGCATGGTATGAAAAATATCATGGAAAAATTAATCAAGGAGTGAATTGGGTAACTATAGAATATATTGCTGGAAAAGTAGACACTTAGTTTTCCTCATGCTCTTATTTTGTTGTTGTTCAGTCGCACAGTCGATTCTGACTCTTTGCGACCCCATGGACCATCGCTCTCCAGGCACCCCTGTCCTCCACCATCCTCCTTAGTCCGCACAGCCCCGTGCCCATTGTGTCTACAATACCATCTAGCCATCTCATCTTTGGTCGTCCCCTTCATCTTTTGCCCTCCACCTTCCCCAGCATCAAGGCCTTCTCAAGTGAATCCTCTCTTCTCATTTGATGTCCAAAATACTTCAGCTTCATCTTTGTTATTTGTCCTTCTAAGGAGCAATCAGGGCTAATCTCTTCTAATATTGACCTATTTGTTCTCCTCGCTGCCCAGGGGACTCTCAAAACTCTCCTCCAGTACCACATCTCAAAGGCAGCTATTTTTCTTCGCTCAGCCTTTCTAATGGTCCAGCTCTCACAGCCATACATTACCGCCGGAAATACCATAGCTTTGATTATGTGGACCTTTGTTTTTAGTGAGATGTCTCTACTTTTTACTATGTTCCCCAGGTTTTTCATAACTTGTCTCCCAAGAATCAGTCACCTTTTTATTTCATGGCTGCAATCTCTATCTGCAGTGATCTTGGATCCTAAGAAAGTAAAATCTGTTACTGCTTCTACTTCTTCCCCATCTATTTTCCAGGGACTGATATGGCCTGTTGCCATTATCTTGGTTTTCTTGATATTGAGTCTCAGGCCAGCTTTTGCACTCTCTTCTTTCAACCTAATCAGGAGCTTCTTTAGGTCTTTCTCACTTTCTGCCATTACGGTGGTATCATCTGCACATCTCAAATTGTTGATGTTTCTCCCAGCAATTTTGATCCCATATTGTGATTCCTCCATCCCTGCATTGCGCATTATGTGCTCTGTGAATAAGTTGAATAAGCAGGGTGACAAAATGCAGCCTTGTCTTACTCCTTTTCCTATTCCAAACCACTCCGTCATTCCATACTGTGTCCTAACTGTTGCTTCTTGACTCATGTACAGATTTCTCATGAGACATATGAGGTGTTCTGGTATTCCCATCTCTTTAATTACTTGCCACATTTTGTTGTGGTCCACACAATCTTGGTGTAGTCAATGAAGCAGAAGTAAGCTTGTTTCTGATATTCCTTTGTTTTCTCCATGATCCAACGTATGTTGGCAATGTGGTCTCTGGTCCCCCTGCCTCTTCTGAATCCAGCCTGCACCTCTGGTAGTTCTCTTTCTACATGCTGCTGCAGTCTATCCTGTATTGTCTTGAGCATCACTTCACTAGCTTGTGGGATGAGCGCAATTGTTCAATAATGTGAACATTATTTGGCATTGCCCTTTTTGGGGATTGGGACGTATACTGATCTTTTCCAATCCTGTGGCCACTGTTTCGTTTTCCAAATCTGCTGGCATATAGCATATAGTAGCTTGATTCCATCATCTTTTAGGGCTTTGAAGAATTCAACTGGGATACCATCATCTCCACTGACTTTGTTATTTGCCATGCTTTTTAGGGCCTTTCTGACTTCACTCTCTAGGATGTCTGGTTCAAGTTCAATTTCCCCCTCATTGTTATTAGCCGGGGGGGGGGGTAGGTCTTTTTTGTAAAGTTCCTCTGTGTACTCTTTCCATCTTTTCTTTATCTCTTTTGCATCCACTAGCTCCTTGCCATCTTTGTCTTTTATTGTGGTCATTTTTGCTTTGAATATTCCCTTGACTTCCCCAATTTTTTTAAAGAGATCTCTAGTCCTGCCTCTTGTGTTGTTTTCCTCTATTTCTTTGCACTGTTCATTTAGGTAGGTTTCCTTATCTCTCCTTGCTTTTCTTTGAAATTCTTTATTTAAGTGATTGTATTTTTTCCTTTCTCCTTCGCCTTTTGCATTCCTTCTTTCCTCTGCTATTTTGAGAGCCTCATCCGACAACCACTTTGCTTTTTTTGTGCTTCTTTTCTTTTGGTATAGTTTTCCTTTCTGCCTCCTGCATAATGTCTCTCAACTCTGTCCATAATTCTTCTGGTACTCTGTCTATCTAGTCCAGACCACTGAATCTGTTCCTCATCTCTACTGTGTATTCCTTGGGTATGTTGTCTAGATCATATCTATCCAGCCTATTAGTTTTCCCTATTTTCTTCAGTTTGAGCCTGAATTTTGCAATCAGTAGATTGTGATCTGAGCCACAGTCCATTCCAGGTCTTGTTTTTGCTGACTGTATGGAGGTTCTCCATCTTTGGCTGCAGAGTATGTAGTCAATTTGGTTTCGATGTTGGCCATCTGGTGATGTCCATGTGTAGAGTCTCCTCTTGTGTGGCTGGAAAAGGGTGTTTGCTATGACTAGTGTGTTATCTTGGCAGAACTCTATCAATCTTTGCCCTGCTTTGTTTTGTGTTCCCAGACCAAACTTGCCTGTTATTCCGTCCACTTTTTGATTTCCTACTTTTGCATTCCAGTCTCCTAAGATAATGTGGACATCGTTTCTTGGTGTCTGTTCTATAGGATGATGTAGGTCCTCATAGAACTGGTCTACTGTGGCTTCATCTGCACTAGTGGTTGGTGCATATATTTGGATTACAGTGATATTAAATGGTTTTTATGTCATGCTCTTATATGACATATAAAATATAGATATAAACTTACTCCACTAAGCAACAGGACTTGGGCTAACCTATATATATAAATTTGTCTCTTCCCAATTATTCCTTAGATTCCCACTAAAATACATTTCAAAAGACTCAATTATACTGTTCCACTATATTATATTGCTCTCTGTGTCTGAACAGGATATATACATGCAGTTTGGTTATTTGCGCCCTTTTTAATTAAAAATGAAGTGTAATGCACTTCTGTTAGTTCTGGAGAAATGCAGGTGTTGCTTAGCTGTATTTGCCATTCCTGCAGGGGTTTCCTCCAGAGAAAATCCTGTACTACCTATGGTACTCCAACTGTGGTGTCACTGTTCAAAAAGCCAGACGTAAAAAAAAAATCAGTTTCAGCAATTCTTAAGAGAATGAGCCATGGGTCCATGTAATTATTTTTTACACTTTGTAATTTTTTTAACACCAGGCATTTACCTCAGTAGAGCGAAGTTACAAATCCAATGGAAGCCTAGAAGGGAATCTATATTGGCTTCCTCTGTTGTCCTTCAGTTGGCAAAACACATTTTTACTCAGGCAACAAAAGCATCCCTTTTATTGTGTGTGGTTTTTTTAGTATATTTGTTTTCAGTATTATGTGTTTGTTTTCACTATTATGTTTTAAGTGAAATTTGTCTCTGTTCTTATTTTTATAATTGTTTACTGTTTTAAGCATTTTTTTTTACTGAGGTCGCAGCATTTCATTGTTTCCCAAACTATACTTTAAGCATTTTTTTTAACTGAGAAGTTGCAGCATTTCATTGTTTCCCAAACTATGTTCCGCAGAACACTGGTGGACTTCAATTCCCAGAAGCCTAAGCTGGTTGATTAGTGCTTTGGGGAATTGACTTAGGCTTCTAGGAATTGAAGTCCAAAAACCAAAGATTGGGAACACACTGAATTAAATAATGCTGTTGCATCATTATTTTTGCCCCAGCCCATTAAGGAAGATCCATGTTCAGAGATTTCTGTATACATAGTTGCTATGAAAAGACTGATGTACATCGAGGTATATCATCTTCCTGTACATCACAATCCTTACCCAGCATTCACTGAACTGATTGGACACATTTCTAGCGGTCATGGAAACCTGTATTCCCATCTTTTTTATGACTAGAGCAGAAGGAAAGCCTGCACAAATGAATGGAAGGACCTTCCATATACAGAGGGTGCAAAAAAAGTATGCACATTGACCAAATGTGTACACACTTGGCTGTTCATGCCAATTCAGTTTTTTCCCGAAGTACTGCCAGTATAGCCGGTTTAGACAGAACGTCATAATATTGCTACTGTAATTTAATTCAGCTTTGAAAAGTAATACATAGATAACATCTATACATTTTGGCACCCTCTGTATTGTATCCTGGGTTATATTGAGAGAAAGGGAAGGGGAAGCTTAAGCCTCACCTGATGAAATGAGTGGCCTCATTTTACTAAAACCAAGGACAGAAACATTTTGTTTAAATGATTTGTTCAGTTAGCTTGTAAGCTTTTATATCTTGCCTCCAGCTTAACAACACATTCACTACAGATTCACCTTTCTTTATATGTCGAATGGATTCTAGACAATTGCATTTAATTACTTTATTTTATTTTATTGATATTGTGATACAGGAGGAATTATCCTGTGCTTTCTTTTTATTGCTGCTGTGCTTAATGAACAATAAAATGTTATTTTTCCTCCCATTTTCTCAGTGAGAACCAGCAATTGCAGCTTCTCTATTTGGAATGCATCCTCTCCATGTTGACTAGTTCTTCTCCCAGCATGCGTCACCATAAAGGATTCACAGACCTTATATGGTAGGTTAATCTGTGCTAAACTCTTCAGAGAACATACCAGAACTTTAGCCACACATGAGAAGACTTGCGTTTTCATATCTGAGCTGAGAAGAAATTATTCATCCCTGCTGCAATATTTTTACAAATAAGAAATAATATCTTTGTTTGTGGGACTTGATGCATCATACTCTGAAACTGCTGCATGATTGAAATTAGAGAGGTCCCCCCCCCCCCATGCATTTGGATGCTTGCAGCCTTGGTATTCAAAACATGCAATTTCTTCCTGCCCAGTAGCATATTGCACCTGGAAGGTAAACACAAACAAGTCCAAAACATATAAAAAGTTATAGTATAGTGGCTGAAGAATAGAGACCATAAAGATAGTTTTATGTACAGATATGAAGATTTTTTTAAAGTGTTTTGGCACCTTAAAAACTAACTGTCAGTCTTTAAGTTGTAACATTGGGTGGCGGGAATTAGTGTTTAATGTGTGTTGCTAACTGTTTTTGTCAGATTTTGTTTGTAGAGACTAATGCTGCTGCTTTTTCGAAAACTACATTTACTGTATGTACAAATACACCTTCCATAGTTATTGTTTAACTTCCGTAGGCAGTTTCAGAATGTAGAAGCCAGGAAATAATAAGTAGTTTTACTGGCAGAACTGCTTCCATCTGTGGAACCAGGTTAAGAAAACAATTCTTCCCTCTTCCTCACTGTTGTTCAGTCTCACAGTTGGTTCTGGCCATTTGTGACTCCATGGACCATTGCATGCCAGGCACCTCTGTCCTCCACTATCCCTCTCAACCCGCCCATCTCTGTGCCCATTGCATCAACAATGCCATCTAACCATCTCATTTTCTGCTGCCCCCTTCTTCTTTTGCCCTCCACCTTTCCCAGCATCAAGGCTTTCTCAAGTAAATCCTCTCTTCTCATTTGATGACCAAAGTACTTTAGCTTCATCTTCACTATTTGACCTTCTAAGGAGCTGCCACCCATGAAATCTGTTTTCAGTGGCCAGGCAATTCTCCAGAGCATATTTTTGGGATCCATTCAGAGTTCCATGGAAAAATGTGGAAATAAAGGCCCATTCTGCAAGCAGTCAGTCATATGAGAATAATGCTGGAAAGAGCCTCCTCTATGATTGTGGTATTTTTGAACCACAATTGGGCATACCCTGGTAATAGCAACCATGGAAGAAGAAGATGAAGAATTTGCGGTAACCTTAACCACACGGTAATAACTAATTTGTAGTGCGGGAGGGAAAGTTGATTTATTTTCCTGTACGATTTCTTTGTTTATTTCACCGAGAGCCCTTTTTATTTTTCAGGAAGCAGTTGTGTCCAGCCCTTATAGTTATCTTGGGAAATCCAGTCCATGACAAAACTATCACCTCTGCTCACAGTAACTCTGGCCATGAGGCTCTTTCCCCTTCTTTGGGGGTCTCTGATCATGGCCGTGGTTCTGGTTGCTCGTCCACTGCGCCTGCTCTCAGTAGCCCTGTTGCCCGAACCATCTATTACATCGCAGCAGAACTCGTACGTTTGGTGGGCCCAGTGGAGTCCATGAAACCTGTCCTGCAGTCACTTTACCATCGGATGCTCTTGTATCCCCCACCTCAGCACAGAGTGGAAGCTATCAAGATCATGAAAGAGGTGAATTCATTAGAGAGTGGTTTCTGTTCATTTCTTTCTTTGTTTTTCACCTTGATGCTAGCAAACATACTGCAGATTACACACACACACACACACACACACACACACACACACACACACACACACACACACACACACACACACACACACACACACACACACACCGGTATAGACTGCAAACTGTTTCCAGAGCTACTCAGAGAACTTGGATTACTGGGCATCTTAGAAGAAGATACAGTATATAAATGAATGAAAGCAGTGATAAAGTTCGAAAGCAAGAAATTGTAAGTAGATAAATAGGTACTACTTCAGTGGGAAAGGCAACAATGTTCTGTGTGCTCTAGTTATGCCTACCTCATGACTACAGAAGTCTGCTGACTCAGACAGCACTGACTCTTTGGCAGTAAGCAGAGATGAGCACCGTCCCCTAGAGTCGGACATGACCGGCTTTCGAGCAAGGGAGACCTTTACCTTTACTAAAACTCTTGAGAGATAGAAGGTTTTCATGCTTCTCATGAATCTCAGCAGTGGTGAGCCTCCTTCAGGCAGGTGGTTTCCTGCAACAAGCGCTGTGACAAAACTTATTTATGCTTTCTCCGCTAGCTGAGTTCTCCTAATCAACTTCATAGGTTGTCCTGTATATAGATCAAGAGTGTAAAAAGTTATGTGTAGAAGCATAAAACTCATCAAGATGCAGATTCAACTTGCTTGACAACCTATGCCAGGGATGGCAAACCTTGGCACTCCAGCTGCTCTTGAACTTCAATTCCCAGAAGCCCAACTCCCTGTAAGCCCATTTGTGTGGATTCACAGGGATTTGGGCTTCTGGGAATTGAAGTCCAAGAACAGCTGGCGTAGCAAGGTTAGCCATCATGGACCTATGCGAAAGCAAATGTGTGCAAATGGCGGCTGTTGTTTTCTTGTTTAGTGCTTTCAAGCAACTATCAAGAAATTTAGAAAGATTTGTCAAAATATGAAGATGTTTCCTTGGATAGAAGTTAGACTGAGGCTGTGACTGCATGGTTAAATATTGAGGAATTTGCTCCACTTATAAAGTGGGTGAATTATATGTATTTTTAAATTGGCCATATGATATAAGCTGATTTTCTCATATAGAGCTGAACTGTCTTCTCTTTAGATACTTGGCAGTCCTCGGCAGCTTTGTGACTTGGCGGGCCCCTGCTCTACTGAACCAGAATCCAGAAAGAGGTCCATTTCGAAAAGAAAGTCCCATCTGGATCTCCTCAAACTGTATGCCCTATTTCTTAATTCTACCCATTAATATTTTCAACTGTCCACTTAAGTAATAATCATGTTATTGGCTAAGGATCACCTAAGCTCTCGTATTTATATATTTATTTATTTTGGGAAGGGAGGATGAAATCCTATATCTTTCCAGATTTGGGGATGAAGCTAACAGTCCATGGTAGCTTTCCAGTCTATATTATTTTCTCAGGTCTGTGACATTCCTGAATCAAGAGTTCCTGACTGTCCTCTCTATTTTTGGCAAGACGGTAGCTGAATTTTCAGCAATAAGAGAAATGTGCAATTGAAACATCACATTATCCTCCTGTATCAGCAGATACCGGTATTTAAATGCTTTGGAGGGCTTCCTGAAGCTAAGCCAACCTGAAATCATTCATCTGCCAAAGTGACTGCAGTAAAATTGTATAAACGGCACAACAGGGACATATCCCTCTTGCTAACTTGTTTAATCTTCTAACTGCTTTGTATTTAATGGTCAAGTTGTATGATATAGATGACAGAAGAGCCCAGCAGTGCTTTTTCCTCTCAAGGGATATAATTCTTTCAAAGCTGGGTAGTCAACTTGTGAATAGAGTCCATGGTCAACTGCCCAGTGACCAGTCAGAATATGAATGCAAGTTAATTTGCAACAGTTGGAGCAGAGGAATGCTTACTAGTATTTCTGTTTTTTATTTTTCAGTTGGTTTTGCTTCTGACAATGTGCTAAGCATTTCATAGAGGTTAGCCTTAAGAGAGGAAAAGAGCACATCCTTACTCCTTTTTATAACAGGACCTTCCCCCTCCTTTTCTTCTATTATTAATTTTCTTTCCTTCCTTTCCTTTCTCTTTAAATTTAGAATCCTGGATGGGATGACAGAAGCTTGCGTCAAAGGTGGCATTGAAGCATGCTATGCCTCGGTGTCATGTGTCTGTGCCCTCCTTGGAGCGCTGGATGAGTTAAGTCAAGGGAAAGGCCTGGAGGAAGAACAGGTCCATCTGCTTCTCCGACGCTTGGATGAACTGAAGGATGGCACTGAGACAAGTAGAGATTCTATGGAGATCAATGATGCTGACTTCAGGTGGCAAAGGCGTATCCTCTCCTCGGAGCATACTCCCTGGGATGCAGCCACTGAGAAGAGTCCTGACATTAGTATTAGTGTCACCACAGATACTGGTCAGACAACAATGGAAGGTGAACTGGGACAGACAACTCCGGAAGATCATTCTGAAATGCACAAAAATTCTCTACAATCACCAGCTGGACAAGCAGGCAAAGACATTCATTCTAAAGACCCAGAATCTGAAACCATTGACCAACCAGATGTTGTCCAACGGAGCCATACAGTTGTCTATCCAGATATAACTAACTTCCTTTCAGTCGATTGCCGGGCACGTTCCTGTGGATCTAGGTATAGTGAGAGTAATTTCAGTGTAGATGAACAGGATCTTTCAAGGACTGAGTTTGATTCATGTGACCAATATTCCATGGCAGCAGAGAAGGATTCTGGAAGGTCAGATGTTTCAGACATAGGTTCAGACAACTGCTCATTAGCTGATGAAGAGCAGACGCCAAGAGACTGTTCAGGACACAAGTCTTTACGGTCAGCCGCCCTTTCCTTGAAACTGCTGAAGAACCAAGAAGCAGATCAGCAAAGTGCCAGGTTGTTCATTCAGTCCCTCGAAGCACTTCTCCCTCGCCTAATAGCTCTTCCAAAAGTAGAAGATGTTGATCTGGCTCTCCAGAACTTCTCCTCAACCTTTTGTTCAGGTTTGTGAACAGATAGTTTGTTTCACAATCAATATTAAATGCACTTCCAGAGTATTTTAATAATATATATTAGGGAACACCAGAGATTAAGAATCTTTGATACATCAGATAAAGCAATCCTGTTCGTCATTCCAAAATTATGGTTGTTAACACAATACTGCAGGACGGAAATGAGCTCCCGTCTTCATCCCAGCTCCTGCCAACCTAGCAGTTCGAAAGCAAGAAATTGCAAGTAGATAAATAGGGACCACTTCGGTGGGAAGGTAACAGCGTTCCGTGCACTCCGGTGTCTAGTCATGCCTGCCACATGGCCACGGAAACGTCTGGAGAAGCAGACAGCGCTGGCTCTTCGGCTTAGAAACAGAGATGAGCACTGCACCCTAGAGTCGGATACGACTGGCTTTCAAGCAAGGGAAACCTTTACCTAACACAATAAAGAGACATGCTGTCCTACTGCCTGTGATGTAGGAATACCTAAAGGGTGATTTTTCTGAAAAGGAGAACCTCTCCATCCATGGGTACTCATTACATGAGTTGAGACTCTGATTTTCTAAGTCTTGAACCACTTGGGGTGTGCCCAGAGATAGCATAGATTCCATTCTTCAGATGCATGGGTGTGACAGTTTTGGAAACACCAGAACAGAGCTCCAACACAGCACTGTGTCCATGATAAATAAATGTGTTTTGGAATGGCTAAATGGAGTAAGTGTATGTTTGATGTAATGCACCTGCTAGCCTACATCACTGACATAGCTAGTTACAAGGAACATAGTTAACTGTAAGTTGGTACTTTTATATAACTAGTAGCTACAAAGGTACTTTTTTGATGAAGCAAGCAAACACCTGTGTTACTTATGTGCAGCAAGTAACAAACTAGCTACTTTCAGAAGATACTTTTAAAGAGCCTTTGAAAGCATTTTAGACACATTTTCACAGGATTTCATGGCATTCTTTCATCCATTCTTAAGTGGCAAGGGAAGTATTCTTCAATTTTGTCTTTTTTATTTTTATATTTTCAGGATGCAACATCAGAATTGGCTACTAGAAGAAACCAGTTAATATTTTTCTGTATTCTGGGTAGTGCAACATACTAACAAAGCACGATATAACAAATTACTTAACCTGTACAGAACAATTGTACAGTAAAACCCCTACTTATGTAAAAAGTCTGTTCCGTAGGTTTTTATATAAATCGGTTTTTTACTTAACTCGAAGCAAACCCACAGGAAAAAATGAATTTTTACATAACTCGAAACAAACCCATAGCAAAAATGATTTTTTTACTTAAGTCGAAGCAAACCCACAGGAAAATGATATTTATGTAACTCGAAGCAAACACATAGGAAAATCATTTTTTTAACTTAACTTGAAGCAAAACCCATAGGAAACTGTGTTATGTAAATCAGGACATTTATGTAAATTGAGACATGGTCTTAGTGCAAAAAGCACTATGTAAGTCGAATTTTATGTAACTTGAGGTATATGTAAGTTGGGGTTTTACTGTATAACAATTTAGTGACTTAAAAGTGATGAACATTACAACAAATTTATTTTAAAATGTAACATTTTCAAGCTCTGTTCCAATCTATGTGCAACCCAATGAATTAATTCTATGCTGTGGAAGGGGGGGTGGTCATAATTTTTCTTCCTGAAAATAAATTACATTGGAAATCTTATTCTTATGGACTTCATTGGAAAATCTGTAAACAGGGTGCTGAATTCCCTGTTCTTATAAGTCCATATGGAGTTTTTATGGTGACTTAAATGTTTCCATTTGTACCTCTGTGTAAGTTGGTTGGTATATATTTAAGATCAGCCCATTGTATTAATTTAGTAAGCAAACCGAAACCAACAAGTCTATTTGTTACACCAAATTGTTTAATTCATTGTGGCAGCACTTCAGAGCATAAGAAGCTTTTTAAAGACAATACCTCTCTGAGTCCACTCACCACATAAACTGGGGGACTATGGGAACTGTTGTTCAAAAAAGTAACTTTTCCAAGCCCTGCCCCTTTTCCTTTCCAAATAGAGCAGCCTGAAACTGAGACTTTGCAAGATAATTATGTGTCACCAAACTGTGCTAGAATTCAGTACAGTAATTATAATTTTACCATGAAGGGGAAAATACTTTAATACATTAAAATCAGACATCTAATATTCATTACTTGTTATCTCTTCCTGTTCATTAGGTATGATGCAATCTCCAGGGTTTGAGGGGAGTGCCAGCTTTGGCTTTCAGTCACCGATGAATGCTGATAGTCTCTACATAGTTTCTCATTACACTCTTTTGCTGAACCTGAAACTGTCTAATGTAGACTACTACAAAAAGAAGCCAGCCCATTCCCCTGTGTTACTGGTGAGTGAATAAAGATACAGAGAACAGCTATGCTAAGCCTGGCTAGGGGCGGTCTTTTCTTGTGATGAACTTTGCAAATTTGGCAGCATATTGAGTTCTTATAATTGGTCAGTTCATTACACAGTAAACATTAAATGGTCAGGTTGAATTTGCATTTTTGACACCTGACTTTGGATGAGAGTAATTGGAACAGAGGTCAATTTGTATACATTTTATAGCTCTCAAGATTGAGAAATTCAGAGGGAAACAGACAAACGACTCGAAACATGGGAAACAAACTGTTTAAAAGGTTATTTAAAGAGGGAAGTGCAAATGATTCCTTTTGAGTCATAAACATGTTATACCATTGACGTGATAGCCATGTTATTACTTTTTCATTAATTGTACAAGGATAGAAAAATTGCAGAAGTGTTTGTGTATCTGTTAATTCTTCTTGTTTGCATAAACCATAGTTGCTGTGTTTGAACAAAAAATAATAATCAAACAATGATTTGCTAAGAATCCAAAACCTTTTAAAGAAATTGTGTTATGTGAGGAAAAGGTAAATTTTCTTTTCTTTTCTTTAGTTTATCTTCCTTCCTTCCTTATTTACACCTGCCTTTAAAGGTAGTTTAAAATAATTAAAGCAAACAATATATTTTAAAGAAAGCCCCATTTTTATTAACCCCCTCTTAAACAGCCAGTTACTGAGAAGCTGGAGAAAAAAGGTCTTTGCTTGATTGCAGAAAGATAGTAAAGAAGTGGCCACCCTGGTCTCCAGTGGGAGGGAGTTCCACATCTTGTGAGCAAAAAGAAAGAGAGGCCTCTATGGGTTATTTTAAAAATTGGAGGCTCAATAAAAGGAAACACAGTCTTTCAGATAGTTTAGATGCCAGTTGTTTGTGACTGAACATTTACTATACATAACACCAAGATTTGGTGTCATCTGAATCACATCAAAGGAAAAGAGGATTTGGTAAATTGCATGTAAGCATTAGGATTATTTTGTACTAGCTGATTACCCAGCCTAGCCTGGTGTTTTTTTTACCGTAGGCCAGTCTTTCCCATGGATACCTCACTCCTGCCTCCCTTCCTCCATCTATCTCTTCCCTCACCCATCCCCTCTTTGCCTCCCTCACCCATCCCTACCTGTGACTGTGACATCCCTTCCTCCATCTCTCTCTTCCCTCACCTGTCCTGCTTCTCTGCCAGTGGTCCACCCTTATCTTTCCCATACATATGTCCCCTTTGCATCCCTACCTGGGACTGTGACATTAGCCAGCTCAATTACATCATCATGATGTCACAATCAGGTGACCTACTTGGGACTATAACATTAGCATCACTATGACATCACTGGGACACACACACACCCTCCTGTTGAGTATACTTCCCTTTGCAGATCAATTTAGGGGCATACACCCTCCATGGGGCCTGTAACCCACTCCCAGTGCTGGTCTCTGGAGGGCGAGGTATGTATGTGCCAATTTTCAGCGTGATGGGTCCAGGGGTGTGGATTTGTATAGAGCACATACAAGACCACACCTCTGTTTTATATATATAGATAAGCTTGTAATTTCAGCTTCATATCAGTATGTTTGTGTCATATTAGTAGGATTAAATATCTGTGAGGAAATACAACATGTCTGCTTCTACAGTGCAATCTGACCTATGTTCTTCCACTCTACAGAAAGAGTTTATGAAGCAGGTCCAGTCCAGCGGAGTGTTGATGGTATTTTCTCCAGCTTGGGTTGAAGAAATTTATCATCAGGTACTAGAGAGAAACCTTTTGGGAGAGGCTGGATATTGGGGGAGTCCCGAGGAGCATAGCCTTCCACTCATCACCATGCTAACCGGTCAGTACTGTGGCCTACAGCCATTGGAATATAAGGCCCACCATTGACTATAAGTGTTGTATCAATGCTCAGAATATTAGAAAACAGTACTGTGAGGCTTGGGCTGACACCAGCAAAATCATTTATATTGCATCCTGCTCTTGTCCTGAGGTATTTTCAGAAATTTCTGAGAAGAGCTCAGTTGAGTTCAAAGCTGTAGTTGGGCCCTTGATGGGCCCTAAAGATTTCTTAAGGATTTGTTTTCAAACTTCATACACATGATATCATTATAAGGTTCTCTTCTCCTTCCTTTTTTCTGCTCCTTCTTTGGGAGATCATCATATCAGAATTTTATATCACATTTTTTTGTGTATGGGTGTACCCCTCCTTTGAAACATTGGATCTTTGATTAGGATGTAGGTGAAGGTAGGAATGATATCCATTAAAGTACAAGCTGTATGGCCTCTTATATACATAATCAAGGACAACATTCCTCTCTTGTATTATTTCCCAACAGGCTAACAAATCACTCTGGGACATTTGTGGTAGATCTTCTGAAAGATGTTGTCACCTATATAGTTGTTCTGTGGCAGATAAGAAATTACACCCACTGTTTTGTGGAAAGGAAGTGTTCACTGTGACTCAGAGTTCTCTTTTGAATTCTGATTGTTTTTAACTTATCTCCTTTTTAGCTCATATTTCAGTTTTCACTGCATACAACTACTGAACATTGTATTTCTTAATACTTTATTCCTTAGTTTTATCTTGCTTGTTTTTTTACCATGTCTCATCATGATGACCTACAGCTAAATACCATTAAAATTATATTACATGATATGACATATGTATTGCCTGTGTGATAAAGTTTCTGTTCTTCAAGCTTCACCCACTTTTTCTGTTGAGATATTCCTGGCAAGCAGGCAGAAATGACTTTTTTGGGTGGTGACAGTCTATCTCTAACCAATTAATTGAGTCTACTTCTTTTATTTCTTTTAAATTCCAGGTTAGGTTTTCCCTTGTCAATTCAGTCTTTATAACTTATTCATTTGAATCTGCTATTTTATATTATGTTGTAGTGTATTGCTGGTTTGTGCATTGCTTTTAGGAAATCTTGTTAGCAGTTCATTAGAAGAATGTTCTCCAACCTTTGGTTTTTGAACTTCAATTCCCAGAAGCCTAAGTCAATTCCCCAAAGCACTGATCAGCCAATGTACAACTTAGGCTTTTGGAAATTGAAGTCCAAAACCCAAAGGTTGGGGAACCCTGCTTTAGAACATAACATGTTGGGGTTTAGGACAGAAATAAACATATAGGATATTTACTGTATTGGCCATCAACACACTTAGATCAAATACTACAGTCATAGCTTTCCTACCTGACATTGTCTTGCACGCAAATCACTTCTTATTTCATACATCCAAAAACAAATGACAGAATGGTGAGCTATTGGGATAAATAGACTCATGCTTTTGGATATCTTTTTCTCACCCAGGACAAATTTGTTTTTCTTTGCA
The DNA here is from genome assembly GCA_035047345.1 of Bradypodion ventrale. Taxonomy (NCBI): domain Eukaryota; kingdom Metazoa; phylum Chordata; class Lepidosauria; order Squamata; family Chamaeleonidae; genus Bradypodion; species Bradypodion ventrale. The sequence continues at coordinate 107,987,721 of JAWDJE010000001.1, read as the reverse complement.
GACATTGATGGCTTGGGAAGCAGTGCAATAGGTGGCCAGTTAATGGCTTCAGCATGCACACAGTCACCTCTCAGTCAAAACTGGAAGCTAGACGATGCATTTGTGGCAGGTACAAAATCTGTGTTGTGTCAAGCATGACTCATTTATTGTATAATAATAATAATTGTGTGCGATCAAGTCAATTCTGCCTTATTACAACTTTTTCTCAGAGTTTTCAAGGGAGGGAGTACCCAGAGGTGGTTTTCCATTCCCTTCTTCTAGGGAAATCATGGGACTGTGCAGCTTGTCCAAGGCCACATAATCTGTCTCTTCTTGAATGCACAGGAGATAACTGGACTCCCAATCTTTGGCTCTGCAGTCAGATGCCCAATTCACTGAGCTATCCAGACAGCAATTTTTTTGTATAAATGTACATTTTTTTGTTTTTAAAAATGCTTTTATATTTTCATGTTGATTATTTAGTGTTTTGCAAAGGTTCCTATGAATGTCTTAAGTATGGACTAACATAAGAACTCTTGTAACAAACTTTTCACCATTTTAAACTTCTGAAGTTTGCAACTTCATCAATGAACTTGGAGTTTATTTTCCTGTTGCGCCATTAAAGAAATCAACTGCCTTTACTAGATGGATCATATTTATGGCTGAATAAATTTTTTTCCCCTTAAGATTTGGGATTGGGGGTTGGACATGTTAGTGACAGAATTTGAAAAAGTTTCTTTTTTGATCTGTCAGTATCTTTGCTGACTAGGGAATTTTGGTGTTTGTACTCTACAAAGTTGTAGTTTTCCATACTGTGTTAGAAAGAATTCACTATTGGCACAAATATTTTGGTTCCAATATATGTATAAAATAGTAAAGATTGATTAAAGTTAAAATCAGTGACAATATGTCAAAATGTTTGATTTTCTTGAAGAGGTAGCTTTCTTGAATGAAATGTGTTTTCCCAGAGTTTACTGCTTGTTCATGCTAAGTATGGACCAAATACTTGACCTTGTCTATGTGCCTTAGGAAAGTACAAGCATTCAGCTTATTAGATATACTTTGGTTTTTAGTAGAACCATCAGATACACCAGCCAAAGCCTGGTGCAAATGATGTAGGTGTATAATTAAGGCATTCTAAGTCTAGGAACATGTTCTGAATGTGATAACAGAGCACACATCCCTTTCATGCACACAAAAATCCACTTTTGGTGGCTCTAGGCTTTCCTAATTTTGTCAGTGTCCATTAACATGAATAAAAACAAAACAAAAAAATCATGAAAACATAAACTGTTGAAAGCTAGAATATCTCAGTCATGTAATGAGAAAGCATGGATTATAACAGCTTGATCATTCAAGATAAAATAAATAAAAATTAACTGTAGGAAGGAAACACTTACTGGAAAATTAGAGTGAATGCTTTGAGTGTAACTCAGCATTGCTGTTCAGAATTGCCCAGTCTCTGGTAAAAGAGAATGAATGAATGAATGAATGAATTTTTACACTTGTATCCTGCCCCTCTAGGGAAGAAAACATCCCTAGTTGAGGTGGCAAACATCATAAAATCCCTCGTACAACAAGCAAAACTTATTTAAAAATTACACCCCATAAAACCTACATCCCACAAAATTCTCAATAATAACTTACAGTCAGAGCTGACCATTATAATGGGCCAAAGTACCACAGTCAAGAAACTAGACCATACAACCAAATAGAAAGGAATATGCGCTGTCCCTCAGTCTAAAAGCCAGGGACCGGAAGGACATTTGCAAAGGTCTCCTTGAAAAGCAGTGTGTTCAGTTGCTTTTTGAAGGACTGGAGTGAAGAGGCCTAGTGCAGCTCATGTAGGATGGCATTTCACATCATTGGTGCCACCACTGAGAAGTCCCTTCCCATCTTGGACTTCCTAGCCAGTCTCGGGGTCGCCACTTGAAGCTGTGCCAACAAAGAGGTGGGTGATACTTCTACAGAGCTGAGAAGTAAGAAGAAGAAGAATTGGGGGGAGGGGAGAGCCACTTTTTCACAGAAGGTGAATTTTCCAGAATCTTAGTTACACTTACTCATTTGTGGGGCACTCATGTCCAAAGCAGGAACAGGGTTGCGCTGCAGCCTTTCCTACCAAGATTATGTCCCATGTTACTCCTGGAATGATGTCTGAAAGGATATCCTTGCTGATGCCACCTCTTGAAGAGCTCTTAAGAACCTGGCTTCAAACACACCTGTGGCATGCTGGTTGACATTAATCGTGACCCTTATCCACATGGCTTTGGGTTGTGTGTGTTTGTTTGTTTTTTGTTTTTGATTTCCAAAAGACCAAAAGAAACCCATCTTTCTGTTGCTCTAGGTGCTGCATTTGCCCGGTACCTGCTAACTGGTTGTTGGAAAAATTTGATTGATACCTTATCAACGCCACTGACTGGTCGCATGGCAGGAAGCTCCAAAGGATTGGCATTTATTTTAGGCGCCGAGGGTGTTAAGGAGCAGAACCAAAAGGAGAAAGATGCCATCTGCATGAGTCTAGATGGCCTGAGGAAGGCAGCCCGGCTTAGCTGTGCTTTAGGTATGTTGTATTAATTGGCATAGTCTACACTCTTTAGGTGAAGTTTTCAGAGTGGTAGCTGTTAATCTGTGCAAGTGTATCAGGCAAAAAACAAACAAACGGAAAAAATATTATGACACCTTAAAGACTAACTGCTATATTTTAATGTTGGCTTTTGTGAATCAAATCCACTTCTTCATACATAAGAATGAGATATCCAGTTTGTGTTTTCTAGGTGAATTTCTGCTTTGGACGTCATCATTTCAAGATCTAAATTAGGATGCTTGAAAAATAAAAATGCAGTGAATTAAATGTACTGTTCCTATATTGAGTCTGGCCAGGTTACCCTGCTATTGTAATAGATTATACCATACAGCCAGCAACTCAACACCAAGTGTCAGTTAGCAGTTAACTAATCTGACCACCTGAAGGACTAACAGCTTGGGTGCTGAGATCCACAGGGAAGGGGATGGTCCCCAAGTGGATTAAATCCCACTTGAATCCATCTTGATGGAAGGCAGCAGCTTCATCAATACTGGCCTGGGGCCGATGAGGTCTTTGTATGCCAAAACGGCTCAGGACCAGAAACTGACCCGTGGAACTGGATCAGTGGTACGGGGCTCATGCTGTGATACGGAAGGCAGATGAAAGGCCACTGCATTATATTCTCAGGAAAGTCTTCATGGCTGATCACCATGAAGATCGCATATACATTATTCAGACACACACACACACACACACACACACACACACACACACACACACACACACACACACATCACTTTAGAAGAAGAAGAAAAACCAAGTTATATGTTTCTCTTCCTGCTTATCAAAAGTTTAGCAATCATTTTTCTATTAGAGATGGGGGATGATTTTAATAATAATAATAATAATAATAATAATAATAATAATAATAATAATAATAATAATAATAATAATAATAATAATAATAATAATAATAAAGGTTTCCCTTGCTCGAAAGCCAGATGTATCCAACTCTAGAGTTCAGTGCTCATCTCTGTTTCAAAGCCAAAGAGCCAGCGCTGTCTGCTTCTGTAGACATTTCCGTGGTCATGTGGCAGACATGACTAGATACTGGAGTGCACGGAATGCTGTTTACCTTCCCACCAAAAATGTCCCTATTTATCTACTTGCAATTTCTTGCTTTCGAACTGCTAGGTTGGCAGGAGCTGGGACAAAGATGGGAGCTCATTCCATCCTGCAGTACTCGGGAATCAAACTGCTGACCTTCCACCTCCCAGTCAGCATCTTAGCCACTTGAGCCACTGCAGTCCAATAATAATAATAATAATAATAATAATAATAATAATAATAATAATAATAATAATAATAATAATAATAATAATAATAATAATAATAATAACAACAACAACAACAACAACAATAATAATAATAACAATAACAATAACAATAACAATAACAACAACAACAATAATAATAATAATAATAATAATAATAATAATAATAATAATAATAATAATAATAATAATAATAATTATTATTATTATTATTATTATTATTATTATTATTATTATTATTATTATTATTATTATTATTATTATTATTATTATTATTATTATTTCATGTCAGAGATTACTCTGGGTTGTGAAAGGATTTTTAGTGGATGCCTGAATGAGGCTCCTTTCATGTCCCCAAGTGCAGCTCTTGAATATCGAAACCTGACCTTCCAGTCTTAACCACTAAGCCACTGGAGGAGCTGCATGAAACTCAATACTAATATTTTAAAAACCATAATGTGGGACTTGTTTCTTGTTGCAGGAGTTGCTGCTAACTGTGCATCTGCCCTTGCTCAAATGGCTGCGGCTTCCTGCGTTCAAGAGGAGAAAGAGGAAAGGGAGGCCCAGGAACCCAGTGATACCATTGCACAAGGTACAGACATACCTCCATTGGTTTAATACTCAGTCTTGCATTGAGTTGAGTGGATACTTAGAATCCATGGGGGGAAAAATACCTTTGTTGTCTGCCCTCTCAGGATCAGGATTGTATGCAATGGTTTTCTTAGCAAAGCACCAGATTGGGTGAGCTAGCATGTCCACCTGCTGAGCTGCCTGAAGAATGCAGACAAATTGGCCTTTCCAGGACCTGCAAAGATGTAACACACCACATTGCAGGGGGGGGGGGGGGGCGGGGGAGGGAATGTAAAGGAGACTCCCACTGGGTGAGAACAAGGACTGTAATCTAACTCATACTTACCTAAGTACATGCAGTATAGATTTCAACAAACCTATTCCCAAACGTGTTTGTGTAAAATCCTGTCAACAATATTTTAAAGGATGTAAGGAAAGGTGTCCTAACTTGTAGTAGCAGAGGATGTCAGGAATTCTGTATGCTTTACTCCAGTGTTTCCCAACCTTTGCCTTTTGAACTTCAATTCCCAGAAGCCTAAGTCAGTAATACTGACATTGTGAGCTTGACAGGGCTTAAGGTGGACTCAGCCTTCCATTCTTCCAAGATCAGTAAAATGAATACCCAGCCTATTAGGCGGCAAGAATGCTAATTTACTTTGTGAACTGCCCAGAGAGTGCACTAAGTGCTATGGAAAGGTATCTAAGCGTAATTGCTTTGGCTAAAGAGATTCTTATCTCTTCCACTCTACCAAAGGTGGAATCTGAAACCTTAACCTCTGACCTGAGTCTACAATCCATGTCTTGCAACTTGCTTGAAGCAAAGGAATTTGGCATGCATGTCCGGCAAGGATTTTTGGAATTTTAGTGTTTTCTTCTTCTCACCTTGATGAAGACATGTGCAGGATTGAAAGCTAGCTGATATTTGTGATATTTTTAGTGATATAAGAAAGGTACCACATACTTTTTTTTCTTGAAAAACCAGCCCAGCCTCTTAGCATTTTTAGTAGAAGTTATGAAAGGTATTCCAGATTCCTTCAGTTGCGGCCACATCCTGACCCTTTCACACTTTCCACTGATCACCTAGAATTTGGGAATGGTGCTGGAAAATACAACCCCTTTTCTTCCATCGTGCCACGTGTGCAGTGAATGTCTGAAAACAGATGGGTTTATGCCTACAATCAATGTGAAATTCTGGTCAAATAGGATGGTAGTATTAGGAGAAACCTACAACAGTTTGGTGTCTTGCACGGAAGACAAAGAAGGAGTCGCAGTAAGGACTAACACAGGTTTATTGGTTGATGATCAGGATGAACATGTGGTAATGGCGGAGATACATCACATTATATACAGTAGCACAATACATTTGAATCTTGCTGCACGGTAGCTCATTGGCTGCTACCGGCGTGACGTCGTCCCAAGTCACGCCCCTCTTCTGTAGTTGTTTGATAGTGTGGGAGAGTTCCCGCGGCTGCCAGTGATTTGAGGAATGAGAACCATGTGAGTTGAACGCTCGCAGCTGCCCTCTATGGGCAGCTTACTCGCGTTCCTTTAACAGCTGGGCTACATTGTAACTGTGGTCAGGTTACATTCAGACATTTCTTAAAGCAACATTGTACATACATAACATCCCTCCCCCCTAGGATGGGACGAAGTCCCTCAACCATTGTGGCTTGCCGCACGTGCGCCTGGGGCGTGCGGCCGCCTGACTTAACACAGGGGAGCCGGAGACTCCTGGTTCCGCGGAGTCCTTTCCTGCAATGGAAAGGGGGGATTCATTAGTGGCTCGGCGTGGACTCTGCGGTAACCTTGCATTGGGGGACGGGAATGGAATGAACAGTTGGGAAGTGAACCCCTGCCTACCGTTTGAGGAGCTTGGGGTCCCCCCCAGTACGAATCTTGGGACCGACGAAGAGGCCCTCGTGGCCTCGCCACCCCCCGTCACCTGCCCGGGAGTTCTAGAGACTGTGGTGGGCGGACTCCCCCCTGTTGCCTGTCTTGGGGGTGTTTGTCTCCGGGGAGCTGGAGCTATGGTATATTCTAAAACAAAAGGACTGGGGGGACTGGAAGTACCAGGGGCTGAACTGAAACCCCTCTTCTCGCTAGGACGGGTGGGGGACCACTCCGCGACACCCCCCTGGTACTGCAACTCATAATCAAACTCATTTCTCTCTTCCAAAGTATCCTCCTCTGTGGCTGAGAACCCAGGATATGCATTTGTATCCGCGGATGCCGCTGTGTCTCCCCCTTGGGTAACGCGGGTGGGGGAGGACCCTAACGCTGATTCCCCCTCTCTGGTGACTCGCCTTCTGAGTTGGTCGGCGTGCCTTCTCCAGAGTAGACCTGAGCTAGTCTCGACCCTGTAGGATACTGGCCCCGTCTGCTCAATGATCGTCCCTGGTACCCACGCTGGCCCTGAGGCCGCGTAGTTCCTGCAGTGAACCGGGTCCCCTACCGAAAAACTTTTGGAGCTATCTCCCCCTATATTTATATTTCTCCCTTCATCTTCCACCCTGGACGGATCCATCCGGTCAAAAAGTGTTCCCGGACGCCTCCTCATGAGGAGTTCGGCTGGGGAAAATCCTGAAGCTAGGGGGGTTGTTCTGTAACAGATGAGGAACTGACACAGATGAAGGTTCAACTCACCGGGACCCATGCGCCGCAGTGTGTCTTTCGTAGTGCGCACTTGGCGCTCTACCTGACCGTTTGTGGCGGGGTGAAACGGGGCAGCGGTAATGTGCCTGATGGCGTTTCTTTCAATAAACGTCTTGAACTCCACAGACGTGAAGGTACTCACGTTATCGCTAACGAGGACGTCTGGCAGGCCGAAACAGGCAAAGACCTTGCGCAACTGTTTAATGGTTGCCGCAGAGGAGGTGCTGTTCATGGGGATTACTTCTAACCATTTGGAATAGGAGTCGACTATCAGCAGAAACATGGACCCGCGGAAGGGGCCAGAGAAGTCGACATGAATCCGGGACCGTGGCCCGCGGGCTGTGTCCCATTCTCTATGGGGTAGCCGGGACTCCTCGGGTCGAGAGCTCTGGCAGCTCTCGCACGTGCCCACTAAGCGTTCTATGTCCGCGTCTATCTGGGGCCACCAAAAGAAACTCCTGGCCAGAGCCTTGGAGCGCACTATTCCAGGGTGACTGGTATGCAGTAGCTTCAGTACCTTAGCCCTTAGCTTCTCTGGGATGACTACCCGTTGGCCCCAGAGTAGACAGCCCCTTTCCAGGGAAAGTTCCACTCTGCGCCTGAAAAAGGGCTTGAAATGCTGCTCGGGGGGAGTAGTGGGCCATCCTTTCCTAACCCAGGAACTAACTAGGGCCAGTATCTTGTCGGCCGCCGTGGCCTTGGCGAGGTCGGCCGGGATGATGGGGGGTGAGTCGAGGGACTCGATCAGCAGGACTTGGTGGTCCTGCTCTACCTCGCATGCGGGATCCCCTAAACTAGGGAGGGGAGACCGGGACAGCGCGTCCGCATGGGAGATCTCCTTCCCTGGGCGATAGACCAGCTCATACTGGTAGGCGTTGAGGAAGATGGCCCAACGCAGCATCCTGGGGGATAGAATTTGCGGGGTAGGTTTGCCGGTAGTGAAGATCCCCAGAAGTGGCTTGTGATCCGTCACTACCGTAAACTCGCGGCCGTATAGGAAATCGTGGAACTTCTTCGTTCCCGCGATTATGGCCAGGGCCTCCCTATCTGTTTGCGCGTAATTGCGCTTGGCCTTTGAGAGGGACCTTGAGTAGTACGCCACCGGGGCTTCCCGCCCGCTTTCCAACACGTGGCACAGGACCGCCCCCACACCCACTGGGGACACATCACAGACTAAAACCACTGGTTTTTTCGGATCGAAGTGGGTCAGGACAGCATCCGAGGATAGGAGTGACTTAAGCTCCTTGAACGCTTTCTCCTGCCTGTCCCCCCACCGCCAAGCCGCGTCCTTTTTTTAGTAACGCGTGCAGTGCCTCCGCGACTGATGCCTTCCGAGGCAGGAAGGAATGATAGAAATTTAGGAGCCCTAGAAATGACTGCAGCTCCGGTTTCACGGTGGGGCGAGGGGCGTTTTTCATGGCCACAACCTTGGACTCAGAGGGTTTGATTCCGTCCTGGGTTACCTTAAAACCTAGAAACTCAACCTCCCTTGCAAAGAATACACATTTGTCCCTCCTCAGTCGAAGTCCTGCCCTCTCGAACACTGAGAGGACCCAATCTAGCCTTTTTGCTAACTCTAATTCGCTCCCCGCCGTTATCAACACATCGTCGAAGTATGGGAGGACGCCTGGAAGCCCCTTTAAAAGGCGTTCCACGAGGGACTGGAAAATTCCGGGGGCCGAATTCACGCCAAACTGAAGGCGCGTTACCTTAAACGCCCCCTTGTGCGTCACGATCGTTTGCGCGGCGGCAGCAGCCGGGGTTACAGAGAGCTGCTGATATGCCTGAGCCAGATCTAGCTTGGCAAAACACCTCCCCCCATGTAACGTGGCCAGCAAGTGGCTGACCACGGGCACCGGATATGCATTTGGCCGAATGGCCTTATTGATCGTACATTTATAGTCCGCACAAATCCTGACCTCCCCGTTTGATTTAAGGGCTGTAACAATCGGCGTTTCCCACTCCGCCGAATCAACTGGAACCAAAATCCCCTGCCCCACCAATTTGTCCAGTTCCGCCTCGATCTTGTCCTTGAGGGCGAAGGGCACTCTCCTTGGCTTGAGGCGGATGGGCCGGATTTCTGGGTCCAGCTCAAAGGAAACCGGGGGGCCCTTGTATTTCCCGAGCCCCTTCTTGAAAACATCTGGGTGTGCATTGCACACGTCCCGCATTGGGTCAGTCTCGATGGCGTTAATGCCGGACAGTTCAATTCCCAGGGGAGCAAACCACTGCGTTCCCAAAAGGCAGCACCTTCCCCCCCCTTGAGGACCACTAGGGGCAATTTCTCGGAGTAGTTCTTGAACTTCACCTTGAAGTTCCCCACCCCCAACACTGGGATCCCATTTCCCTGCACGTCCCGTAGGTGTGACTTCATGGCCCGCAGCTTGGGCCGCTTATCTGGGGGAATACGCATAAACTCTTTTTGGGACAGGATGGAATAAGATGACCCCGAGTCTATCTCCATCCTCACTGGGAACCCCTGCAACAGTACCTCTATGAAAAACCGCCGGTGCTCCAGGCCCACGCGGTTCACGCCCTCCTCGCTGTAGTTGGTTGAGACCTTCCTGGTGCTGGCCGCCTTCCGTTGGTGCGTCTGGGGATGGCTGGAACTCCCCCTGTCCTCGACTCGCCCGCGCCTGCATACTCGGGCGATGTGTCCTTTTCGGCCGCAGTTGTGACACTTGGCCTTTCGGAACGGACACCTCGTGCGGTCGTGGGACGCCCCACAACCGTCGCAGCGGCAGTCCTGCCGCTCCCGGGTCTGTCACTTCTCTCCTCGTTTCTTGATCCTCTGGACGTCGTCGTCCTCGCTGGAGCAGGGGTCCGCCGTCATGGACGACTCCTCGGACGATGTTGGTGTGCCGGCAGGCGGCTTGGGGGCCCACCAGGCCGTCTTCGCTGATGTCCGCCGGGCCGCCTGCACTGGTGACTTGGCCCTTTCAGACGTGGCCCCTCGGGACTTGAACACCCTGACTCCGCTCCTGGCCGCCTCGGCCGCTTGGGCCTCCCGCAGTACCTCGTTGAACGTGAGGCGGTGGTCGCGGGTCATCAGCTTCCTCTGGAACTCCTCGTCCCTCAGGCCACACAACATGCGGTCTCGGAGGGCCTGGTCCAGGTCATCCCACTGGCAGTGCACCGCTGCAAGCCTGAGGGCCGCCCTGTAGGCGGACACGGATTCGCCCGGTCGCTGGTCTCGCCTGTGGAATGCGACCCGGGCCGGGAAGATCGAGACGGGAGGCTGGAAGTGCTCGCCCAACAACTCCAGAATGCGGTCGATGGGCACCACGTCCACCTTCCGGGGGGCCACCAGGTTCATCAGGATACGCAGCGTGGCCGGCCCCACCTGGGCCAGGAAGTGGGAGCGCATTTTCACGTCATTGTCGACGCCCGCAGCTTCCATCGCGTGCCGTAACTGGCACTCGTAGAGCTCCCATTGTTCGGGCTCGCTGACATCGAACTGGTAAGGCTTGACCTTGGGATTCGCCATCAATCCCATCCTCGTCGCCAATTTGGTGTCTTGCACGGAAGACAAAGAAGGAGTCGCAGTAAGGACTAACACAGGTTTATTCATTGATGATCAGGATGAACATGTGGTAATGGCGGAGATACATCACATTATATACAGTAGCACAATACATTTGAATCTTGCTGCACGGTAGCTCATTGGCTGCTACCGGCGTGACGTCGTCCCAAGTCACGCCCCTCTTCTGTAGTTGTTTGATAGTGCGGGAGAGTTCCCGCGGCTGCCGGTGATTTGAGGAATGAGAACCATGTGAGTTGAACGCTCGCAGCTGCCCTCTATGGGCAGCTTACTCGCATTCCTTTAACAGCTGGGCTACATTGTAATTGTGGTCAGGTTACATTCAGACATTTCTTAAAGCAACATTGTACATACATAACAAACAGACAACCTTTCTTACATTAAATGTGCTAGGCTTGCTGTTGTAGAAATAAAAGATTCTGTCTTTCTAATGTTTGCTACAGTGAAACAGAAGGTGGAGCAAAAACTGGAGCAGATGGGGAAGGTGCAGGGGGTCTGCCTCCACACAGCTCATGTGTTGTGCATGGATGCCATTCTCAACGTAGGACTGGAGATGGGAAGCCACAATCAAGACTGCTGGCCACATGTGTTTCGGTATGGAGTTGGCAATATTTGGTGCCAGAAATATTATTTATTTGTATGCAGTTCCAGATATTACTCTTCAAAACGGACTCAACCATTTGCTTGCATGTTGCCTGATCAATGCCTTTGGTGTGAAATTTTCTAACTCCATAAAAGCAAACCCCATCCTACTGCAAAACCCATCCTTCACAAAACCTTAAAGGTCTCCCTTGCTCAAAAACCAGTCATATCTGACTCTAGGGTTCAGTGCTGATCTCTGTTTCAAAGCCGAAGAGCCAGCGCTGTCTGCTTCTGCAGACGTTTCTGTGGTCATGTGGCAGGCATGACCACCAGAGCGCATGGAATGCTGTTTACCTTCCCACCGAAGTGGTCCCTATTGATCTACTTGCAATGTCTTGCTTTCGAACTGCTCGGTTGGCAGGAACAGGGACAAAGACGGGAGCTCATTCTGTCCTGCAGTACTCGGGAATCGAACTGCTGACCTTCCAGTCAGCGTCTTAATTTCCATTTAATTTAATTTAATAGTCATACTTATATATGCCGTCCACTCAGGTAGAACCCAACTCAGGGCAGCATTACAGCAAATTCTAAAAACATATAAAAACACTTAAAACCCCATATCCCACCAACCCATCTCACCCACTTTAAAAGGGAAGAGAGGGTTCTTAATTGTTTACATAAGCCAGCAGGAGGGACCGTATTCCCATTAGGGCCCCACACCTGCCCTGCTAGCCAGGTCTTCAATCCTCTCCTGAAGGGCAGCAAATCTCTTTGAAGTCTTAGATCTGTTGGCAGGAGGTTCCAGAGGGTTGGTGCGGACACGGAGAAGGCCCTCCTTCGGGTGCTGGATAGATGTGCACCCCTAGCTGATGGCACTATTAGAGAGCCCCTCTGGTCCATTCTGGTTGGATGGGCAGACACTCTTGGGACGATGCAGTCTCTAAGGTATCCTGGCCCACTACCATATAGGGCTTTAAAGGTCAAAACCAGCACCTTGAATTGCACCTGGAGGCAAACTGGTAACCAGTACAGCTCCTGAAGTGCCGGTGAGGCGTGGGCATATCGTCTGCACACCATAACCACCCGGGCCACAGCATTCTGGACTAGCTGCAGCCTCCAAATGGTCATCAAGGGCAGCCCCATGTAGAGCGCATTACATTAATCTAGTTGGGAAGTGACCAGAGCATGAGTGACCATAAGCAAGGAGTCCCGGTCCAGGAGCGTGCGCAACTGGCAAATCATCCGAAGTTGGGCAAAATCCCTCCTGGCCACAGCCGCTACCTGTTATTCTAGCAGCAGCTGAGAGTCCAGAAGGACCCCCAGGTTGCGCACTGGGTATGTCTGGGACAAAACAGCCCCATCCAGAACCAAAGATGGTAGCTCCAGGCATCTGGATAGGATTTCAACGTCATCACTGGGGTCCCCATGGGCCGAGATGTACAACTGAGTGTCATCCGCTTACTGGTGGTATCTCACCCCGTGCGAACGGATGATCTCACCCAATGGCTTCATGTAGATGTTAAATAGGAGAGGAGAGAGCACCGAACCCTGAGGCACCCCATACTTGAGAAGCCTAGGGCTGGACCTCTCACTCTCCAACCACACCGACTGGGTATGGCCCTCCAGAAAAGAGGAAAAGCAGGACAACACAATGCCCTGGATCCCCAGGCCTTTGAGCCGTTCCAGAAGGATACCATGGTCGACGGTATCAAAAGCCGCTGAGAGGTCAAGAAGGTCTTAGCGTCTTACTCACTTTATTTTTCCAAATCGATAATAAGGACAAGATAATTGCAAGCATTACATAGGATTTTAGTGTGTGTGTGTAATAATTCACATTTTTCCTTACCTTTTTCCTTTCCTATATATGGGTTCAAGTATTGTGATCTTTCCAGAGTTTTTCTTGTTGCATTCTCTCTCCAATTTGACATTTTTTTAAAAAATCATTGCATGTTTTAAGTATTAACTGTCTAAATGAAACCAAAATCTCTTTCCTTTTAAACTTGCTTTTCAACTTTCATCCTCTCTGTATCATTTTCTCATATTTACCTGGTACGTAATCTTTTATATCTTATAGTTATTACCTCTCATGCAGTGAATTTGTGATGCAGGTCTCTCCAAAAGAATAATTCTCTGCCTTTCCCAGCATATTTGCGAAACCTTAAATCTTGTCAGAAACCATTAATGATTTTTTTTCTGGGGGTGGGTGGGGGCATGTTTTGACTTCTCAGAGTATGTGAATATATCAGCACTCTGGAGCACACTCATTTCAGCGACAGCACATCTCAGCCCCCCGTCACTATTACCCAGGCACGTCAAGCCCCTGGAGGGCCACAAGAAGATCAGGCAACAGGCTTTTCCCATGACTTGAACCCGGAGCAAGGGACTGCACTGAGGAACACACCTGTCATCCAGCCAGTTTCCGTTCAAGAGCTCATCAGGGAGGCCAGCAAGGGGAGGACATTTGATTTCCGTGGAGGCAGCCTGATGGGTGGGAGTAACGCTGCCAAAGCTATCTTCACTCTTTCCACCCAAGCTGACAGGTATGGGCAATCATGCCTTGGCAATGAGCTTGTATTTCTTCTTTTACAGTGTTGCCATTCGACTGCAATGCTGACAGTCCCGGCTGAATTTTGTAAAGCTCTGTCTCCACTGGCACAGAATTTCCTTCATGGGACTCGGGTGTTGAGAGTTTGGGGAGAACTCTGCTATTACTGCACAGTCTCTAAGGCCGTGATGGCAAACCTTGGCACTCCAGATGTTCTTGGACTTCAATTCTCAGAAGCCCAAGAATCCTGTGAATCCACACGAATGGGTTTACTGTGAGTTATCCGGCCCATGCTGCCCTCTTCACTCCCGGAAGCGGAAGTAAAACACGCCCGTACGGAGCCGGATGACCATTTTGCCCTTCCTCCGTATGGGCACATTTTTACTTCTGCTTCCAGGAGCGACGAGGACAGTGCGGGCCGGATGAATTGCAATAAACCCAGTCGTATGGATTCACAGGGTGCTTGGGCTTCTGGGAATTGAAGTCCAAGAACATCTGGATTGCCAAGGTTCACCATCACGGCCCTAAGGCCTCACTGTCCTGCTGTGTTCCTTTCTAGCCAACAGTGATCACCTTGGTGTTTTTCAGATGTTCTCAAAATTAGTCAGGGAGCACAATGTTCATAAAATGTGCAAAAGTATCTCCTGGGTACACATACTTTTGGCACATTTGTACATCATGTAAACTGATTTAGCCCAGTGGGATTGAACTGGAATGAACTGCAACAAGCTGGAGGTTCATATCCACCTCTCTTCATACTTTCATAGGCCATAGAGGATGCTTTCAAAACCTGCCTTCCCTAAACTGTAGATTTTCTTGTTATCTGCACCTCCAACTATAACTGTGGTTTGAATATTGGCTATATTCATAATATATGTTTTCTTTATAATAATCACTGCAATCACCCTAATTGTCCTATGTAACCACTTTGTTACACATACTGTATCCTTATCTGTATGTAGTGTTATTGCCAAAGGCCATCTTTGTCAAAGGTTTTCTTTTCCATGACTTTTATTGTGTACCTATAAGGTCAAAAATGGAACAGATAAGAACCATATTTAGATGTCATTTAGTTCCTTTTAGCTCCATTTGTTATGCTGGTTCATCATATCATCTAGGGCAGGGGTTCCCAACCTATGGCCCACGGGCCAGATCCAGCCCCCAATGCTAATTCATCTGGCCCACACCGCCTGCGCCACTCCAGGAAGCAGAGGTAAAACGTGCCCGCACATGGGCAGAACGCTGCCATAAATGACCTGTGGCTGTCATAAATGCATTTACAGCAGCTGTGGGTCATTTACGGCAGTGTTCTGTGTGTGGGTGTGTTTTACTTCTGCTTCTGGGTAGGAGGAACCATGTGACTGGTCCGCTCAACCACGTGACTGGCCCGTGACTTGAAAAGGTTGGGAACCCCTGATCTATGGTTTTCCCACTCTTGTGTGGTACTAGCCCTGTTCTTATGACCATTCTCACAATTCATTACACAGGAAGTAACCGAAGCTAGGTACTTTGAGGAACAGAACGAGGCAGGAGGTTCAAGTAGGCCAGGAGCCTACAAGTCATTACAACAGGGGAACAAGGATAGTGTTGCTTCACTCATGGTACCTGTTGGGTCTGTTTAGTGTGTTCCCTTTGCACTATGATAACTGGTTGCTTATTTTAAAAGCAACTCTTAATGACATTCTGCCTATTTGCCTGCAGGCTGTTTGAAGACGCTGTGGACAAGTTGAATCTGATGGCACTGGGAGGTTTCCTGTACCAGCTGAAGAAAGCCTCTCAAGCTCAACTGTTCCACTCAGTCACTGACACTGTGGATTACACCTTGGCAATGCCAGGTCAGCTTCTCAGACAGAAAGTGAAATATTCATGTGATATGTATGTGTGTGCATATGTGCGCACATTTGTACATCTGTGTGCATGCATGTGTACTGATACTAATATTTCATTTATATTAATAGGTACTCTTCATTTTCATTTCCTTGTAGGAGAGGTAAAATCTACACAGGACAGGAAAAGTGCCCTCCACTTGTTCCGCCTGGGAGGGGCTTTGCTCCGGATTGTAAGGAGTAAGACACGCCCTCTGCTTCATCTCATGCGGTGTTGGAACCTTGTGGCACCTCACCTGGTTGAAGTGAGAGCAATTTGGGTCGGAAGGATGGAAAGAACTGTAGATATTTTCAGACTGCAAAATGAAGGTCCCTGCATCGTTAAAGGGAAATTAAAAGATGACAGTCAAGAGAGTGTGAAATCTTACAGGAAAGGTTATATGTAAAGCAGCCTTCACCAATTGGCTGCCCTGTTGGTGTTTTAGGTCACAGAATACCAAAAATCCAAAAGTCTGTTGGGAGCCAAAGTCCAAAACGTCTATCAGACACTCGTTGAGGAAACCATCTCTGGTTTTCCCCCCAGAAAACTAAACCTGTATAGTGAGGCACATTGTGAGCCATCAGTTTCAAGACACATCCTCATAAAATTTGTTGCATTCATTTGTTCTGTGGATGGTTTGCAGTTTTGATTCTTTTTAGTTTGTTATTCTACTTGCGCACAACAGTATTCCATCAGATCAGAACTTTTTACCCTCAGATAATACTTTGGACAGATGTTCTTGTTCTCATTGCAGTAGCTTTTTTCTTTAATGAGGTAGATTAAAGATAGAAGC
Organism: Bradypodion ventrale; assembly: GCA_035047345.1. Lineage (NCBI taxonomy): Eukaryota > Metazoa > Chordata > Lepidosauria > Squamata > Chamaeleonidae > Bradypodion > Bradypodion ventrale. The sequence goes on along the minus strand of JAWDJE010000001.1, from coordinate 107,971,335 downwards.
CTATATCCAATCACTAGGCACAGCTAGAGTAGGTCCGTGGGATCAATTGCTGAAGAGTAATTCGGCAATGTGTAATTTCCATTGATCAAGTGGGTCTTTTCTTTGACATAATAATGTAAATCATGTTGATTTAATGGAGACTAGTTGAGACATGTCCTTGGGTTTAAACTAGATGAGTGGTTCACAACCTCTTTTTTGGCCATGCCTCACTTAAGCATCATTAAAATCCTGATACTCCCCACCCCACCTCCCATAACATAATTCTTATTATTTAAAAAGTGGACTCCTATTCATATGGAGAAAGCGTAAAAGGCCATTAACTTGGTCTAAACAAGATTCCAATTGGCCCCCTTAAAATCAGATTCCCCCCCTGTGGGACATGTGCCCCACGTTGGTAACCATGGGGCTAGATAAAGAGTCCCCATGTTTCATGCTAATTCTTTCTGGAAAAATGTACATAGTTGAACCTTATGTTATCCATTCCTATCTTTGCAGGCTGCTTGTCATAAAGAGAGGCATGTTTCTCGGAAGGCTGTCTCTTTCATACATGACATACTTACAGAGGTTCTTACTGATTGGAATGAGCCCCCACATTTTCACTTCAATGAGGCTCTGTTCCGCCCCTTTGAGCGCATCATGCAACTGGAGCTTTGCGATGAGGATGTGCAAGATCAGGCAAGTAGGAGCTGGGTATCGCTCAGAAATGTTACTTTCCTAAATGGTGGTTCCCAGAAGTCCCCAGGCAGCTTGTCCGCTGCCTGTGCAGCCTAGGCAATTCTGGGAACTGCAGTTCAAAACAGTTCATACTCAAGTTTTTAACTTCCAGATAAATTTAATGTTTATTCTCTGTTTCTGTCGTTAAGTGCAGTTACATCAGTTTCAAACTATGAGTTAATAACCCTCAAAAGATCCTATTCTTAACAGCTCTGCTCAGGTCTTTCAAACTAAACACCATGGTTTCACTTATTGACTCAATCTATCTCATATTTATTCTTTCTCTTTGTCTACTGCCTTACACTTTTCCTAGCATGGTTGCTGTTTTCAATGAGTCTTGTCTTCTTATAGTATGCCCAGGGGTACACAGAAGGAGCCTCCCCAAAGATTGTGGTATTTTCAGGCATACCCCAGGCAATGGCAACCTTTGGATGCTGGCTAATCCTTCTCATACTAGGTCAGGCGAAAGGAACTACAGGATGAATTCACCAAAAGGTGGCTTCATTTTGGCAGTTTCACGTCTGGCCAAGACACAGAAGAAGAAGAATGGATGCCCAAAATAATTTTATTTATTTATGGATTTATATCCCGCCCTTCTGATGGGGGATATACGATATACAATATACTCAGAGTGGCGATATATGATAATGTAGATACACAGCATTATAACTGCTTCCTTTAATGCAAAAAAGACAGTATAAAATTATCTGCACTCAGAAATTTTTTGTGTTATATTGGGAGCATTATTTCATATCATATCATAACTTTATTTGTATCCTGCTTCCCTCAGTCCGAAGGCGACTCGAAGCGGCAAACAACAATAGCAAAAACAATACAATAGGTACCAATATACAAAATAAATAAATACACAATAGTACAAAAATACCGCAAAACAATACAATCAATACAATATCAATAATGAGAACACAGAAAAGACAAAAATACACAAAGGAACAATATACAGTATTATATATCAGTACAATATATATCAATATTATTTATTATTCATTTGTTTGTGTATTTATTCATGGCTGTTTTAGATAACCTGTGTGTTGTCTGGTTAGCATGCAATATATTAAAACTGTAAAACTAAAACAAAAAAATAAACAACAGCTAAACAAGTTAAATCAAAATAAAACAAATATCAAAATAATAATGCTAAAACTGAAAAGTAATGAGTGCAGTTCTAAAGTAAAATAAAAGCTTGCCATGTGACACTGAGAAATTGTTCCGTCTAGGGAAGGCATTCTACAAACAGGGCACAACCTGTAAGAGCAAATTGAAGGGATGCTGGGAATAAATCCTTGAATCAACAGGTCATTCTTTAAGGTTAGTTAAATATGATAGGAAACTCCCCTTCAAGTAACCTGGACCTTGGTGAATAAACAAACATTTAGAGAATTTCACTTTTTATTGTATTTTTTTTTTAAAGAAAAGGGAACATGGCAACACATATTGACTGGAATTTTGTTGCACAATTACACAAATAACACAACATTTGAAAGCAAACTTCTTTAAGTTAACAAATCTCTGTAGGAATTAATGTATTTGCCAGCATATAAGATGTACTTCCCCTCCTTAAAATATATCTGAAAAACAGAGTGCGTCTTATATGCCGGTAACACCCTCCCCCCAACTTGGTGTGGTTCAGCGGCTAGAGAGGATCGGCGGTTGGAGACTGGAAATTGCTATTTTTAAAGCCACCCTCACTCTCCCTTCCCCTCTCTGCACTGGTACAGTTCAGCGGCCAAGGATAACCACTAGGAACTGGGTGGAGGGCGGCTTCCAAAGGAGCAATCTTGCCTGGCCGAGCCAAGCTGAGCATGCCCTACCTGCCTCCTGACAGCTGGCAGTGGTGGCAGGGAGGGCAAGCAAGGCCACTCCTTTGGGAGCAATTTTGCCCAGCTGAGACCACACTCCCCACGTCCTGATTGCTAGCAGCAGTGGGATTGGCCAGGCATGAGGCTTCCAAAGGAGCTCTCTTGCCTGGCCACTCCCCGTCTCCTGGAGTTAAATGTAGAAAACTGTTTTTCCCCTCTTAAAAATGTGTATGAAGACCGGGATGTGTCTTATACTCCAATGTGTCTTATACACGGGCAAATACGGTATCTGTTGCATATTTATTGCAAAACAGATAATGCCTCCAGAGAATTTTTTAACTTGTGGCAATTTGTATCCAAAAGTAATGCCATTTGTGTAACTACACAAATGGAATTCAGCCACTACATTTATTAAATGCATTACGTCTGTAGATTGCATACAATCTTTTTTTTCTTTCTCAAAAGTTAAAATACAGTTCCTTTGTTGGAGGAGGCTAAGAGATTCAAAAACTAATTACACTGATGCTGCTTTGAAGTATTAAAAGGTTAGGGTTTGACTCCCCACTATATATTTAGCTTGACGTGTATTTTAGCTAATAGAAAAATATACACAAAAAATGGTCACGTGTCCACGTGGAACGTTTAGATCTCACCAACTGAAGAAGAAGTGGCTAAATACATCCAGCCCAATATGAATTAACAACCAGAGGCTTATGAATGCTCTTAGTCTTCGTTGTACTTGATAAGGGGTATTCTTCTGATGAAGATTTTCATCGAAATATCCTATAGTAAAGGTAAAGGTAAAGGTTTCCCTTGCTCGAAAGCCAGTCGTATCCGACTCTAGGGTGCAGTGCTCATCTCTGTTTCTAAGCCGAAGAGCCAGCGCTGTCTGCTTCTGCAGACGTTTCCGTGGTCATGTGGCAGGCATGACTAGACACCGGAGCGCACGGAACGCTGTTACCTTCCCACCGAAGTGGTCCCTATTTATCTACTTGCAATTTCTTGCTTTCGAACTGCTAGGTTGGCATCCTATACTGGATGGATATCTAGAATATAGAATATTTTCTACTCCTTTTTTTCTCTGCCTTTGAATGTTCTCTTTATTTTGTATTAACTATGGACTCTTAAGACTTTACTAGTGCTTTGGCGAATGGTACTGTTTCAAGATATATATATATACTTGCCTGCACTCACCCTTCGTGCACATGGCCGATCTGGGTCCGCAGGTCAACAAAGTATTGAGAAAACTGGCAGTGGGGCAATAGCCCCACAAACGCGAAAAAAGGGAAACAACTTCACTTCCCAACATTCCTTGCACCGCACTGCACCAGAGCCAATCAGGCTGAGAGGCCTTCGCACGGCGCGGCGCAAGGAACGTTCGGAAATGCGCCGCGGCCAATCAAAAGTAAACCATTTTTTAAAAATGCAGCACAAACACAAAGCACAAACCCATAACTACAAGCCCCAGCTTCCTGTGCGCCATGAGCGTGCAGATTGCTGAGGAAGCCGGCGCGCAAAAAATAAAACAAAAACACTGGGAGAGCAAGTCCGCCAAGCTGCGGGAACCAAAGCCCCCCTCCCCAACAGCGCCTAAAGCTCCCGATCGGAGTTTCTCCTTTAATATCACTGGGTGGGGGTGTGTGTGTTGTGTTCCCCCTCTCTACTGGCTCCCCTGGGGTTGGGAGGGTTGGGGGGACAAAAGGAGTCTGTCTCCCCAACCCTCCTGACCCCAGTGGACCTGGCAGAGAGGGGATTCCCCTACACACACACACACACACACACACACACACACACACACACACACACACACACACACACACACACACACCATATTAAAGAGAAGAAACCAAGCAGTTACTTCTCTTTAAAAACGGAGTTTTAGGGGGGGGATCCCCCTCTCCGATGGCTCTCCTGGGTCCGGAAGGGTTGGGAAGACAGACCCCTTTTGTCCACCCAACCCTCTCAAACCCAAGGAAGCCAGCGGAGAGGGGGATCACAACCCCCCCCTACTGATATTAAAGGGGAAACCACAATTGAGATTTCCCTTTTAATATCAGAGGGTGGCTTGGATTCGATCCCCTCTCCTGGGTCCCATGAGTCTGGAAGGTTTGGGGGGACAAAAGGGGTCTGTCCCCCCAAGCCTTCCAGAGCCAGGGGAGACAGCAGAGAGGGGATTCCCCCGTAGGACACCAAAAAACACAAAAACAAACAATCAAAAACATCCAAAAACACACAAAAACAAACAAAAATAACACCAACAAACAATACAAAGTAAACAAAAACAAAAATTTCCAAACACACCCAGCACCCAGCAAAACACCACAAAATCCAACCACCACCGCCACCCCAAATAAAGAAAAACAGCCAACTCACCACCACACAATCTCAGTCCACAACGACTGGAAAAGAAATGAATAAAGAAAGAGACTACTTACTGGAAGAAGCTCCACCCAGAGGCCACGAGAGAAAAAACAGTCAAAATACAAGATAACCCCTACCAGCACCACTTGCTGCCCACAATAGTAAAAAAAATCAAAGACACAACAGCCCCACACAAAAGGCCCCAAGAGTAAAAACAAGTAAAAACAAATAACACAAAATCACAATTTTACACAAATCAAAAACATATGTCAATAAAATAAAATAAAAACTATTCAAAAATCCTGTGCTGAATTTTTACTCAAATAAAAAACAAAAACATCAATACACAGTTTAAAAACATTTATTGTGAAAAACATGTACTTTCACATTTTTAAAATTATTACCTATGGTACAACTATTAAAAAAATACATACTTACAAATTATTGGGTTAAATAATTTTTTGGGGAAAAGTATATATATATATATATATATATATATATATATATATATATATATATATATATATATATATATATATATATATATATATATATATATATATATATATATATATATATATATATATATATATATATATATATATATATTGGTGAAGAAACCGATTTTTGTTTTTTATATTGAGAAAATTCTGGCTGTCAAATACACTTTATATATTTACTTGTTGCCTAGTGTCATATATTTTTGGGTGGTCCTCCACTTCACAGTTCTTACCTGCCCTGCCATCGTTCTTTAATGGAGTAGAGTGCACAGCCAGTGACTCAATGCCGAGTGTTGGCGGTAAATAACCTGACTTCCTAAAGGGGCCAACAGCTAAAGGTGGAAGAGTCTGTTTAGGTGGGGTGATGGTCCCCTCAGTGGAGGAAATGTCACTGGAAACCATCATATTGGACCCAATGGCAAAAGGAGCAGAGGAGGAACCACTTCATTCTGATTCCCAAGAGTCATGGAGGTGGAAGAGGCCATACCAGATGGACTGGCAGTGAAGGCGCACCTTGTTAATATCCTCAAGGTTGCGGCAGTCCATTGCAGTCCTGGTGTTAAATCCTGTATGTCTCATTTCATACATGCCGCAGGAGATGGGTCCATGATCATAGTGTGTGGGTCACTTCATGGCAAGCTGGGATCCATCTTAAACAAATTCACGCCAATGGCATTTTTCCTGTTTGTCATTCTTCTATTGTGAAAATGATTTCCGGGGGGGGAAATGTATACTTGGATACGAGTAGCAACAGCAGCTGTCTCCACCGAATGTTAAAATGTTCTTGACTTAAAATAATTGCAAACTGCATTTTAAAATATTATTTTTAAACTTATTGTTATCAGGTGGTCACATCCATTGGTGAGCTAGTGGAGGTGTGCTCCACTCGGATTCAGTCAGGCTGGAGGCCGTTGTTTAGTGCACTAGAAAATGTGCACAGTAGCAGCAAATCGGAAGTCAAGGAATATCTTGTCGGGGACTATTCGATGGGTAAGCTCTTTCTGTATTTCCCCCCACTTTCAGATTGCACCGTTTTTGAGAGTGAGTTTTTAAATAGTAATAACAATCTGTAGCAAATTGTCCTAAGTGTTGTTGACCAAAAGTGACATGTAAAATTTGAGATATTCTGATATATTCATAGTCAGGACAGGGTTTTGAGAGATTTCACATGGTAACATTGCTTTGAATTTCAATTAGGCACAAATACCTGTACTTGAAAGGCATTTATGTTTTGCCCTGCCCCTTTGCCCAGCAGCCCAATGGGAGCGCTTCCTCCCTCTCCCCAGCACAGAGTTTACCCCGCCCTTCTGCTCAGCAGTCCAATTGGAGTGCTTCCTCCCTCATCACAGAGTTTGTCCTGCCCCTTTGTCCAGCAGCCCAACGGAAGTGGTTCCTCCCTCCCCCAGCACAGAGTTTACCCCATCCCTCTGCCCAGCAACGCAATGGGAGCACTTCCTCCCTCCCCCAGCACAGAGTTCACCCCACCCCTCTGCCCAGTATCCCAATGGGAGTGCTTCCTCCCTCCCCCAGCACAGAGTTTGCCCTGCTCCTCTGCCCAGTATCCCAATGGGAGCACTTCCTCCCTCCCCCAGCACAGAGTTCACCCCACCCCTCTGCCCAGTATCCCAATGGGAGTGCTTCCTCCCTCCCCCAGCACAGAGTTTGCCCCGCCCCTTTGATCAGCAGCCCAATGGGAGCGCTTCCTCCCTCCTCCCAGCACAGAGTGGGTTTTGGGTTGCAGTTCGAGCACTTGGTCTCTAAAAGTTTTGCCATCACTGCTATAGACCATGTTGACAACTGCCATTGTTATTGTCAACATTTAGGCTGCCCTTAGCTGTGTATAGCTTGGCAATTTTTATTCAATTTTTTTTTTTTTTGCTAGCAATGTGGACACTTGGTGGTAAGCCAGTTCAACTCAGTTTATAACAGTTACTGTTTATTCTATTGAGAGGCCTTTCTAAAGGATCAATATTGTAACCCCTGCAGCTGGGATTCTTTCTAAATTAAAAAAGCAAGTGGAACTAACCATTATCCTTCAAAATGAGCAAAATTGCTCCTTTCAGCTTATTTGATCTGTTTCAAATTGAGGGACATGAAAGTTTGAGGTTAACCCATTAGTGTGCATTCACAGGGACCACAAAGAAGAACTTGGCACTTCTTCCATGTCTAGGCCAGATGTGAAACTGCCAAAATGAAAGCACCTTTTGATGAGTTCATTCTGCAATTTCTTTCACCTGACCTACTGTGAGAAAGATTAGTCGGCACAAGGCCGAGCAATAGCAGACTGTCTGCTACATCAGTGCTAAGTATGGTGGTGATCCAAAGTCCAGTTTCAAAGTTAAAAATTTGTTGTTTGGGTTGTCCCTATTTTTAGAATTGCCTTATATAATATAATTTTGTTCTTCTGTACAATTACATGCTGCACTCTCATGCAGCTCTAAACTACTGTGGTCGTCTGTATCCCATTTCATTCTGGCCATACCCTTATGACCATGTACAATCTGCATTTATACAAAAGGTATAACTGTGTCATTGATAACTCTCACCTCTACCCCTCCAGGTGTGCCAACAAAGACATTGACATGCTTGTTGGCAATTTCATGGAGCATCTCTTGGAGAAACCCAGCTATCGCACCTGCCTATAGCTGAATGATGGCTAATGGCTAAATACTGGCTTCATCCCAGAGAAGGTCCACTCATGTAGTTGGACTTTCCTTTCCCTCTTTCCCCCTGCAGTCTCACATGTTACTTAGGGGCCATTTAACAATTACATGATCCTTTTTCTGGGGGAAATTGACCCCCTCCCCCCTATGTAATCGAACTATAATTTTCGCTTTCAATTCAATTCAATTCAATTTTTAATTTATATCCCGCCCTTCTCAGCTTGCGCCGACTCAGGGCGGCTAAACAACATGTCAATATTACAATACAATCAGTACAGCAAGAATAAAAAAAATATCAACTTATCAAAGTATCAATAAACACAGTACAATAAAAAGTGCAATAATACAATATCAGAACAGGCAGTAATAACAATACACTAGTCAGCCCATGGCCCTTTATCCTCCCCCCAGAACAGTCCGAAACATTTCCTATCACTCCAGTAGTTGCCGAGCTATCAACTAGCATACAGACTGCAATGGTTCTTGCTATCCTATCTGCAAAGCTGGGTTGGATCCTGTCCACCAGTAGAAGGGTTTCCAGCCTGAAGACGGAAGCAGAGGTCGGGGTGGGAGTGGAGAGATACCAGCAGGAGCCTGTTGGGGTGTCCAGTTACACCTCTGAACTGGACTGAAGTAGGACCCCCTTCCCCCTTAAAATTACGTGATCTGAACCAAATAGTACTGTATTTTGCACCACCAACCAGTGGTGGTGTTGCAGGGGAAATCAGCCGGCAGGCCAATTGCACTGAAGATGGAAGTGATGCTCTAGCCTAGCCTCTTGCTCTCCCTGCAACCAGGAAGCATGGCTTTCCCCCTCCATTTTCACCACATGGAGCAAGGCACAAAGGTAAATAAAACCCTTTCTTTTTAAGCACAGGTTTGGTTTCCCACTGTCGTTTAGAAACAGCTCCAAATGGATTACGTAATTTTGACCTGACACCACCACCCCCTGACCCCACATAATTTTTCTGTAATTTGGATGGCAGACCCTCTCCCCCTCTTTGAGGATCATGTAATTATTGAATGGCTCCTTAGATGTCTCCTCCAAAAGGTGCCTAAATCCTCCAAAGTAGATTTTGAGTGTGTATCACAGGCTACATGGAGGAGATAGAATTGTCACTTCTGATTTCCTCTCAGGAAAGCAATTCCAGGACCAACAACTGCATTTTCATCTCTGCTTTTCAACCCTATAACAGCTGCAGACCTATTATGTGTCTGTTTAGTGCAAACCATTCTTGTGTGGATACCCTCTTGATTTTAATTCACCATGCCACCCAGCCAACTGGAAGTGTTATCTAGAAACTACTGATCTATCCACCTTTAGACAGAAGTAACCTCACTAAACACAGTGGGATTTGCTTCTAAATAAAAGCACAGTGGATTGTCTTGCACATTAATCTGAATCAATTTATAAAATATTGAATTCTTGCAAAGCATAGTGCTCACTAGGAATCTCTAATGCAGGGGTGCCCAAACTTTTTGGGCTGTGGGCCAGGCACATGGTTCAAGGGGCCGGTCACTACGTCCCAGGGGCTGTATCTAGCAGTCAACGCCAATTCATCCATCCCATGGAGCCCTCGTTGCTCCTGGGAGCGGAAGTAAAATGTGCCCATACGTCCACTCCTGGGAGCAACGAGGGCTCCACAGGCCGGATGAATTGGTGTTGGGGGCCAGATCCAGGCTCCAGGCCATAGTTTGGGCACCCCTGTTCTAATGTATATTTCCCAACTTCTAATAGTGACTTCTTGTTCCCTCAGGAAAACGCCAAGCTCCCGTCTTTGATGTTTTTGAAGCATTTTTAAATACAGACAACATCCAGGTCTTTGCAAACGCAGCCACCAGCTATATCATGTGCCTTATGAAGTTCGTCAAAGGATTGGGTAAGGCTTTCTAGCAGCAATAATGAAAAACAAAAAAGTGACAAAATTTATTTGCTAAAAGACTTAACATATTTGGAGACAGATAGAAATGAAAGGCAGTCACAATGAGTTCATTTAATTATTTGTATATTTAATGTTTTCAATCCTGTTTTTCTCTGAGATAGAACAAGAAACCTTTTTAAATGCATTTTAAATTTTGTTTGTTTGTTTGTCCCTCTCTCCAGTAGTATTCCTCTGTGCAAGCACAATTGTGCCCATTGTGTCAGTTCTATGTTCCAAGATAATGTTCTCCATGTAGACCTGGCTACCATCTCTTTCAGGGACAATGTAGAACAGGGGTGCTCAAACTTTTTTGGGCCATGGGCTGGTCACGTGATTCAGGGGGCTCAAACTATGGCCTGTGTGACTGGATCTGGGCCCTGACGCCAATTCATCTGGCCCACAAAGCCCTCATTGCTCCCGGAAGCAGAAGTAAAACGCACCCATATGGGCATGTTTTACTTCTGCTTCCGGGAGCAATGAGGGCTTCGTGGAACAGATGAATTGGCATCAGGGCCGGATCCAGCTCACAGGCCGTAGTTTGAGCACCCCTGAAGTAGAATGTTGGCCTAAATTTTCTTGGGTGATTATGATGGAATAACACAAGGGGAATTGCCTCAGGAAATCACTGTGAACATTATCTGCTGTGTACAAGACACATGGGCCAGCACTCAACCAATAATATCTAAACTGTGAGTTTTTAACTTGAGACAGTTCCCCTCCAAAAGGTACAACTGTTTGTAGTATGCCCATGTAACAGGATTTTGGCCACTGTATTTCCATTTTGTGTTTTGTGTTTTGTTGTGTTATCATATGCGTTTAATATTTTTGAATAACAGTTAACCACTTTGAATTAAAAAGACCTTTTTGTGGTTAGTGAATCCATTTGAATCTCAGAGAGACCAATCCAGCTCATAACAATTGCAGTGTTCGGAACATCCTTGTGTCATGTTTGTTTGTTCATTTTTTAAACCCGGCTTTCCTACTCTACCAGGGGAAGCAGATTGCAAGGAGATCTGTGTGCCGGGATCAGGTTCCATGTCGACAGATCTGTGCCTTCCTGCACTTGATTACCTCAGGCGGTGTTCTCAGGTGTGCAAAATTCTAACATTATTTGTGACCATTTAAGCCCATGTCACATAGAACATACCAATCCATCAAACCAACATAAACAATAACCATGAGAGAGGCTTCAATAGAATGATCACAGCAGCCTGGAAAAACACACACCATTATTCAAACAGTGCTTTCTAGATTTAAAAGGAGGGATCTTGAATCAAGATTTTGGTTTTCCATCATTAATTTTTCCCCTTATAAAATTATATGCAGAGATTTGGAGGGATGGGTTGAGACAAAAGAAAGAATCCAATAATTACATACTACAGGACGGTTTTCGTTAAAGATTACTTTTAAATATTCAGACCACTAGTAGGGTCACTGAAATGTCGTGATAATTATAGGCTTGGTGAAGCACATAAGTGATTGTTTAGCTTGGACCATTAGGAAAGCTGATCGCAGAAGAATAGATGCCTTTGAGGTGTGGTGTTGGAGGAGAGTTTTGAGAGTCCCCTAGACAGCGAGGAGAACAAATAGGTCAATCTTAGAAGAAATCAACCCTGACTGCTCACTGGGAGGTCAAATAGTAAAAATGATGCTGAAGTACTATGGACATCAAATGAGAAGGGAGGATTCACTTGAGAAGGCCTTGATGCTGGGGAAGGTGGAGGGCAAAAGAAGAGGGGGGAGATGAGATGGCTAGATGGTATTGTAGACACAATGGGCACAGAGCTGGGCGGACTGGGGAAGATGGCGGAGGACAGAGGTGCCTAGAGGACAATGGTCCATAGGGTCGCAAAGGGTCAGAATTGACTGTGCGACTAAACAACAAAAATCAAATGTAGATGAAATGCATCAAATGTACCTCCCTCAAGTCTCTTCTAGACCTGTACCCACATTCTGCTCCAGTTGTCACTCCACCCTTCTCCTCAAGGCTGCATACATTTGCCTTTCTTTTGATGAGGATTGCAGACAACTAACACTTTGGTACCTAGTCTTTGCATTTCTCCTGTCATAAGAGAGAGAGGTCATCCAGGAGCTGCTTTGGAGAAATGGAAAACATTGGGAGTTTTGGGACTACATATCCCCAGAATCCTGCAGCTGAAATATCAATGGTGGCTGTGGAGTTCTGATAGTTAGTGTTAAAAAAACACCATTTCTTCTCTCTGCAACCATCATAGATGTATGTGAAGAGAGTGAGTGAATGAACATGGGGGGCACAATCTTCAGTGAAACTTAGAGGTGGCTTAGAGCAGGCAGCTTTTCAAGCTGAAGAATATACCAGTACGGTGGTACCTTGGATAAAATCCAGTTTGGATAAAGTCGCGGTTTTCATGCACATGTGATGCATTGCATAAAGTCCAAAACCGCTAAAAATGGATGTTATCTGAGGTAGTTGGTATAGGAACCTCAGATAAAGTCCATTTTTGGACGTTATCCGATGCATCGCCCATTTGTTTTGGATAAAGTCCAAAATCGGATAAAGTCCAAACTTGTGGAACTGTACTATCTTGTAGAACATGGGAGGGGCCACAGAAATTACATTACAGGCAGTATCTTATTGCCACTATTTTAAAAGTAAATTTCTTGATTTCAGAGTTCACATGCAAAATGATACAATGTTACACATGTCCCCAATTCAAAAAAGCAGCAGTTTGCCACCATCAGTGATGTTATTCCCATTGCACCTGTAGAATTCTACAGGAGAATACTGGCTGATATATATAAAAAACTTAAAACTGGCATTGAGAGAGAGCATTTCGTGATGCTATGCATTTCCATTTCTATCGTATGACATGGAATTGAGACGTTCAACATAGGCTACTGTAGGAAAAGGAAGATGTATTTGAAATGTGATTTCATCACAGGATGCTTTGAATTTCTTAGCTTTGGAAAGTAACCAGCCAAGAAATGTTAGGACAAATTAATAAACACCTAAAATAATAAAATACATAAATGAAGAAAACAAGAACACTTTCTAGAAATTAAAATAGTGAAATATTTTGTTCGTTCACCAATCTGAATGGAGACTACAGCTAAAAATCAGAAGAAGACTAAAATTCAGAAGGACAGCAATGAAGGAATTGGAAAAGATTGTCAAGTGTAAGGTCTAGGATCCAGGCCAATATCTCTCACACTACTGTGTTCCCGATCACCATACATGGGTGTGAAAGCTAACGGGCAAATAATTGATTTGTTTTAAATATAGTGCTGGACGAGAATTTTGAAGATTACTCTGGATTGCCAAAAAGACAAACAAGTGGGTTCCAAAGTGCTGCAGTGTTTTTATTTTTAGTTTTTGTTTTTGTTTTCTGATATGCCTGAACCACAGACTAACATGGCTACTATTCCAAAAAGTGGGTCCCAAGTAAGTCAATCCTGAATTATCTCTGGAGGCAAAAATGATGAAGCTAAGGTTGTCTGACTTTGGGCATATCGTGAGAAAGCTTCATTCTTTGGAATAGATGATAATGGTGAGAACGGTTGAAGGCAGCAGGAAAAGAAGATGCAACATGGATTGACTCCTTAAAGGAAACCACAGGATTGAGTTTACATGAGCTGAGCAAGACTGTTGAATTTTGGACATTGTCCATTTACAGCAGAGGTTCGCAATCTACAGACCGCAGGCCAAACCTGGCCCCTGATGCCATTCCATCTGGCCCACGCCAGTGACCACAGAAGCAACTGCGCATGCACAAACATGCCCACCACCCAGGGGAAATCACATGTCCGGCCCGCTCAGCTGTCTGAGGAGGAGTTGTCCTATCCGGCCTGTGACATGGAAACCTTGAGAACCCCTGATTTACAGGATTGCTGTGGCTTGGAAAGAACATGGGTTACAGATTGTTTCAGGTGATAATTCAGGATACAATAAGTGGGGAAGAAACTGCAGGATATAGGAGAACGTTATGACTGAAGAACCCTGGAGAATGATTTGGATGCAGTGCAGCATCCATGTATAGAGCTGCCACAATCAAAGTCAAGATTATTGTCTTGATGTCTGGCCTTGGCTAGGAGAGAAAAAGAAAAAGAGTGAGGTTGGTCGTAGAGACCACCCAGCGCAGGGAATGCTGCGGCTGCTCCTCATTTCCTCAAGGGAGGGAACGTTAAGAGCCTTTGTGTTCAGAGTCCTTTCCCAAACTCACAGACACAGCAAGCCATTATTGTTCCTGGCAGCGTGGGCTTTCTCTCCCTGGCTACAGGGAGTACAGATGGCATTCCCACCCATTTATCTGTTCTTTCGACTGCAAGATGGGAGACAGTGGGAGTGTGCAGGCAAAGAAACCACAATGTTCTGCATTGTTCCCCGACTCGAAACACAACAACAAAGCAATCCTTGCACAGTTACCAAGGTCTGCTTGATTTGTCTCTCTTCTGCCCAGAGCTTTGGAAAAGTTACTGGCCATGCTGCCCTGAGGATTCTGGGAACAGCAGTCCATATTTCAGGTAGAACAAAATAGAACTTTGTCCCCTAGAGCAGGGATGGCCAACCTTGGAGCTCCCGGTGGTCTTGAGTTCCAATTCCAAGAAGCCCTGATCAGCTGGTGTGCTGCCTTAGGCTTCTGGTAATTGATGTCCGCCAAGAACACCTGGAGCACCACGGTTGGCCACCCATGTGCTAGAGCACTTGTTATTTTCCAGATTTGGCCTAAAAAAATGTTTGTTTATAAGGTAGTCTTCAACATTTTCAAACACCGGTCTTGTTTGCATTCATTCAGCACTCTCTGGCAAGAAGACCCTAAATCTATGCACAAAACAACCTCAACCCCACGTGACAGATATATGAAATTTCTTATTGGAATAACTGTATAGGAACAGGTTTGATATTAGATCTAGTAACCAGGTTCTGCATTGCTCCATCCTTTTTCCTGTGAAAAGCTCCCTTTTATTCTGACTGCAGCCTTGAAGCCATAACTATGAACCCAGGCAATCCAAACGCTGTTCCCTTACCAGCTAGAATTTTAAGATATGGTAGTATTGTTTTTCGAATACGTAGGTGTTCCACGCTAAGCTTCAGAGTATCATGAGAATGCTGGTGCTTTTCCCATATGAGTCATGCTATTTCTCTGACTTTCCAGTTGTTTGCCAAAATCTACAAAATGCCCTTGAAGCCTATATTTCTTGGTGGGAAACTGGCTAACTTGCCACAAAGAATACAGGAGCGATCTGCAAGCAGTGAGGATGGCATTGAGTGTGTCCTTTCTGAGTTTGATGATGACACAGGTAAGCATAATCTTTCTAAGGGCCCAAAGGTTAGATCCGTGATGGCGAACCTTGGCACTCCAGATGTTCTTGGACTTCAATTCCCAGAAGCCCAAGCCCCCTTGAATCCACATGAAGGGGTTTACTGCAATTCATCCAGCCCGCACCGCCCTCGTCACTCCCGGAAGCAGAAGTAAAACATGCCCTTGTTGCTTCTGGAAGCGGAAGTAAAACATGCCCGTATGGGCGCATTTTACTTCTTCTTCCAGGAGCGATGAGGGCGGCACGGCATGGGCCAGATGAATCACAGCAAACCCATTCATGTGGATTCATGGGGGCTTGGGCTTCTGGGAATTGAAGCCCAAGAATATCTGGAGTGCCAAGGTTCACCATCATGGGTCTACTCTATTACCATAGCAGAATAACCTGGCCAGACAGTGGATCTACATCTTGGCCAAAATAAACCAAAAATTGAGAGGAGCTGCATTTGTTTCTGCAAGCATTTGTCTCCTGAGAACTATGTCAGCGGTTTGGGAGGAAAGCTGAGGGCTAGAGCTTGTTGTTCTTATCACCAGATAGCTAATCAGTAGGATTCCAGGTTTTAATGGCCGACCCAGGTACTCTCTGTAGAATTAGAGACAAAAATGAGTGTGGAAAGTTAATGGAGGAATCAAATGTGGGATGATTATATGACAGCAGTGAATGATTGTGACATCTTAAATTCTGGATTAGAGTGAAATAGTCACAAGGAAAGATCTGTTTTTCTCATCCTTTTTCTCTCTGCTAGAATTGCATCTGTTGGTTAATTTATTCCATTCCTTACCAGGAACCTGAAGTGTAAGGCATACCTGTCAAGGTGTCCAAATACGGGAAGGTTTCCGGGTGCCAGGGTTAGCGCATGCGCATCACTGCCTTTGACGTCAGAAGCAGTGATGTGCATGCGCACTAACCCCTGCATGCATGCACAGTAACCCCTGCGTGCATGAGCAGAAACCCCTTCGGCCAGGAAAGGGGTTACTGTGCATGTGTGCCTGTCAGATGCAGCGGCACGCATGCACAGTAACCCCTTTCCTAGCCATTCAAATACGTGATGACGGTGGGAAGGAGCATGACGCAGCGGTGAATTACAGGAAATCCCGGCCAAAATGGGATACTTGACAGGTATGGTGTGGGGTGAACGTCTCATGGCTACTAATGAAAGAGAATTAGACTGAACCGGAGATAGATCTGGGAATGTAGCGGTCATTCTTGAAAGCATATGTTGTTGTACAAGTTCTCTCTAGTCATGGTATTGTTTTCCTAGGCCTCATTAATGTCTGGATCATCCTGCTGGAAGAACTGACAACTGCCATATCCAACTGTCCTCGTCAGCATCAGCCACCCACTCTGGACCTGCTTTTTGAATTGTTGAGGGATGTTACTAAAACACCAGGTAACTGACTGAATTTATAGACAATACTGAAAAGCATGTTGACTGTTGCCTCTCTTTAGAAATGATGGCAATTGCTGCTGTTATGAGCTTTTCCTTCTTCTTCTTCTTCCTCCTCCTCCTCCTCTTCTTTTTCTGTAACCTTAGTGGAAGAAATTCATTCTAACTTTTATTTAACTTTAATTTTAAATTGTTTTTTAAACTGTTTTTGTAAGCTGCCTTGGGTCCCAGTTCTGGTAAAAAGGTGGCATTTAAAAGAAATAAAGAAATAAACAACTGAAGGTCTTATCCAGGATGGGTCAGAGTTAGACCATTAATGTCACATCACCCACTCTCTGAAATTGCTTCTTCGTAGACATCTGACAATAGTAGCCATATTAGTTTCTCACCATCTGCTGACAACTTACTTCTCTCAACAAATGTTCCTGGAACAGTAATTTTTGTCCTGTTATAGTCCTGTTGTTGCATTATTTAGACTTAGACCCTCCCATGGAGTGGTGGACATCAGCAGATTTGCACCAGTATGCGCGTACCGGTAGTAAAAATGGCTGGCCCTGCCCACCTCCCCACCCAACTACTACTACTCCTAGAAGAGGCTTTGGAGGGGGCTGGCTCCATTTCCCCCTTCATCAAAGGCTTTTCCTGGGCTCTGTTTCGCCCCAAGGTGCATCCCTAGCCACTCTGGAGTGGTTGGGGTGGCACTTCGGGGTGAAACGGAGCCCTGGAAAAGCCTTGGACAAGGGGGAAGTGGCTTCAGAGGTTCGCTATAGAGTGATGAAAATAGAAGAGGCTTCCATTTTCATAGCTCTATAGCGAAGAACAGTCACATGGCCAACAGGCCATGCCCACAGTGTGATAGGATTTTTTTTTTATGCCCACCACTGCTCCCATGCTATGTAGCATATCAGGCAGCAAAGGATCTCCCAATGGTTTCAGTCTTGGACAAGTACTTTGACATCTTCCCATGTCATTTTCAGGGTCTTTAAATGTGCCATGAAAGTTTTTCACCATGTACTTCAAGGGCATCATCAAAGACCTGTAGGAGTTGGACAAGCCAGGTATAGCAGCCTGGTATAGCATTTGCACATTCCATGTCCCAATTTTTGTGATGTTTTGGTTTGAGAAGATCTTTTTCGACCTCAGACACCGGACTCTGTTACCGGTTTGATCCAGTGTCGTCATACAAGTTACGCTGTATACAACTTGAAACTGATCTCCCACCTAGTTGATCAGAGTTACTTGAGATTCCTCTTGCTCTTTCTGTAGCGATGTTAGTTTTGGCCCAATGCCCAACCCTCCTCCTTTCTCATCCAGGCTTAGGACTGGCAATGGCAAAGTTGTCCTTTTACTATGCTTTAAAAGTTGTTAAAATTTCATTATGTATTTAGCATTATTTAGTGTTTTATTTTGGTCTTATTATGGATTTTTTATATAATACTAATAATTGTGTGCCATCAAGTACTCGGGAGTGGTTTACCTTCTTATGGAGGTGTCCTCGAATTTGTGCAGCTTACTCAAGGCTACACAGGCTGGCTCTTCTCCCAGGAGGAACAGTGGGGAACTGAATGCACACCCTCTGGTTCTGCAGCCAGATACCTAAGCCACTGAGCCAGCCAGCCAGTTACAGGTATTATACATTAATTTAGTAACATCTTTTAGGAAAGAATAAAGTATGAAAACTTTGCCGCCAAATTACTGGTAGGCAAAGTAACAATGCCAAAGCAAATGGATTTTTATTTTTATTTTTTTGCATTTGCTTTCTTTCTCTGCTCAATACAGAAGAAGGGGAAATGAGCGCGCGCGCGCACACACACACACACACACACACACATAGACATTCACACACACAGTGTAATGATCTGAGTTAGGTCATAAGTAAGGTTGAGGATGGAATTGATGTCAGTAATTGTGTGTTTATCCTCTAGGTCCTGGATTTGGTATATATGCAGTTGTACATCTTCTGCTCCCTACCATGTCCCTTTGGCTTCATCGCAGCCACAGTGATCATTCTTACTGGGAAGTGGCATCTGCTAACTTCAAGCATGCTATTGGCCTTTCTTGTGAACTGGTAGTCGAGCACATTCAGAATTTCATACATTCAGGTGAGAAAGGTTTGTTTTTTTTCCTCAGTAATGCTGACTTGTTACAGTCACACTTGTCTCTTAGAATGTGTTTCTAACAGCATGATCAAGGTGCATTATGAACAAGATACGGTCAGAGTGGGGAAGCATTTTGTTAAATGTAAAGAGGTATAGTTTTTCTTTATATACATAGCCATTGGAGTCAGTAAACTGGATTAAATCTTCATGAATGCTGGCAATATTTCCTATAGCCATGCATCCCAGTTGTGGGATATAAGCAGTGATGCACTGCAAAAAAAATTTACTACCTACTCTGTGGGCTGGCCAAATCTGTGGTTGGGGCCAAATCTGTGGGCGTGGCCAAACATCCTGCATTGTGGGCTATGGAGGTGGGTGTGGCCAACCAAGTAGGCATGGCCTGTGGGGTAATTTCCGCTACCGGTTCTGCAGAACCTGACAGAACCCGCTGCAGTGCATCACTGGATATAACATACACTGTACCATAGAGACCTGTTTGGCAAGGAATATATGTTTACTTCCTGCCAAACTAGCAATTCGAAAGCAAGAAATTGCAAGTGGATAAATAGGTGCCACTTTTGGTGGGAAAGGGAACAGCATTCCGTGTGCTTCAGCATCTAGTCATGCCTTCAAATGTCATTCATTGTTCCTCCTTTTTATAATTCCTTATCACCAAAGCCTCTGGCAATAATTGTATTCTCTTTAGATATTGGCTACGAGAATATGATCAACACAATGCTGAAAGACCTCTTTAAGTTATTGGTAGCTTGTGTAGCAGAACCCACAGAAACCATCTCTAGAGTGGGGTGCTCATGTATCAGGTAATATATATAGATTTTGTTTTTATAATCAACTAGCAAGGGTTGCCCGGCGTTGCCGGGCTTTTTTTTGGGTTTTTTTAATTAAAAAAATGCCGTGCATTTTTTAAATGTTTTGGACAGGTAAGGGGTTTTTTTTTTTGTTTTCCTGTACAAATGGTGCTGGGCTGTGTTTAATGGTTTTTAAAGTTTTTTTGAATTTGTGGCTTATTTGCGCTGTGTCTGCCTGTGGTGGAGTTTTTATTTTATTTTTGTTCATACTAATTTAATTTTTTTAAAAAAAAATTGAATTTTAAATTTAATTTGGTGTTAAAGTGATTTATGTAATTTTTTATTTTTTGAGAGTAGTGTGTATATTTTGGAATGTTTAGCAAACTTATTTTCTGCATTTTGGAATTTTGAATTTATCTTTATCTATCATGTGCCCCACACTCCTGCACCACACCTGGAAGGGCCATGTGGTGGAGGAAGGGCAAAATGGCCATCCGGCCCCCAAAGCTGTCTGAGGGAGTGTGTCCTGGCTCTCAACTTGAAAAGGTTGAGAACTCCTCATTTAGCACATCATGAATGCATCCTCTACTCGTTTTTGTTTTGGCCTCTGGGTGGCGGTGGTGAACTTTGTTTCCTCTCTACCATTCTCCTCTTCTGTCCTCTGGGTTTCAGTTCCGGTAAGTGTTACTTCCTTTATTTTGGTCATTCGAGTTCCTGTTGCCATGAAGTGAAGACGTCTTCATGGTAAGCACTCTGATTTATTTATTTATTTATTTGGGGGGAGTTGAGTTTTTCTTGGGGGGGGGGGGGCTGTTGTTTTTTGTTGTATGTTTTTCCTGTCTTTGTTTGTGTTTATTTTTTAAAGGTTAGATTTCTGTTTTTGAATGGTTTTGATTTGTTTTTTGGTGCGTCCTTTTTTTAGGGGGGGGTGCCTTTTGTTCTCATGGGCCATGCTTGGTGGCCCGTGGGAAGGTAGGGTACTTGCAGCGGGGGTGCCTTTTCTTCCCATGGGCCATGCTTGGTTGCCTGTGGTTAGGAAGGGAACTTGCGGACAGGGGTGCCTTTTGATCCCATGGGCCATGCTGGATGGCCCTTGGGAAGGGTGCGTTGTTGCGGGGAGGGTGCCTTTCGTTCCCACGGGCCATGCTTGTTTGTCCATTGGGAAGAAGGGCAGTTGCGGGGGAGGGGTGGTGGGTGGTTTGTTTTTATTTTTGGCGCGGTGGCTGGCCCTTCGAATGGAAGGGCAGCGGCGGCTGAGGTTTATTTTTCCTCCGTGGGCCATACTTGCTGGCCCGTGGTGAAGAAGGGGAGGTTTGGGGGGGGGTTGTTTGTATTTTTTTTCGCGCGCCGCTGGCTCTTCGAACGGAAGAGCAGGGGCGGCGGGTTTGTTTCGTTTTCTTCCCCCACGGGCCATGCTGGCTCGCCCGTGGGGATGAATGGCGGCGGAGGCGGCTTTCTTTAAGTTTTGTTTTCGCGCGCAGGCTGCCTCAGCGTTCTGCGCGCTCATGGCGCGCAGGACGCTGGGGCTTGTAGTAATGGGTTGGTGCTTTGTGTTTGTGATGCGTTTTTTTAAAATGCTTTTGTTTTGATTGGCTGCGGCGCGTGTCCGAACGCTGCGCCGTGCCAGAGCCTCTCAGCCTGATTGGCTCTGGCGCGCCGCGGCGCAGTGACTATTGGGACGTGAAGTTCTTTCCCTTTCTTGCCGTTTGTGGGGCTGAGGCCCCCGTGCCGGATTTTTAAATCCTTCGTTGACCTGCGTAGGCAATTCGGCCGTGCGCACGAAGGAAGGGTGCGGGTCAGTAGGGCGACGCATAGCAGCCTATAGCCAGTTCCAACGGTGAACACTTGGTTTTATAGGTTAAGATTCAGTGGAATACAAGGGCTGAGTAAGTCAAAGCTTGAATATCCTGTTTCTCTGCAAAAAAATGGTTTGTTTCTTGTCAAAACGCAGTTCAAGAAAGTCGTATTGCTGTTTCATCTTTTTCTCTTAATATGCTGTTGATTAAAATAGAATAGTAATGAGAAGATATATCTAAAGCTAAAAGAAAGTCATGCCTCTAGGACCTTTGGCTTTTGGGTTGATGTCCACTTTTGCAATCTTGGTTGTAAAATGAAGGAGACAAAAGAGGATAACCTGGTTTGTGATCTTTTCTCCTATCTGTAGATATGTGCTAGTGACAGCTGGTCCTGTTTTTACAGAAGAAATGTGGAGACTGGCATGCTGTGCATTACAGGATGCCTTCTCAACTACTCTTGAACCTGTGAAGGTAAAATGTACATC
This sequence comes from Bradypodion ventrale, assembly GCA_035047345.1. NCBI lineage: Eukaryota > Metazoa > Chordata > Lepidosauria > Squamata > Chamaeleonidae > Bradypodion > Bradypodion ventrale. The sequence goes on along the minus strand of JAWDJE010000001.1, from coordinate 107,949,481 downwards.
TGACTAGATGCTGTAGGAATCTCTAGAAACAAGTTGCATTGGTATTCCCTCTTGAACATGAAGATATGGCTACAGTCATCTTGAGAGAACTTCTATTGCAGTGTTGTTTATTTCATCTAGCACTTCAATTGTTTAAAATGGGGACATTGCAGCTAAGAGCTTGAAAGAAACTCCACATGTGCCCAAGGGTAGCAAGTGGGACTGTAACCCATGGACGAAGCACTCCCACAGCCAACCAAAGAAACAAGCTATTTTCTTTACTTTGGTAATAATAATAATAAAATAGACTTAATTGTATATTCAGCTCCCAGAGAGGTATCCATGTGAGCCTGTAGTCTGTTTTAACAAAAACAACAAAGAATCTTGTAGACCCTCAAAGACTAAGGAGTTTCATTTGACATAATCTTCTTCAGGTTCAGTGACTTACAGTGACTCCACCAGTGGTGGGCTCCAAAAAAATTAACTACCACACTGTGGGCATGGTATGGTGGGCGTGGCCAGGGGAAAGCCCCGCGTTGCACCTGAATTAGGACTACTTTATTGCAAAACTTGGGTGGGTAGGGCCAGCCAGAATTTTTGCTACCAGTTCTGGCGGACTGGTGCAAACCTGCTGATGCCCATCACTGGACTGAACCACTTTAGCAAAGCTCAGAAGCACATTGGGCACCATAGATTCTTATGTCTTTAATACATAGCTACCCCTCTGGGAACTGAATGTACCAGTGATAACATTTTATTTCTAAGGAAGGAAAGAAGTGATATAAATGTGTCATTTTAATTGGCATGGTGTTTGGGGGAAGGGTGTGAGGGTGAGATTAAGAGAAGAAAGAGTGGTACCAGTTTAACTTGACAAGGCCTAAATCTCACTCTTCTTTTCTTCTGTACTTTTGCCTGCTTCACGGAAGTAAATAATCTGATACATACGGTGTTTTTTGTTTCCCTGTAGAATCTGCTGGGCTATTTCCATAGTGGTTCTGAAAGCTTCAGTGGTGATGCTTGCGAGGTGAAAGTGGCTGCCCCTTGCCTCTCCCCTAGTGCTGAAGCTGAGTACTGGAGAATACGGGCCATGGCCCAACAGGTAAATGTGTGGTCATGAAGTGAACAGTTTTGCTGAGTTAAATCAGCCTAGGCATGAATGCTGCCTTAACACTTCTACTGAAGTTAGCATACTGTGGCAATGTAACTTTTTTCTGGATGAGCACTGAATCCTAGAGTTGGATTCAACTGGCTTTCGAGCAAGGGTGACCTTTACATTTACCTAATTGTCTGTTTTTTGTTTGTTTTTTGATGTGACATTATGCAACAAAAAGCATTTTTGGATTTAAAGTACAGTACTTTTGTTGATTCTCTTGGATAGATCAAATCACAAATTAATTTGCAGTGAAAGCAATCAAGAGTCCTACCAGTAAGAGTAGTTACTTTTATTTGAAGAGGACATCTAGATTACTTTGCAGAGAGCACACTTTGCTCATTTCTATAATTCCATGTGCCATGCTGAGATAAAGATATATAAGGAGGTTCCCTGAATTGAGTTATCAAAGTGGTAGCCTACTAGTCTGTGCTGGCATATCAGACAAGAAACCAAAAAGGTAATAATAAATCAATAAGGACAACTTTGTGGCACCTTAAACTGCTATATTTTAATGTGAGCTTTCATGTATTGAGTCTGCTGAGGAAGTGGCCCTCATCCACCAAAGCTGACATTAAAATATCACAGTTAGTCTTTAAAGTACCATGGTTTTGTCTTTATTATTTGCTTTTGCTTTTATTTTATTTTGTTTTGTTTCTTGTCTGATATGTATCGAGTTAGGCCATCCAATACAATACAGATTAGGACAGTAATTTAGGTGGCCAGTGGAATGCATTCAGCTTTCATATCTGCAGCAAAAGTATGACAGCCCCACTCGATAGATCCTGAATAGTTTATACTGCCTAGGAGCACCTCTTGCTAGTTCTGAAAGAGAAGATATAGGCTGCAGCCAGAGAAAGCCGTATAAAACTTCATGGCTGGTTTGATACAATCCCACAAACTTGAAACACAGTCTATTTTGGCCCCATCTTCACATATGTATTGCTCTGCTATCACTGCTAAAATAATGCCACTGAGAATCAGCAATGCAACCAGTACCCCACTCCAGGAAGCAAAGCCTTGTTCCTCTGGCCGTCTTCTCTCGCTTTCTCCTTCCAGTCCGCCCTTCTCTTTCTCCTCTCCTGTGTCCTTCTTGTCTTTCTCTTCTACACAGCACATAGAACCAGCACAGCTGTTGGTGAAATTTAGTGGCATCCGTAGTAATGGTAGCTAATCCAGAGCAGTGCTATGATCCCAGGACATTGCTGACATCCTTCTGCCCCCGACCCAGTCATGTTTCTATCCAGAAGAGGCTGGATAAGGAATATTGCTTGAACCCCATTTGTGCTCCATTGCTGCATCGTTTTCGCTTCTTGAATCAGTGGAGGAGTCCATCAAATGTATATGATTTGTTCTATAGGTATTCATGTTAGACACTCAGTGCTCTCCCAAAACACCAAACAACAAGGAAGGATTTGAACATGCTCAGTCGTGTGTGCTTATCATTGAGTTGCCTCCTGACAAGAAGCCCAATGGCCATATGCAGAAAAGGTAAGGCAATTTTCCCCTGAGTTTTTTGTTTTTCAGTCTGATTTTGCAAGTACGGATTGGCAGCAGGGATGAAATATTGATTTTACTGAATAGATTTTCTCTTTTTCAATTTTTTTTAAATGCTGCCCTCGATGCATAGGAAGCTTGGGTAAGGGAAGATTTTATTTCTCCTTCCATATGATTTTAGGCCAAAATCAAAATAGAATACTTTCTTAATTTAAATATACATATGCCCTTCCACAGAAAATATCCCTTAAACCTGTGGTGGGCATCAGCAGGTTCACACCAGTATGCGTGTACAGGTAGTAAAAATGGCTGGCCCAGCCCACCTCCCTGCCCCGCTCACCTCCTCCTCCTCCTAGAAGAGGCTTGGGAGGGGACTGGCTCCATTTCCCCTTGTCCAAGGCTTTTCCTGGGCTCCGTTTCACTCCAAAGCACATCCCCAGCCACTCCGGAGTGGTTGAGGAGGCACTTCGGGGTGAAACACAGCCCTGGAAAAGCCTTGGAGGAAGGGGGAAATGGCTTCAGAAGGGGCTCTTCACTACAGAGCTATGAAAATAGAAGCCTCTTCTATTTTCATAAATCTATAGTGATCCTCTGAAGCCATTTCCCCCTTGTCCAAGGCTTTTCCTGGGCTCCGTTTCACCCCAAAGCACATCCCCAGCCACTCCGGAGTGGCTGGGGAGGTGCTTTGGGGTGAAACAGAGCCCTGGAAAAGCCTTGACATGGGGGAAATGGCTTCAGAGGTTCACTATAGAGTGAAAAATAGAAGAGGCTTCTATTTTCATAGCTCTGTAGTGAAGAGCATGGCCAACAGGCCACGGCCACCCCATCACATGGCCACACCCACAGTGTGGGAGCAAAATTTTTGATTCCCACCACTGCCTTAAACTAGGAACAAGGAACAAAAGAAGTTGCTAGACAAATATGAAAGGTTGCATATCTTTCACTCTCAAGCTGGCACAGCAAGGAAGTAGACCAGTTCCAGAGTCTAGTGCAACCTTTCATGTCAGAAATGTCTGCTGAAGTCTTATTCTTCCAAAAATGTTCTTCTACACAACGTACAATACAACACTATTGTCTGAGAACATTTGCTGGTTTGCCAGCAGTGACCCTGGGCACCAGAGCAATATGACTCTCACACATGATTCTGGCATTCAGTGATCTCTCACTGTTTGAAATACTTGAACCCTTAAAGGGAAACCCCAAAACCACTTCAAGTTGAAATATAAATATATGGTTTTCTGCTTGGACGTTCGGCAGAGAATTGGCAAGGCACAGCCACTAGAGAGTGTTAAAGCACAATGGAAGGTGTAGTGGAGAAATGGAGGGGGGAGAGGCAGAGGAAAGACAGAGAAAACAAATCAGATAGTAAATTTCAACAGAAAAAACAAATTACCTATATGTGAAGGCAGTAAAAATGTCCATGAAGCTGATGGAAAATGGCAAGGCATTTGGTAACAGAAGAGCAGACAGATTTATTTATTTGCATTTTCATTCATTGAATAAGTATCTTCCCTGCTTGAAAATGTCACCCATGTGTTCTGTTCTTAATGGAAGCGACAGTGCTAATGTGCACTAATGAGCCCCATGGAGTTAACTGAGACTTACAACCAAGCAATTGCTGCTCTTAAGGCTTTATTCTGTTTCTGTTTTATCTTCTCACACAGTTGCTCCAGGAGAGAAAATAGCACAGAATGAAGACCATCATTTGGTCTATAATTGTTTTCATTGAAATTGGGAATAAACTGACCTGTAGCCTCTTTGATTTGCATTTTGGGACCTATTTGTGTTGGTGATAGCAATAAAGGCCTTCAAGATTTTAGAAAATTAATTGTTTTAGATCAGTGTTTCCCAAACTTTGGTTTTGGGACTTCAATTCCCAGAAGCCTAAGTTAATTCCCCAAGCCTTAGGCTTCTGGGAATTGAGGTCTCCCTGTTGGGTGTAGACCCCATGTTGATAATCACTAGTTTAGATAGTTGCCATGAATTTTGTATGTTGATATTATTGCATCACTTTTTCTGCTGCTGTCTGCTATGCAGACAGCATGCTTTACTGTGAATCGCTTTGAGTTGTCTTCGGGCTGAGAAAATGTGCTATACAAATAAAAGTGATTGATTGATTGAAAGCTGTTTTAAATGGGATGATTAGAGGTACAATTACCCATCAACTGGTAAAAGCTTCTGTTCTAAATCTCAAGTGTTCAGTTTTTGTTTGCATGAATTCAGAGTAGGAAAGTAAAATAAAAGTGGAGAAAAATATAAGGATTTAAATAATAGTTTAGGTTAAAGTTGTGTAAAATTCAAAAAAGGAAACTAAAAGGGAATGAACAAATTGCATGTGTTGCTGTGGTTTCGGATGGCACTTCGCCTCATCTCAGCCAGCATGGGCAGTCTGGTTCTCTCTGAAGTTTGCATATCAAAACAATGGATAATAAAATAGCCAATGGACACTTATAAAATCTCCTGCAAATCAACCAAGTATCAGCATTGACCAATTAAAGAGCAGTCCAAAGTTAGCTGACATTCGTGAAATGTACGGCTGTATTTGACTAAGGGGAGAAATGGGAGTGTCCAACATATCTTGAAGGCGCCCAGTTGGGGAAGAATGGTGTGGAGATGTAATGAGGAAAATATCATAAGAGATGCACAGAGAGAGAGCATAGTTGCAAGCTGCTTGGAGAACAAGCATAAATAGCATTGAGTAATTCAAGTAATATTAGTAAAGTACTAAATCTTATTCCTCTCTTTTTCTTTTGGCTGCGTGAAGCATTCCTTTCAGAACAATTGTAGTGAGTCTGTTGTCCCACCAAGTACTGTTGCAGAATTTATATGATATTTTGTTGGAAGAGTTTGTGAAAGGACCCTCTCAGTCAGAAGAGAAAGTAGCGCAGCAATCGCCAGAAACCAAAATGGCTGGTTTCCTCAGGTACATTTCTATGCAGAATCTGGCAGTCATTTTTGACTTGCTTCTAGATTCTTATCGAACAGCCAGAGAGTTTGACACAAGGACTGGATTGAAGTGTTTGCTTAAGAAGGTATCTGGCATTGGTGGAGCTGCTAACCTGTACCGCCAGTCAGCAATGAGCTTCAACATCTACTTCCATGCCTTGATCTGTGCGATTGTAACCAACCAGGAAAACATCACTGCCGACCAGGTAAAGAAGATCCTGTTTGAAGATGACGAAAGAAGTACCGATTCGTCACAACAATGCTCTTCAGAAGATGAGGACATTTTTGAAGAGACAGCACAAGTCAGCCCACCAAGAGGGAAGGAGAAACGACAGTGGCGAGCCAGGCTGCCTTCTCTGAGTGTTCAACCTGTTAGCAATGCAGACTGGGCTTGGTTAATCAAAAGACTTCACAAGCTGTGCATGGAATTGTGCAACAATTATATTCAAATGTATCTGGATTTGGAAAATAATGCCGACGAGCTCCCTATTTTCAGAGGAGACCCTTTCTTCTTTCTTCCTTCTTTCCAATCTGAGACATCTACTCCATCTACCGGAGGTCTCTCTGGGAAAGAAACCCCCTCAGAAGATGACAAAAGCCAGGTCAGAGACTCATTCTCAGAGACCCTCACTCCCAAGGGAGGAAGTGGTGAGATGCTGCTTATTCCACCATTGAGCCCAAAAACAGAGAAGAAGGACCAAGGCAGGAAAAAAGAATGGTGGGAAAATGCTGGCAACAAAATCTACACCATAGCCACGGACAAAACCATATCAAAGCTAATGACAGAATATAAGAAAAGAAAACAGCAACATAACTTGGCTACTTTTGCGAAAGAGATGAAAGGTGACAAGAAGGGAGACCCGCTAAGCACAAGAGGGCCAGATTCACCTCTCTTGCAGAGGCCACAAAATCTGGTTGACCAGGGCCAAATGAGGCACTCGTTCAGTGCAGGACCAGAAATTCTCAGACAAGAGAAGAGGCCACGCTCCGGATCAACAGTTAGCTCGCTCAGTATATCTGTCCGGGATGGTGAGGCACAAATACAGGTAAGGAAACAGGGCAAAGGAGTGGCTCAGATGGAATAAAATAAGCCTTTTAAATTTAGGCAGGTTCTTTCTTTGATTGTGTTTATTTTGCACTTCCCACAAAATGTTAATGCATCAGGTAGGCAATAAGCATTGCAAATTCTTATCCATAGGCTTCTGATAAGCTTCAGTGAGGTAATTGTCCTTCAGGGATGGGAGATGTATGGCCTTCCAGAGATGGATGTTTTCATCACCCTTTGTCCTTGGCTGTGCTGACTAAGAATGATGGGGCTTGCAGTCCCACAGCAGGTGGAGTTACATACATGTCCCATCCCTAGTCCCTTTAACATTCCAGTGTTCCTGTTTTCTTATTTTTAGTTGAACATTTTGGCTTCATAGTGGTACCAGATCCTTCTAAATCAGGGGTTACCAACCTAAGGTCCCCGGGTCAACTCTGGCCCATGGTGCCAATTAATGTGGCCCCGCACCCCTCCAAGAGCATTCAAGAAACAAAATGGCCACCCCTTTGACACTGTTGAGACAAAATGGCCACACCATCATGCAGGCAGGGTAAAATGACCATCCAGCCCTCAAAGCTGACTGAGAGAGTATGAACACACACACACACACACACACACACAGTTTGAAAAGGTTAGGAACCCCTTTTCTAAATACTTCTTAAAAACGGAAAAAAGAATTAGTAAAGTACAAATAAATATAGTACAAATAACAGTAGACGAATAACGAACAAACAATTTATTGACATAAATAGATTAGTAGGAAGGAGTGTAGATTTTTACATTTGGGGGCAATTCAGTTTAATGTATGTTTCCAAAGGTCATTATGAGTTGCAAATGGGGAAATGACATGGTTAATTGGATTATCGTGGCTGATAAATGGGAACCACATTTCCCAATGTTCATGACAGTTGTGTGTAGTTGTTCAGATGCATACATAAACTGTAGGGTTTGCCATCAGAACCATGCTTTGTATATTTTCCAGCTAGAAGCAATCACTAGATGTGCTGATAGATTTAAAGAGCATATTCATCTTTTGTACTTGAGGTTATGATTTGTTTCAAAAAATGAAAAGAAGAAACCCAAAGATGGTGACAGTAGTTTTATTTAGCATGCTCTCCAGTTTCTTTCTTTTTAAAAAAAATCTCCTTTATGATTCTTATCTCTGCCAAGGTAAGTACATCCAATGTAGCAGGGAGGGGGTAATGCCACCAAGTCTGTTTTGAAGTCCCTAAGTTAACTAACTGCAGTGGATAGTAGTGTCTTCACTACACTGCTGAAGTAAAACTGAACTGTCAATTCACATATTTTATATATATTGAATTGGGTTAGGGAGGATGCTATCTTTTCCTTTTGCCTCTGGCAGTAAAAAAACCATGGACCACTCTGAATAAAGTTTCCACTCATACTGCAAGCATCTTCTCCTTCCCCCTCTCCCTCCACCTCACGATAAACCCAAAAAGGCTGGCATTCACTAGGTAAAAGACCAAAAAAAAAAAACCAAAAAGCAAATCTCAAAATGTTAAAAGCAGAAAAATTAAAAGGCCTCTTGAGATCTTTAGACACTAATCCAGCCAGGTTCTCCTAGGCATGTAATGACCAGGGGTCAACATCCAGTGTTAGCCTTCAAGGTTGTATAAATAATATGCTTTGGGTTTCTAAAACCTTCCTTTCTGCCTTACATGTTGAAGTACATTCTTTGTGTTCTTGCTTGTACTCAGTGCAACAATACGTTTACCTAACCGTTCCCCTTTCTTTTGTCTGTATTATTTCAGGCATGGACCAACATGGTACTGACAGTGCTTAACCAGATTCAGTCTCTCCCTGACCAGATCTTCACAGCTCTCCAGCCTGCAGTCTTTCCCTGCATCAGTCAACTGACATGCCATGTCACAGACATTCGGGTCCGCCAGGCTGTCCGAGAATGGGTGGGAAGAGTGGGAAGAGTTTATGACATTACTGTGTAGCAGACGCTGCTGGCCCTGTCCGATAGGGACTGCAGCGGAGACTGAATCTGAAGCATTTCTAGGCATCCATGTGAAGTGGTAGAAAGATATGCCTGTGATTGCCTGTTTGCTGGTCATGAAGCAGCAGCAACGTCTGCCTGATTCTGTAACCTGCTTAGGAGCACAATCCAATTGTGCTTGTCCATACAAGAGAATCTAACATGGCAGTGTGGTTTATGTGCTGAGTAGATCACTGAGCAATGCTGTGAATTTAATCTGAAAATGTTAGTTGTCCGGCTAATAAGAGAGCTCGTCACATTGGATGTTACATTTCTGTCCCCCGACCCCCGGTGAAAAAATTATACAGGAGTTTATTTCTCTGCAGGAAGAGCAGAAACAAAGACTGCAGCATAGAATCAATACTGGTAGCATAAACTGACACCCTCATAAAGTAGGTTTGGCAAGAGGGACAGTCGTTCCTCTTCAGTTTCAAGCCTTCTGTGTACCTCTGCTCTAGAGCATTTTTGTTCTCAAAAATCAAAAGGCTTTGTGTTCAAAGTTGACTTGAGAGTGCAGTGGGCTTAGTGCAGAATCTTGTTGTACACCCAAGTGAAGCAAGTTGTCATTTGAAATCATCTGCACTACTACAAATAGATAATGGGAGAATCAGTAAATAAATGCAGTAAAATTACTTTTTTGTTACCAGATATTTTTTTTCTTATGTAGTGAAATGAGCCTTCCAAGTTCCAAAATGGCTACATATTCATAATGCAGGTTTTCATGGGAAATAACTTTAGAAAGGGCTTGCCTGGCAACTCTTAGTGTAGTAAGAAATTGAATTAAACCTGTTAACAGTACAGTAAAACCTCGCATAAAGAGTGCCTCGCTTAGAGACTAACTGGCTTAAAGAGCAGAATTGTCTCTGAATGGTTACCTCGCTTAACAACTAAAACCAACCAAAAACTCGCTTAACAACTAGATTGCGGTTCGCAATCCCCCCTGCCAGAATTCACAATTGGTCACTTACAATGGTGTTTCGCTTAAATAGCAAACTCACTTAAAGAGCAATCCCGTGGAACACATTATGCTCTTTAAGCGAGGTACCACTATATGTCTGAAAGTATCCCATCTATCCAGAAATGGAATAGTTAATCCTGAGTAAAGTGGCCTAATGCCACAGATTTCTTTTCTTTAGATATCTTTAGTTCAGCCAAAAAAGATAAATATAGTTCCCTGCCAAGGTGGCAATTCGCTGTCTTAGCTGTTTTATCTGACAAATATATTTTCCAGTTCGCATACTGGAGAACATAGGGCATTAATTGGCCTAGATCTTGTTGTTTTTGGATTCTGTGCCCATGTTGCTTTGTATTACTTCACAAAAATCTACATCAGTTTGTTCTTGGAAGTTACCACAAAACTTATCATATATTAGCCTCACAATCATTTTGAAAACTAAATTAGTCTGAGATGACCAGCATAAGTCTATCCAACAGGCTTCATGGATGTGAGCAGGAATTTGGTCTGAGACTCTACAAATCTAACAACCTCCACTAACCATGCTCTTTCTTAAACCCCTTTTCTTAAGCCAGGCTAATATATGAATCTGTATATGCAGTCTGTGATTAGAATTAGTCTAAATAGAGATGAGCACTGAACCCTAGAGTTGGATGCAACTGGCTTTCGAGCAAGGGCAACCTTTACCTTTAATAATAAATATACATGTGGCCACATCATTATTAGTTTATTTGCTACCTTTCTTCCATTGCATTCCAGATAGTTGGTACCTTAAAATAATGGCTTACAGTTTGACAGACAAGATGAAAAAAAGAGAGGATACAAGAAGAATAGAGAAATAAGCAAATGCAGGATATCATAGCCACTGTGTGACATTGTTCCAAGGTAAATGGAACTAGTGGCCATTTGGTCTTTGCTGAGGATTTGTTGTCTCCTCTTTCCATCTTTTAGCCAAGTGAAATGGTTATTAACTGAAACTACCCCCAGAGGGGAGGAGCCACATGGGAGTTGGTCCTTGACAAGCTTTTGTTGTGCAAGCAGTAATGTGCCTGATGCTCAAGACAATGCTAAAAGGGGAACAAAGGCACCCAGTGTGGTGTAGTAGATCCAAGGGATGGGCTAGGACCAGGGTTTGAATCTCTACTTGGCCATGAAAACTCCCTGGAGTTGTAGAACTGGTAAAACCACTCCTTAAATGTCTCACTTAGCTCAGAAGCCCTATTAGAATTGCTATAAATCATTTCCGTCTTCACAGCACCTAACTAACCAACAGCCAAGTTATCCTTGGACCCAGTCAGGCCCGTCAGGTGACTTGCTGTCTTCTAACTACTTCTAAAAACTCAACAGCTGCCTGTCATGTCCCATCAACTATTTTAATGACACACATGATGTGTTAGCCCATGCACATGGTCTGTCACATAACAGGCGCATCAGGCTGATTTTTGCAATCCTTTTCTTCTCTTTTTGAGGTAATTCTTGGTAAAGCAAGGGGAGATTTTGGGAGAGAAAGGCATTGTTGCTTTTCCAAGAGAAGCAAAAGGACATTTATAATGTCTCAAAAATGCAGGAATGCAACAGCATCTTGTGTCAATTCTGATTATTGGACTGAGTTTTGTATTGAACAGATGTAAAAGCCTTGTTTAAGATGAAATGCTCTTAGGCTTGATAAATAATGGCATCATTTCCTTTGCTCCTCCCACTCTTCTCTCTTTTGTTAACTTAACGTATGAATTCTCTTCAGCTGCTGAACCTTTGTGACAATCTGCAAAGTACATGATTCATTGTCAAATACGTTGGTGTTGTGGCCTAATTTAACTGTTTTGCTTCCTCCTCCTCCCACTTTTATTTTCAATTTAAATATGCTGTGTTTGTATAGCTCTGTTTGTGAAGTTGGATTTTTAGGGGAACTTTTCGAAATGGTGCACGCCTACGTTGTTTGTCAGTGGGATTTTATATGCAAATTTTGAACAGAATAATCAAGGGAAGTGATAGATATGCCGCATACCAGATTTCTTTCTCTGTTCTACTGAATGCCAAAAAAAGTCACTTTTTGTTTTGTAATATGAAGCGTGTATTATATGTGAACAGATATTGTGAACTGCACATGCTGAGACAATAAGTGCTTTGTGACATAGCCATTGTTGCATGAGTGGTGAAAATTCATCATTGTTACTTTTCTTAAGGGAGTTACTAAACATTACTGCCATAGACTGGAACCATAATGCTTACATCATTTCAACCATTCCAGCTTTCAGCTTTTGCTCTAATTGTTCCTACACAGGGCACAGGCAGCTCAAGCCTGAAACAGTAGATTTTGATCTTACAAAGGAAACAGTAGATCTTGATGAGGTGGGGGTGAGAGAGCAATTAATATAAGCTGGCCTCGGCTACATTCTACCTTAGGGGGAAAAAGAATGGGTCCAGCCCTATTCATTAGAGTGGAGAAGATGCCTCAGATTACAGATGCACAGGGGTGGGAGTTGACTGTGTATATCCTGCAGCCTTTTCTTCACTCCACAAGCTACCTTGCTGCTCTTTGATGACACAGAGGACAATGTCTTATCACAGAAGCCCAAGTAAGATTTGACTGCTAATCCTCCCCTCTATGCTTTGGCATTCCTTTTATCTGTGTCCTGGCTTTTCTCTCTTGCATATTGCTCTGCCAGCAACTGGTAGCAGAAGTAAAACAGGCACACACAAACCTTCTAAATAATGACAAATGGACAGCCTCAGGAAAGGGCTGTCATTTGGATTGCATTCCTCTTTTTTTTTTTTTGCCTGGACATGAGTGTTATGGGCAAGTATACAAGTGCTGTAGGTCCACACAGGCGTCATCTACTGTAGTTACTATTTATATAAACAGGAGGCAGGTTCCTCCAACTCTTCCCACTCCACTCGCAGCATTCTTGTGTTTGAGAGGAGAGGACTAAGAAGGAGCCATCAATTGATTGGTCTTACAGCCTTATCAGGTTCTCCAGTTACACGGCATTTTGCAATTACATCCAACCAGACATGGTTAATTGCTGTTTTTCACACCACCCCAACAACACAGATACATCAGGAATGGTATGGTTAAGTGGAGCTACAGCGTGCCCCACTCATAGCTCCTTCTCTTCTCTTATAATAATATCTGAGTTGACCTTTATAAAATGGGAAGGAGGGTGGGAAGCTATATTAAATAATCCCTATCTCACTCTTACAGCTTATATAATGTCATATAATATCTTAAGCCATTTCAATAATGGCTACTGTTTGTCATGTGAACTGCTACTATGCCTGGTAATGAGAAAACACGCTCTGGTCGCTGTTGCGGTGAAGTGAAAGCCTTTGACTGTCTTATGCCAAAGAGCTAACTTATTCAAAAGTAAACATAAGGAAAACAAAGTTAACTTGTAATATTGTAACTGTGTGAAGTCTTGCTCCATTACCCATATAAATATAAAATCAGAAAATCAATAATGCTTTAAAGAGAGAAAATAAATCTAGGGTCTACACCAGCCTACTTGTACTCTCTGATTTGCAAAGTCTTCTGCAAACATAATACTACAAGCACTAGAGAAGGTTAACAGTATAGAACTACATTATGGCAGTAATGGAGTAGGTCCCTGGCTGGGCCTCTGTTTTATCTCCCTGCACTACATATAGAGTCACCCTACAAAGTTAGGTGTTCATAGTAGCAAAGGTTTCACCATGTCCTCAATTCCATACCTCCTAGCTTTCCTTGTGATTTTAGATTTTAAAAAGAACTTCCTTATTTCTTCTTCTTCATTCTTTTTGTGAAACATTTGTTTCGTGTTCAGGGAATGAAGAAGCAGACAAGTGAAGTAGTGAAATTCAGCTCTTTATCACTGGGGTTTGATCACAGTTTGGATGGGGCAAAACTCGGACTTATATACACTATAAACAGTAACAGTAACAATAATACAACAAGCCCATTGGCTAACAGAGTGTGCACATTTTTGATCCACTTATTTGCATAAGAATAGATACATGAGAAAAGATACATTCTGCTCCTGTCAGAAAACACAGTTATCCTGTCAGAAAACACAGTATTAGGCACCCTAATCACTTCCAGCCACTTAGAGAATGAATCCATAACCAACAAAAATAAGACACCCCTAAATGGACCTGCAAAATCTATGTGCAACCTCGACCACGGGCCCCGAGCAGAATCCCATTCCCGAGAGGGAAGGTGGGATTGCTCTGGGTGAGAGGATTGACAACTGGCACAAGTGCTGACCATTTGTTCTACATCTTGATCCAGTTGAGGCCACCAAAAGTAGCTACGGGCAAGGGCTTTGGAACGGACAATTCCTGGGTGACTTGTGTGAAGTAGATGTAAAACCTTTTTCCTGAGAGTGACAGGAATGACCACCCGCTGGCCCCATAGAAGGCAACCTCGTTCCACTGACAGTTCCAAACGCTTGCAATGGAGCATTCTGAATTCCTCGGCTAGAGAAGAGACAGGCCAACCTTTTTGTACCCAAGACATTACTTTAGTCAATGTTACATCCTTGGCCATAGCCTTGGCTATATCTGAGGGGACGGCTGGGGGTGAGTCGAAAGCCTCAAACATAAGGACCTGGTGGTCGCTTTCGATCTCACAATTGGCTTCCCCAACCCCTGGCAGTGGAGAACGTGACAGGGCATCAGCGTGGCTGATGTTCTTGCCGGGCCTGTGCACCAAAGTAAAATCGTATGCATTTAGGAAAATTGCCCAACGCAACATCCTTGGGGACAGAATTTGAGGCGTGGGCTTCCTGTTCACAAAGATTCCAATGAGGGGCTTGTGGTCAGTTACGATGGTAAAAGGTATTCTGTAAAGGTAATCGTGGAATTTCATAGTGCTAGCCACGATTGCCAATGCCTCCCTGTCTGTCTGAGCGCAATTTTTCTCAGGCTTTGAGAGTGAACGGGAATAGAATGCTACGGGGGCTTCCTTCCCGTCACTTAGTACATGGCATAACACAGCTCCCACCCCCACAGGGGATGCATCACACACAAGTACAACTTCCTTGTTAGGATCAAAATGAGTTAATACAGCATCCAAAGATAGCAGCCTTTTAAGTTCTAGGAACGCTTTCTCCTGGCAATGGCCCCAGTGCCAAACAGTATCTTTCTTAAGAAGCCGATGTAATGGTTCAGCAACTGAGGCTTTGCGATGGAGAAAAGCGTGATAGAAGTTTAACAATCCTAGAAATGATTGCAATTTGGCTTTACATTTTGGCCTGGGTGCATTTCGCACGGCCGCCACCTTGGAGTCAGAGGGCATGATAGTTTGGGGTGTAATCTGGTACCCCAGGAACTCCACTTCCTGTGCCAAAAACACGCATTTGTCTCTTCTGAGATGTAGACTGGCGAAGCAATTTCCTCCATGCAAGGAGGCAAGGAGGTGGCTTACTATGGGCACAGGATATGCGTTCAGGCGAATAGCTTTATTGATGGTACACTTGTAGTCAGCACATATCCTGACCTCCCCATTACTCCCCATTACTTTTCAAAGCAGTCACTATTGGTGTCTCCCACTCTGTGGAGTTCACTGGCACTAGGATGCCCTGCCCCACCAGTTTGTCCAGCTTGGCTTCTATCTTCTCCTTTAAAGCAAAAGGTACACGGCGTGGCTTCATCCGGATGGGCCGGATGGTTGGGTCAAGCTCAAAGTCCACAGGGGGTCCTTTGTATAACCTGAAACCCTTTTTGAACACCTCAGGATGTGCAGCAAAAACGTCCCGGATTGGGTCAGCGTCTATTGCATGAATGCCAGAAAGCCGGATTCCCAGGGGCCTAAACCATTGGGTCCCAATAAGACAGTTAGTGCCCTGCTTAACTAAACCAATGGCAAGGAGGTGTGAATGTTTTTGATTTGACCAAGAAATTTCCCACCCCCAGGACCGGAATCTGACAACCTTGCACATACCAGAGGGAAGTTTTAAAAGATTTGAGCTTGGGCCAAGAGGCAGGGGGAATTCTCAAAAACTCCCGCTGTGGGATTATGGAAAAGGTAATACCTGAATCCACCTCCATCTTGAAGGGGACGTCCTGCAGGCTCAGGTCTGCAAAGAAATGCTCGCTGACGATGCCCACTTGGCATGGCTCAGGCTCTGGTGACACTTTGGCGATGGACGTTTTGTGGTGATGACTCTTCTTGGACTCAGGTGCTGGAGTTCTTTGCTTTCGCTGTCGGCATACTTTAGCAATGTGCCCTTGTCGCCCGCAGTTGTGGCATTCTGTGGTGTGGAAGGGGCACTTCCTGCGGTCATGCCGGGCTCCGCAGCCATCACACTTGCAAAGGAATTTCTTCTCCCGATCATCACGGTGCTCTCGGTGCTTTTGTCAGACCGCTCGGACTTCTCCCTCTGTGTCGCTGGACTACGATGAAGAGGTAGAACCAGGCAATGCTGAGGAGGATGAAGATGAATTTTGCTGAGCTTGCACAGCTGGTTCGGTGGCACTAGTGGTGGAGTGGTGATGCCGGAAAAGCTTGATGCTGGACCGTGCGGCCTCAGACGCTACTGCCTCTTCTAGGACAGCCTTGAAAGTTAGCATCTTCCTGATCATGAGGCAACATTCGTCCCTCATGCTGGCCAGCAGATGGTCCTGGAGTGCTTCTTCGATGTTGTCCCACTTGCACGGGGCGGCAGCAATGCTCAGAGCGGTGGTGTAGTCTGCAATGGACTCCCCAGGTCGCTGCTCCCTTCTGTGGAAGGCCACCCTGGCCAGGAAGATCGGGACCTCTGGCTGCAGGTGTTTCCTCAGTGCGGACATGATTTCTGTGAGTGGCACCACATCCACATCCCTTGGGAGAATGAGGTGGGTTGCCAGCTCAAGTGTCTCAAAACTGCACTGAGCGAGGAAACAGGAGCGCTTCTGGTTTCCGTCAGTGATCTTCTGCCATTGCATGGTGGAATCGGCGTTCATATGTTGCCCATTTCTCTGGACGCGCTGGGTCAAATGGGCCGACGTTGCTGCCATGTGGGGACGCCATCCCATCCTTGTCACAGTTTAGTGTTCAGGGAATGAAGAAGCAGACGAGTGAAGTAGTGAAATTCAGCTCTTTATCAGTGGGGTTTGAACACAGTTTGGATGGGGCAAAACTCGGACTTATATACACTATAAACAGTAACAGTAACAATAATACAACAAGCCCATTGGCTAACAGAGTGTGCGCATTTTTGATCCACTTATTTGCATAAGAATAGATACATGAGAAAAGATACATTCCGCTTCTGTCAGAAAACACAGTTAACATACATAACAATTAGTTTTTCCTCTGTCTTCTGTTCAACAGTTCATTATAAGGCAATTTGCAAAAGGTATTTGTTTATATTTTCTTCAGAAAGGGGATTCTTAAAGGAAGATATTTTAAAACAGATTATAACTATTTTAAGTTGCTTGTGTTGTAGAATAAAGTCAATGCAAACCTAAAATATTTGTAGGTGGTTTTTAAAGGGAAATGGCTGGACAGCTCAGTGAGTTAGAGGTTGGGAGTTCAATTTTCTGTTGTGCTTCCTGGAAGAAGAGTCAGCTTTTGTGGCCATTGACAAGAGCACCTGTGGAAGAAAGGGGATTCTTAAAGGAAGATTGTTTGGTGGTTTACCATTTGTGTTTATGGTAAACAACATTTGAATACTCTTTACCTAGAGAAACCCTGGAAAGGGTCACCATACATCAATTTAGAAAATAGGAAGAGGATGACATGAATAGTGACCATTGATCATTTATATTGGCATACGTGAAGTGGTGTAGATCACAACAGTGGGTTGTGCTAGATCTACAGAAGGTTTTTTCCCCTTCATTTTATGGTTTATGCAGGGGTTCTCAACTTATGGCCTGCAGGCCAGATCCGACCCATGGTGCCATTCCATGTGGCCCTCCACCCTCGCTTCTGCTGCCACCACCACCACAAGCAGCAGAAACATCCGCAAATGCATTTTACACATTTACGACAGCCACATCCATATTTTATGGCAGTGTTTACAGCAGGGGGAACCACCAGTCTTGCCTGCTCAACTATCTGAGGGAGCGTAACCCAGCCCATGGCTTTAAAAGGTTAAGAACCCCTGCATTTATGTGATGTAGCACATGACGAAGAAAACAAGTAGCAACTCTTTAACTCATGGCCATTAGCTCCATTCTGTTTACACCATTCTGTTTATGGCCTAATCAATAGGATTCTGGCAACTAGGTTAAAAAAATCTTCTAACTACAGAATAAATTGGTTTGCCCTTGTCAAATAATTGACCTATTTGCATCAGGGATAGTATTTCTGAATACAGTAGTGAGCCTTGGAATCCAAATTACTGCAAAGCTACTAAATTGCTAGCCACTTGTCAGACATATGTAATTTTACCATTGTATCTACCTCACCTAGTGGACCATTCCTTTAATTTCCCCATGTAAGCAAAGTGATGTTCAAGGTGATGCAATAAAGGCTTGTCATAGAACGATTGAATAACTGAGTTGGCAGGGACCTATGACACCATCTAGTCTAACTCCATGCTCAGTGCAGAAACCCAGTCAAAGCAGATATGACAAATGGTTGTCTAATTCTTAATTTATATGAACTGAAAATGCCTGCTGTCCAAGCTGGATTCCAAAAAGGAAGAGATACTCATGATCATATTGCAAATATCCGCTGGCTAATAGAGCACATTCAAGGAATTTTAGAAAAAGATCAGCCTCTGCTTTATAAACTATAGTAAAGCCTGAGACTGTGTTGAATCATGAGAAAAATAAGGGTGGTTTCTGAAAGAAATGGGTGAGCTTCAGCACTTGATTGTCCTGCTGCTTAACTGGGGACAAGAAGCTACTACAATATTAGGACAGAAGATAGAGATACAGAATGGTTTCCTGTGAGCAAAAGTTTTCTTCTGTGTCTTGGCCAGATGTGAAAAAGCACAATGAAGCCACTTTTTGGTGAATTGATTCCACAGTTCCTTTTGTTTGACATAGTATGAGAATGATTAGCCGGCACAAGGTTGCTGTTGCCAGTGGTACACCCAATTGTGATTCATAAATACCACAATCTTTGAGGATGCTCTTTGCAGGTGCACCCCCCAATAAAGGACTCAGACACTGGTAAAAGTGGATAACGGCATTGGGCCACATTTATTGATTCATGCCCTAGTCCGAATTATAAATTTCGATTGGTATTCAACCAATTATAATTCTTAAGGCAAGCAGGCCGAAGTAACACTGGTAAGGTTCCTCCCAAAATTGCCAACGGCAATTGGTTACAATGTATCCATTTGTATCAATTTGTTTGTTGACAACAAACAAATTGTTGACCGTAGTCAATAATCTAACTACTGACCCCACCCTCTGACGCGTATCCATAAAATAACGGGTGATGCATGCTGCCTAGCTCGTGCCATCACCCCATTGCCTGGTTCGTCATTGACCGGACAACGTTAACCAACTTGTGCCTGTCTAGTGTTGTCCAGTCAATTGCGAACCTGCCGGATACCTGTGGGTCATAAATGTTTACCTTACCAGTGCTACCCGCCCATGTGACCAAAGTCAACAACAAAACAGCAAGAACCCCTGTATCAAACCATAGCAACAGTGTGGGATGGGCAAAAAAGCCAGGACCCGAGAGCCAATTGTAGGTCCCAGCCAAAAATTCCCACCCGGCCCCGAAGCGACCAAAATATCACACTGTTAACTAGGGAGAGGGTGGAGGGGAAAAACTTCTCCTCTCCGTCGCTTTGCAAAATGGCAGCTTGGCTGCCTCGTGGCCACCCCTTTTAAAGAGGGCTGGCCACGCCCTCCTAACTACCCGGATGTCCAAGTCCGGGGGGGGGCGCAAAGAGCGCAGCGGCCATTTTGGCGCCGCGCTTGCATTGCAGGCGCACCCCCCAATAAAGGACTCAGACACTGGTAAAAGTGGATAACGGCATTGGGCCACATTTATTGATTCATGCCCTAGTCCGAATTATAAATTTCGATTGGTATTCAACCAATTATAATTCTTAAGGCAAGCAGGCCGAAGTAACACTGGTAAGGTTCCTCCCAAAATTGCCAACAGCAATTGGTTACAATGTATCCATTTGTATCAATTTGTTTGTTGACAACAAACAAATTGTTGACCGTAGTCAATAATCTAACTACTGACCCCACCCTCTGACGCGTATCCGTAAAATAACGGGGTGATGCATGCTGCCTAGCTCGTGCCATCACCCCATTGCCTGGTTCGTCATTGACCGGACAACGTTAACCAACTTGTGCCTGTCTAGTGTTGTCCAGTCAATTGCGAACCTGCCGGATACCTGTGGATCATAAATGTTTACCTTACCAGTGCGACCACCCTGCAAGCGAAATTAAGGTGACCATGTAACACCTGAAGCTCCCGAAGGGACACCTTGCGTTTGGCCAGCAAGTCCAGGATCAGTGCAGTGATCCGTGAAACCTTATCAACAGGTAACCTGGATGCCTGCACAACCGTGTCAATCTCCACCCCCAAGAACGTGAGCTTGGTAGATGGGCCCTCGGTCTTTTCGGGCGCTAAAGGGACACCAAGTTCCTTCATTAGCGTCTGAAATGTGTTGAGGAGACGCGTGCACGTGTCCCAGCCCCGTTCACCCCCGAATAAGAAATCATCGAGGTAGTGGGCTACAGACCGAGACCCTGACCTGCGAACAAAGGCCCACTGTAGGAAGGTGCTGAAGCGTTCAAATGCCGAGCATGAAATGGAACAGCCAAAAGGCATGGCCTTGTCAAAATAAAATTCACCCCGGAACTTGAAACCCAGCAACTCAAAGTCACCCGGGTGCACCGGCAGGAGACGGAACGCCGACTTAATGTCGCACTTTGCCAGTAGTGCACCCGGGCCACAAGAGCGCACCATGCGCAGGGCCTGGTCAAAAGATGTATACCTGACCGAACAAAGGTCATCAGGGATAGCATCGTTGACCGAACGGCCGGCCGGGTAAGACAGGTGGTGTATCAAACGAAATTCCCCCGGTGACTTCTTGGGCACTAACCCCAAAGGGGAAACCTTGAGATTGGGGAATGGTGGGACAGGGAAAGGGCCAGCGACCCTGCCAGCATTAACCTCCTTAGCAATGCTCTTGGCAGCCACCTCCTCTCTGCCCCTGAGTGACAACAGGTTGGGGGCATCTTGGGGGGACCTGTCCCCTGTGAAAGGAATGCGAAACCCCTGCTGGAAACCCTCAAGCAGGTAAGCTGCATCTGCCCTCCTCGGGTACATTGTGAGCCAACGCTCCAACATGTCCACATTAATTGGGGAGGGGGCCTTTTGCTTGACCAGCTCCCTCCGCAGCAGTTCTGCCCGCTCCCTGTCCACCTCTACCTCTGCCCCGCAGTCCGCGGACACGCGGAGGCAGCATGGGGGCCAGCACAAGAGGGACACTCGTGCCTGTATCGGCACTGCTTCCTATTGCATGAACCATTGGCTGAGAAGCTCCAACACAGCAGGCGGGCTGGAGCAGCTCGCTGGACCGCATGTCCACAATGGTACCTCTCCCCTGGCGCAGGGCGCGTAGGGGTCATGTACAGAAGCCACAGCTTCTGGCAGGGCTCATCCCATCTCATCTCTGGGTGTAGGGGCACTCTCATACGGAATTCTTCGTCGTAAGCCAACCACGACGGGCCAGGGAAATCAACCATCGCCCTGTATATGTTGTCCAAATACTGGACCATCGGAATGGCCAGATCTGGCCGGGCCCTAAGGTACACTGCCATGTATATGAGGTACGCGGGTAACCAGTTGGCCCACGTGCGTGGCGGCTTACGCCGACGGGACTGCTCCTTGTCCTTCTCATCCTGCCCCTCCCTCTCCTCTTTGGTGGGTTCTCTATTCAGGAGGGAGAAAATGTCCACATACTCCCCCGCCAGATCTTTTCCTTGGTGGCCTGGGCCAGATGATCCCCAAGGGGCAAAGAATACCCCGCTGTCGGGAATGCCGACACCGGGACATTGGCAGTGCTGGGCACCATGAAAGGGGCCTGAACCAGCCCCGCAACCCCCAGTAGGTTCCCTGCAGCATAGGGTCCCCCGCCCCAAGTGGGGCCTGGAAGTGGCAAAGCCGCCCCCGAATGGGCCGGCGGCGGCTGTCCCGCCGCCCCAGCCAGGCGAGGCCACGGCCACTGTAAGCCTCCCCCCGTTGTGGATTGTGTTGTGGGTGCACTGGCTTGAACTGGATACTCACAAGTTGCACCCCCATGGGCCGCCCCCACTGGGGGTTCCGGCCCACTGCGGGCGTCGGAGCTCGCGACCGCAACCAAGCTCGTAGATGGGGCCTGACCACTACCTGTTGGCGGCATCTGCTGCGCGGGGAGCTGCGAGGTCGCGGCTAGTGCCGGCCTACGTGCCTCAGGCAGCTCAACCCGGTCGGCCGCCTGCCGAGGACCGGCGGCCGTTGCGTTGACCTGTAAATTAAAAGGCGCCCCGGGTGGATTGACTATCCCCAAAGATCCCTCCAGGGCCGCTACGCGGGCCAGTAGGGCATCAACGTTTACCGAGCCCCCAACGCAGATGGGGGTCATCGGGCTGGCCGGCCCACTGGTAGCAGGGGCCGTGCCCAGCCCCTGAACACCGGGGCCCGAATATGGCCATGCCCCAATCACTGGCCCTTGAGGGACCGGGGGCATGCCCTGCCAGGGAAGGGAACCCAGCCAACCCCCCTGGTTGAAGCCCACCGCTGGGAGCTGCGGGCCAAGGTCGGAAGGCCCAGCCTGGTTATGCCCACCTGCCTGGCCCGAGCCGATGGCCGCTAATTGCGGGCCGGGGGCCGCGGCCCCCGCCGGGCCGGTCTGAGGCTGCCCAGCCTCAGGCCAAGGAGTAACGGACCCCATCCCACCGGTCCCGGTGGGCGCCCCCACAAAGGGGGCCTGCTGAGGGGGCGCAGTCGCGGTCCTCCGACCCAGCTGGCGCCTCCTGGACGGGCGAACCGGGTTCGCCATCGCCTTCTTTTTGGAAGGCATTGCCACGAATCGCTGGGAAGCCTGAGGAAAAAGGCGAAGAAAACCTCTGCCCCAAAGAGGCTTCCCGGCTGAAGCGAAGAGCGACGGAGCAAGTGGGGAAAAACTTCTCCTCTCCGCCGCTTTGCAAAATGGCAGCTTGGCTGCCTCGTGGCCACCCGTTTTAAAGAGGGCTGGCCACGCCCCCTAACTACCCGGATGTCCAAGTCCGGTGGGGGGGCCCGCAAAGAGCGCGGCGGCCATTTTGGCGCCGCGCTTGCATTCTGTGTACTCCGTGAGCAAAGGATAAAATACAAAGATGTATTTTACCCCCTTATTGGGTCAATTTGCATACAGAACATATCATATGGAAAGCCAAACCAGATTCAGATGAAGGAGGCATGAAGATTGGTGGAAGTAACATCAATTTAAGATATGCAGATTATTTATTTATTCATTTAAAATATTTCTATCCCGCTTCCCTCACTCAAGAGTAATCTGAAGCGGCTGAACATAATTAAAAACAGAATTAAAAACAGGAATAAAGCAGATTGGCAAACCCCCATTAAAAACCCATCTTAAAACCATCTAAAAATCCCAAACCTTCCAGGACACTTAAAACAGTCAGGACAAAAACCAATGTAGGCTTAATAAGCCAGTGGGACTGGGAAGTTGATGCATCCAAGCCCCATGCCCGCTGGCATAGCCATGTTTTCAGTTGTCTTCTGAAGGGGAGCAACTCTGTCTGGAAGCGTAGTTCGAGTGGCAAGAGGTTCCAGAGGGCCGAGGCAGAGATGGAGAAAGCCCTCCTCCTGGTCCCTGCAAGGTGGGCTTCTTTTATAATAGTAATAATAATAATAAGTTTTATTTCTATCCCGCTTTCCTAGCACAAGTGCTACTCAAAGCGACTTACAACATATATAAATACAGTAACACAAATATAATTACACAGTTACAAAAACAGATTGAAAATTAACACATTGCAAGTAAAAAGTACCATACAATTAATTTCAAAAAATATAAGCTCCATACTGGGACCCCTCCAGCGGTACCACCCCAAAGCTCCCACTTTCCCGCGGCCAATGCCGGGCCGGGGAAGGGGCTTGGGTGATGGCTGCTTCCCTCCCCCATGCTTGCGGGCATCCCTCGTCTAACCCCTGGCCAGACAGGACCAGGGGGAGGGGAAAGTGACCACAGGTGCCACCAATTCCTTCCCCATGCAGATGGCGAAGGACCATAACCGAGTCCCTCCGGTCTGCCCTCATAGGACAGGTATTACACCTAGGGGTGATGTGGTCTCCTAGGTAGCCTGGACCACTGCCATGAAGGGCTTTAAAGGTCAAAACCAGCATCTTGAATTGCACCCGGAGGCACACTGGGTGCTCCTGGAGCAGTGGTGAGGCATGAGCATAAAGCCCCCACCCCATCAAAAATGATACTATTTTCCTAGCAGAAAGTAACAAAGACTTGAGATGATGTTTAGTGAAAGTGTAAGAAGAAAGTGGCAAAGCAGGACTGTAGTTGAACATTAAGGATACCAAAAACAACTACAAAAGAACTACACAAATTTAACGTTGACAATAGTGAAATATTTTGCATACTTTGTTTCAACTATCAATCCAAATGGAGACTTCAGCCAAAAATCCTGTGACTTGGAAAGGAAGCAATGAAGAAATTAGAAAAGGAAGGATGTGTCACTGGAGAACAAGACTAAGATCTTCCACACTCTTGTATTCCCAATCCCTATGCATGGGTGTGAAAACTGGAGTGTAAAGAAAGCTGACAGGAAAATAATGGATTTGTTTGAAATACGGTGCTGAAGGAGAACTTTGCAGACTACCCTGTCAAAGGGCAAATCAAGCCCGAACTATCTCTGGAGGAAAATCTATGAAATTGAGGCTGTCAAACTTTTTGGCATAACTTGAGAAGGGAAGATTCTTTTGAAAAGACAGTAATATTGGGAAAGGTTGAAGGAAGCAGGAAAAGAAGACTAAACACATGGTGGTCAGAATAAAGTGGCAAGAGGCCTCTAGAGCAGGACAAGGGAACATGTGTTCATGACTCTCTATAGTTACATTGCAAGTCCCATCAACCCAAACCAGAATTGTCAATGGTGAGAAATGATGGAAGTTGCATTTCAGAATCTTCTGGAAGGCCATTCACTCCTCGCTCTGCTGTACAGCAACCTTTTCCAACCAGATACTTTCCTAAAATATTTAACATAACCCCCATCATTCTCAATGACTAACCATAGTTGGGGATCATGAGGTTTGTAATCTTAAACATCTGTAGGTCATCAGTGGCTGAGTTCTCGGGAATCCAGGATCCAGGTCCATAAATAAATGCTCAAGTCCAGAATAGGCATTAGAGATAGTTGTGCTTAGGAAAGGAAAATCCTTAGCTAATGGAAGCTTCTTAATATCACAACATGAGCTTTCACTTCTATCAATATGCAGTTATGCAATTAGCATGCTTTGTTTGGGAATTGGTCTTTAGGACACAAATCTGATTTCAGAAATCTGAAAAGACTTCATCCACCACACTGCTGCAACATTAACATGCTCTTATGTCTAATTGTGGGTTGCTTCTAATTATGAGCTTGCTCAAGGCCAATTCTGACAACGGCATTATCAAGGACATTACTATTTTCTGTTGCAGATTTTAACAGATCATCCTGGCATTTGTGTCCATAAATGGAGATTCTGTTTGTTGCTCTTTGTTGATGTTCTAGGTTGGCTTAGTATCACCTATCGACACACATCTGGTATTGCTTCTTGATACTTCACTCCCAACACAGCAGATACTCTCCCATTTTTTCTTGTCTCCTCTGCCTTCTCCCTGCCTTCTTCAATCTCTCCTCCTTTCCATCCTTGTTTTATCCATGTATGGGGCATGGGGAGTAGAGATTGTCCAGGAAATATCATCAAATAACACCCAGCCACGAAGTACTGTATATAGTACTCAGGTCCACATAAACAGACTTTGTACTGGAGCAGACTGGAGTAAAATGCATCAAAAATACACCAGTAGTTGTGCAAAACAAAAGGAAATGAAGAAGAGGAGCAAAAAGCAAACCTTTGGGTTCCTCTTCGACTCTGCTTACAAAAGTTTCAACCCTATGTTATGTGGATGTGATACCACTATCATCACTGCAAAGGAATGTTAAACAATGGCTCGCATACACCTTGTCTTAGAAAAGGTCCTGTGGCATATGTGACAAGTTGAATACTTAGTTTCAAACTGTGTTGTAACAAAATGGCTGCAATAAGTTCATAATTGTATATGGATGAATAGCAATCAGAATAATTTCTGTTCCTTCCATCCAATCAAACTCAATCTGGGTGATTTAAAAGTACATATATAAATAAGTAACAATCATGATCGATAAACCCACCCATAACCCAAAGAAACATAACCCCAAATATAAAATTCCTTTATATTTAAAAAGAGAAAACAATGGCAGCAGTAAAATACATAACCAGATACAACATCATACCAATTAGGGGACAGGATGATAATGAATGCCTTTTAAAAAGCTCCTACTTGCAGAGCACCAAAAGGGCGGGGGCCCGCCAGGTATGCGGTGGCAGGGAGTTCCATAAGGCTGGTGCCAAAAGTTTAACAAACTTCACATCAAACCCTACTCACTTTCCCCAGATCCCTTGTGAATAAACTATGTGAATACTGACAGCTAACCAATGTCAATTTAGATATGGTGAAAAGATTAACAGATTAGAAAGATGAGAAAATGTTACCACTCTGTTTAATAACCTTATGGGATTTTTGGCAGCTCACGGTGTCCTAAATCCCAACATCTGGACTCAGTTCAAATGCATGTAATAATGATCTGCCATCAGAAGTCTTACTTTCATTAATATCCCATTCAAGGACAAGGGAACCCAAGCTAATAACAAGGCATAATCCTAACAAAATAGAGAACTGCTCACAATACGTATTATTGCTGGGAAAATCAACCTTTTTTTCCAGCCAATGTAAGAATTGCAGCTAAATACAGAAGAAACAGGGAAACCTAAACTCAGGGAAAACAGAGCAATTGAACTCAAAAAAGACAAATTTGTACAGATGGTGTCACCATCTCAACTAATAAAAAAGTCCTGGGGCTTACAACCTCTGAACCTAAACATTATTTTGCTATCAATTGTGTTAGGGAATCACAGAGGTATATTTGCTGTCCTCATCTCCTCTGTGGCGTTCCTGTTGATCAGCCACACTGCCCCTTCCATGCTCTGGAAGAGAAGGTGAGAAGATGGAAGAACCTTCTATATGTTACAAAGAGTACATAAATAGTCTCCATGTGATTTAGAACATTAACTGTACATTTTCTAAACTTCACACACACACACACACACACACACACACACACACACACACACACACAGAGAGAGAGAGAGACAGACAGACAGACAGACAGACAGACAAACAGAACCTATGCATCTTGTGACCAGAGCAGGAGACAAAACATTCATAAAACGTAGGGATGTTAATTCCTCATGTGCTTCTCACAGATGTCTGTAAACAAGCTTCTCTCTACAGACTTTTATTCTTCAATGCACAGATAATAGGAGGGAGAGTATTCTCTTTTCAAGATACTGTACAGTATATACACTATCTGAAATACACAAAACTATTACAGTTAAACCCTGGGTTATGATAGAGGTCCATTCCAACAGCCTCCATTGTAAACCAAAAAAATTGTAAACCGAAACATCCATAGGGATACACTGAAAATTTTTAAAAATGGTCCTGAATTGATAGTTGTAAACTGAAAAAAATACATTAAAATTTTGTAAACCGGGATGGCATTTTCTTAGGATTTGCTGTTGTAAACCTCAGCAAGCTTAAACTGAGGTGGTTGTAACCTGGGGTTTTACTGTATTTAGAATACTAGAACATCCTTGAGTACTGCACCATTGCCTTAATATCCACTTTAGCTCCAAATGTGAGCAGAGATAATTAGTGGTAAATCTCTGTGTGATCTGCAGTAGATCAAAAACAGCTAAATGCAGAATTTTTTAACTAAAGCCACTTGTCTGAGTTACGAATCCTGTTCATTTGGTAAGATAGAACAGCCACTCCAGATGTAAAATTATTCATGTCTTCAGTCTGGCATGCTGGGAATCAAACTGGGACCCTGGCTTGGACAAATTTTTATCACTGTGACCCCATCAAAGGTAATGATGTTGATAATGTTTATTTTGGCTTGGCCCCATCTGAGGACAGGGATTGTGATAAGTGATAGATGCCTTTAAATTACTCATGACCAAGGCAGCAGAGTGTCCCTGTTACTCAGGTCTTATCCTAAAGACGCCTGGATGTCAGGAACAAAGGGCTTAAAAGGGGAACAAACCAGGAAAAGGGACAAGAAGATGGATGCTTGGATTGGCTCCTATATAGGACAGAAAAGCATAGCTGCCTGGAAAATGGGAAACTGACAGCAAATTCATGATGTTGACACAGCTTCATTGAGGCAGAGACATTGTGGGGAGACACAGAATCTGGCTCATTTATTGATCTGCCAATTACTGCCAGAAACATGCAACAATTAGGACTTAAGTTTGGCCAACGACAAAGCCAAGAAAGTGGTTTCATTTTTGCAGTCCAGAGCTTGATCAGGATATGAAAGAAGATGACTGAAGCTGAAACAATGGGCCAGTATGAAGACAGATGCATAAGATGTAAGACCCCAGGAAAGTTGTTACCCTATGAGCCTGTGATGCACCTTATACAAAGATAACATGCCTAGGGTTACATCTGTCATGATTCCATCTGGGATGACATCATTTTTAAAATAATTATTACATAATACTTATGTATGTTATTAAGTAAGGATTTTAAATCTGTTTTTCTTTTGTTTCTGTGATATTCTCTGCTTAGCCTAACCAGAGCCATTTTTAGTTGGCACCTGCCATTAAGTGGCATCATCCCTTTTCTCTGGGAAAGTACATTTTGGTTCTTATTCCCAAGGTCACTCTCTGGGAAGAGGTTCTATCTCACAGTCTGAGATGGAACATAGATAAGATACCCACCTGGTATCCTTTTGATATAGCATAAAACTTGTCACTTTGAGAAGGTAATTAGCACTTTCTCATGACACTTTCCCAGGCAAAATGGGTAAAAATACCAGACCTTTTTCTCAGTTCGAGAGTAACTTTTTGAATCCTGTGGGAGCTCTATCTCTCCAGCCATCTGAGAGGGGCTCCCATTATACCATTTCATATGGGGTGGCTTTGGGCCGCCGGACTTAGAATATGCAGAGATATCCGCACTTAGGTTTTGCCGAGACTATGCTATTTTTCTTATACTTTGCATTTATTGGACTCTGTTATTTTCTTCAATAAAATATAAAAGGACTTTTCTTGGTCAAGAGTGCTCATTCCGCTCAACCTGAAGCAGAGCAAACTGAATGGAGATATTTAACAATAAGGCCTTTTTCCTAAGAGAAGGACTATAACTTTTGGGTTGCTTTGTGGGAGCCATTTCTGAAGGAGAAACTTTGTTTTACAGCCTGGAATCCAGCTACAGAACAGGGAGCTGCTGCAGAGGTATCAGAATTACTCCCTCACAACTTATACAGCACCACAGCCATTATATTCCCCAAAAAGAGATAAGGGTGTGTTTCGCATGGGAATCTTGAGTCTTGTCCCAAGGGGCTTTGCAGTTTTAATTTCTTCTGCGACATCAGTCACAGATCACCATTTCCCTGCGAACCTGTTAACCAGCCTTGCTGGACTAGCTTTTCTCGACCCAACCTCAAGAAAGGGCACCCTTCTTGGCCATGTTAGCCTGTGCTGCACCTGTGGGCCTCCGAATCAGAGGGAACCAAGGCTTGCGCCGGATGGGAGTTGCCTCGATAACATCAACCCCTGAAAACAATAGAGAATTGTTCTCCACAGGTTGTGGTTGCACCATGTTATTTGCCAATGGGGAACCATCTTGAGGTTAGCAACTAAGGAATAAAGTAGAGAAACCAATCAGAAAGCAGGAATCTTTGAGGTTGTCAATGAAACAAAAAGCCACTGCACCCCAAGAGGGTCCCTTTTCCCTCTCCTCAATCCATTTCTGAAATTTCCCCCCACTTGCCTTCTCTCTGACCCACTCTCTCTATACATCTAAATTCTCCTGAGGACCATCTCCAGGATTCCCCATCTGGGAACCAAGAAGAGGTCCTGGTGAACCTAACCATCCAAACCTACAGGGCCAAGCCTCCTGCATCTTTCCACTAGATTAGGTTGGTATAATATTTTAGTTTCTGTATCAATCATCCTTTGATTTGTCCACTTTACTACTAGGTAATCGAGAACATTTTAGGCCTGCTTCAACTCGAAGGATGGAAGGAATTTAGGTGGAGCTAGATGATATTTTAAGTGTCTGCTCATTTTGTAGGTTTTGACTTTGCATACCACAGATATCTGGTATGAAGAATTTATTTAGTTTATTCAGGGTTGTAGCTACTTAGACAGCTCTAGTGATGAACGGAATCAAAGTCTACTTTGCTTAGGAAATGCCTGTGTGTAGCAATTGGTTTGATTTCTTTTGAAGTTATCACTTTCGTCATGGAATGTTGCTGTTCTGATTTCTACTTGAACGTGTTTCAACCTTTGTGATCTAATAAAATACATTTACAATTTATCTCTATTCCTTATAACAACTAATAGCCTAGTGATCTCTCTGGTTATGCTCTCATTCCCACTGGGCTAAAAAGGATCTCATTTTCAGCCCCCTCAAGATTTGGAGAAACATGACTCCTCTGTCTGGGTCATTAGGCCGTTACCCTCTCATATTTTTATCAGACCCTAGATTTTTTTATTAAAAAAATCTCTTTCTCTCTCTCAAACTACGTCACTTGCATCTTTGACCCATCATCTGCTTGGCTGAGCAGTTGAAATAGATGGCCAGACAACACTACATTTGATTTTCTTCTGACTCATTCCTTCTTTGATCACTGACCTTCCTGACATTTTATTTTACAGCTCCTCATATATTTTTCAAGGCCGAAAGTAATTATGATAATCCACTTTGCTGCTTTCTGTTGCAAAATCAATACCATTTTACCCAATGGTCCCTTCTAAAAGTTCATCGCTTTTTTTGCTGTGGTTCAGTTATGGGACTTCGGCAATTCTAGCATTAGAATATGAGAACCACAATCTGTGAAGCGGATCGCTTCCCCAAAATAGAAGACATTGTATCAGGTTTCCTTTCTAGTTACACAAAGAACATTTGTGCTTCCTGCAGTTGTTGGCTCGAGGTCAGGAATTTTGTCATGGAAATAGCACTGATTAAATATTTAGTAGTTGAAAGCTCTTTAAAAAAATCTCAAGGTTTATGTCTCCTTCAGCAGGATCAGTGAGCTCATTAAACAAGAGGATGGTGGGAGAGAAATAGAAAACAGAATGCTTCACTGTACATTTCTCTAATTGATAGAGATACAACACCACCACCCCTTTATTTGAAATTAATGAGACCACTTTTGCCAAACCCTTTCAATCAATCTATACTTTTTATTTATAACTTTCTAGTTACTTTTACCACGAAATCACTGCTCCTCACCACCTACCAAATCAAGTCAATAGTGGGAACTATTCAGCAGCGACTTCAGACATCAGTAAAGGAAAAGTATCCATAGTCAACTCTGATCCTCATACAGGAAGCAACAGGAGAATGTTTTGGGACATGCTTTAGGGCAGGGATGCCCAAACTATGGCCCATGGGCCAGATCCTGCCTCTGGCACCAATTCATCTGGCCCTCACCACCCTCGTCGCTCCTGGAAGTGAAAGTAAAATGCACCTGTACAGACATGTTTTACTTCTGTTTCTGGGAGCGACAAGGGCGGTGAGGGCTGGATGAATTGGTGTCAGAAGCCGGATCCAGCCCACAGGCCATAGTGACCAGCCCCCTGAACCACGTGACTGACCCGTGGCTCAAAAACCTTGGGCACCCCTGATTTAGGATCTACAGATTTATAAACATGCTGAAATTCTTTAGCTAGTAAAGTGGTGAAATATTTTTAAGCACTTTTACATCCATGACTTCTCCAAGAAATAGTTTTCTTTCTCTTGAGCTAGAAATATGGAAAGCAAAGTATTTCATGTGACAGGCAAAGTATTTAGACATGTGATGCAACGTAAACACCTTAATAAATCATTTAACTATGCCCCATGACAGAGTGTATAAAATTCATCTCAAACCATGGCAGGCTGGGAAGTCGGTGGAATAGCTCTCCACTTGTTATAATTATATATTTATTGACTAGAAAGGAGAGGGACACTTGTGAAATTTTCTGCCCAGTGTACTACATGTATTGCGTAACTTGACTTGGTTGGATGAGAAAACCATTCCTGACAGCACAATGTATCTGGCCAGTCATGGACAGTGCTGCGATTCTGGATCCATCTGTCAGACTAGGCTCAAAACAGAATTCATTAGGATGGGAAGTCAGCTTAACATCATGTATAACCCTTTGAGAAGTACTGTCCTCATTACTGATTGGTAAGATTTGGCCACTCTGCTGTTTAAAGACCAACTCCCAAAATTATTTATTAGGGGGCGTGGCTAAGATGAGTATGGAGTAACACATACATTGACCAACTCGCGCTGAAATGGGGTTTAAATGTGGAATTAATTAAAAACTTGGAGGACTTGTTGATGTGAAAACAACTTATTTGACCTGATGGATTACTGAGGATTCGAAAAACATAAATACGGGCTCGAAGTTCGGAGAAGGAGGGGTGAGCGAGACGTGGTGCAAGCCAGGTCGAACAAACCACTGCGTTCAGGACGGGAGCCCTGAGTTTGGAGAAATATCGGACTTGATTGAATGAGCTCTCCAAGAGAAAGGTATTAAAATTATAATCATCAGAGCAGTGGACGCGGAGGGGAAAGGTCCGGGTGTGGAGTTATACACCAGAAAGGACAAGTAAGTGCAGAGTATGTGTGGAAGGGAAAGTGGACGAAGAAGGAGAAATGGCGGCGGGTGATCGTAAAAACGAAAGTTAAAAGAAGAGGAACCCGAGCCGGGAGCTGGGAGCTGTGGAAAGTGGGTGAAACAGAGCAGAGGAGTTGGAGAGTGGCAGAGGGATACGAAAGAAATAAGGAGATTTTGATGGATATTGAACTGGCTGGTGTGGTGTTGTGAGAGAGGGGGGGGGCTTTTTCCAGTCCGCTGCCATCGTTCCCATGTGTTTGTGGTTTTGGAGATGGAAGAAGAGTTTTTTTCAGTTTATTTTTTTTTTTTTAGAATTGGAGCAGCATAATATATATAAAAGGAAAAAAAAGGTTACCCTCTGGATGCCGGAATTGGATTATAATGGGTCAATAATTGGAATATAATTTTTGGATGGGTTTTTGTTCTTTTTTCCTTACTTCCCTCTCTCCGTTTTTGCTTCCTCGTTGTTTTGAGTCAGACACAGACTCAGACTCAGATGGACACAAACAGATACAGTCTTGCGATTGGGATAGTGTGATCCGATATATTGTGATACATGGTGTTCCCTCTGTGGATTACAACAAGATCCAGCCTATTTTCAAAGTTACAACTCTGATACCTGCAGCACTGCTTCTCTTCTTTATATTTTGGATTATAACTGGAAGATAATTGGACAGCATTACTCAAGTGGAATTAGACTTTTGTTTTATCTAATTTTGGAACATAACTGGAAGATAATTGGTCAGCATTACCCAAGTGAAATTGGGTTTTTTAATCTAAATTTGGAATAAAATTGGAAGATAATTGGACAGCATTATTCAAGTGGAATTAGACTTTTTTTACCTAAATCTTGAAGGTTGAAATTGACTTTGATATTGGATTATAATAAAATTGTATAGGGGTTTTTTACTTTTTGATTGATATAAAAAGGGTTTGCTGGGACTAATATTATATAAAGTGAGAGGTGTAATCTAGGAGTTACATTATTAGTCTAACTGATACTGGAGTTAGAGCAAGAACTTGGGGACATAAAAGGAGTGGCTGCTTTGAAATTGGTAATTGACGCTACAATGGATAAATTTGTGAAAGGAAAAGGAAAAAAGGAAGAGGTGGTGAGATCTAAGAAAAAAGATAAAGCTGTTGTGGAAGATACATAATCATCAACACCATCACCGGAGCCTGCAGCAATGGAACAAACACAATTAATGGTTGAGATGGGCAAATTGTTTCAGAAATTTGAACGAATGGAGGAGGCAAATGTGAAAGGCTTTCGGGAAATTAATGAAGCAAGGGGGAAAGATAAAAATGAAATTATGGGAAAACAAGATAAATTGGTTACAATGTTTCAAGATTTTGCTCATAAAGTTGATTTCACTTTTCAAAAGTTGGAAACAAATGTTAATTTGATGCAAAGGGATATGAAATTGATGCAAACAGATATGAAGGGATTGCATGAGGAAAACAGAGAAGTAAAGTTGAAAGTGGAGGTGCAAGAGAAAAGGTTAGATATGGTGGAAGAGATGATGAGAAAGCAGAATATTGTGATATGCAATCTTTTGGGGAAAAACACCAGACCAGCTGAAGGATAAAATAATTGATTGGTTGAATTATTTGAAAACGGGGAAAGATTTTGTCGATGAATATTGCAAACATTTATAGATTGGGGGCGAGAAGAGGAAGTAGTGCTCCTAGAAATGTTTTAGTCAAATTTGCAAATTGGGGGGATAAGCTAAAGGTGATGGCTTTTATAAAACAAGCTGGGTCTGGTGCTTTGAAAATTGACGGAAATGATGTGGAGGTTTACAATGATATTGCAATCAATGAGCGCGTTTGGCAGTATAAAATGAAACCAGTAACCAAAATTTTGATTTCACGTGGGATAAAATACAATTGGAGATTTCCACAGCAGCTAAGATTTTTCCATGACAAGAAAATGCACACAATTGATGCAGAAACAGATGCATTGGATTATTTGAGCTCAATTGAATTGGTTGAGGTGTCTTCAAGAGAATGGCTGGCATTAAGGAAAGATTTGTTAGAGTCTGGAGGGATAAAAAGAGACTATGGGGGTATGGAGCAGGAGGGGGCAACTGGAGGGAGGGAAGAGAGATCGAAGGTAGAGAAAGGGGCTGGAGAAGGGTGAAGTATCTGGAGGAGAGAGGTCAGGATAGATGGGTAAGGAATATAAAAGTCTTCAAAGTTTGAAAGAGTAGTTAAAACTTAAATTTATTATTGCAGAATATAGCACTGGAGCATTGTCTTTTGTTGTTGTTTAGGTCACATCTTCCACGTCCCCCCCCTTTGGGTACAAAGGCGGCTTTTTTGGGTAAAAAGGTGGGGAGGGTAGAGATGAATGTTTTATGTAGTAGGCTTAGTCTTAATTGTGGGGTTGAATGTTGCACGCCCAATGGAGAAATCGGAGAGTGTAGAGGAGTGTATTTGCTAATATCATGAGAAATATAAAGGTTCTAACATGAAGGATACAGGATCTCAAGTTAAGAGGAGAAAAATTGAATCAGCCTTAAGAAGGGATAGGCCGGATGTGATCTTTCTTCAGGAAACTCATCAAAAATCTCAGGACACAAACAAGATATTTTTAAAATGGATGCAATATTATGAAAAATCATTTGGTACCTCAAAGGCAAGAGGGGTGGCTATTTTGATTTCGACTCGGTTGGGTTTTGAAATGACAAGCAGTATTTCCAATCCAGAGGGTAGATATTTGATAGTAAAAGGAAAAATTGATGAGGAAGAAATAACATTAGTGAATATATATGCTCCAAATGATCAGCAAGAGGCCTTTCTAGAGAAAATGTACAAAATATTAGAGAAAGAGAGAACGACTAAAATGATAGTGGCTGGAGACTTCAACTTAATAAGGTCAAATCTAGATTGTACAAATCTATTAAGATGTGGGAAAAGAACTAATAAGCCGATTTTGGATAATTGGTTGACTGCGTTAGGAGTGAAGGACACATGGAGAGAGTTTAAGGGGTCGGAAAGGGTTTACACTTATTTTTTACATGTACACAATTCATATTCTAGAATAGACTATGTATTTGTAACATATAATATAATCAAAAGCATAGATGAGGTAGATGTAGGTATCTTCAAGGAATCAGACCATGCAAAAATGATGATAGAGTTGAGGATAGAGGATCGGGAGAAAAAAAGAAGGGTCTGGAGATATGATGCAAAATTATATAAGGAACCTAAATTTAAAGAACAAATAATGGAGAATTGGAAGGAGAGTTGGTATAGGAATGACACGGATGAGGTGAACTTTAATGTGGTATGGGACGCCATGAAGTCGGTTTTTAGAGGGGAAAGTATTAAATTGGCTAGTACTAGGAATAAACAACGTAAAGTGGAACAGGATAAAATTGAGAATGAGATAAAACATTTACAAGAACAACATGCAAGAACTAAGGATAAGAAGGTTTTTGAAAACTTACAAAGATTAAAGACTGAATTGATAGGAAAAGACATAGATAAGGTAAAAAGAGACTTGGTATATTTAAAAAGATAATTTTTTGAATATAGTAATAAGAATTCAAAATTATTAGCAAGGGCTGCAAAAGAAAAAAGAGACAAAAGGGAAATTGGAGTTTTGATTAGAAAAGATGGGGTTAGATGTAATAGAACTGGAGATAAATGCAAAATTGTGAAGGATTTTTATCAGGAGTTATATGCAAAAAAGAAGATAGATGAGACTAAATTAAAAAAACAATTGGAGAAACTAATAATAAGTTAGATCAGGAACATAGGAATAGAATGGAAGATAGGATAACGGAAAAGGAAATAAAAGAGGCTATTGCTAGATTAAAAACAGATAAAGCACCTGGAGAAGATGGATTATCGGCTGAATTTTATAAGGAGTTTAAAGATTTAGTGGTTTCAAAATTAACTAAACTTTATAATTATATATTGGATGGTGGACAAATTCCGACTTCATGGTATAGGACCATAATAGTGTTATTGCCAAAACCCGGGAAGGATTTGGAAAAAGTTGAATCATATAGACCAATTTCATTGATAAACCAGGATGCTAAGATCTTCACAGCGATATTGGCTAATAGATTGAACAATTTTATGGGCAGCTATATAAATGAGGATCAGGTGGGTTTTCTGAAAGGTAGACATATGTCGGACTTGACATGAAGAGTTATAGACTTAATAGATGTGGTTGGACAAACAAAAGAAAAAGTAGGACTATTATCATTAGATATTTTTAAAGCATTTGATTCTTTACAATGGGTAACAATTAATGAGATAATTAAATGCTATGGTTTTGGAGATAAATTTAGGAAGACAATTGAACAAATTTATCAGCAAGGTACCGCAATAGTTAGAGTAAACGATGAGGACACAGAAGAAGTGAAATTAGAAGCAGGTACTAGGCAGGGCTGCCCACTCTCGCCAATTTTATTTATCAAGGCAATGGAAATGCTGGCAAAAGCTATAAGGGAAGATAAGGAAATAGAAGGGGTCTTAGGTAATAAGATAAATCTTTATGCGGATGATACTCTAATAATAACTAAACATCCTGTAAAGGCATTGGATAGAATACAAGTGTTATTAAAGGACTTTGAAGATAGTACGGGTTTGAGAATAAATTGGGATAAATCAGAAATGATTCTATATAATATGAGCAAAGAAGATCAACAAAAGATAAAAGGAAAGGGTAATCTACAAATTAAGGACAATTTGAAATATTTAGGGATAAATATTTCAAACAAATTTGAAGATCTTAACAAATTGAATTATGTAAGATTGAAAAAAGAAATCAAGGATAGAATACAGGGGTTACAAAAATTGAAGTTGTCCTGGTTTGGAAGAATAGCAAATAGGTAAAATGATGTTATTACCAAGAATTAATTGTTTATTTGATGCACTCCCAAATCAATTTAAGGATAAGGAAATTAATGAGTTCCAAATAATGATTAATAACTTTTGTAATGGGGGGAAAAGATCTAGATTGGCAAAAAAGTTTTGGTACTTACCTCAAAAAGATGGTGGGTTAGGAATGCCAAATTTAATAACATATTATTGAGCTTTTCAAATTAAGAACGTTGTGAAGATCTTAGCAAGGGAAAAGGCAATTTGGGAAGAAATTGAAATGAAAGAACTTAGTTATATGGGGAAAATAGTCTTTCTAGGATGTGACATCGGGAAAGTAAATACTAAAAATAAAATGATGAAGACAATATTGGGAACATGGAAAAAAGTGAGAAAGATGTTGGTACCAGATATTTCTCCTATTATTGAATTGGAGAATATTGCAAATTTTCCAATAAGAATTAATAAAAGGATTAAAGATGTATTGGAGAAGAATGAAGTTTTCCTGTTGAAAGATTGGATACGGCATGTAGAGACAATGAGAGAAAAATAAATTTGTATGCACAATTGAAATTAAATTGGTTTCAGATAAAAATGGTAAATAAGTGGAATTGTAAATTTATGAATGAGGCCGGACTAGAAAGAGGGAAGACAGTGTTTGAAGATTTAGTTTTGAAAATAAGAAAGAGACAAAGTGGTATAATGCAAGCGCGGTGCCAAAATGGCCGCCGCGCCCTTTGCGGGCCCCCCCCCACAGGACAGAGAATCCGGGTAGTTAGGGGCGTGGCCAGCTCCCTTATAAAAGGGGTGGCCACGAGGCAGCCGAGCTGCCATTTTGCCTCAGCGACGGAGCGGAGAAGTTTTTTCCCCTGCGTCTCCGTCGCTCGTTAGCTTACCGGGAAGCCTTTTGGTGGCGATTCTGCCTGGCTGGCTTCCCTTTTTTGCTGCAGGAGAGATGCCTTCGAAAAAGAAGGCGGCTTCGAGTTCAGCTCGGGCTGTTAGGAGGCGCAACCCAGGTCGGAGGACCGTGGTGCCGCCTCCTCAGCAGCCACCTTTGCCACCCCCGGCCGGGGCTGGTGGAATGGGGTCTATTGCCCCTTGGCCCGATCAGAGCGCGGGCGCGGAGGGCGCTCCGGCCCGCGGCCCGCGAGCGGCGGACACCGCTCCTCCTCCTGCCCACTCCGTCGGGCCTATTTCTTTTGGGCCGCAGCCTCTCCCGGGGCCCTCTAGCCTTGGGGGGTGGCCCGGCTCCCTGCCTTGGCAGGTTTCTTCACCAGCCCTACCGGGCTTTGGCGCTGGCCAATGGCCATATATGGGCCCTGGGGCACAGGGACCTGTCCCCATGCCAGGATCAGGCGGGCCGGCCGGCCCTTTGCCCATGGTCAACGTGGACACCTTACTGGCCCGCATTGCGGCCCTGGAGGCGTCCTTGGCCCGAGCCAGTCAGGTAGGCGCCCCCTTCGGGGTACCTTTGGAGGCGCTGTCGGCAGCAGGACAACAGCCGGCGGGGAGGGTTGAGCTGCTGCAGGCGGGTGGCGCGGCTCCGGCCACTGCCTCGCAGCTCCCCAGCCAGCAACCTGGTGCGGGTCAAGCCCCGGTGATGAGCTCTACTTCGGTCGTGAGCTCCGACGCCCCCAGTGGGCCAGAACCCCCAGTGGGGGCGGCCCGCGGGGGTGCAGCATGTGAGTATACGGTGCAAGCAAGTACATCTACACACATTCCCAACATAGGGGGGGCCTTTCAGTGGCCTTGGCCTCGCGCGGGTGGTGCGGGGGCCACGCTGTTGGCGACCCACCCGGCGACAACGACTGCCACCATGCCCACTGGGGTGGGCCTCGGTCCTTATACTGCGGGGAATGTCCTGGGGGTGGCAGGGTTAGCTCAGGCCCCTTTTAATAGGCCGGCTGTCCCCTTTTCGGCTTTGCCAACGGCAGGGTATTCCTTGCCATTGGGTGATCACTTGGCACAGGCTACCAGAGAAAAGATATGGGGAGGGGAGTACGTAGATATCTTCTCACTCCTGAACAGAGAGCCCACCAAGGAGGAAAGGGAGGGTCAGGACGAGAAGGATAAGGAGCAGGCACGCCGCCGTAAGCCGCCGCGTACCTGGGCCAACTGGCTCCCTGCTTATTTAATATACATGGCGGTGTACTTGAGGGCGCGGCCGGATTTAGCTATTCCCATGGTCCAATATTTGGACAACATATATAGGGCAATGGTTGATTTCCCGGGCCCCTCATGGCTAGCCTATGATGAGGAATTCCGTATGAGGATTCCCCTCCACCCGGAGATGAGATGGGACGAGCCGTGCCAGAGACTGTGGCTATTGTATATGACACCCACACGCCCTGCCCCGGGGGATAGATACCATTGTGGACATGCGGTCCAGCGAGCGGCTCCAGCGCAGGTTACCCGCCAACCGGCGGGGCAGGGGGTTCCAGCCCGCCTGCTGTGCTGGACTTTCTCGTCAAATGGTTCCTGCAATCGAAAGAACTGCAGGTATAAGCATGAGTGTCCCACATGTTCTGGTCCCCACGCAGCCTCTGCTTGTCCCAAGCCTGGGGGGGCGCGAGGCAGAGGGAGGGGTGGGCAGTGGGCTGGCAAGGCTGCCACGGATGGAGCTAGTTCTCCAAAAGGCCCCCTCCCCAATTAAGGTGTACATGCTGGAGCGCTGGCTCGCATCGTACCCGAAGGGGGAGGACAGGGAGTATCTCCTTCAAGGTTTTAAGCAGGGATTTCGTATCCCTTTTATGGGTGACAGGTCCCCTCAGGATGCTCCCAACCTTTTATCCCTCAGGGGAAGGGAGGAGGTGGCTGCGGCCAGCATTAAAAAGGAGTTAGACGCGGGCAGGGTCGCTGGACCTTTCCCCGCACCCCCGTTTCCCAATCTTAAGGTCTCGCCATTGGGTTTGGTTCCCAAAAAGTCCCTAGGGGAGTTTCGCCTTATTCATCATTTGTCCTACCCAGCAGGCCGATCGGTCAACGATGCTATACCTGATGACCTTTGTTCGGTCAGGTATACATCGTTTGACCATGCGCTGCGCATGGTGCGCTCGTGTGGCCCGGGTGCCCTGCTGGCCAAGTGCGACATTAAGTCAGCTTTTCGCCTCTTGCCGGTGCACCCGGGCGACTTTGAATTGCTGGGTTTTAAATTTAAAGGGGAATATTATTTTGATAAGGCCATGCCTTTTGGCTGCTCCATATCATGCTCGGCTTTCGAGCGTTTTAGTACCTTCCTAGAGTGGGCTTTTGTCCGCAGGTCAGGGTCCCGGTCTGTAGCCCATTACCTGGATGATTTTCTATTCGGGGGTGAACGGGGCTGGGACACGTGCGCACGTCTCCTCAATACATTTCAGACGCTAATGCAGGAACTTGGTGTCCCTTTAGCGCCCGAAAAGACCGAGGGCCCATCGACCAAGTTAGTATTCCTGGGGGTTGAGATTGACACAGTAGCGCAGGCTTCTAGGTTGCCGGGTGATAAGGTGTCCAGGATAGTGACCCTTATCTCCGAATTGCTGGCCAAGCGTAAGGCATCCCTGAGGGAACTGCAGGTGCTACATGGGCACCTTAATTTTGCTTGCAGGGTGGTCGCACCGGGCAGGGCTTTTGCCCGGCGCTTATGTGGCGCCATGGCAGGGTTATCCAGGCCCCACCACAGAGTCAGGCTCACCCGGGGTATCAGGGCAGACATGTTCGTCTGGTTGCAATTCCTGAGGGAGTTTAACGGGGTTTCATTTTGGAGGTCTGACCTCCTGGCATCCCCCAATTTCCAGATCCAGTCTGATGCCTCAGGATCCCTGGGTTATGGGATGTACTTCAATGGGAAGTGGGCCTATGGTGGGTGGCCACCGGCATGGGCAGGCACAGGTCGCCTGCGGGATCTCACATACCTGGAATTTTTTCCCATTCTGGGGGCTTTGATGCTATGGGGCGAACAGTGGGCTAATTCAGTGGTGCATTTCTGGTGCGACAATGCTGCCGTTGTACACATTGTCAATGCACAGACTTCTAAATCGCCCAGGGTTATGGATCTAGTGCGCCATTTTGTACTGCGCTGCCTGCGCCTCAACGTCTTGTTCAGGGCCAGGCATGTCCCAGGGGTTAATAACGATATTGCTGACGCTTTGTCCTGCCTGCAGATCTCCCGGTTCCGCGCCTTGGCCCCGGATGCGGAGGAATTTCCCTCGCCACTCCCGGACGAGATGTGGACTATTGGCAAGGAGAGGTGAACCGGGCGATTGGCCTGTCACTAGCGCCACGCACGCGTAAGGCGTATCAACAAGCATTCAATTCGTACAGGGTTTTTGTTACTCAATTTCACTTGCCAGAGACCTGGCCTATCCCGGTCGACCATGTTCTGCGGTTCATGGTTCACCTGCATGCACAGGGCCTCGCACCTCGCACCATAGCATCCAAGCTCTCGGCGTTGGCTTTTATGGCCAAAGTAGGGGGTCATGTGGATACCACCTCTGACTTCCGTGTGAGACACGTTTTGGAGGGGTGGGTGCGCGAGCGCGGGCGTTGCCTGGACGACCGGCACCCTATTTCCCCAGGGGTTCTTACCCAGTTGGCCCGGGGCTGGCCAGGCCTCTGTTTTGATCATTATGAGGCAGCCCTTTTTCATGCAGCCACAACGGTGGCATTTTTTGGAGCGCTCCGCGTCAGCGAACTCGTGATGCTGTCTAAGGCGGATGCAAGTGGTAGGGCACTGGAACTCGAAGATGTCTATGTTGCCAAAGACTGGGCCCAGTTGAGGATCCGCTCCTCTAAAACAGATCAGCATGGCGTAGGCAGTGGAGTGAGACTGCTACGTTGTTCTTTGGCAGACATCTGTCCGGTTGGTGCCCTACAGGAGTACCTGGCACTGCGTGGCATGCACCACGGCCCGTTTTTCTGTCACCAAGATGGGTCTCCCCTTACTAAATTTCAGTTTTGGAAGGTGACAGCCAGAGCCCTCACCAGGGTGGGCCTACCAGGTGCCCGTTATGGCACACATTCGTTCCGTATTGGTGCAGCCTCTACAGCAGCTGCTTTTGGGTACTCTGGGGCTGACATCCGCAGCATGGGGAGGTGGGGCTCACAATGTTTTCAGTTTTATGTGCGCCCACTCCCGCCATGAGTACCAATCCAGTCACCTTACCTCCCTTTTTCTCAATTTTCTTACAGACCCTGGGTGTCGTATTACACCGGTGACAGTATGGCTGGTGGGCCACAGCTATGTGCACAGGGCAGCGCGTTACGCTGCGGCGACAGAGTGGGGACCCCGACTGGGACTGGGTGACCACGCCAGTCTCGCATGGCATGGTAAGCCGGGGATGTTATGGCAGGAGCTGCGGCCTTTCCTTTTTTCTGGCCTGGGGGCTGACCCGCCTGACATTCTAATCATCCACCTGGGGGGCAATGATTTGGGCCAGGTCACCGGCTTATCGCTCAAGCATGCGATTTGCGAGGAACTCGCCTACTTGCATTATGTCTGGCCTGCCACAACCCTGGTTTGGTCGGACATTGTTCCGCGCCATTCTTACAGAGGGGGCGTTAACCTCCTGGCTCTTGACCGCGCTAGGCGCGCGGTCAATAAGGCAGTGGCGCGGTTTCTTGCCACCAGGGCTTGGGGGCGGGTTAGTCATCACCCCGATATTAGTCTACAAAATTATGACCTGTATGCAGGGGATGGGGTCCATCTGTCGCGAGGAGGTATGGACCTCCTGTTGGGTGATTGGCGAGCAGGCCTGTTGACCGAGCTGACGGTCTGGGGGGGGCGTCAGGTCTTCTGTGAAGCCCCTCCGTGTGGCGGGTAGCACTGGTAAGGTAAACAGTATGACCCACAAGTATCCGGCAGGTTCGCAATTGACTGGACAACACTAGACAGGAATAAATTAGTTAAACGTTGTCCGGTCAACGACGAATCAGGCGATGGGGTGATGACGATTGCTAACCAGCATGCATCACCCCTGTGATTTCACGGATACGCGTCAGAGGGTGGGGTCATGAGTTAGTTATTGACTACGGTCAACAATTTGTTTGTTGTTAACAAACAAATTGATACAAATTGATACATTGTAACCAATTGCCGTTGGCAATTTTGGGGTGGTACCTTACCAGTGTTACTTCGGCCTGCTTGCCTTAGGAATTATGATTGGTCGTTTTACCAATACAAATTTATAATTCGGACTAGGGCATTGAATCAATAAATGTGGCCCTTTGCTGTTATCCACTTTCAATGTTGTCTGTGTCCGTTATTGGGGGGGTGCGCCTGCAAAGGGGCTGGTGAGTAAAATATATATAATGATAAATAAGGAAGGTAATCCACAGGAGCTGAAAGCAAGATGGGAACAGGATCTTGGGATAAAGATTGAGGATCAAAATTGGAAAAATAAATGGAAGAAAAGAATTATGAGAACTTTATCGATTAGAGTAAAGGAGCATAATTACAAAATGTTGTTGAGATGGTATTTGACACCGGTGAGATTGCATCAGATAGATTTAAAAAATGATAAAATGTGTTGGCGTTGTAAGAGCGCATTGGGTACATATGAACATATGTGGTGGAGTTGTAAGGTGGTAAAGGATTTTTGGGAAGGCATTGAGAATGAGATAAAGGAAATTATGGGAACAAAAATCAAACTGAGTGCAAATACCATCATGTTGACAGATGTGGAAGATATAAATTTAAGTAAAGATAAAAAAAGCATTGCTTGAAATAATGCTGACAACGGGTAGATTGTGTATTGCGAGAAAATGGAAAAATGATGTGATTATAAAAATTGAGGAATGGTACAAGGAAATGTGGGAATTAGCATTGAATGATAAGTTAACATATGAGGTAACTATGAAAAAGGGGATTATTAAAGAAAATAGATTCTGGAAGATTTGGAAAACCTTTGTGGATTACTCTTTGAAGGGAGAAGAGCTGAATAGACCTGCACCCGCTCACAAAGGTTTTTGGGAATGATTTCATAATGTTACTCCGTGCTCTCCAGGGCAATATATATAACACAGGGTGGTTAGTCTTTTTGTTTTAGTTTTAGTTTTTGTCTAAACTTGTTATTTTTAAAACGTAGTTATGTCATTTCTGTATTGATATTATGAAGTAGAAGGGTGACTTGGTGGATATATGATATATTAGAGATTATGAAATGTACACATAGATGGTGAAAATTTAAAAATTTAGATTTGGAAAAATTATAAATGACATTGATAAAAATTTAGTACCAAGGAGAGAAATGGAAGGGGGAAGTAATATAAAATCGAGTCACAACTGAAATATAGTGTTTTTATTGGACGTGAATTTGATGTATGTCTTTACATATTGTATTTTTGTTAAAATTTAATAAAAATTATTTTTTAAAAAAGTTGTTTATTAGAGACAGGATTTTCAGATTTCCTGGGATATAAATACCACTATTTTCCATTATTGGAATTCTACCTTACAAGTGGGCTCCTTGCAAAAAACTGAATGTGATGCCCTGGAGTAAA
Organism: Bradypodion ventrale; assembly: GCA_035047345.1. Taxonomy (NCBI): domain Eukaryota; kingdom Metazoa; phylum Chordata; class Lepidosauria; order Squamata; family Chamaeleonidae; genus Bradypodion; species Bradypodion ventrale. The sequence goes on along the minus strand of JAWDJE010000001.1, from coordinate 107,904,728 downwards.
GGTAAAGGTCGCACTTGCTCAAAAGCCACTCTGGAGTTTAATGCTCATCTCTGGTTATAGCTAAAGAGCCAACACTGTCTGCATTTGCAGACATTTCCAAGGACATGTGGCAGGCATGACTAGACATCGGAGTGCACAGGATGCTGTTTACTTTGCCACTGAAGTGGTACCTATTTATCTATTTGCAATTTCTTGCTTTTGAACTGCTAGGTTGGTAGGATCTGGGACAGAAACAGGAGCTCACTCTGTCATGCAGTACTTGGGTCTCAAACTGCTGACCTGCTGACTTTCCAATTGTTAAGCTCAGCGTCTTAACCATTAAGCCATTGCATCCCCAGGGGAGATAGCCTCAATAAGAAGGCTTTGAGGTTTTAATTAGGCCTAGCCCTGACTAAACTTCCTGTTCCTCCCGCAGGAGGGTCTTTTAATATCACAAGTCATTTAATTTCATACTTCTGTAAAATATCAGCAAGGTAGGTAGAAATCACAGGATGTAGAAATATGGTATGTATAGTCCAGATAATCCAAAAATGCAAACTATTTATTAATGACCATAATAGCAAGGACATCCAGGGATTGAAAAAACAAACAGCTGATTGAGAACCAGATGCTTTTAGATAGCGTCTCAGACCACAGTGCTAATAGTTCAAGAGATAAGATGCCAACAACTGAAAGCAACAGTCTCAGGTCTGAGATCCTTCTTTGGTATCTTCCAATAACCTTCTATAAGTCACAGCCAATAGGACCATCTCAAAAGGCATGGCACCAACTGCCCACCTGCCACCAAAGCTGTAATTCTGACTTTTGCAGAGGCTGTTGCTTTTTTGAAGCTAAGAAACCAATTTAAATACTACCTTGCAATAGCCTTCATTTCTGGAGTTTCACATCTGGCCTAGACACAGAAGAATCATTTGAGTTAGGTTCCTGATCTCAAGATAAAACCATGGTAATGCTTCAGACAAAAATGTCACATTGTCCACTGAGGAGATGAAATGCACAGTCTTGTACTGTGGAACCATGCAGCTTTTTCGACCTTTTATTTTGCTAAATTAAATCAAGCGGCTAGAAACCCCAAGAGTCTTCTAGCAAATGCTTTCTTTAATAATTCACACTTCAATTCAAAAAACTTGCATTTGTATGCAGAGACCATGTGCTTATTGTCAGCTGTTGATCTTAGAAACAAAAATGATGTTCCAGTAGTCTGAGCATAAAGTTAGAAGGCAGAAACCTTGAACCTCAATCCAAGGTAAAGTCAGTGGTAGGCATCAGCAGGTTCGTACCAGTTCACCAGAACCAGTAGCAGAAATTCTGGCTGGCCCTGCCCATCCAAGTTTTGAAATAAAGTAGTCCTAATTCGGGTGCAACGCAGGGTTTTCCCCCTGGTCACGCCCACCATATCACGCCCACAGTGTAGTAGTAAAAAAAAATTGAGCCCACCACTGGGTAAAGTGCATGTATTATATATGTATTTCATGTATATCCCAACTTTCGCCCAAATAAAGAACTCATGGTAGCCTAGATAAAATTTGATCAACTATCAAAACAGAAAATAAGCTGTTATAAGTCCAATTTGGAAGCAGAAGCATCAGCTAAAAGCAAGGCTATCGAGAAGAGTAAAGCCTTCAGCTAATAAAAAGTCCCATACTCAGTAATGGGTCAACTGTTAGAAGCTTACCTAATGAAAATGTATTTACTTACTATCAGTGAAAGTGCAAATGGAGGGCCGTGTTCTTGCCTCCAAGAAAGTTCTATCTTGCATCTTCCACCCCAAAATATATTCTGCAATGTTGTTGGGATGAAGAGAAATACTTATGTGGAAGATCTCAAAGTCCAGGTGTTACTTTAAAACCCCAAATCCAATTGATAGCTAACAAGATGGTTCCGATTCTTGGCAAGTGCAAGGAATAAAATTTAGCCTAGATGGAGAAATGTCTACAGGGTGGTTTATACAGTGGTACCTCCAGTGATGGGCATCAGCAGGTTCGCACCAGTTTGCCAGAACCGGTAGCAGTTATTCCGGCTGGTCCCGCCCATCCAAGTTTTGAACTAAAGTAGTCCTAATTCAGGTGCAACATAGGGCTTTTCCCCTGGCCACGCCCACCATAACACGCCCACAGTGGGGCAGTAGAATTTTTGGGAGCCCACTACGGTACCTCGCTTAAAGAGCATAATGCATTCCACAGGATTGCTCTTTAAGCGAGTTTGCTCTTTAAGCGAAACACCATTGTAAGTGACCAATTGTGACTTCTGGGGGAGGTGCGAACCCCGATTTAGTTGTTAAGCGAGTTATTGGTTGGTTTTAGTTGTTAAGCGAGACGACCATTCAGAGAACATTCTACTCTTTAAGCGAGTTAGTCTCTAAGCGAGGCGCTCTTTATGAGAGGTACTATAAACAGTATCTGTATACATGTCTACAGGAAACCCTCTTATAAGAAATGTCTACAGGGTGATTTATATACAGTATCTGTATAAATGTCTACAGTATACCCTCTATGAGCTCACTAATATTCATGCTTGTTGTAAAACAGCTATGTGTTTGGGTGAAGAGAGTTCTTCTACTGGTATTACATCAGAAAACTTAAAATACATTTAGAATCAACAGTGAAAGCAATCGATCAACATCAGATTAGCTCTTACAAATAAAAGGGATCACATTGCATTCAGCAAAGTGAAGAGTGTGTGTGTGTGAGAGAGAGAGAGAGAGAGAGAGAGATTCCTGTCAAGTGCAGCTCCGGAGATTACGGGACCTGCGCAGAACGTTTCTGCGCAGGTCCATTCTACGCATGCGTAGAAGGCTTTTATGCATGCGTAGAACGAACCTGCGCAGAACGTTTCTGTGCAGGTCTGTTCTATGTATGCGTAGAAGGCTTTTACGCATGCATAGAACGGACCTGCGCAGAACCTGTGCAGCTCACTTCTACGCGTGCGTAGAAGGCTTTTATGCATGCGTAGAAGGCTTTTCTGCATCCCCTTCTGCACAGAAGCCTTCTACGCATGCGTAAAAGCCTTCTACGTATGCATAAAAGCCTTCTATACATGCGTAGAAATGACCTGCACAGAAGGTATGCACAGTAACTCACACACACACCCCGCTGCCAAATTACAGGGTAGCGGCAGCTCCAGGCGGGAAATGGCGAAAATCGGCGTGAAAATACGGGAAATCCTGGCCAATCCGGGATACTTGACAGGTATGGTGTGTGTGTATGTGTGTGTGTGTGAGAGAGAGAGACCATTGTCCTCCAATTAGAAAATTGTTCCATGGCCTTGGGACAACTGAAGAAAAGGCCATGTTTTGCCTTTGTTCCTGTTTCCATTTTCCTATGTGTGAAGAGTCTCAGCAAAACCAACAGCAACTCTTGAGTGAGAGATGATGACAATGTGGAAAGAAAATTATCTCTGTGAAGGAACATAATTCAGGAAGGGGGTTGGGGGTCATTCTCTACCAAACCAGCTCTGGAGGCTGATTGATGATCAGTGTGCTTACTCCCTCTCAGTGCAAATGGACAATACTTCTTCCAAGCAATACTACCTGCAGATACACAGTCAGCTCATACCAGCTGCTTTGCTAAGCACCAACAGTCCTTTGGTGACAGAGAGTTTAATCCAAGTTCAGAAAATTTTAGACTAGGGCACCAGCTCAAAATGACAATGGGTTAAAAAAATTCTCATAGGAAATTAAACAGCCAGAGACCTTCCTCAAACATGGAGTGATGGGAAATGTTACTTAGCAAAGTAAAAGCTTGCTGGTATACTTAGTGGGTTCCTTCCTTGCAGCAGAAGGAGCCTGTTAGCTTTCTTAGAACTTCTAGGATAATAGAGTAAAATATAGTTATTCTTAGCACACTTCATGTGAAGATACATGGTACCTGTATTATGATTATTATAACACGCTCTACATGGGGCTGCCCTTGACGACCATTCGGAGGCTGCAGCTGGTCCAGAATGCGGCGGCCCGGGTAGTGATGGGGTGCAGGCATTATGTCCATGCCTCACCTCTGCTCCAGAAGCTGCACTGGTTACCAGTTTGTCTCCGGGTGCAAATAAAGGTGCTGGTAATGACCTTTAAAGCCCTTAATGTTAGTGGGACAGGATACCTAAGAGACCACATCACCCCAAGAACGTCTGTCCGTCCAACCAGAGCAGACCAGAGGGGCTCTCTAATTGTACCATCAGCTAGAGCGGCCCGCCTCTCTAGCACAAGGAGAAGGGCCTTCTCCGTGTCCGCCCCAACCCTGTGGAACCTCCTGCCAGCAGACCTACGGCTACAGACAGAATTGCTGCCCTTTAGGAAAGGGTTGAAAACCTGGCTGGCAGGGCAAGTTTGGGGGGCCGATGGGGTGCTGACTACCGCTTGTTGGCTCTGTTACAACTATATGTCCATGTTAGAACTATACGTCCCTTTTATTGTTGGGTAGAAAGGGAGGGCCTTTTAAATTCAGGGTGGTGTTAAATAGTTTTTATTGAATTTTTAAAGGGGATTTTTATAATATTATGCTGTTGGATTGGGGCCGTGAAGCGGCCCTTAGGGTCCCGGAGGAGACTGGTCAAAGAACAACACGAGACAAGATGGAGCGAAGACCAGTGGTTTATTGAGGGAAAATCATCATCATATATAGGAATTCAAGGCAGCGTGTGATAGAATCGTCATCTGACAGAAAATCACATCACCCATTTACCCGGGTTAATTGGGAACTTCTCTTGGGGAAGTTAATTAACTAAGGCAAATACTGACAGGGGAAATCCATTGTTCGTGGCTTGCTCAAGAGTAAACATGGCCACTATTTGCACTAAGGCTTGGGCTGATCTGCAAGTGTGGAATTACCTAATTCCTAACGTGAGTTAGTTATTCAACTTCCTCCTGCAGCACTGCCGGTCAGGTCAGATATGGGTGAATCAATCTTATGACTATTAATCCGCTCCCCAATTTCTGCACTCACACAGGTCAGTGACCAGGGGTCTTCCTCATCCGGTGTAACCTCTGTCAGGGACAGTTATGCCAATTGTGCTCGCGGATACCACATTATGTGTAAGTGCACTGCCCTGAGTTGTCCTAGGGCAAGAGGGCAGGATACAAATCCAAATAAATAAATAAATGGTTTTTAAATGGTCTATTTTGATGCTAATTTAGCTGTCGATTTATATGAAATTTATTTCATGTCCCCAGTTCTTCATGTTTTACTTGTGCATTTCATTGCAGTGTAATTGCACAGGTACACTGACAATACTATATAGTAGTATAAAAATCAATACATTAATATTATTTTTTTATCTCATTTTAATATTATATTAGGGTTTTTCTAAAAAGTGCTTGGGAAAATTGTTAACAAAATCCTACTAGGTGGAAATCATGTCAGTATTCCTGAACCATTGTATTGTTAAGTGGATTGGAAATGCTGCTTTAAAACTGAAATCATAGTTTGACTAAAGAGAATTCAAGTTGAGGTCATGCAATGGTCAAGTTGCATTCACTGTTATGAACTGTTGCTACCAATGATGTTTAAAAGCACATTCACTAAATCCATGTATATTACAAATCTGGAGGGAGACTTCACATATCCAGAATGGATGGAAAACAAAGAGCTAAATGGATTAGTCAAAGACAAAAGGCAAAAGTTGACAAAATGTGATTCAACCTGGAAAAATTCAACCTAATCCATTTAAAATGAAATAGTCTGGAACACATCTAGTTAACGAGGCAAAAATAATTAGAGAACAGTCTTCATTACTCCCCCCCCCCCCCCCATCAGAATGACTGGATAACAGCAACAGATGCAAGATTGTATAGCAACTAGTATTGATAACAGACACTTTCAAAATATTTCTTTGTGAACCAGCTTGCCATAAAATTTGTCTAACATTTATTCAGTGGGAAAATGTATCTTAAATGTATCCTCATGTCATAAAACCTCTCTATGATTTTGCCCTACTTTTTCCTTCCACTTAAATCAGTAGATTTGTGAGAGCCCTCTTCGTATATTTTGGTCACACAAACGGAGAGCTAGAAATACAAATTGTTTCATGGTTGCACCGCTAGTGTGAACCCAGTTGTTCCCAAACTTGAGGAACCTTACAAGGGCAGAAGAAAAATCTATGTTCAATGCATGGTTGGGGGAAGGGGAAGGTAGATAAGGTCAGGGCCATTATCTTTCCTTTTCTCCCTCCAAAAAAGAAGAAATTTGATTATGGAAATTTTACATCTCTAGTCAGGGGCCTCACATGTCCTTGTTGTAGTAGAATCTTTTACAGATGAAAAAGAGTTATGTCGTTGTTTCTGATCTTGTTACACAAACCTCCCCCAATCTGATTTTCTTCAGATGCGAACTTTAGCTTCCACTATTCCTATGCTGGCTGAGAATAATAGGAGTTGTAGTCTTACACATACAGAGGACACCAGGTTTAGATGTATAAACTTTTCACCTCTTCCTCTTTCTTTTGGTTTAGCTGCCGTCAGCAGTGAGTAAATTTATTAATTCCTGACAGGCACACTTTTTTTTAACAAAATCATTTTCTTTTAATTGACAAACATATGTATTCTTGCAAAACTAGAGCAATGCTGCAATCTCCCAAACATGTTAAACTCGCTATTCTTTTAATGGCTGCCTCGTTTTTACATAATATTGTGTAATTTTGTGTCAGTGATTACTCTGGGTTGAAAGGAATTTTGCTGGAGAAACTCTGCTCAGGGGATGCCCGAATGAGGCTCCTTTCATGTCCCCAAGTGCAGCTCTCGGGTATCGAAACGTGACCTTCCAGTCTCCAGCTCAGTGTCTTAACCAATAAGCCACTGGGGGAGCTGTGTTTTTATAGATAATTAAAAGCATTCAACCACTTGAGCTCAATAGTAGAAAGAATGTGTACTTTGTCCAGCAAAGGGCTTAATCTCTGTGACTGAAAAAGTAATTTATGAACTTGTCCTTTGCTGACTTAAATTTTTCTGATACAAAAGGGCAGTGCGATAAAACTCAATCTAATAACATGGAAATTGTTACAAAAACATAATATTAAGCCTGCTTTATCCCTGACAAAGTTCCTATAGAGATGTCTCCTGCAAAGCTTTTCATCATGTATGAGAGACACTTTCACACAAGAACTTTACTAAGTATAAGTCTCAGGATGATAGATATCCATGATCAATCTTCTCAGTTACTTTTCATTTGTTAAAATTTTATTTGAAAATAACCGTGAATATTTTCATTTGACTAGGAAGAGTACTACCAAGCCAGCTTTCAGCCATCTGATTTTTCCTACCCAAAAGAAAAATGTAACATTTCCCCCTTTGAAATTGGTTTTGTTTGTTTTGGTCCACTTCTCCAATATGATTTCCTTGAACCATGATTATGTTTTACGTACCAGGGGTGCACAAACTTTTCAGGCTGTGAAAAATGAGATAGATTTTAGGCTACCAGTTTTTCTGATTAAACCAGGGGTGCCCAACTATTGCCCATGGGCCAGATCTCGCCCCCAACACCAAGTCATCCATCCCATGCTGCCCTCATCTCTCCTGGAAGCGGAAGTAAAATGCACCCATTCGGGTGCATTTTACTTCTGCTTCCAGGAGCGATGAGGGCAGTGCAGGCCAGATGAATTGGTGTTGGGGGCCAGATCCAGCCCATGGGCCATAGTTTGGGCAACCCTGCTTTAGAAGATTGTTCCAGTATTTCTACCTTCTCTCCTTCACCCTTTAGTATTTGTTCACCCTCTCCACACTTCCTTATTTCTCCTCTTGCTCTGAGTGTAGCAGAAAGCCTTCCTTTTTTATTACTGTATTTTCAAGCTACCTTGCAAATCTGAGCTCATTCTGTGGTCATTCATTACTTTCCCCTTATAAATATTGGCTACTCATTTATATTTCCTTGGTGATTTGACCAGAAACCATAGAACAATATTTTCTTCTCGTACAGTTGCAATTCTCATACAAATTTCCATTACTTCATTCCATTCACATTTTTCTAATGTCTACTTTTTAGTCATGTTTCCCAACAATATGTTTGTGTTCTGAGCATTTGGCTCTGCTCTAATGCTCTATAATGAAAATATAATTGCTGTGCACAATGTAACAGCTGGAATTAACTGTGTTTTTTTTAATACAAGCTACATGAGCAGCAGAAATGCTATGTATTACCTATGTATACTGCCCTACAGTATTTTCAACTGTTTATAAACTGATTCAAGAACATATTCCCAGAACTCAGGAAGTGATATAATTGTCATCCTTACTCTGTAGGCCAGAGACTTGATATTGCTACTTGTCTTGGGAAGTATTAACACAATTTTGATTGCTGCTGTTATAACTAGATTGAGAAGAGTCCTTTCCTGCTCCCCGCCCCCCAGTTCTTCTTTCCCACTGTCAGATTCTGGTAATTGTGAGTTGTTATTATTATTATTATTATTATTATTATTATTATTATTATTATTATTATTATTATTATTATTATTATTATTATTATTATTATTATATAGAAGCCACAGCAAACAAGATAACAATGCTGGATTTTGTATCATAAATCACTAGTCAAACACTTCCCAAGCATCTAGGACTACCGGTACATGATGTATCGGCAAATTATGCAGGCAGATCCCAGTAAGGTAGCCTTCTGCAGCTGACTGATGGTGATTTTGTCAACTCCAATTGTTTCTAAATGTTTGCCTAGATCTTTAGACACAGCGCCCAGTGTGCCAATTACCACTGGGACCACCTGTACACCAGAGTTTCTGCAGTTCAATTTTTAGTTCCTGATATCGGATGGTTTTTTCAAGTTGTTTCTCATTGATTCTGCTGTTGCCAGGTATGGCAATGTCAATGATCCACACTTTTTTTCTTTTCCACAATGGTGATATCTGGGATATTGTGTTCCAAAACCATATCAGTTTGCATTTGGAAATCCCACAATACTTTTACATGTTCATTTTCAATCTCTTTTTCAGGCTTATGTTCCCACCAGTTCTTTACTACAGGCAGATGGTAGTTCTGACATAAATTCCAGTGAATCATCTGGGCAACTGTGTTATGGCGCTGTTTATAATCAGTCTGAGCTATTTTCTTGCAACAGCTCAGCATATGATCAATGGTTTTGTCCGCTTCTTTGCAAAGTCTGCATTTGGGGTCATCAGCTGATTTTTCTATTCTAGCCTTAATTGCATTTGTTCTAATGGCTTGTTCTTGAGGTACAAGAGATTATTATTATTATTATTATTATTATTATTATTATTATTATTATTATTATTATTATTATTATTATTATTATTATTATTATTATTATTATTATTATTATTATTCATCGTTATCGTTATTATTGGATTTGTATGCTACCCACTCAGCAACACAACACCGGTCAGCTCACAGAACAATACATCATCTAATACACATTATATATATCATATCAGGAAATATACATATCACAATACTGTACAATAAAATACAATAAATAACTCACAACATCATATAAATCACAACATCATAAATCACAACCATTATAAAACATTGAAAAAAATTCTTAAGCAAATGTTATTGAACAGCATCACTTCGTGTTAGTTGTCCAAACATTGAACCTAATCTGATCAGGTTACTGTTGCTTAGTAAACTGTAGCAAACTGATTTAAAACAGTTATACTGTACTTTTACAATGACCAAATAGCAGAATAAATTGAAAGTTGGCACCTCAGTCTCTTGTGAATTTCCATAGACTTGCTGAAACTGCTACTGTATTTTTAAAAAAACCAGTCAAGAACATAACTCATTTTGGTTATCAGTGTGGAGTTTATGTGATTAGCTTACTTTGGTCTATGACACCGTTGTGTGATACATTTCTTACACACTTCCTTTCCCATCTAATTCTTGGGTTTTTAATGTTCAGGTATCACTGGAAAGGAATCTGCAACCATGCCTGGTTGTCTCAGTAGACTGCAGTTAGCACACAACACAGTATGCGATCATGCTTCAAGAGTCTAACATTGACATGGCCCTAATATCAGTATAATAAGAACTGGAGCTGAGCACTGCTGCAGAATTGGTGACCCTCAAGGGTGGGGTGTTGAAGACCCCCATACCACAGCCCCCCAAGCCTGGAAAGCAACCACAGTAAGGCCAGTAAGGCCATTTTGAAGAGGTCCATGGCTGATGAAGCCAGTATATCAACACAGCTAGTATAAATTCATAGAAGGATGGAAAGGTGCTACTTGTTTCTTTAAAGATTTCTACTTGTAATGAAGGGTTTGAATTGAAGAGAAAGCTTCTGGACCAAAGGATAAAAGAAGTCAGTTAGATCTTAGGTTATGTTGTAGTAAGTTGCTCGGTAGGAGATTTCTTTAGTGCTGTGATAGCTCATTGGCTGGCCTTCCTACATTGAAGCTGGTGGACTCCTGCCTGTCCACCTCTGATTCATGGTGGCTTTATGAATTACTAGCCATTTACCTGGCCTTGCCCGGGTTTTTTTTTTAACATAGGCCAGCCTTTCCCATGGAAACCTCATGGGTTGTGTGTGGGTCACTCCTGCCTCCCTTCCTCCATCTCTCTCTTCCCTCACCCATCTCCTCTCTGCCTCCCTCACCCGTCCCTACCTGGGACTGTGACATCCCTTCCCCTGTCTCTCTCTTCCCTCACCCGTCCCGCTTCTCTGTTGACGGTCTGTCCTTATCCTTCCCATACATGTGTCCCCTTTGCATCCCTACCTGGGACTATGACATTAGCCAGCTCAATTACATCACGATGATGTCACAATCAGGTGACCTAAATGGGGCTATGACACGACTACCTTGGCCTTTGGAGAGGTACACTAGGACACACACCCTGGGGCACACCCTGGGACACACACACACACACACACACTCTTGTCGAGTATACTTCCCTTTGCAGATCAATTTAGGGACATACACCCCCCATGGGGCTTGGGAACCCCCCAATGTACCTCTCCAAAGGCCAAGGTAGGCATGTGGCAAGTCCTGGCAACATCCGTTCAGAGGTGTATGAGCCCATTGAGGACATACAAGACCTCACCTCTGTTATATATATATATAGATTAACATCCAAAATATCTTGTTGTTAATGATTCTGTTCAGCTCTTGCAAACTCAAGGCTGTGACTTCTTTTATTTAATCAGTCCACCTCTTGTTTGGTTTTCATCTTTCTATGTTTCCTAAGATGGTCCCAACATATAACTTTAGTTTTGTAATTTAGCTCTCTTGGCTGCACACCTTGTATCTATCACTCTCTGGAATTCTCACAGAGACTGACCTGGTATCTATTTTATTGTCTTTTTGTCAACTACTTTTGATCAACCACTTAAATGTTTTGGAATGTTGGCAGACATTAAGTGTAAGAAATAAATGACTGAGAAGATGAATATTGTGAGTCACAAACTTCTTCTTGAATAGATTTAGGTAAGCAACTCGTACTTCCATTTCTGTGTTATGATGAGGTACCTGGTTTTAATACAGCCTTTTCTAGTCCATCACTGTCAGAGTGATTTTTGTGGCGACACTCTACAGGAAAAATAGGCTTCAGAGTTCTTTGTATATTTTTCTCTTTTGCATGGAGAAAGATGGAGTCTTAGCTAAAAGTAGTATTTTCTATAAGTACCACAACGTGAATATGACATGAAAAAAGGGTTAAACTTCATTCCTCCCAAAAGCGTATGTACCACTCCAAATTATTCCTATCCCCAATCCCCTGCTATGGCAGCTTTTTACTAAATCTTAAAGAGAAAAGCAATCAGTACTCCACTATTCTACCTTCTGTATTGTCTAATATAGTTTCCACTAGTTTGTTTTTTGGGAATTGACGATTATCTGTTCCACATGAAGGATGTGCTTTGACAAGCCCTCCTTAATGAGGCTAAACATGCTCAGTATTTTGGAGCACAAAAGCCTCCCAAGCAATTTTTTGAAATGGAATTCTAATTGAAGAATTTTACTTAATTATTCTTAAGTCATGACTAATTAGGCTAGTTTCTATGCCAAGAAAGAGTTCCAATAAAGAAAGTTATTCCTGTGTTAGCACGATGACAATAAGTCTTTTAAACTTTAAAGTTACTATTGCTATCATATCAATGGAAAGGGGAAATTAATAATTTGACTCCCTTTTAACAAAACAAAAATACTGAACTTTGTTGTGCTCTGTAGACATACCTCCTATGAAGAGGACATGAGAACTGTTTCAGTTTTGTTTTACTTTAAATAATTACATTAAGTCTAATGATGCTCAGTCTTTTTTAAAAATAAAAAAAGCCAAGAGCAGAATTAAGCACATCAGACCCATTGTAGCCATTATTGAAAGCAATCATATATTCCCAGTGGCCAAAGCCTTTCCTGGCAGCAAGCTCTGTGCAGATTTATCATTAACATCTACTCCTAATACTCCTAAATAATTCAGCACTGCTTTCAGCCTTATGCCTTTGCTTGTCTACTGAGAAACCACTTTTGCTATTTACATTGCATCCAAATGGGAAATGTGGCAGATTTTCTTCCTTTTCTTCTTTGTCAAAATTCAAGCACATCATCCTCCCTTTCTATACATGGGTGCTCCCCCTCTTCCTCCTTCAAATCAGAAAAAATTGTATTTATTTAGATCTCTAAATTTAGAAAAAAAATATTTATCTACTCACAGTTAGGACCATGTGGTCTCATAGTCTCATGCAAATTCCCCTGTAATAATCCTAATGCAGGCAATCCTCCAATCAGAGGGCTAACCCTTCCCTGATACCTGATGCCAGCTTTTCTGGTAATGTAGGCCACTGAAGCAAATCCAAAGAGATTGCTTCAGAAGAGGGTGTAGCTACTAAGATTCATTTGGTCACTGTTCTCCTTTCCCCTTCCCCCCCCTTGCTTCCGTTCAGTAGGGGAGGATTTTAACATGTCTTTAGCTAAGACATTCCCAGCTGGACCGAGCATGTAAGCAAACACTCTTTAGAAGAAAGGAAGAACCCACCCTACAAAAAAAAAAGGGAACAACTTGCCCTAAGAAAAACAGACAAGGAACAAAGGTGCACATCCATGAAAGCATGAGGTGGCTCCTGAGTAACAGCTGGAAGAAATTTGGACACGCTGACCGGGGGAACTATGACTGGTTAACTAGTGAGCCAGGTGTGCCACTCCTGGAAACACGGCTTCAGGTCTGTATTTAATTCCACTTTGTGTTCTACTTCATGGAAGTTTGCTCCAACAGAATATGTGGGGTGGGCTGTAAGACTGCGTGTAAGACTGAAGGTCAGTTTTAATGGAATAGTGATTGTGGAATAACGTGGAATGTAAACACTAAAATAATGTTTCTTTTTGCTTGTTCTTTTTTCTCCATAGCACTTTTCATTTGTTCTACATTGAGAATGGAAGAAGTATTTGAAACTAAAAGTTAATTTCAAACCCGACACCAATTACAAACTTTAAAAAAATTTCTTTCTTCTATCATTTTCTTTTAAAATGTTTTTCAATTCCTACATACCTCCCTTTCTTTTCTCTTAATCAGGTCTCTAGTGCAGCCTCCTTCACAGATGTTTTAGAGTGACTGATAGCCACCACTGAATTTCTGTTTTTTAAAAAGAACACACATTATTTCATGGACTACTAGGAAAATGGCATTTCTGAATGTCCAGGAGAAATGGAGACATTGTATGTAATGAGACATACATAGAGAAAGAGAATTAAGGGACATTTACTCATACCACATATTAAAGTAACTTAATAATATTTTAAATCTAGAAAGTAGTATAATATTTTAAACTAGGAATGTGGATTCAAAATAATTTATATCTGTATGTATGCAATTAATTCCGGATTTGGCAGTGCAATCTTAGGCACATCTGCTAAGATGTAAGTCTCTCTGACTTATAAGATTATAACTAAAGATGTAAAAATAATGCATTTTTATCATTGTAGCATTCTCTGTATTTTAGCACATTATTCTGCATATCTGAACTATCCCTGATACAGTGCTGATTTCTGAGATGACACTCTGTAGATATGAAAGTTATCTGTGTGGGGATAAATCTGTGGTGGTAAATTATATATTCATATTTTATGATACTGTAATCATTCAACTTTGTAAACCAGATCTTGGTTAAAACATCATATCAAACCCCTTACAAATAATTCCTTTTATTGATTGAAACATCCTGCATTTTCTTTCATTGTAATTCTTACTTTAGCCTGATTGTGAATTCAAAGTAGAGTGAATTGCAGTTGTTCAAATTGTTTCCCCCCTCAAAAATGTGCTTAATATGGGAAGATCCCCCCCCCCACTGCTTTTCTTCTTTTATAAGAAGACTCATATGTTCATAACTATCTAATACTGAGCAGGCAAGACAATGAATGTGGAACATCTTTCAAGATAACCATATCATATATCTAAAATAATATCTATTTAACATTGAAAATACACTTTATCCGTTCATTAGCCTAGGGCCAAAATAGTATACTCAGATCATATCTGGAAGTGATGCACTTTTGACTCATGCAAGACTTCTGTCCTCACCCCGATTTCTTGTGTTCCAGTGTGCTTTGTTTTACTATTGGTAATCAGGGGTCAGCAGGGGCTTAATTTGAAAGACGAATCGCTGGAGGAAAAACATGGTAGTAACAGAATACACTGTACACAATCCCCTTTACAATAAATTATTTCTTTTAGGAAGAACTTAGAACAACATGTGAACCAACAATTTTTTTTAAAATTAGCTACTGTTTACTATTTAAAAGATGCACAAAACTAGAAAGCTTTGCCTTCTAACTTCTAAGTCATGCAATCCATCTTATTCCTTCACAAAAGAATTATATGTGATCAAATAAGTTTTTAGTTTGCTGATCTTTAGTGTTAAAAGATACCTGAAGTAAGAATGCTTTGCCTTCTAAAAATTATGGAAACATGCAACTCAACTCATTTGTTTAGAAAAATGATTAGCATCTTATTGAATATCCTCCCCCTTTCATTTACTAATCAGAACACACAGCAAGAAGGATGGGATTGCTAGATATAAAAAAGAACATTATAAAATGCCTACATTTGTTCCTTGGAATGGTATTTGAGTTAAAAAGCAGTCAATAGTTTTAAGAGAATTTCAAAGTAGTTGAAAATAGGTGGCTTTCTCATGAAATGGACAAGCAGTTGACAGCTATGGCCCTCTAGATGCAAGGCCACAGTGTCCCTTCTCTGTATAGGCAAGTTTCTTTTGTCCCCTGTTGCTTCTAGTTTTGATGATTTGTGAAACAATACAGAACTATACAAATTTTTAAAAATGAGATTAGTCAGATGGAGTATAACACACACAGAGATCTCATGGTTTCTGGACATTTGGGGGAAAATAAATTCCTTGTCCAGCCTCAATTGTCCCTACCAAAGGCAAAATTTTAAATAATCAGTAAGTTGGCCCACAATATAGGCTTCTTTACGTCCAAAGTACAGTATCTTCACAAAGATCCAACAACCCATAACAAAAGCATATACAACAAATGCTTCCACTGCTATGGTATTTGGAAATATCGATTCATGTCTGCCTTCCCTGATGAAATATGAAAACCAACAGATGGAAGGGCTACTTAAGAGTAATTTCAAGTGTATCCTATTTGTGATTATACCATTAGACTACAAATGGTACTCAAATCAATGAAAAACAAAAATCAGAGCTTTCCTTTAATTTCATTTTCCATATTACAGAATATTTGTTCTAATGGAATCAATATTTGCCTGCACGGTATTAAAAGACATAGTAAGATTTTGCTATAGTGCTGAATGTACATCGTGAAGATGCAATTAAGGCGCCGTAATCTTTAATTTAAGCCTTTGAAATCCCCTTGTCCCTCCTTAATCGCAATTTGCTGTTTAAATGAGTGGCCAAATGCATCCACCTAACAAACACAAAAGTTTCTTTAATACTGTACTGCACTTCTTGCATATTTGGTATAAAGGTGCGACATATGGCAAAAACAAATTATAAAACAAGGTTGGCAACCTGTAGCATCAAGGGCCATAAAATTCAATCCTTCCTCTACCACCCCTATAGACAATACAGTATACACTACAGAGAAAAATATGCCATCATATGAAATGTGTTTTGTTATATACATATGTAGGGAGAAGATTTGATTAGCTCTCCTCTCATATATAGTCAAGTACTGTGGTGGCTTAGTGGTTAAGATGCTGAACTTGATGACTGGAAGGTCGGCAGGTCAACAGTTTGAGACCTGAGTGTTGCATGATGGAGTGAGTTTCTGTCTCTGTCCCAGCTCCTGCCAACCTAGCAGTTCAAAAGCAAGAAATTGCAAGTAGATAAATAGGTACTACTTCAGTGGGAAGGTAAATAGCGTCAGATATGACTGGCTCTCAAGCAAGAGCGACCTTTACCATATACTGTAGTCATGGTGAAACAGACATGTTTGCATATCGCATATTTGATGTGGCTATGTGCACACATGTCTATGCTTTCATTTTGAAGTAGCCTTTGTACAGGGAAACCAGATGTTAGCCTGTCCAAGTAACATCTATTGAAGCCACAGGAAACACAAGTTGAACAGAATGCATGCAAATGTGGAGAAAATAATGCCAATCTTGTAGCATAGAGTTTCAGGGAGTCTTTTATGGGAGAGCAAGCAAGGCTGATACAACCAAACAACTTATGTATATATATTACTGGGCTTAGATTTATGAACTAAGGAGTATTATGCTGCCACAGATGACTCTCAGGAGAAAACTTTATACCATTCTTTAACCTGACTCTCTGTTTCTTCCCTTATCTCTTCACTGTCCTCTCTCATTCTGTTCACTCCATATATGCCTGTAAACAGTTCTGTCTTCCCATCTTCATGTCTTAAAACACTGATCCCACCCTTCGCATTGGCCACATATCAGCACTTACTTGTCTTTCCTCTATCTTATGCCACCAATTGGTTTGCCAGGCTTTGCTGTTTGATCCACTGTCCCTTGCTTTCTTTTGTGTGGCAATGTAGGGTTTCTTGCTGGCCAGTTTTTCACCACTGTGTAAAGATAGCAATAAATGATAGGAGGATGTAGATGAGGAAGAAGATGCATGCCCTTGAGAGAGAAACAAAAAAGATACAATACCATCGGTATAAGCAAAATAGCCTCCACATGACCTTTCTGAATGATGTTCAGTTATAGAGATTATGCAGTGAAATTCAGGGTATTAATTACATTCTGTAGGTCGAGTCTCAAGGTTATTGTTATGTTTGTGGATGCAGAGTCTCCTACCTGTTGTTGTTCAGTCACACAGTCGATTCCGACCCTTTGCGACCCTATGGACCATTGCCCTCCAGCCACCTGTCCTCCACCATCCTCCTAAGCCCGCCTAGCTCTGTGCCCACTGCGTCTACCACACCATCCATTCTGTACCAGTATGGGATCCCCCCCCATGACATATACAGTACTATACTAGCATCAGTTCTAACCAGGACTACAGGAAAAGAAGAAAGGGTTAAAGTCCCCCATCTTCTGCTAAAATCCTGATAATTATAAACACCTGTAGCTAATGTTGTTTACATAAAAATACTCATTTTAAAAGCCCCAATGGATGTAATGTTATTTTGTGCCTCTCCCCGGGATTTGCTCCACCTGGTCCCGGGGATGGGAGGCCAGGGGCCACCGGCGCATTTCCCCCTTCCATGCCCCAGAGGGCTCAAAAGGATGACTATGATGTGCCACCCAAGGATGTGCCCGCCTCTCCCCAGGATTTGCTCCACCTGGTCCCAGGGATGGGAGGCCAGGGGCCGCTGCCATGTCTCTGCTTTCCATGCCCCGGAGGGCTCAAAAGGATAACAACGCCGTGCCGCAGAGGACTTAGCCCTCTTCCCCGGCCCGGCATTTGCCACGGGGAAGAATAAACTCCTGGGCTTGTTTCGGCATGGCAGAGACTTTAAAAGCCAAGTGCGGCCGTCGCCTTGCCTTAGCCCTCTTCCCCAGCCTAGCTTTGGCCATGGGAGTCTTTTTCTTTTCTTTCTGCCTTTGTTATGTTGCATTTTTTGTTTTGTTTTGTATATTGCTTATTGTAATTTTTTTTGGAATGTTGTATGTTTATCGTTATTGTATTTCTTTTCTGCTGCTGTCTGCTGTACAGGCAGCATGCCCCACTGTGAACCACTTTGAGTCGCCTTCGGGCTGAGATAAAGCGGTATCTAAATAATACTTTATTATTATTCCTGTTTCCTTTTGAGTGGGGAAGCAAGTGGAACTCTTGCCAACAGCTTCACTTCCCAAATCAGGGACTGGGGTGGCTCAAGTGGTTAAGATGCTGAACTTGACGACTGGAAGGTCATCAGGTCAGCAGTTGAAGACCCAAGTACTGCATGACAGAATGAGCTCCCGTTTCTGTCAACAGAAGTTTGAAAGCAAGAAATTGCAAGTAGATAAATAGGTACCACTTTGGTGGGAAGGTAAACAGCATTCCATGCACTCCGGTGTTAAGTCATGCCTGCCACATGTCCACGGAAACGTCTGCAGATGCAGACATTGCTGGCTTTTTTGCTGTAAACAGAGATGAGCACTGGAGCCTAGAGTTGGATATGACTGGCTTTTGAGTAAGGGTG
This sequence comes from Bradypodion ventrale, assembly GCA_035047345.1. Classification (NCBI taxonomy): domain Eukaryota; kingdom Metazoa; phylum Chordata; class Lepidosauria; order Squamata; family Chamaeleonidae; genus Bradypodion; species Bradypodion ventrale. The sequence goes on along the minus strand of JAWDJE010000001.1, from coordinate 107,886,209 downwards.
ACCTTTATCACTTCCCAAATATGTTAAATTCTCAGTAATTTGTTTAATGATAGAACTGTAAAGCCCAGGCTGAGAATTACTTAAAAGTAGTAATATATGTTTGTAACATGAATAAGGACAAATTGCTCTTACAATGGGACCTTGGGTTGGCTTGTTTTCAATTGGCTGTGGACATGTCCAGATGGGCATATTTGCATACAACAAAATGGCTTCGCTATTTGGATCAATGTTGGTGCTGTTTGGCTAGAATCAAATTATAGTATCCACAAATGTTTTGACTTAAAGCAGTGATGGCGAAACGTGGCACTCCAGTGTTCTTGGACTTCAATTCCCAAAAGCCCAAGTCAGCACATCTGCTGATCAGGGCATATGGGAATTTAATTTCAAGAACATCTGGAGTGCCAAGGTTCACCATCATTGACTTAGAGTGAGCCATTCCACCTTCTTTTAAAGCTGTCCCAATCCTTTTTGGTGATGGGGTTACAGGTTGTTTTTTTTAGCACCATTCTGATCCTTTCTAATTATCCTAGTCTATAGCCCATATGGATGGTTAGTTTACAACAAAATAGAGTTTTGCGTGGTGATAACCCTGTGACGTATCTGATGGGTTGTGGCACTGAAAGGGACAACAGAGATCCACTCACCCCCCATTTTAATTTACTCTACCATTTTAAATTTAGGGGAAAAATTTTCCTACTGACACAGTGCTATTCTAGATAAACAAGATAGTTGGCGGCAACTGCTACTCGTATCCGAGCATACATTTTTTCCTGGAGGTCATTTTCTCAGTGGCTTTCGTGTTTGTCACTTGGCCTCTTCATGTCTGCGGCATTCTCCTTCGAAGTGACTAGTTGCAGCAGAGATGGTTTGGCACCAATATGGGCGAACTACGGCCACTGCCTCCCATGTTTGGGGTTTATACTTGACACCTTCATGGTTTGTTTCAGCTGGCACTTCAAAGGAGCTCCGCAAGACCTTGTACCAGAGCTAAGTTCCCCATAAAAAATGTTATGAGGAAGCCTGGAATCGTCCATGTGGTGACATGCCCTATTCATCTAAGATGATGGCCTATGATGGAAGCTTCTATGCTATTTACTTTTGCCTTCTCAAGGACTGCAATGTTGATGACATAGTCATCCCATTTGATGTTCAAGATGGACCTTAGCTTCTGTTGGTGAAAGCACTCAAGCTTTTTGATGTCTTGGCGACAGAGGGTCCATGTTTCACAGCCATACAATAACGTTGAGATAATAACAGCTTGGTATACCATGAGTTTGGTCTGGATTGTTAAATCTTTGTTCATGAAGACCCGGTGTGATAGATAACCAAAGGCAGAATGGGCACCACCAATTCTCTTCATCACATCCTGTTCACAGGTGCAGTTTTTAGACAGGATGCTACCAAGGTAAGAAAACTGGTCTACCTGTTCCAGTGCCGAATCTGAGGTGGTAATACTGAACTCTGGAAGGGCTGTCCTTGGGGCGGATTGTGCAAGTACCTTGGTTTTCTGAGCATTTATGGTGAGGGAAAAATGATCACATGCAGTCTTGAAACCGTTGACTGACTCTTGCAGCTCCTCAGGTGTGAGAGCAGGTGATGTATCATCGGTATATTGCATTTCTGTTATCCTGTTAGCACTGGTTAGTCTTCAGGAACCAAATTAAAGAGTTCTCCATCGAAGCAGTATTTAATCTCTACAACGGTGTTGTTGTTAGGTGTTTCATATTTCATGGCAGTCAAGTAAAGGGAAAAAAGGGTTGGAGCAAGCATACAACCCTGCTTCAATCCATGGGTGGTTGGGAAGGCATCTGATATGCTGTTTTTATTTTTTTTATTTTTTTTTATTGTTGGACTTCTATACCGCCCACTTGACCAAGGCCGACTCAGGGCGGTTCACAATCACAACATAAACAGATAAAACCCGATAAAAACAGAATTAAAATCCACCCCCTAAAAAGGGGTGCAGGTACCAAAGGAACCAAGGGGGAAGGCATAATCCTCTAAACCAGCCACCCAACGGAAACCATCCCTCCACCTGCACCCCAAACTTGGCCCTCCAGCCAGGTTTTTAGTTCTTTCCTAAAGGGCAGCAACTCTGTCTGGAGACGCAATTCCACTGGCAGGAGGTTCCAAAGGGCTGGTGCGGACACGGAAAAGGCCCTCCTCCTTGTGCCAGAGAGGTGAGCCCCCCTGGCCGATGGCACAATTAGGGAGCCCTTCCGGTCTGCTCTGGTTGGACGGACAGACGTCCTTAGGGCGATGCGGTCTCTTAGGTAACCTGGCCCACTACCATATAGGGCTTTAAAGGTCAAAACCAGCACCTTGAATTGCACCTGGAGGCAGACTGGTAACCAGTGCAACTGAAGCAGTGGTGAGGCATGGGCATAATGTCCACACCCCATCACCATCTGGGCCGCAGCATTCTGGACCAGCTGCAGCCTCCGAATGGTCATCAAGGGCAGCCCCATGTAGAGCGTATTACAGTAGTCTAGTCTGGAGGTCACCAGAGCATGAGTGACCATGAGCAAAGAGTTCCGGTCCAGAAGCGGGCGCAACTGGCAAATCACCCAAAGTTGGGCGAAAGCCCTCCTGGCTACAGCCACCACCTGTTCTTCTAGCAGCAGCTGTGAATCCAGGAGGACCCCCAAGTTGCGCACCAGGTCAGTCTGGGGCAGAATAGTCCCATCCGAAACCAAAGATGGTAGCTCCCGGGATAACGCAGGATCCCTTATCCATTTTGATGAAGAACCCTCTCAGACATTCCATCATGAAGTGCACATGGCTCCCTCCTGTTTTCACCAAGTAATCCACTGACACTAACTTAAATAAAGCTGCTATTAATTGCAAGAGACAGGTATATAGTAATTGACATTGGTTTGGATCCAGACCAATTGGCAAAAATTGGAGCACCTTCTTCTCATTTGGTAGCCAGAGTGTCTGGAACAGAACTCTGCTCTGCATTTATTCCACTGGACCCAGATATGCAATGGTGGAAGGTATCCTTCTGATTGCTTCACCCTGTGACAGGACTTGGATACACAAATGAGGTCAAGGGGGGGGGATGGTACATTTTGCATGAGCAAGCTTCTCTACGTTGTCAGGAAGGCTGGATCTTGCTGTGTTTACATAAAGGTAAAGATCAACCGTGCTTGAAAGCCAGTATCTGACTCTAGGGTTCAGTGCTCTTCTCTGTTTATAGCCAAAGAGCCAGCCATTTCTGTGTCTGCAGACATTTCTGTGGGCATGTGGCAGGCATGCCTAGACACTGGAGTGCACGGAACACTGTTTACCTTCCCACCGAAGTGGTACCTATTTATCTACTTGCAACTTTTTGGTTTCAAACTGCTAGGTTGGCAGGAGCTGGGACAGGGAAGGGGGCTCACTCCGTGTCTTAGGTCTTGAACTGCTGACCTTCCAGTCATCAAGTTCAGTGTCTTAACCACTTGAGCCACTGCAGCCTTCTTGCTGTGTTTAGCAAGTGCATTTCAAAAAACTCAAATATTACAGATTGAGAACTACTTAATCCTACATACAGTAAAAGGTAAAGGTCATTCTTACTGAAAAGCCAGTTATATCCGACAATATGGGGTGATGCTTATTTTTATTTATAGCCATGTGTCCATTTCTATGATCATGTGACAGGCATGACTACTGTAGACACCAAAGTGCATGGTAAAATTACTGTTATTGATGGAACAGTAGGTGAATCAGAATGCTAGGGTCGCCAGGATAATGGTTTCTCATTCACAAAATTTGAAGGCTAAAATGTGAGATAGGAAATAGTTGCAAAGTTTGGAAGAATGAGACAGTCTGCAAATAGCAATGTTAGTCTGTTGTTGCTTTTATATGTCATCAAATTGGAACTGACTTATAGTGACCCTAACAGGCCTTTCAACATAAGTGAAATACTTAGGGAGAGGTTTTACGTGTTCTGGCTAAGCGGGGATTCAAACCGAATTCTAGTCCATCACTCTATCAACTGCATCACACTGGGTATCTAATCTAGCCAGCAGCTGTTGTAGCACACAATAAACCAAAATTCTTTTTAATTTATTTATAATTTTTATTAAATTTTTAAAACAAATACAAAAATACAAAACAATACACCATAACATATATGATACACAAAAATAGCTAACATACCAAATAATCGGCCTAATACATTTTTATGTCTATCTATTATATTTGGAGTACATTAAAAACTCCCTTGAAAAAAAACCCTCTTAATTATGACTTAGTAATATATTATCTAACCTTATTCAAATGCTATTTACTAACTCTACTAGAACATTTACCTATTAAGCCATTCAATACCATCTTGTATAAGATACAATAACAAAAACAGAATTACGCATAGTTAACACCCAGTGATTATATACATTGCCCCGGAGAACTCAGATATCACATTATTTTAAATCCAAAAACTACTTTGATCAGGTACAGGTCTATTTCTTTCAGCACCCATAAGTGAGTGATCAACAAAGGGTTTCCAAATGTTCCAGAATCTATTCTCTTTCAAATTACCTTTTTTTTTTCCTTTATCTCCCAAGTTAATTTATCATTCAATGCTAAATTCCACATTTCTTTAAACCATTCTTCAGTCTGTATAATTACATCATTTTTCCAATTTCTAGCAATACACTGTCTCCCCATTGTCAGCATTATTTCTAATAACACTTTCTCATCCTTGTTTAAATTCATACAATCCACATTTGTTAACATAGTGGTATCCAGCCCTAGTTTAATTCTCTTGCCTATTTTTTCACCAATCTCTTTTTCAACTCTTTTCCAAAAATCATTTACCACAGTGCAACTCCACCACAGGTCATACCTGTCAACCCGCTGCTCCGGAAAAACGGGACCTGCGCACATCGCTTGTGCGCAGGTCGCATTCCACGCATGCGTGGAAAGGTTTTACCCCTTCCACGCATGCGCGGAAAGCGTTTCCCCCGCTGCCAAATTACGGGGTTTTGGCATCAGGGGCCGGGTTATGATGTCAATCGACGTCAATTTATGGGGTAATCCCGGCCAAATCGGGAAGGTTGACAGGTATGCCACAGGTGTTCATATGTTCCTATTGTATCTTTATATCTCCAGCACATTTTATCTTACAATTTTTAAGTGGAAGCCATGTTAGTTTTTGCAAGCATATCAGACAATAAACAAAAGAAAAGAAAAAGGTCACAAACATTGTGCCACCTTAAAGACTAACAATTATATTTTAATGTATATAGAGCCAGCAGCTTCAGTGGCTGCCACCCTTTTTAAGGACTTATATCCTGTGTTACCTTAATATAAGTTTCATGACACATAGGGTTTCTAAGCTTACACTGAAACACTTGGTGCCAGCCCGCAAGCTTTTGTTTATTTTCAGCCTGATATTGCCTCGTGCAACAAGGTTTCATTTTTACCATGCCCACTCCAGGGCCGTAGTTTTCAGAACTGTAAAACCAACCATCTGTGACAATATCTTCTAGAAACAAAACATGCCCAATACTCTTACAGAAACTACTAGAAAAGCATGACATTGTGAATACACTAAGCTAATTCATATAGCAAAAGAAATTAAACAATGCATGAATTTACACCCTCATACTTCATATTAAAAGCTAATCCTTATATCATTATCAGTAACCTTTGGATCATAACGCATATTAAATAGAAAATTATCCTTAGATTTTTCCTCAAAAGGCACTGTATTTAGAAAATCCAATTTAAATCAAACAAAGCAATTTAAAACAACAGAAAAAATGAAATTAATGTTTCAAATCCAACTTTTATTCCCCCTCCAAACCCACCCACCCGCACTTATTTTTATCCACCCTGGTTACTTTACAATTTTACTGCCAAGGATAGGGAACCTATGTTTGTGATCATTTGGTTTACCTCATGTATCAAACTTCATTGTTGTCAGGTACTATTATCTTTACTTGGGTGAAGTAAGGGCACTATTTGCACTCTGTCTGTGATTGTAAAAGATTTTGAGTCATCTCTGATCTGCAGACACATGTGAACAGTTCAAAATGCTTTTAAAATATGAAAGGATCCAAATTTTAAATCACAGAGGTTTCAGCCTCCACACATTCTCTTGAGCTAATGAGCACTCAAACTAACTAGACATTGTAGATATATTATTAATACAAGGAGCATTAGTAGTAGTGGTTAATCTTGTGTCCCATTAAAAACTATGAAGTTTTACTTGGCATAAGCTTTTATAGATTGTAACCATCAAATGCAAAAGAAACAATCCACAAAACAAAACCTTATGCCAAAATACACACTCTGTGCTGGGCGAGGGAGAGTGTGCTCCCATTGGGCTTCTGGGCAGAGGGGCAGGACAAACTCTGTTCTGGGGTGACTGCACGGGTGCCCACAGAGAGGGCTCCGAGTGCCACCTCTGGCACACATGCCATATGTTCGCCACCACTGCCCTAAGACATTAGACAGAGCCTGTAAATTCGTTAACCTTACAGAGTGCTGCAATGAGAGATGGTGTTAAAGAAGGGCAGTAGTAGAGCATTCCCAAATATCTGATGCATGCTTCTTTTTTTCCGGTTGCTCTTGCAGAGTCAGCATAAACCAAGTTCAACCAAAGAAGATATAGAACCATTCTTATGCATCATCCTACCAGCTACCATGATGCTCTTCCTGGCATTCCTGTTGCTCTTCCTGTATAGGCGCTGCCAACGTCGCAACCCTCAGGCTCAGATCTTCAGCATTGATCTCCCAGAATCCCTTCCAGACCATGAAGTGACCGATTTCCTGTCAGTGCTGCCCTGGAGCAGCGAACAGAACTTTCATTACTCCACTCTTATGCCTGAAACTGCCTTTCTTACTGTATGTTTGCCTCCATCTTATGAGGAAGCCACCATGAAAGCTTCCTTACCTGATGACCACATCCAGATGTTTCAGGATCCTCTGCCGCCTTATGAAGAGACCAAACAACAGTAAACAGGAATAAATGTTTGGGTGAAATTTCTCATCACACTTTTGGCTTAAAATGGGAGGGGGAAAGAAGAAAACTCCAAACAAGGAAATAGCTATAAGCACAAAACAGTGTTGACTGTTCAGTATATTTAATCATGGTAATTTTATATGAAATGGAAAGCAAACTGATTCTATCAGATTGATACATTGGATGGAGAAGTTTATAATAATAATGCTATACCTCAAAAGTCTGCCATAAGTGACACAGAATTGTTTTAGAAGGCAAAATCTGAATGATTTGGACTGTAGCTGCTGTTGTGTTATGCTGAAGATATTGCACAGACACAACACACACAAACAGATATATCAATCTCTGAAAGGGCTTTAAACTTTTTTTAATGCAGATAACTTCTTGAACCATTTATGTATTTAAAAATCTTTAGCATCAAAATGCACACTGTGAAATGGCAGTTAATATGAATATGAAAAGTGAGGCCTGCAGTCGAAATAATCATATTCACCAAAAACATCAAAATCACCAAGGCTATTATCAGTGAAGGTCTTAGTGTAAATACAAGAAATCCAAACAAGCTCAGCAATTCTATGAAAAGACACACTAGGTCAATAAGATGGTCAAGTTCTGGTATAGTGGCTTTACAAAGAATATCACATTGGTTTCCAAATTTAAACAAGAAAACACAAAGTCTCTAACTAACCTGTTTGTGGTTTGCTGTAACTGATCTGGGCAGAAGGTGGAACAAATCTAGCTAAATTAGAAACAATAAAGTGTGTGTTTTTTTAATTTAAAAATACCTTTTCAGCCTATTCTTTCCCCCCATAGTAGAGGAATTATATTACTTTGCCTTTTCTTTATCACGTTTGGAAAATGCTCACACAGGAATAATAAGATAAATGCAGGAACCCAAAGAATATGGAACATACATACATACATACATACATACTCAAAACTTGTTCTCAGCTGATGATTTTACTCTAAACTTAGAAAAGCTATAAATTCTAGGAACTATAATTCAAAAAGAGAACTTTTCTAAAATCTTATTTGATCATAAAATGTAGGTTTTACAGATTTTTATTGAGGTATATAGAAAGGACTATGTAGCGCTTCTAAAATAACAAAAGAAGGGAAATAAAAATTTAGGATTGGTATTTTGAGATTTAACCACAGATTACTCTGCTATTTGTATTCTCTTTACAAGAAAAACCAAATACTACTACTTCTGTGTCTAGGCCAGACGTGAAACTGCCAAAATTAAGGCACCATTTGGTGAGTTCATTTTGCAGTTCCTTTTGCCTGACCCTGTGTGAGAAAGATTAGCTGGCAACACAAGGTTGTCGTTACCAGCATACGCCCAATTGTGGTTTAAAAATACCACAGTCTTCGAGAAGGCTCTTTCTGTGTACCCCAGAAACACATATAAAATAAATTCAAAGTACCCAAGACTTGTGTTTTCTGCAAAAGATTAACACGGATACCTCCTTGAATACTTTTTAGTGCAAATTCAACTCTGTGTATTGTCTCCCCTGCACCATTTATCTACAATTTGTTTGCTAACGTGTTAGAAGTCACTTGTTATTTGACAGAGTGCCCCATGATATTCTGCTTAGAAGAATGTGGGGTGGATAGAATAACAATCAGAATCCACAGTTGACTCTGGAATTGTACCAATACTACATGTGAAAAGAATATTGGAATTGTTGTAGATCACAATATGAGCCAACAGGGCGATTTGACTGCAAAAGAGGACAAATAACATTTTAGTCTGCATTAATTTGGAGAAGTACAGTCTCCAAATCACTAATCAGCACTGGTTAAACCACATCTTGAGCAGTGTATCCAGTCCTGGATATTGCCGTTTAAGAAGGATGCAGACAAACTGTCAGAGCATCAGAGGAAAGCAACAAGGATTATTAAGGGATTGGAATCGAAGTTCTGACAGACAGAAAGATCTGGGCTTTGAGAAAAGAATACCGAGGAGGTAAAACTTTTCAAATATTTGAAAGGTTCTCATACAAAGGAGGGCCACAATCAGTTTGCAGTATACAGGGTGGCCCATAAGTCCCTATCCATCCATTTTTTTTGTTGTTCAGTCGCACAGTCGATTCCGACCCTTTCCGACCCTATGGACCATTGCCCGGCAGGTACTTCTGTCCTCCACCATCTTCCTCAGCCTGCCCAGCTCTGTGCCCATTGCATCTACAATACCATCTAGCCATCTCATTTTTGTCCGCATCAAGGCTTTCTCAAGTGACTCCTCTTTTCTCATTTGATGTCCAAAGTACTTTAGCTTCATCTTTACTATTTGACCATCTAATGAGTAGTCAGGGTTGATTTCTTTTAGGATCAATTTATTTGTTCTCCTCCTGGGGTGACTGCATGGATGCCCACAGAGAGGGCTCTGACTGCTACCTCTGGCACATGTGCCATAGGTTCGCCACAACTGCATTATGCTCTTTAAGCGAGGTACCACTGTATATTGGTTCTGTTCATAGAGATGTTATATAGTGGCATACAAATGTTTTATAAGTGTATCACCATGTGCCCTGCCTGGCACAGTTGTTAGCCTTGTTTGTTTATATTTGGGGATAATGATTAAGAAGCAATATTATTTAAATTCACGTGAACTGAGAAAAACTTATGCAAAAGGTTTGGCAGTGCATTTATTAATACAGTACTAGTGATAAATGATGTGGGAAAATAATTTTTTTAGATTGCTACTAATCTATAATTTTGCTAAAAGATTATCTTCTCTCCTTTCCTTTAATTTCTACTAGCAGAGGACCCGGCGTTGCCCAGGGGTACCCTACCCAGGCCAAGGAAAGACCCGGCCCAGCCCCCCAGCCCCAGCCCCCATCCCAGGTGCCTTACCTTTTTGTCTGCTGCCGTTGCAGCCGCTCTCTCAGCTCTGCCACGAGGCGCTGTCTCAGCCTGACTCTGGCCGCCGCCGCTGGCCTCCCAAGTGACTACAGTCAGTGGGTAGCCATCGCCACCTAGCCCCTCCATCCTCTCATGGGTTGTATCAAGCGGAAGGGAGGCTCCATTTGGGTGGGTGGAGGCTTGTGGAAGGCAGTGGCCTGGTCCCATCCTCCGCCCGCCCCTGGCTATGGGTTCTCCCTTCCCCCTGCAGCGTGCCTCAGGAATGCAGAGGAGCCATGCCGCAGTGGCCGGCCGCCAACAGTAGTTGCCAACAGGGTGAGGCTGGCCATAATTGCCACTGTCCATACTGGCAGCTAGGCCATGCGCCACCTGGAATGCATGCGTGAAATTCCAGTATACAATCCGCAGTATATCCAGTATACAGCCTGGAACACCAGGCAGGATTAGGCGCATGTGTGGATTCTCGTGCATGCACAGTCACCTCTCCGGGTCGTTTCTGCCAGCCAGGGGGCGGGTGTTGCAGCCCCTTTTCAGGGGCAAGGACCCCGAGGCGGGTTGCCGGTTACTCACGCCGGCCACCCCAGACATTGAAGGTAGGCGTGCACGCAGTTTCCACCGCAATCGGTGCAGGGGTGTCGCTTTGTATTAGGGAGCCCTGTGATGTCATGGAGCCCCAGATCTGGTCAGCTGGAAATTGGTTGAGCCGTGGGGATGACATCACAATCTCCCCAGTTGGCTTTTTCCCCATACTTTTTCTCCTGTCAGTGGGGGCATCCCCTTTGCGGATTGATTTTAGCAGCGTACCCCTCCCCATGGGGCTTGTCACCTCCACAGTGACTGTCTCTTCGGCTCAAAGTACATATGTGCCAAGTTTCAGCGCAATCGGTGCAGGGGTGTGGATTTGTATAAGGAACATACAGCACTGGACCTTGATTTTAGTTATATAGATTAATGTAAGGTACTTTATGAAAGCCTAGCACTTGGTAAATCACAACCAAACTGATACTTACATGAATGTGAAATTCTACAAATACTAGTCTGTATACCCTGTGGTGTTGTGGATAGAGTGACAGATTAGGACTCAGGAGGTCTTGGTTTGAATCCCGCCCCCCTCAGAAATAGAAATTCACTAGGATGTGGAATTGGTAAAACCATTCCTTACCCATCTCACTTAACTTTAAAGCTTTATTAGAATTACAATTAAGTTGGTTCTGATTTTACGGCACCTACCCCCCCCCCCAAAATAATAATAATAATAATAATAATAATAATAATAATAATAATAATAATAATAATAATAATAATAATAATAATAATAATAATAATAATAATAATAATAATAATAATAATAATAATAGAGATCTGCAGCATACATGAAGTGTTAGCTGTTAACTTTTATCCTATTAATTGCAGTGCAGGAAACAACTTAATCTGTTGATCATCATACAGATAGATGTACAGTGGACCCTCGTTTTACAAGTGGCTAGCTTAATACAAAATTCGCATAACAAAAGGAAATCCATAGAAAATAGTGGCTCACTTAACAAAAAAATTCAGAATGGATTAGTTGGTTTTCAATGCATTCCTATGGGAAACCGTGTTTTGGATAACAAATTTTGATGGGTTGCACAGGCCAAATGTAAATGCTGAATACAGATTTATTTCTTCTTCTTAATCTTTTGCTTCTTGTTCTGTCTCCTCCCATTTTATTCCAGTGAATTGCAGATGCAGAAGCGACACATTTTATTGTACGGTGAAATGATTGATGCTTGAACAAAGTATGTCCATTTTAAAAATTCAGAGAATCAGGTTATAAAATATGAATTTTACTTCTATATTTATTCCAAATTATACTGCTTTAATTTACAGTTGTGGCTTAGAGCAATTATTATAGGCAATACTAACAGAGAGCTTTTTAGCAGGGTAGGACTTGTAAGAGAACCAATGCGATAGAGCTCTCATAGATGTTGCCTAGCATACTGCAGCTTCCTAAGAAGGAATAAGCTGTGCAGAAGGATGGCATCAGGGATGAAAAGTAATAACAGAGAACAATCCTGGACTAGAAGTAAGCCTCTTATGACCCCTCCCCGGTTTCCCAATCTCCAGCTATCTTGCTGTCTGTTTAATTCACTTTCATGTCAGAGACAAAAGCTTCAGCCTCAAATCTACATGGAAACTTTTCTCACCCCCTCAGATCAAAACACAAATGTATATGTAATTTCTTAGTTGTAATCTGAATTTTTTTTAAAAAAATCTGTTGTTTACAAAGTAGTTTACAGGAGATCAAACGTATTAAATATATACTGACCAGCAGTGATTGGCATCCACTATAATTGGTGGCACAAAATACAAACCAGAAGGTGGGAGACAGAGACAGACATCTGCATGCATTCTTTATTTCTTATCTCTCTCACACACATGCCTGCACAAGCAGATACTCTGAACGGCCAGGGTTCAGAGGAAGGTCTTCTCTTGGTCATTCATCCTTACTCATAGGAAGATACTGCGACACATAAGTACTGTATTCAGATTCAGGTAGATATACTCTCACATACACTATTGCTCTTTCTCATTAACAACACAGAGATGCATCCCAAACTGGGGAACCATTTCTTTTTAGGGGATTATTAAATTCAGGCACTAATCCAAAATATGGGGGCAGGGATGGAATGCCTATAGAGAAAGTATGTTTGGACAATGTTAATCAAAGCTTAGAAATATGAAGTGGAAGGAAGGTGAAAATAAGCTTTGTCCTCTATCCCAATAAGAGCAAACTTTCACTAAAAGACTTTGATCTAGCATTAAAATAAATTTCCATTATTATTATTATTATTATTATTATTATTATTATTATTATTATTATTATTATTATTATTATTATTATTATTATTATTATTATTATTATTATTATGTGGTGGCTCAGTAGTTAAGAAGCTCATCTTGTTAGCTGGAAGGCTGGCAAGTTGGCAGTTCATGACGGATTGAGCGCCCGTCTCTGCATGACGGATTGAGCGCCCGTCTCTGTCCCAGCTCTTGAGGACATGAAAGGAGCCTCATTTGGGCATTCCCTGAGGGGAGTTTCTTTTGCAAAAATCCTTTCAACCCAGAATAATTTCTGACACGAAATTATTATCCATACATCCACACTTACTCAGACCTGATTCTCCTTTTCCCTTTTTCTTTTCAACAAGACCTTGATGGCTACCAGTCAAGAAATGGTTTGGAAAGTCACACAGTAGACAGAGCAGAATTGTTTTCTCCCTCCCCTGAACCCCCTTCAATACCTGTGTTCCCCCTGCTCTATATTCCATCATTTAAAAGTATGAACCTACTTATGTTTGCTCCAAAGTCCAGCTCAAAATCCAGCTGCAGTGGCTCAAGTGGCTAAGACGCTGACTGGGAGGCAGAAGGTCAGCAGTTCGATTCCCGAGTACTGCAGGACGGAATGAGCTCCCGTCTTTGTCCCAGCTCCTGCCAACCTAGCAGTTCGGAAGCAAGAAATTGCAAGTAGATAAATAGGGACCACTTCAGTGGGAAGGTAAATAGCGTTCCTAGCGCTCCGGTGTATAGTCATGTCTGCCACATGACCACGGAAACGTCTGCAGAAGCAGACAGCGCTGGCTCTTAAGCTTTGAAACAGAGATGAGCACTGCACCCTAGAGTCGGATACGACTGGCTTTCGAGCAAGGGATACCTTTATCTTTACCAGCTCTCCACCTCTCTGAATGATTTATTTTTAGAAATTTTTCAAAAACACATTTAATTTGAGGAAGCCTGAATAACCATGAAAAGTGAATTGTGAAGAGAGGCTATATAGAGAAATGTGGCAAAGAAACAGAAACAGACACTGAACTCTTAAATCATGTTTTCAGAAAGAATAGACCAGAGAGGGAAAGAGAAGGGTTAAAGGAATCCACTGAATTTCAATTTTAAATGTTCCCAAGGCTCAAAATCATTAACATACACTCTTTCATTATCCCAGTCTTATCATATCTCTGATGGAAGGATCCTTAAGATCCAATCCTTTTCTACTTTATTAATTGCACTTGATATATTACAAGCAAATACTGTTTATCCAGGGAACAAAGCAGCACAGTAAAGGGTCAATTTTATGTAAATCTATTCAGAAGGAATTAGTACTTAGGCTTCTGGAGTAAGCTTTCAAAATGCAATTCCCTTCAACGTGACAATTCCCCCCCTTTGCTTCTAGTCAAGAGGTAAACATTACCAAACAGCTCAGTCTGGCACTTACAAAGTCTGCTCTCAAGTCAAAAGATAAGCAAAGGCAACAAGATTGATACTTTTAAAACACACTTTCCTATTGAAAATCATGTACATACTACAGGATGGTGTAAGAGAGAAGTACATATTGGAGCAGCACTTTAATAAGGAAATAAAAAACTGACAAATTGCCATTTCCTTCCAAATGCTTTCCTCAATATGCTAGCTTCACATTCTTCTTCTTCCGTGTCTAGGCCAGAAATGAAACTGCCAAAATGAAGGCACCTTTTGAAAGTTGGGGAAGTAGCTGTCTATGTGCCTGTTTCAAAGAATAAAAAATACTCCTATGAAAAACCTTTTTTAGACTGATAACAATAATGGCCACTGCCTTTGCCTGTCCTGATCTGGAGACAGGAGGTGATCAGGAAGTTTTAAAACTCTCACAGTGACCACATCCCACTCTGGGTGGAGGTGGGAGTTTTAAAAATCCTTTCTACTGAGGACAGGGCTCCAGAGTACTGTCAATGCGTTCTTTTATGTCCAGGAGCTCACATTTGTGATACTCAAGGCCTGGGAGACATCTGCAGGGACAGAAGAGCAACTACAATTCGATTTTTTTTATAAAAAAAAATGTCAGAAGTACACAAAGGTGCTTTCTGCGTTGAAATTATTTTTGCTGGAGAATGAAGAGCAATTATATTTTCCTTTAAGGTAGTTGTTTTAAGGTGGTACCAAAAACAAATCTTTCTGGGAGTAGTCTGAACTTGAGGAGGTAGAGTGTCCCACTTGCTTTAAATGACAAGCCCCCACGTCAGTGGCTTATTTATCACAACTAGTAATTGTGATGGAACTGAACTTGAGACTACGTGAATGAACTTATACCATTGAGGTCCCTTGTCTGAAAACCAGTCATATCAAACTATAGGGTTCAGTGTTCATCTCCATTTACAGCCAAGAGCCACCACTGTCTGTATCTGCATACATTTCCATGGACATGTGGCAGGCATGACTAGACACGGAACGCTGTTTACCTTCCCACCAAAGTGGTACCTATTTATCTACTTGCAATTTCTCACTGTCGAACTGCTAGGTTGGCAGGAGCTGGGACAGATGACGGAAGCTCACTCCGTCATGCAGCACTCAGGTCTTGAACTTTTTCTTTCGAGTCCTGATCAAACCCTGGACTGCCAAAATGAAGCCACTTTCTTTGCTTTGTCATTGCCCAAATACAAGTCCTCATTGGTGCATGTCTCTGGCAGCAATCGGCAGACCAGCAAATGGACCAGACTCTGTCTCTCTCCACATTCACACCATGTGTTGTTGTCCACCAGCAGTCCCCACTTTTAGTGTTCAGGAACCAAGACAATAGAAACAGCCGAAGTCTGGCTTAACTCATCTTTATTGCATGATGGTCAGAGGGAACATGTGGTAATGGTGGACGAACAGCTCAATATATACAGTGGCTATACATTTGAATGTGGCTCCTCGGTAGCTCATTGGCTACTGTCTGCGTGACGTCACCCTCAGTCACGCCCTTCTTGTCCAGGTGAGGTAGCGGCGGGAATCTTCCCGCGGCTGTAGGTATTTGGAGAATTGGTACCATGTGATCTGGGCGCTCGCTACTGCCCCCGGTGGTCACTAGCTCGCGCCCTCATACAGAAGGTTACAGTGTTACTATTAGGGATTGTTACATCCACTCATTCGAGTGGTTACATTACTTAAAGGCACATTATACTCCATACACAACACCACTTGAGCATGTTGGTCTTGCATTTAGGGTCTCCAACCCTCAGCCTATTCAGGGTCCTCCAGGTGATGTAAAGGAGATTGAGATCTTCAGCTATATCCACCTTTAATGATGTTCCTTTCCAAGTGAGCTCCTTCCTCCACCTTCTAATTTGGTTTTGCTCTTGGGTACCATCAAGAATGTTTGTTCTTGCCATAAAACTCCTCCTGGATCTGAACTGGTGGACTTGAGGCTCATATCCATTCAGACAGTGTTGAGGGTAATTCTCTTGCTTGGTTCTCACAGCATCTGCTGCTACTTCTCTCCTGATCTTAGGTGGAGCAATACCAATAAGAGCATATATTTTCTCAAGTGGTGTAGGTTTAAGACATCTTGTCACTTTCCGCATGGCTTCATTAACAGCAATGTCAACTTCTTTTGTTTGTGTGGATGAGTTCCATAGCATACCTGTCAACCCGCGGCTCTGGAAAAAATGGAACCTGCGCAGATTGCTTGTGCGCAGGTCGCTTTCCACGCATGCGTGGAAGCGCTACGCCTCTTGCGCAGCCCCTACGCAAGCGGCGTAGCGCTTCCGTGCATGCGTGGAAGGGTTTTACACTTGTGTAGAACCCTTCCACGCATGCGTGGAAGCACTCCACCGCTTGCGTAGGGGCTGCGCAAGCGGCGTAGCGCTTCCACGCATGCGTGGAAAGTGTTTTCCCCCGCTGCCAAATTACAGGGTTTTGGCAGCGCGGGGCGGGTTATGACGTCAATCGACGTCAAATTACGGGGAAATCCCGGCCAAATCGGGATGGTTGACAGGTATGTTCCATAGTGGACCAGCATACTCTGCTGCAGGGACGCTCAGGGCCAAAGCTGATGTGTGCAGTGTGGATGGTTGAGTTCCCAATTTATAGTTTGTGAGTTTCCTGATGATGTTGTTCCTTGTACTAACTTTGGCTTTGGTATTCATGCAGTGCTTCTTAAAAGAGAGTGTCTGGTCAAGCATCACATCGAGATATTTTGATGAACAGTGCTGTAATTGATTCCCTTGCCACATAACATTCAACTTAACCCTTCCTCTCAATTTCAAAGGTGGAAAGCACATACTCGAATCTTGCTTGGATTAGGCTTCAAATGGTTCATGTTGTAAAACTGTCCTAATTTTCCAAGTGCTCCAATAAGTTTTCCAACTACCTCATCAAAGCTTGACCCTTGAATGCAGGGCCACCATCGTGGGGGGGGGGGGAACCATTAGGACTCCTGTCCTGGGCCCGGAGATGATGGGGGCCCAGTGGCGCCGGGAAACCACTGATGTGCGCATGCACAAACAAACCACGCATGCGCAGAAAACCACAGGGGCGTGGTGGCACTGGAAAACCACTGGTGTACGCATGCGCAAACAAACCACGCATGTGCAGAAAACAACAGGGGTGTGGCCAAGATGGGGGGCACGTACCGGGTCTGGAAATTTCTGATGCCGGCCCTGCTTGAACGGCCATTGCTGTATCCACATAGATGAACAGTTTTGTGTTGTCAGGAACTGGCTGATCATTATATATATATATATATCTTAACCTATAAAACCAAGGGTTAACAGTTGGAACTTGCTATAGGTTCCTAAGCCTCGCCCTAATGACCTACACCCACCATTCGTGCACACGGCCGAACTGGGTTCGCAGGTCAACGAAGGATTGAGAAAACCGGTAGTGGGGCAACAGCCCCACAAACGCGAAAAAGGGAAACAACTTCATTTCCCAACGTTCTTTGCGCCGCGCCACAGCCAATCAGGCTGAGAGGCGTGACCACAAAGAACATTGAGAAACGCGCTGCCGCCAATCAAAATCAAGCCGCAGGAAAAAAAACACCACAACCACAAATCACAAACCCATAACTACAAGCCCCAGAGTCCTGCGCGACATGAGCGCACAGAACGCTGAGGAAGCCGGCGCCCGAAAAATTAAAAAAAACCACCACCTCACAGCCACGCAAACACCAACCGCCCTTCTTTCCCTCACCAACGGCGCCTGAAGGTCCCGATTGGAGTTTCCCCTTTAATATCAGTAAGTGGGGGGTGGCGAACCCCATCTCCACTGGCTCACCTGGGTTTGGGAGGTTTGTGGGGACAAAAGGGATCTGTCCCCACAACCCTTCTGGACCCAGGAGACCAGGGAGAGTGGATTGATTCCCCCCTCCTAAAAAAACACCTCCATCTTTAAAGAGAAGAAACCAAGCGGTTTCTTCTCTTTAAAAACGGAGGGTTTTTTTTAGGAGGGGGGAATTGATCCACTCTCCCTGTTCTCCTGGGTCCAGAAGGGTTGGGGGACATACCCCTTTTGTCCCCACAAACCTCCCAACCCCTGGGGAACCAGTGAAGAGGGGGATTGCAAACCCCCACCCACTGCTATTAAAGGGGAAACCCCGATCTACTTTCACGACTCCACACAAAGCACCATAACACAATAAAGCCCCCCTCCCCAATGCCTGCTGTCTGGCCAGCGAAGCCGGCCCACGGAAATAACCCCCACAACGCCGCCTAAAGCGGCGTTGGAATTCCCACGGTCCGGACAGCCAGGCCGGCCAACGGAAATAAGCCAACACACCCCCCCCCAAGCCACAACAAAAAATATATAAAAATAAATAAATAATTTACCAAACATACCTTAAAACAATCAAAAACATCCAAAAATACAAAAAAACACCAAAAATACAAAGTAAACAAAAACACAATCAAAAACAAAACAGTCAGAAAAATACAAAACCAACCCCCACCCAAAAAAATAATAATACAGAAAACAAGCCAACTCACCAACACATGTCCTACCTGCACGACGACTGGAAACGAAATGAATAAAGAAAGAGACTACTTACCGGAAGAAGCTCCACCCAGAGGCCAGGAGAGAAAAAAACAGTCAAAATACAAGAAAACCCCTACCAGCACCACCTGCTGGCCACAATAGTAAAAACAATTCAAAAACACACAACAGCCCCAAACAAAAGGCCACAACAGTAAAAACAAATCAAAACAAACACAAAATCACAATTTTACACAAAAGGTCACAATAATAACAAGTCAAAAAAATTACACGAAAGCACAATTTAACACAAATCACAAACACATGTCAATAAAATAAAATAAAAAATTATTAAAATACTGTGCTGAGTTCTAACTCAAATAAAAAACCAAAACAACTAAACACATTTTAAAAACATTGAATGTAAAAAACCTTTACTTTCACATTATTAAAATTATTACCTATTGTACAACTATTTTTTAAAAAAAACAAAAACTAAAATATTATTCAGTTACATAAAACAGCCAGCCAAGCCAAAAAAATTGTATAAATAAACATTTTAAAAATTACAGACTAAGCAATTTTTAACAAGCATTAACACAATTTAACCTTACAACACAATTTAAAACAGCCTGGCAACTCCGGGCAACCTCTGCTAGTATGATAATAAAACCAGTTGAACTCATTCTTCTCAATGCTGACTTAGGCTGTAAAAGTATTTCAGAAGATTTTGGCTAATCCAGAAAATTTATATACAGTGGCAAAAATCTATCACTAGTACTCACCATAAGCAAAATAGAAACTTCTTTCCCTTTCCCCTTCTGCAGCAATACATGATGCCACAAAAATCACTTCAAGAAGTATTCTCAGCCTTCTGGAACAGATTTTAAGTATTTAAAGGTAGCTGTTAAAAATCTGTTCTAGAAGGCCAGATATCCTTTTGGAACAGGTTATCTAGCTCCGTGCAGTGCTTTATAAAGAGAAAGGGAAAGGCATCCTGATTTTGATGACACTGTATCTAGAATACATATTGGCTTAACCAAATGCAGCTATAATATAGTTCAGTGGAGGCGAACCTATGGCACCAGTGCCAGAGGTGGCACTCGGAGCCCTCTCTGTGGGCACCTGTACAGTCACCCCAGCAGAGTTTACCCCACTTTTCAGCCCAATGGGAGTGCTTCCTCCCTTCCCCAGCACAGAGTTCATCCTGCCCCTCAGCCCAGCAGCCGAATGGGAGTGTTTACTTCCTCCCCTGTTGCTGTGTTGGCGCTGCGATAAATAAGTGTTTTTTGGGTTGCAGTTTGGGCACTCGGTCTCTAAAAGGTTTGCCATCACTGATATAGCTTAATCAGGCCTTAGAAGCAGTGAATTCAACTAGTCCATTCTGCCCCCCCCCCTCCATGTCTGTATGCTCAGACTACAGTCTTGGCACTTCAGCACACTTAGGGGATGTAGAGATGGTTGCATAGTGTAATGAATTAGCATATGACTGTGGAGCCAGATGTTGGAAGATGGATTCTCCAGTTTGCCTCCAGAGAGAATTGCTAACCTGTGCAGTCTTCAGCAAACTCAATGGTCGCAGAGTGTCTCTAGAAGAAGAGAATGGTAAACCACTTCCAATTATTCTCTATCTAGAAGACCCTGTAAGGAGTTGTATAAGTCAGAATCAAGCTGACAACAGGCACACACACAAACAAACAAACACATATAGTGAGCTGCAGAAATATAGGAAAATGTAGATGTTTTTGGGGAAAGTGGGATTCAGCCAAAGTTGCACTATTGGATTCTGACCAAATGTGCTCAAGAAATGCTGACCATACTCAGATTTGTCCTGGTGAAGCATCCACTTCAATTAATATTATGTCAGTAAGAGGAAAAATCAAGGAGAAAGATGAGGTTTCAGTATTTTAATGTGTGATAAAGTTCAGTTTCACTTACCAGTGATAACTTTCGTTCTTCGAGTATATAGTTTGTGAATACACACTCATGGGTTATGCGCCTGCGCAGAACAGCCGATCGGAGGCTTGAAAAGCTATTGGTCAAAAGTTTTGGCGGTAGGACCGCCCACCGTACCGCCCACCCTGAGGCGCCCGCGCGCCATTTTACCTCAGTTCCATACTTAAGCCAAGCACAGGATAAACCAACTGATCTCATCCGTGCAGCTCAAGAGGGGAGGCAGGGTGGGTAGTGTGTATTCACAAACTATATACTCGAAGAACGAAAGTTATCACTGGTAAGTGAAACTGAACTTTCTCCTTCGTATAGTTTGTGAATCCACACTCATGGGAGATTAGCAAGCTCACACTTACTTGGTCGGTGGGCAGTCGGATGAGATGATCCCACGATGAGCTGAAGATCCCCTAGGTGGATCCGTCAGGGGCGTTGAGTCCGGAGCCCTCTGGTGAGGACGACACGGCCAAGCCTGGCATCCGCAGTGGCTCTGGTGTCCACCCTGTAATGCTGGACAAATGTGGAAGGTCTGGACCAGGTGGCAGCCTTACATATGTCCTCAAGCGGTGTGCCCTCCAGAAAGGCAGTGGATGTGGCAACCGCCCTGGTGGAATGCGCCCTGACATGCGGTGGAGGTGGCAGTGAGGCTGACTCGTAGGCCAGGTAGATGGTAGAGGTGATCCATTTGGAGAACCTTTGAGCAGAGATGGGTTCACCCTTGGACTTTCCCCCATAAGCCACAAAGAGGCGTTGCGACTTCCTGAACTCTCTAGTCCTGCTGGTGTAAAACAATAAAGCTCGTTTCACATCCAGCGTGTGCCAAGTCCTTTCTTGGGCGTTAGTGGGGTTCTGGAAGAAGGTTGGCAAGGAGATAGTTTGTGCCATGTGAAACTTGGAGACCACCTTGGGCAGGAAGGTGATGTCCGCTTGGAGGACGACGCGGTCGTTGAAGAACTGGAGAAAAGGTGCGTCTGCTCGCAGGGCAACCAGCTCACCAGCTCGTCGTGCAGACGTGATAGCCACTAGGAATGCCGCCTTCCATGTGAGGAGGCGAACATCGGCGGTAGCCATGGGCTCGAATGGGGTCCTGGTGAGCGCGTTGAGCACGGTAGACAGTGACCATTGAGCCGTAGGAGTCCTGACCGGAGGGAAAGCGTTCCGTAGTCCCTTGAGAAAGCGCTTCACCGTTTGGTCACGGAAAGCCCCAGCAGCGGGCGAACCAGCCGGGGAGTGTGCCACCACTGCTGCGAGGTGCACTCGGATGGAGGTGATGCTAAGGCCAGACTCCTCCAAATGGAGGAGGTAGGTTAAAACGTCCTGCAGTCCCGCCTGCGGGGGGGGCATGTGCTGGGAAGCCAGGAAAGCACAAAAGCGCCTGTATTTGGAAGCGTAGGACCTCCTTGTGGAAGGGCGCCGCGCTAGTTCGAGGATCCTGGACAGTCTGGGGTTATCCTCCACGCGGTGAGGTGGAGGCTGGGCAGGTCCGAATGGTGCAGCTGGCCGTGCTCCATTTGGAGAAGCGTCGGTGACTCCGGCAGTGTGCGATACTGTGACGACATGCGCAACAGTAGCGGAAACCAGGGTTGGCGCGGCCATGCCGGCGCCACCAGAATTGCATTGGTTCTGTGTTGGTACATCCTGGTGAGTACTTTCTGGACCAGAGGAAACGGAGGAAAGGCATAGAGATAGTCCTGATCCCACCGTTTCATGAAGGCATCGCCTTCGGAGTGCAGTCCGATGCCTGCTCTGGAGCAGTACCTGCTGAGTTTCCTGTTGGACTCCGATGCAAAGAGATCGATGCTCGGCGTCCCCCAGGCCTCGCAAAGCGACCGGAACACTCCGTCGTCCAGCTCCCATTCGTGGGTCGTCGAGGTGAGACGGCTCAGGTGGTCTGCCAAAACATTCAGTGTGCCCTGAATGTGCACTCCAATTGGGAAAATGTGCCTCTCCAGGCACCATTCCCACAACTGCACTGCGAGGTACAGGAGGGTGGTGGACCGTGTTCCCCCCTGCTTGTTGAGGTACGCCACCGCCGTGGTATTGTCCGAGGCCACTTGAACCGCCTTGCCGGTGAGCAGAGTCTCGAAGGAACGCAGGGCCTTCCAGATGGCCAGCAGTTCCAAGTAATTTATGTGGTGCACCGTTTCGTGTGGTGTCCAGGTGTCGTTGACCGTGAGAGTCCCGCAAGCAGCGCCCCAGCCGAGGTTGCTCGCGTCAGTCAGTATCTGCAACGAGGGTTGCGGGGGGTAGAAACTCTTTCCCGTGGCCACGTTGAGTGGTGTAGACCACCACAGCAGTTGGTCCCTCAGTTCTGGAGATGGGGTCAACCGTTTGGACTGGCTCTCCCGAAGTACGTCGAACTCGTGAAGGAGCCACGATTGCAGGGACCTGAATTTCAACTTGGCATGGGGAATCACTGCCGTCGTTGAGGCCATCAGGCCTAGAAGTCTCTGAGCCTTCTTCGCCCGGATGCACGGTTTGGTGCGTAGTTCGCTCACCCCCTGCGCAATGTCCTGTAAGCGTTTCTGGGGGGCGTAAGCTCTCGTAGCAAGCGAGTCGAGTACCGCTCCGATGTACTCGACGCGTTGAGAGGGAGTCAACTTCGATTTGGTGAAGTTGATCCTGAGGCCGAGACTCTCCATAAGGTGGACCGTGTATTGTGTGTCCCGAATGGCTGACGATTTGGTGGGGGAGACGATCAACCAATCGTCGATGTACGGGAAGACCCTGATGCTCCGTTGACGGAGGAATGCAGCCACCGGAGCCATGCATTTGG
This sequence comes from Bradypodion ventrale, assembly GCA_035047345.1. Lineage (NCBI taxonomy): Eukaryota > Metazoa > Chordata > Lepidosauria > Squamata > Chamaeleonidae > Bradypodion > Bradypodion ventrale. The sequence continues at coordinate 107,862,918 of JAWDJE010000001.1, read as the reverse complement.
TGAAGACCCGCGGTGCCGTGGCCAGACCGAACGGTAAGCACCGGTACTGGTACACGGAGTTGTCGATACGGAAGCGGAGAAATCGTCTGTGTTCCTCGAGGATGGAGACGTGGAAGTAGGCATCCTTGAGGTCTATGACTGTGAACCAGTCCCCTTTGTTGATGAGGGGGAGGACGGTCTGCAAGGTCACCATCCGGAACTTCCTGGTGTGGATGCATTTGTTCAGGCGGCGCAGATCCAGGATAGGGCGAAGGCCTCCGTCCTTCTTCTGGACCACGAAGTACCTCGAGTAGAAGCCGTTGTCCCAGTCGGACGGTGTTACCCGCTCGATGGCTCCCTTGGAGAGAAGGGTTGATATTTCTTCCTCCAAATGGGGGGACGAGGTGGTGAGACGATGTCTTCCTACCCGAGGCACCCGCACGAACTCGATGGCGTAGCCAGAGGACAAGATCTTTAAGACCCACTGGTCGTCCGTGATGCCCGACCATACCTGGAGGAAGTTCCGGAGGGGGAGGTACGGGATGTGGAGCGAGAGAGACTCGGCCGTCGCAGCTTCAAACGCGGGGCTTGGGCCTCGCGCCCGAACGTTTGTCCTGTCCGTATGGTCGGTAGCGGGGTTTGTGCTGCCGCCGTTGTTTGTAGGAGCTGGATCTAGGCTGCTCCGTCGGTCCCTGCTGCTGCGGGTTGCCCTGGAACCGCCTTGTGAAGGGCTGGAACCTCGGCCTGGCGGAAGGAGCCGGCGTGGTGAGCCCCAGGAATTTCGCCGTGGAATTGGTCTGGCGCATCTCATTCAGGACTTTGTCGGTGTCCTGACCGAAGAGGCCCTGCCCGTCGAAGGGAAACTCCTCGATGAGCTTTTTCATAGCGTCATCGAGGGAGGTGTCCCTGAGCCAAGCATGGCGACGGAGGTAGATTGCGGAGGCCATGTCTTTTGCCGCATAATCGTTGATATGCCGGGCAGTGCGCATCAGTTGCTCGGCGACGAAGTCCCCCTCGGTGGCCAGTGCGTCAATCCGCTTTTGGGCATCCGCGGGCAGTTTCGCCATCTCAACCTTCACCTGCTCCCAGAGGTGAGATTGATACAGGCCCATGGCGGCCGAGTAGTTGGCAGCACGGAAGAATAGGGAGCCGGTGGCGTAGAACTTACGCCCCACCGCGTCCAGTTTCTTTCCCTCCGGCGTCGATGGGACCGGAAACCCGCTGGTGGCCGTCCTATGCTGGAAGGCCTTGACCACCAGGGAATTCGGCAGGGGGTGAGCCTGCAAGAACTCGACGTTTTCGTCCAGGACCCGGTACATGCTGTCGAGCCTGGAAGAAACGGAGTGGGCCGCCAAAGGTTTCTTCCACGTCGCCCTCGCCGAAGTCATCATGGAGGGGAGCATGGTTATGTGGACTGGCCGCACAGCACGTCTGTCGAGCTTCGCGGTCATCTGATCCTCACCCTCCAACGGCGGTTGATCGACCTTGAGGTTGAGTGCGGTGCCCAGCCTTGTGAGCATGGCGGTCAATGAGCGTTGGTCCTCACCACGCGGTGGGTCCACTGAGCCGATAGCCTGCTCCGGCGTGCGCTCGGCGTCGACGTCTCCCTCGTCCTCCTCCGACGACGAGCTGGACTCATCGGAAGACGAGGGAGGCAGTCTTTCATCCACGTCGGGACCGCGCCAGTACGGCCTGGGCGGGCCGGCGGGATGGGAGTCCACCGCATCGACGTCCGGACCACACCATGACGGGTCGGGTGGGCCGGCGGAGCGGGCACTCGACCCACGAGAGGTCGGTGGGGCCACGGCAGGGCCGGGATGCCCGGGGCTTGCGGTGGTCGGAACCGGAGCCGCAGAGGCCGCAGGCATGGGGGCCTGGAGCTTGGCCGCAAACGACGCCATGACCTGGAACATTTCTCGGACGAGGGCCATCTGAGATACGTCCGAGTCCGCTGACGGTAGAGCCCCGGTAGCCGGCGGGATGGTGGTCCACGAAACGGTGGGTGTCGAAACGGTGGCCGGCGTCGGTGTCGGCGAAACGGTCGTCGGAACGGTGACGACCGCGTCGTCCGTCGGCGTTCTGGGCCTTGGAGAGACGGAGGCCTGCCTCGGCGAGGGGTCTCTTCCCCGGGGAGGAGAGGGGAGCACCTGAAGTGGGCGAGCTGGAGCCCCAGCCCTGCGTCCTTTATCAGGTGACCCGGAAGACGACCGTCCTCCCCAGATGGAGGATCCCGGAGAAGGACATCGGGCAGTCGAGAACGGCGGCGAAGGCCCGGGAGAGGCGGGTGTGCGCGGGGTGGGAGGAAGCGACCGTCTCTTCTCCGACCCATGCTTGCGCTTCTTCTCGCCGTTCCTGTCCTTCTTTTTCTTCTTCCTAATTGGAAGCACGGAGGAAGAAGCCGGCGGCGGCTGGACAGCAGCGGCGGATGTGGACGCGGAAGCGGCGGGAGCCAGAGCGAGCTCCATCATATGCGCCTTGAGGCGATTGCTTCGGTTCTGCACCGCGAGGCGCGTAAACTTTTTGCAGTGCGGGCAAGACTGGCTCTGATGCGACTCTCCCAAGCAGAAAAGGCACAGGCTGTGTCCGTCGGAAGCTGGGAACTTCTTAAGGCACGCCCTGCACTGTTTAAACGCTGCAGCCATGAACCGCGGAAAAATTCTTCCAGTGGAAGCTTCTGGAGGCAAGTACCCCGAAGGGCGGACCAGCCGCCACCCCCTTGAGGGGGGAGACGGTGATCGATGCGAAGAAAAATTGGCAACTGAATCCACTCGAAAGAAGAGACAGAGCCGGGGTGGCGATCCTGCCCGGAGGACAGAATCGCCGAGAAAAATTGTTGAAATTTGCCAAAAAGACTTTCCCTCAGAAGGGCGAAAAAAATTGAGGAAGCTCTCAACGATCGTCCTGCTGCTACGGCGGAAAGAAGAGAACTGAGGTAAAATGGCGCGCGGGCGCCTCAGGGTGGGCGGTACGGTGGGCGGTCCTACCGCCAAAACTTTTGACCAATAGCTTTTCAAGCCTCCGATCGGCTGTTCTGCGCAGGCGCATAACCCATGAGTGTGGATTCACAAACTATACGAAGGAGAACTGATGTATCTTCTTGCTGTTGAGTTAAAATAAATTACAATATTAAAAGCCAGTTAAACATACAGCATATTAAAATAACTGAATTAAAATCTGTAAAGCACATTGAAAATTTATAGAACATCTCCCCTTAAAAACTCCTTACTTGGAAACTGATTACAGTAAAACCCTGTATATTGACTTTAATTCGTTCCGCGGGGCTAGTGTATATATATATATATATATATATATACTAGCCCCGCAGAACGAATTAAAGTCAATATACAGGGTTTTACTGTAATCAGTTTCCAAGTAAGGAGTTTTTAAGGGGAGATGTTCTATAAATTTTCAATGTGCTTTACAGATTTTAATTTTATATATATAAAATTTTATATATATATATATATATATATATAATCTGCCAGTCATCAAGTTCAATGCTTTAACCACTAAGCCACCCCAACTCTGCTATATTAAAGTAAACAAATAGTTTTATCAATTAAAAACTAACTGGTTCAACTACAAAATTAAATTGTAATGCAAATGCAAAAAAAAGGATGTTTTGCTCTGCTTTGCTTGCAAAATGATTCTGTCTTATCATTCACATCTTGTGAAAAGAGTGATCATATTTCAAACAGCAAATGACCACTCCATTCACTGTTAATAAGGAACCAACTATAGGTTACACACAGGCCCAGTTCTTCCATTGAGCAATGCAATAAGACCTGGTGGTAGAAAACAGGCATTTTTGTCCCAACAGTGCAGCAAGATTTGTTTTAGTGTTGACGCTACTTTGGTGAAGGCTGTCTAGACCGCAATATGACTTGGGTTGGCACTTCTTATGCTCTGTTGTTGTTTCTTTCCCAGAGATGCAGTAATGTTATTGTTTTGGCATAACAACATCAAAACAAAATATGAACACTTATAAGGCTGATAGATTTATTGCAGCATCAACTTTCATAGATTCCTGCCTACTTCTGCAGATGTCCCAAAGTGACACAAGATGCTTTTCTTTTTTTGCTAAACAGTTGCACACAACTTTACTGAGCCCCTACTTACTTACTTACTTTTATTATATTTCATGTGTAAAAAAAAATTTGTCCTCTTTAGACTCTAAAATAATTTCAGTTCAAAATTCAATAAGACATCTAAAACAGCTAAAGCAAAGTTTAAAAGAGAGGTTGCAAAAAAAAGGTAAAAAGACAACCGAGGAAAATAAAGCATAAACACTAAATACTGTATTTGCTAGCATAGAAAACACATCAGAGTATAAGATGCACCCCATTATTACCAAAATTGGCCACTATAAGGTAAAGGTTTCCCTTTCTTGAAAGCCTGTTGTATCCGACTCTAGGATGCAGTGCTCATTTCTGTTTCGAAGCCGAAGAGCCAACGCTGTCTGCTTCTGCAGATGTTTCCATGGTCATGTGGCAGGCATGACTAGACACCGGAGTGCACAGAACGCTGTTTACCTTCCCACCGAAGTGGTCCCTATTGATCTACTTGCAATGTCTTGCTTTCGAACTGCTAGGTTGGCAGGAGCTGGGACAAAGACGGGAGCTCATTACGTTCTGCAGTACTTGTGTGTGTTGTATACACACACACACTACAAGTTGCACTCCACTTTTCAAGTGTATTTGGGGGGAGTGGGTCTTATATGCCAGCAAACATGGTAAGTGATGAAAAGAAAACACTTTGTATGTAGCTTTTAATTGATTTTTGAAAGTTAGAATGCCTCCTTTGAACTTTGCCTGCGGGTGCTGCTGTCAAACAGCAGGATAATGTTCCTATTTTGTTACACTTGCCACATGAAGGGCCCGCTGAAGAAGAAATGAGTGTCAGCGTTTATTTCACAATGAAATTCAAACTAAGGTTAAAACAATTGACAATGTGTGAGCCACAGTGAGGCTAATGTTCGGGGAGCTAATTGTATGCATCTTTGGAGGGCTGCTATGGGCAACCTTCAGCTACCCAAGTGCCTCAGACGCTCTCTCGCCTGGGGCAGCAGCAGACGCCTCCGTGCATTCTGGAGCAAGGACTACAACCGTGTCACTGAGTGAGCAGCAGAACATGTCCCTTACAACATTCCCCCCCTGAAGAGTAGGAGTGAGGTGGGGGGAGAGAGAGATGTGAATTATGTCTCGATTTCAAAGAGCCCTTTTCATCTCAGCCTCCTCACAACCCCTTTGGGCACATGACAAGATGCCATTAGGTCACTCCTCCTCGCAGCACATGTGCCCAGCCCACAACGTGACACCCAAGTCGTCCTTCCCACCCATCGCCCCAGCTGCAAAACACAGCCGCCTGGCCCCGACGGCCAATCAGAAAGACTCCCGTAGGCTGACCCGAAGGGCAGAGAAAGGGCGGTGGGACGGGGGGGGGGGTGTCCGTCCTCCCTCCCTCCCTCCTTCCCCAAGGGGCGGCTCCCTCCTCTGCGCCCGGGCAGTGGGGCGCGAGCGAGCGGTTGTGCAAGGGGCGGTTCATGCTGCCTTATGCAAGTCTCGGTCTTTGAGTTGGGGAGAGCAGGCGAGGCTTCTCTCGGACGGTGGAGGCAGCCAATAAGGCGGGAGGCTCGGACAGGTGAGTGCGCGGGAAGGAGGGGCTGGCATGGGACAGGTGGAAGAGCCAGGATGGGATGGAAGGAAGGAAGAAGGAGAGAGAGAGAGAGAAAGGAAAGAAGGAAGGAAGGAAGGAAGGAAGATGTGTTTATTTAGCGTATGGCAGTGGCTCGAGGAGCTAAGAAGACGCTGACTGGGAGAGGCGGAAGGCCAGCAGTTCGATTCCCGAGTACTTTACCTTCCCACCGCAGTGGTCCCTATTGATCTACTTGCAATGTCTTGCTTTCGAACTGCTAGGTTGGCAGGAGCTGGGACAAAGACGGGACGGAATGAGCTCCCCGTCTTTGTCCAGGCAGCTCCTGCCAACCTAGCAGTTCGAAAGCAAGACACTGCAAGTAGATCAGTAGGGACCACTGCGGTAGGAAGGTAAACAGCGTTCCGTGCGCTCCGGTGTCTAGTCATGCTTGCCCCATGTCCACGGAAACGCCTGCAGAAACAGACAGCGTTGGCTCTTCCGCTTTGAAACAGAGATGAGCACTGAACCCTAGAGTCAGATACGACTGGCTTTCGAGCAAGGGAAACCTTGACCCTTACCTTTATGGCATTTGTACACATTGGGTCAACATATTTTGTTGTTCAGTTGCACAGTCGATTCCGACCCTTTGCACCCTTATGGACCATTGATCTCCAGGCACCCCTGTCCTCCACCATCCTCCTAAGCCCGCTCAGTTCGGTTCCCGCTGCATCCACAATGCCATCTAGCCATCTCATCCTTGGCTGTCCCCTTTTTCTTTTGCCCTCCACCTTTCCCAGCATCAAGGCTTTCTCAAGTGAATCCTCTCTTCTCATTTGGTGTCCAAAGTACTTCATCTTCATCTTTACTATTTGACCTTCTAAGGAGCAGTCAGGACTGATTTCTTTCAAGATTGACTTATTTGTTCTCCTCGCTGTCCAGGGTACTCTCAAAACTCTCCTCCAACACCACATTTCAAAGGCGTCTATTCTTCTGCGCTCAGCCTTTCTAATGGTCCAGCTCTTGCACCCATACAACAAGAAAGAAAATATATATAAACTATTTAAAACTAAACATTAATTTATAAACAAACATCTAAACAAGGAAAGAGGGAGGGAGGGAGGGAAGGGATATTTATTTATTTAGCAGATTATGGCATTTGAATACATTGAGCAAACATGTAACAAGAAAGAAAATAGATATAAACTATTTAAAACTAAACATCAATTTATAAACAAACATCTAAACAAGGAAGGAAGGAGGGAGGGAGGGAAGGAAGGAATATCTATTTATTTATTTAGCATATTATGGCATTTGAATACATTGAGCAACATGTAACAAGAAAGAAAATAGATATAAACTATTTAAAACTAAACATCAATTTATAAACAAATATCTAAACAAGAAAGAAAGAAAGAAAGGCTTTTAGCCTCTGGCTTTTCTGACTTCAAGGAAAACACATTGATCACAACAAAACAGACCGAATCAACAGGTGTAACTTTGTGCCTCCCGGCAGCACCAGCTGAATTTCTGCCTGCTCTCCCGCTGTTCAAACGACAGAGGAGGGGAACTGTAAAATATATGCTAGCCTTAGGTATGGGCAGATTTTAGGCTGGCAGAGTCTGTTGAGGTGTTTACAAGACCTTTGCCAACCAGCCATTGCAACCTAGACAATTTCAGAGAAGGAGCCCTTGTTGGTCTGTTTTGGGTCACATAAAAAGATAATTGTTCCCATTGTTTATTGTTATATATTGTTTGTTACTATTGGCTGCAATTGTTTCTCTTTTTTATTGTGTTTGCTTAACACAAAAGGAAAATGAAAGAATTGTAGCTAATCATAACAAATAATGCATAGTAACCTACAATTAGAAAGGTATTTTTGTATTAGCTTTTGTAGGGTTAGTCTCTAGACTTGTAAATCTGTATACAGCAGGGCTGACAGTGACTGAGTGCAGGATCAAAATAAAATAAAAACAGTGTCTCTGAGCACTTTTGGTTCCAGAACTGAACTCATTTCTTTGTCCTGTAAAAATCCAATTCTGATCTCCTCTGTCCCATTCCTGTTTCAACTATGGACAGAAACAGCCTTTTTGAGGTTATATTATTACAAAATTGGCCGAAACCTTTGTTGATTTGTCAGTTTGTTTGTTGTGTGCCCGTCATGTTGCAACTGATTTATAGCTATCTTATTAGGCCTTTCAAGGATATTTAAGGAGTGGTTTTGCCAGTATCACATCGCCATTGAGCCACCGTGGCTGAGCAGTAATTTGAGTCCAGACATCTGAGTCTTAGAGCATCACTCAACCCTCTACATCATATTAGGTATCCTAATCTACAGGTAGTAAATAATCCTAATCCATTTTATACTCAGTCCACAGACAAAAACCTAGGATAAAGGTCGCCCTTGCTCGAAAGCCAGTCTTACCTGACTATAGGGTTCTATGTTTATCTCCATTTATAGCCAAAGAGCCAGCACTGTCTGCATCTGCAGACATTTCCGTGGACACATGGCAGGCATGACTAGACACCAGAATGCATGGAATGCTTCTTACCTTCCCACCAAAGTGGTCCCTATTTATCTACTTGCAATTTCTTGCTTTTGAACTGCTAGGTTGGCAGGAGCTGGGGCAGACATGGGAGCTCACTCTGTCATGCAGCACTCAGGTCTTGAACTGCTGACTTGCCGGCCTTCTAGCTGTCAAGTTCAGTGTCTTTAACAACTGAGCCACCACAGTCCAGTGTTCTAAGGTATAATTGTAATGTTCTTTTTCTTTATCCAGGATGCTGAAGACCATAAAACAAGCACTCTTTTCCACTGGGCTAGAGATGCCCAAATGGATGGCACTGCCAAATCAGGTGAGTGGTGTTGAAATTTCCAACAAGAGTGAAAAGAGGGCTTCAATATAAGTCTGTGCTGGGGTTCCTCTTATCTGGGTTAGATGCGCAATGGAACAGGGATGTCCGCAATATATGACAAAGAATTGTCCACAGATTCCTGAACAGACTCCTGATCACAGATTATAGCAGTGTTTCCCAACTTTTTAGTATTATTTGCAGCTCCATTTTATAATAGCCAGGTAACCTGCAACCACCACAACCCCACATTTCCATTAGAAGGCATATTTAATAGGATGAAGAGGTTTTTTTTAATCCTTAGACCACCTCAAACAACTTTGCTACACAAACCACCTCACAAAATGGCAGTGTCTCTCTAAACTCCCTCCTGCTTCCTCTCCCCAAGACTCTCTTTTGTCTGTGTCTCTGGAGTGTCTGACTGCTCCATCCCTCCCCAATATTGGCACATATGTTTTGTCAATCAGGAATCAAACCAATGATCTTGGGTACCTCATAGGTCTTCGCCTCTGTCTATGAAAATTCCCAATAGAATAATATTGAATATTGCAGTGTAGTATAATTGTGTTGATCCCCACAAAAACACTTGGTTGGTAACCCAATGGGTTATAGCAGGGATTCTCAACCTACAATTTTTCCCATAGAGATATCCGTTGTACGATGCATCCCATAGGGAAAATCTCTATACAATGCATGCATCGTATATCATATTTTTTTTTGTATAACAAGTCCCATGGAATGGATTAAAATCGTTGTACGAGGTACCACTGTATATAGATATTCTAGAGGAAACCATATTAAAATATCAGGAGATTTCAATGGTTTTAATTATCTGCCTGCAGAGCCAAAGGTTGAGTTGGGGGTTTGATGCCCCTATTGTGCCTCCTTGACAGGGCCTGAACTGGGGTCCCTTCAAGCTCTGCAGTTCTGAGATTTTTTAAAGGAGCATTAAGAGAAGGTAAATAGTTTTGTCCCACTTCCAAGATACCTGAATATATATTTCCCTCCAAGAAACTATTTCGTCTTCTGTATTGCTGATGGCTTTTCTCGTTTTACTTTGTTAGACCTTAATAAAGTGATTTAATTGTTGTCACCATCATCATTATCTTTAACTACACATTTGAATCAACTTTTTATTAATTAAAGCAAGATCTTACAATATGTGTGAACCTAAGAGTGGTATAGAGGCCAGCATTGGACAGGATTACTGAGACTTGTGGGAGTTGTAATTCAAAACATATGTGGGCACCAAATTGCCTACCCTTGGAATAATTACCTAGCCATAATAAGTAAAATGTTTTTTTAAAAGGTACCTTTCTAAATGGTATTTTCTTGATGCATATATTCAAAAACATGTGTCTTGTTATTGACAAGAAAGTTTTGAAAAACTCTTGTTTTAGATTTCATATTAACTTTTCTGAATTCATACTGTATATTCTTAGGTGAATCCTGTTCATTTACAGATACATAGAAATGAATGTGTTAATCAGAGTTAAATTCAAAGCAACGTTAATCATCTTCTGTGAGACTAATCCTAGATTTTTCATCTATAAAAGATGAACAACAGACTAGAAATGCAAGCAGAGAAAAATAAATGTTAGGGAATACCAATAACAAGCCCTATTTTTGGATACCGTTCTTATTTATCACCTGGTAGAGTCTGCTACATTAAATCTGTCACTCATGAACATTAACTATAGATTACAGCAAAAGTATACAATAAACCTAGCTAACTTTTAATTACAATCCTATGCTGCACAGTAAGTAGACATTGAAAAGCTGAGATAGGGGAATGTAGAAAGGTGGTGGGAGAACATCTCATTAACAATTCCTCTTTCAGTAATTTCCTATTCGAATTTGTCATATCCAAGCTGCTTTTTTACCATAGGAAACATGTATTTTGAAAATATACATTAGTAAGATTGGGAATTTGATTAAGGAAATAGAAATAGAAGACGAGAAGGTAGTTGTTCCCCAGTTGAAGAAAGTAAAGCAAACTGATACTAATTTGCAGTTGTGTGTGATAGATGTTTTGTCCCAACCTTTCACTGCACGACGGATCTTGGGGACATGAAAAGAGCCTCATTCAGGCGTCCCCTAAGCAGAGTTTCTCCAGCAAACATCCTTTCAACCCAGAGTAATTTCTGACATAAAGTTTATTTTTACTATGGTATAGAGTCAGGCTGTAGGATACCCAGGGTACAAGCCTTTGAGAAAGAATTGAGAAAATCTAATACAGAAGTGTTTCTTATTAACACATTTCTCATTTTGTTATGCATTCTCAAGTCATTTCCAACTTATTGAGGTTTATAGAATGAAACCTTGCAGGCAGTAATGTCTTGATTTGTCCTTCATGTATTCTTCTAAGGCTTCTGATTATGAAATTCGGCAGTATGAACCAGCCAAATGGGTGTGCACATCTGTTAAAACTGTGGACTGGGATTCAACTATCAATGCAGGTTTCACAAAGCTCTTTAACTATATTAAGGGCAAGAATGAAAGAGGTAGGATTTGTTTGTTTGTTTGATTTAGTAGGGATTGATTTAGAAGCTAATTCAGTGGAACCTCATACACAAATCGCCCTGTAAAACAATGGAATCGCATAACAATTAAGTTTTGGGGGGAAATGGTGTTTCGCATAACAGCTTTCCCTATGGAAAAAAATTGTACAATTATTTTTCAATGGGAAAAACCACTTAGCAAAAAAAATTCATTGTACATCCTATACATACCTGTCAAGCGCAACTCCGGAGATTACGGGACCTGCGCAGAACATTTCTGCACAGGTCTGTTCTACCCATGCGTAAAAGCCTACACATGCATAGAAGCGACCTGCACAGAAACGTTCTGCGCAGGTCGCTTTTATGCATGCGTAGAAGGCTTTTACGCATACGTAGAAGGCTTTTACCCATGCGTAGAACAGACCTGCGCAGAACGGTTCTGCGCAGGTCACTTCTATGCATGCGTAGAAGGCTTCTACGCATCCCCTTCTGCACAGAAGCCTTCTACGCATGCGTAGAAGGGTTCTACGCATGCTTAGAAAGGACCTGCGCAGAAGGGATGTGCAGTAACTCCTCCCCCCCCCCCCCGCTGCCAAATTACAGCGTAGTGGCAGCTCCAGGTGGGAAATGGAGAACATCGGTGCGGAATTACGGGGCAATCCCGGCCAATATGGGGAACTTGACAGGTATGATCCCATAGGGAAAATTGCTATACTATGCATGTTCTACTGTACTTCATTATTTCTTGTAGTGAGTTAACACATCTGTCCGTCCTTGCTCTTCTTGACCTCTCAGCAGCCTTCGATACCGTTGACCACGGTATCCTTCTGGAATGGCTCCGAGGATTGGGGATCCAGGGCACTGTGTGGTCCTGGTTTTCCTCATTCCTGAGGGGCTGGACCCAGTCGGTGTGGTTGGAGAGTGAGAGATCCAGTCCTAGGCCCCTAAAATATGGGGTGCCTCAGGGCTCCGTACTCTCTCCTCTCCTATTTAACATCTACATGAAGCCGCTGGGTGAGATCATCCGTTCCCACGGGGTGCGGTACCATCAGTATGCGGATGACACTCAGCTGTACATAGCCTGTGGGGACCCCAGTGATGCAGTCAAAGTCCTTTCCAGATGTCTGGAGGGTATTGGGGTCTAGATGGGGGCTAACGGGCTACAACTGAATCCTAGCAAGACTGAGTGGCTATGGATAAGGGGTCCTGCGTTATCCCGGGAGCTACCATCTTTGGTTTCGGATGGGACTATTCTGCCCCAGACTGACCCGGTGCACAACTTGGGGGTCCTCCTGGATTCACGGCTGCTGCTAGAAGAACAGGTGGCGGCTATAGCCAGGAGGGCTTTCGCCCAACTTCGGGTGATTCACCAGTTGCGCCCGCTCCTGGACCGGGTCTCTTTGCTCATGGTCACTCATGCTCTGGTGACCTCCAGACTAGACTACTGTAATGCGCTCTACATGGGGCTGCCCTTGATGACCATTCGGAGGGTGCAGCTGGTCCAGAATCCTGCGGCCCGGGTGGTGATGGGGTGTGGACGTTATGCCCATGCCTCACCACTGCTTCGGGAGTTGCACTGGTTACCAGTCTGCCTCCGGGTGCAATTCAAGGTGCTGGTTTTGACCTTTAAAGCCCAATATGATAGTGGGCCAGGTTACCTAAGAGACAGCATCGCCCTAAGGATGTCTGTCCGTCCAACCAGAGCGGACCGGAGGGGCTCCCTAATTGTGACATCGGCCAGGGGGGCTCGCCTCTCTGGCACAAGGAGAAGGGCCTTTTCCGTGTCCGCACCAGCCCTTTGGAACCTCCTGCCAGTGGAATTGTGTCTCCAGATGGAGTTGCTGCCCTTTAGGAAGAACTAAAAACCTGGCTGGCGGGCCAAGTTTGGGGTGCAGGTGGAGGGGTGGTTTCCGTTGGGTGGCTGGTTTAGAGGATTATGCCTTCCCCCTTGGTTCCTTCGGTACCTGCACCCCTTTTTAGGGGGTGAATTTTTATTCTGTTTTTATCAGTTTTTATCTGTTTTATGTTGTGATTGTGAACCGCCCTGAGTCGGCTTTGGTCGAGTGGGCGGTATAGAAGTCCAACAATAAAATAAAATAAAATAAAATAAAAATAAATAAACACCTCCAGAATAAGTGAAATTACAAAAGTTGGGCAGGTGAATTACAACTAATTAACAAGGTGCCTATTGCAACCTTGTTGATTAGCTACAATTTACCACTGCCACTTAAATGATTTTATTTACTCCAAAGTAAATAGACTTCTGGTGTTAAATATTCTATCACATGGATAGATTAGATGTGAGCTCTGCAACTTTTGTGGGATCTCAAGGATTCTCCTGGAAGTCCAGTTGTCAATACAATGAAGTCACCCTTTATTGAAGACTGGGCATACACAGTTTTTGCTATTAATAACACAAATTAATAGCAGTTACTGTATTTGTTTTGACTGTTCTTCTAGCATCAGAAAGGCTATCCTAGGATCAATGGCCAGTAATCAACCTATAAATGTCTTATTCCATGGAAGTTTCCTCATTCAGTATCTTTGTTCAAATAAATTTTTTCAAGTATTACTTGATGAATTTTTTGTCCATTTTATTGTGTATTAAAGGGTGAGCAAAATGCATCCTGTGGGCTACATGGGGCCCCCCTCAGGGCATTTTTATGGCTCCCAGCACCTTGAGTCCTACCTTTCTACACACTTTTTTTTTTTGGGGGGGGGGATATTTTTTTTGTTTAGAAACTCCCTTTGTACCCTGTGAGGATACAAGGAAAATGCTCATATTTTGAGGGGCTCCATGCACTGAATTATTTTGGTCACTAGAGGGGTAAGAGAGCTGGCTGGATAACTCAGTGAGTTAGATATCTGGCTGTGGAAACAGTAGTTGGGAGTTCAGTTCTCCACTGTGCATCCTAGAAGAGCCAGCCTGTGTAGCCTTGAGCAAGCTGCACAGTCCCAGGATAACTGCAGAATTCTGTGTATTCTCTACCTTAGAAAATCCTTGAAATTTAAAACTCATTCATAGCAACCATTATGATTTTTTAATTAAAAAAGGAGAAAAACTAGTCATACCTTTTAGCCTTGTGTGCTGGAACTGGTTTCTAGTTACCAGGAAAATCTGAAGATTGATCCTTGGTGGCCCTGAGGTCCTAGTATATTAGGAGCCATTTTGAGTTCAAATTCAAGTCAAACTCTCAAAGATTCAATGATGTTGTTTTGAGAAACATTGGATTTTTGTTCTGCCACACTCTGGATTTTCTGTATCAGTAAACATTACTATTATTTTGGTGTAAAGAGGCTTGTTTCTACAAAAACAAGAACCCAAAATTTTACATAGTTGGGAAAAACTGTGCCTAGACAGATTGGCTCTTGGTGCTAAAAGGACTTTAAAAATCTGGGGACCATATTTTTGATGGGAAAGCAAGTGCTGTAACCTGGGGCCACTCAGAGGTTGAGGGAGGCTTTTGCCACTTCCATTTTTTCAGCCTCCTAGCATATTAAAAGATGATGAGATGCCAAAAACAGGGTTATAAAATTGTGGTACAATTTAAATTTGAAACTGTCCATGAATGTGAAATCCTGGCCAAATGTTCTTCCTTCCCACTCCCCATGGTGGATCCTAGCTGTAACTAGTAAAATGACAAGTGCAATCCGTGTATTTCTTGTCAGACCGACCAATTTTGTTGACGTTATTCTAAAGTCTATTGAAATGAATGAGCGGTTTTGTTTAGAAAAATCCAGTTCTTCCTGAAGAGAAATCTTCTGCTACAAAAGTTGATATTGGTGAAATAGCCAGGGCTACAAGTTTAATTTTTAATATTTTGTCAGTGTGCTAAAGAGTGGTGTTGTGCTATGATTAAGTAGTATCTCTGTTCTTCAGGAGAGAAGATAGACATGACTGCTCCAGTAACATGTTATGTGCAGCCAGGTGCTGGCCCCTTCTGTGAGTCTACCACAACCGTTTCTTTCTATGTGCCACCTCAACATCAGGCAAACCCACCTAAGCCCACAGACCCAGATGTCTTCATTGAAACCAGGTCAGCAATTACTGTATTTGTCAGGTAAGTATCATTAGCTTATGCCTTCCTATAAGCTGCAGGTTATAAATGTCTGCATAATTTATTAAGTGTCTATAAAATATCCAATTATATACAACATACTGGTTGTATGTTTATTCAGCCTGGGTTTTTCAGGGTCAGGTTTGTGTCTCTCTATGTGTTTTAAACCACAACACCTTGATATGCTATAAATTTGCATAAAGTCTGCCTAAAATTTAAAACAATAGCTGAGGAATTGAGTCATAGATTTCATTGTATTCAATTTGTAGCTGAATAATGAACCAAGAACAGCTCATTGTTTCTCTAATAGTCTTGAAAAAAGTGCATACTAACTTGTCTGCCACCTTGTGGTGATTGAAGTATATTGCATTACATTATCTTGCCCATGTCTTGTTAGGCAGGTATACTATACCTAGTATAGCATCATCATTCCCCACAAAACACACACACATAGCCTGTAACCAGAGTAAAATCAGATCAAATGCTCTTGTAGTTGTGGATATCATGCTAAGGATATCATGGGTTACTATGTGACTAATGTAGAAGTGTTGTGCCGGATGGTTAAAGAACAAGAACAAGAACTGTTTAAGACTATATATGGGCATATCATGAGGAACGGCATAAAGTATAGAACACTCCAACTCACTATGCAAGGGAAGATCATTGGGAACAGATGCCCTAGACCAGGGGTTCACAACCTAAGGCCCATGGGCTGGATCCAGCCAGCAGAACAATTTCATGTGGCCCCCACCCCTCCAAGGGCATTTGAGAAACAAAATGGCCACCCCATTTGAAACTGTTGGTACAAAATGACCACCCCCATTGTGCAGGCAGGGCAAAATGGCCATCCAGCCCTCAAAGTTGACTGAGAGAGCATGACCTGGCTTTCAGCTTGAAGGAGATGGGAACCCCTGCCCTAGACATAGACAGACCAGGGGGCTGAAGAACCTGAGCGACTGGTGTGGAATGTCCTCAGAAGAACTGTTCAAAGGATTTAAGAACTACCATGATGGTAGTCAATATTCAGAACAGATACAGTAGAACTCCGTATAATGAAAATAATTCATTCTACGAGGTACTTTGTTATGATTTTTTCATTATACGATGCATGCATTGTACAACAAAAATCCCTATGGGGAAAATCATACAATGAAACTCTTTATGAGAAAAATCATACAATGGATTAGACAAGTTCATGGAGGACAAGGCTATCAATGGCTATAATTATGGCTACCTAAGGACAACCTCCGGGTTGGAGAGATAGGCAGGATATCTCTCAATGCCATTTCCAGGGAATCCTAAGCAGGTGAAGGCATCTCCTTGGGAATACCCTGAAGGAAATGGTGAGCCACTGTGTGAGACAGAATGCTGGACTGGATGGGCTCCTGTGGCCTGTTCCAGCAAGGCTGTTCTTATGTTCTTATGATTTTTTTCCGTTGTACGATTTTCCCCATAGAGATGCATTGCATCGTATAACGAAAATTTGTTATACAGGGCACAATAGTTTTTTCAAATCCTCTTCATTGTATGATTCCCCCCCCCCCCCCCCACTGTATGATGCATTCACTATATAGGGTTCTACTCTACGACAATCGAAAAGAAGTAGTTGTGGAGAATCCCACCCTCCAGGTCATGTTACTGCAGGGGTTCTCAATGTTTTAAGGTTGTGGGCCAGACTACTCCCCCTCAGACAGCTGTGCAGGCTAGTCAAATTTAATCTTGCGAGATCTCATGCATAATCTTGCGAGATCTCGTGAGATCTCACGTTTTTGTGTGTATTCTTGCAAAATCTTAATTCTCTTGAGATCTCATGAGATTTTGTGTGTTTTGCGCGTATTCCCATGAGTTCTTGTTAGACCTTGCACGTTTTTGGTGCTTCTACCACTTGCAGCAGTGGCGGTGGCAGGAGCAGGAGCAAGAGTGGTGGGCCACATGAAATGACATGTCCAGCCGGCAGGCCTCAGGTTGTGAATGCCTGTTACTGTATGTATGGAGCAAAAAAAAAATCCTAACTGTTGTACCATCTATCTGGTGAAAAGCTCTCTTAAGAAACATGCATGCATGCATACTCATAGGTACCCTTCTATAGTACCTTCTCTTTCCCTTTATATTACTGTATTTTTCGGACCATAAGACACACCTTTCCCCCCAAAAGTGGGGAGAAAATGAGGGTGTGTCTTATAGTCCGAATTCTGTCCAGCAAGGCTGTTGTAAAAAGACCTCCACCTCCACTGCCGCTGTTCCAGGGCTGGGGAAAGAAAAACACTTGGGGGTTTTAATGTTTTTATATGTTTTTAATTGCTGTACGTGGGCCATTACTACAGGTGGCCACAAAAGGGTGCAAATCGCAATTTCCCATTTAAATGCATTGGAAATCAATTTCTTGTAAAGTATTCCAAAGCTTTTCTGTTTGTATGTTCCCCATGCATTTCAGTGGGAAACCAAACCTGTGCATTAAAAAAAGGGTATCATTTACCTTTCTTGCATTTGTCCCTGCTCCATGTGGTCAAAATGGAGGGGGAGGCCATGCTTCCTGGTTGCAGGGAGAGCAAGAGGCTAGGCTAGAGCATCACTTCCTGCTTCAGTGCAATTGAATTGCCCACCCATATCCCCTGCGGCACCACCACTGGTTGGTGGTGCAAATACAGTACTATTTGGTTCAGACTATTTTTTCTTGTTTTCCTGCTTTAAAAACTGGGTGTACCTTATAGTCAGGTGTGTCTTATGGTCCAAAAAACACGGTAAGTCAAGTCTGGGCAATAGCCCATCACAGCTCTATGGTTTAGCCACAGGTGCAATGGAGACATGGCATATTGCTTATAACTGATAAGTCAGAGTTCTCTTGAATCTTTGATCTATTTCATTGTCCAGTTAGACAACTGTATAGCTGTGCAGCCTTCATACATAACCACTGAATCCCTATAGGAGAAAACATTTCTGATGCAATCCTGTAAAGATTTCCTAAGTTACATCACTCTTTCAGACCACTGCCTACGTATGTAGAAATATATGTATCTTACTGACTAGGAAGTGTGTTAATTGATTATTCCATGGCAAATGTTCCCTTAACGCCATGCCTGAGTGTTAATTTTGTACAGTTTGCCTAGATTTGGCTTTCACAGACACAGGCGTAAGACTTGGCAAACACATAATGGAACTCCTTTTTGTTGTTCTTAACAGATCATTTGGAGGATTTGCCAATTCTAAAAGGATCCAAGAAGAAATACTGGCACTTGCTGAAAGCTTGAGGAGAGATGGGAAAGCTTTTCAGGAAAAGATTTATTACAGTGCTGGCTACGATAGTCCATTTAAATTGCTGAACAGGCACAATGAAGTTTGGCTGGTCAAGAAAAGCTAAAGCTTGTGGGTCCTAATGTATAAATATGTACTTAACAAAACATAATCTTTTGTAACTGAACATTATATAACAGATAATCTTTTGTATAATTGTCTCTTAACATATTTTCTTACCTATTGCTGAAAATTCTGTGCTCTGAAACCTATCAGTGCCAATATGACATATGGACATATATATAACGCCTTTTATCCAGCTGCATATCTAAAATTTGACATTGTACTATACTACTGAAAGGAACCCCAGACCAGAGTAAACATATACTTTGAAAATGTTACTGAATTCTTTCTTTCTAAAGGATAATTACGGCATTTGTTTACACAATCTGGCTAAATAGAATGCTGACTTTAGTGCATCAACACTAAAGCTTCCGAATCATACAGATTTGCAAATAACCTAAGGCAGTGGTGGCTAACCTTGACACTCTAGCTGTTCTTGGACTTCAATTACCAGAAGCCCAAGTCAGTACACCTGCTGATCAGGGCTTCTGGGAATTGAAGTCCAAGAACAGCTGGAGTGCCAAGCTTAGCCACCACTGACCTAAGGCAAGTGTATAAAAACCAAAGACTCAAATAGCTCTTCAGGCTGGATGAGGTAGGACATTGGTGGCGAACCTATGGCATGTGTGCCAGAGGGAGCACTCAGAGCCCTCTCTGTGGGCATATGTGCCATTGCCCCAGCACAATCAATCCCGCCCCTCTGCCTAATGGTAGCACTTCCTCCCTCCCCCCAGCACAAAGGTCACCCTGCCCCACTGCCCAGCAGCCCAATGGGAGCGCTTCCTCCCTCCCCTGTCTGGGGTAAAGCAGGCAGCTCAAAGCCGGTATGAGGGTGCAGTGCGGACGGCAGCCTGTTGAGTCTGTGGTGAATGTGAGGTTTTTTCCCAAACTAAAACCTCAGTATTCAGATTAAATTGCTGTGTTGGCACTTTGCAATAAATAAGTGGGTTTTGGTTTGTTTTGGGCACTTGGTCTCTAAAAGGTTCGCCATCACTGAGGTAGGATGTCCTTAATGAAACTCTTGGCCTTGACTCCTCCTTAGAACTTTTTAGACATTTATAACTCGTTACTTCCTACTAGGTAAAGGGAAGCATTTTATCTCTAGTAACCCACTCCCTCTTTTTCTGGGGACACTGCTTTTCTATGTATGGAAGGTGATACGTCTGAAGAGAAGAGCCCTTCGGGGACTCTCTGGGTGACTCAGGGTGGCAGGGTTGACACAAAGTACCTACAGTTACCTAAGGTCTGCTCCTTCAGACCTGACTTTCCATGTGTAAAAGAGTGGTGTATAGAGGAGTGATGGTACCAGAAAATTTCACAAATACATTCCAACTGTTTAAATGAGGTCTCTATTTAGCCATATCATCATGCTATTTTGCCACATTTAAGGAATTTATTACAAAAGGTAAAGAAACACTTCCTATAGGAGAGGTTATGTCCACATCCTCAGGGCTCTGCAGTAACTACTGAAACAGCTTCAGAGTTTATAGACATCAATACTCAATGCTAGACTAAATGAAGTCTAGGAAGCTGCGAAGTAGGTAAATTTGGTCCTTTTAAACCCAAATTGAAGTTCCTGCCTTAAGAATATTTTCCATATTAGATTACTGATTTTTTTTCTTATACAGAAACCTTAATGTATGACTGAGCAATATGTTGCCTTTGTACAGCACAATTCTGCCAGAAGACTCTGGTTGAATAACTACATTTGCAGGCATATTTTCATGACAAATTTAATATATGGTGCCCTTCCTCTACAGATGCTTTGCTGGATGTTTTAATACAGGAATTATTTTCACTACTTATGAAGCTTCTTGGAGCAAGAAACCTGCCTGCTTTTACCTATGAAAATCTGTAAAGTGCTATTTGATAAATGATGTCAATGTAGATAACAAGTATACAAGTTTTAATCAAAAAGTATTTATGACTGATACTGAAAACTGCTAATTACATTGCTACTTTACTCTACATTGTTATTGTTTGTACTATTTCTCCTTGTTATACATTTTCCACATGTGTATATACTGTTTTATACAAAACACTGCAGAAAAACTTGAAAGTAGACATGTTGTCAACAGACATGTCACCTGCCTCTAATGAAAAAAAAGTACATAGCAAATATGGCAAAGTATGAAAAGACTACATATTGCTTGATTTAGCCAGATACACCAGCTGAAGAGAGAGATGATTATGAAATAAAAACCAAATTAAAAACGGAGAAGGAAAAACAGAAAGATGGACTATTGTATAATTTAGGAAGTGGAAAGCTCAGTGTAGTCATGTAGTAATATAATGGCTATGATTTAGCTATATTAAGTATCCCTTGCTCGAAAGCCACTTGTATCCGACTCTAGGTTTCAGTGCTCATCTGTTTTAAAGCCGAAGAGCCAGCGGTCTGCTTCTGCAGACGTTTCCGTGGTCATGTGGCAGGCATGACTAGACATTAGAGTGCACGGAACGCTGTTACCTTCCCACCAAAGTGGTCCCTATTTATCTACTTGCAATTTCTTGCTTTCGAACTGCTAGGTTGGCAGGAGTATATATAAGTATATACAGTGGTACCTCATACAACGATTTTAATCCGTTTCACAGGGCTCATTGTTGTATAAAACAATTGCTATACAATGCATGCATCGTATAGCAATTTTCCCTATGGGATGCATCGTACAAGGTTTTTTTTGCTAAGTGGTTTTTCCCATTGAAAAATTATATGAGTTTTTTCCATAGGGAAAATTGTTATGTGGGACGCCATTTGCCCCCCAAAACCTAATTGTTATGCGATTTTATTGCTATTGGCACTCCAATAGTGCTATTGGCACTCCAGCTGTTCTTGGACTTCATTGTTGCATGAGGTTCCACTGTATAAGTATCATATATATACTGACGTGCAAATGCAGGGACATTCTAGTCTTTTCTGAGATAGTCAAACACATAGGCAACTTACAGGACTCCAGATACTGCTGGACTAGAACACTTATCACTCCTCACCATTTAGCTACAGTGGCCAGGGCTGACAAGATTCACAATCCAAGGAAATCTAGAGCAGGGGTCCCAAACAACCGGGCCGCGGAACAGTACCAGGCCACAGGCTGTCCCAAACCAGGCTGTGGGGGTGGATAGCGCTGGGAGCCCCAACGACCACCTTCTGTCCTCAACGTGCTCTGATGGATGCCCAGTGAATGGAGCATGAGCACAGGCTTCAGACACAGCAGATAGACAGGCGGCCGGGCCCCTCCTCCACATTGCTTAACTACAGCAGGGCTCTACTCCCCGCCTGTGAGCAGTGTGATACCTCATTTCCCAAGTCAAACGGTGTGGCTGGCAGGCGGCTGGACCCCTCCTTGCCACTGGTCAGTGATGCAAAAAAGGTTAGGGACCCCTGATCTAGAGTGTCACAGAATGTCACAAACTACCTACCTGGCTTAGCATGTACAATAGCAAGCACTATTTCCTACATTTGCATGAAGGTTTATTTTAGATGGAAAACTCTGTAGAGGGCTTTGAATTATGACAAGTACCATCATTACCTCTCTTTCCTGGATGGCTTAAACTGGCTAAACAGCTCTGTGAGTTAGGTAAGAGGTTGGGAGTTTGATTCTCCACTGTGACTTCTAGGAGAAGAGCTAGTCTGCATAGCCCTGTGCAAGCTGCATTGCTCCAAAGCACCCCCAGAAGAAGGAAATGGTAAACTACTTCTGAGCATTTTATACCTAGACAACACCAGAAAGGTTTCCTAAAGATCAGAAATGATGACACGGCACATAATTATTATTAACTTCAGTCAGACTTAAGTGTGTGAATGCAACCCATGGCTCGTGTTTAACAGACACGAATACAAATACTCTCGTGCCTGTGCAGGCATATCACAAACCCATTGCTGATATTAACACAGACTGGTCATCAGTAGAATGATACCTATTGGTTTCCAAATGTCATTTTATTAACTTGAGACAGAAAATGACAAATGGCAGCATTGTTTATTGTAGCAGAGCAACAGCCTTGCCATACCCCTTTTACAGTACTAGCAAATTGGGATGAAGGAAAATGGGAGTCAAATGTTCATTAAAATAAATTATCTACATAGAGGGGTTTTCTTTAACATCTAAAATGTAGAAATTTCAACATCGGGAGGACAAAAGTTATCTTAGGAACTTTAATTATATACAAACATTATAAAAAAACTGCAGAAACGATCAACTTCTGAAAAACTCCTTTTTGAAAACTAAAAAGCTTCTTCTTTAAAATCAAAATTGTAACTGACATTTCCATCAGTAGTTTTCTTTACAAGTAAGAAAGTGTTATCATTATTATTTTTAGTCACTGGTAAACACTCAACAAAATTAGTGGAAGTCTCCTAAATGATTAAAATTATTTCCCAATGTCAAGGAAATGTTGACTATAGAGCAAAAGGTAGAAGTTACTACAATCTATTCTTTGGTAACCAAAAGTTAACATGTGTTTGATATTTCAAGTGATAGTGATATGTTATTTGTTTTAAAAAAACTTTTAACAAAGAGAAATTGGTAACAAAGTTATACCCACACAATTTATTTGAAAAGAAAAGTTATTTGCTGTTCTATAGTGTAAATAATCAAATGTTAGATCTGGTTGCAAATCTAGAACTTAGTAGCTATATTGTTGTTTTGTTTTATCATGGCCCTAACTTCCTTACCTACATCTTAATTACAAATATGTAGCCCTTTGTAGTACACAGCCTCAACAACATCCTGATTTCTTTTCAAAGATATAAATTTGTGTAATGGCAAGAGGTTCCAGAAAAAACAAACATACATATGGGCTATACAATGGCTGCACAGCAGTCAGTTCTGCATTACAACAGTGTTTCTTTCCTGTTGGGTTTTTAAACAATTCAGACTCAAGATTGCCGGTTGCTATGCTCACTACAGTGGCATGTCTAATGAGGAGGATAGAGTTTAGACCAGCAGAAAAAACCCCACTAGAAGAAGTAGTAGGGTAAATGCCAATCCTGCTAACTCTAATAGGCTGCATATTTAATTATACCAGTTCCTGCTCAAAATGGATGACTAGGTTTATAAATATAACATTTAAAAAGCTACTGCCATCGAGTACCACAGAAGCTTCCCATTTTTGTTGTAGGTTTGTTTTAATTTTTTACACCTTCCAAAAAGGGAGAAGGAGAAAGAAAAACGAACACAGAAGCCAGGAATATCTGGTGAGATGCTGTTTGGTTTTATCTTTTTAAAGATAAAGATTTTAAAGGCTTTAGAAGTCAGCCTACTAGTTAGTTACTTTCAGACCAAAAAGTCCCCAAGGCATAAGAACCAGTATCCATGAATGAGCACATGCTATACGGCTGGCAAAGCGTACTTGTACTTACTATGACATGTTGCCAAGACTGGTTCCTCTCTCCTTACATACATTTTCTGAACATCTAGCATAATTTTGCCTTGTTTTTTAATCCTCAACCATGTGTGTGTGTATATATATAGCCTTCAAAGATTTTTTATTACTAACTAAGCTATCAAATCTGGATGCACTGCTGTATTGTCACTGGAACTCCCATCTTCATTAATATCAATTTCATCATTGTCAAACACATCAAGCCCCTCTTCTAAAGACTTATGAGTTCTGCTCTCTCCAGGGTCCATTGCTTCCATGTCTCCCTCGCTGATAACAGTCATAGGGCTACTCTGGATCCGGTTCCGAACGTTATATTTGCTGCTTGCAGCAGAGGGTGGGGTTCGAGATCGGCTGTATCTGGCGCTGGAAAAGGACAGGCTCCTTGGCATCAAGCCTTCACTCCTGGCCCATTCTTCCTGGGACCGTCTATTCTTGGTAGGAGAAGAACTTGCGCTATTGTCATTATTATCCCAGGGAGAGTCTACCTTGGCTCTTTGAGCCCTTGGGTCTGTATTCTTCAGCATCTCTGCTGCCGACATGCGAAAACCAGTGTCTGAGCGACTCCCTTTCTTAAGCAGCAATGCTTTAAAGTTGTAATTGCTCGTACTACTCTTACGAATGCTTCTTTGAATCGATCCTGCTTGCTTAAGGGAAGACAGATTTGGGGAAGCACCGGTTGGTGTAACTGGGGGTGATGGAGAATGATTTCTGGCACAATCATCCTCAGAGTCTTTGCGGCCAAGGACTTTCCTTTTGGATCTATGATATAGAAGGGAAATAGAAAAGCACTATTAGTCTCTCACATAAAAAAAACTCACCGTTGTAATGCTACTAAGAAAAAAGCTGGTGTTTGTTAACAAATATGAATAATAACTATGACAAAATGTAATAATGAGCTACAACAGAAAGAAATACGGATATTCTACTAATGAGTTTAACTCTGAAATAGCAATTATTTTTATTCCCTAGCACAGGATTAAGTTAGTCTAATTAAGTATAATTTTCCCATTGCTAAGACTCTGTGAAATAATATTTGAATCTTGCTAAATATTATTTGTTAATTAAATACATTTTCGGTGTAATAATAACTCTTTCAAATGAATTGTAGTGTACAGAACACAAACTAGTGACAATTGTTAAGGTGTTCAGATTGAAATTGCCAAATGGAGTAAAATTAATGAAAACTAAATGAAATCCATACTCTTCACAAGTATCGTAACAAGCGTTTAACTTGCCTCTCAAATAGCATTTAGCACATAGCACACTACTAACTAAGTAGCACCATCTAAAAAACAGCTACATAACCTAACGAAGAAAAATTATATCCCTTAAAATTACAAAGCAACATGAAGAGAGGGGAAATCACAGAGCCTATAGTTTAAAGATAGACAAAAGATAAGTGATGAAGTAGGATAAAATGCAAGTAGCATTTCTATCAAGTTAACATTTAACAAGCTAATCCAAACATACCAATTTGTTTAAAAACAATACTGGGTCATTTATATGAATAAGTGCTATGTACTAGTCTTCTTTGGCCTGCAAAGAATGATAACCAGTAACAAAATAATACCACTTTTGGAGGGGTACTAAGTTCAGAAGATGTGACTGAACAATACAGTATATTCATTTGCCATCTTTGGCTTCCAGAAACCGACCTCAACTAGCCTTGGGATCTTATTTAGCCTTTAACCTTTTGACAAGACAGGCTAACAGATAAACAGATGTTCTGCTTTTACTTAAACATCAGTGGGGGGAAAGTGGGAGCAGCAGGATAAAATAAAAGCTACACTGAATGAACATTTACACATTACTTTCTCAATACGATATTGAAGTTTAGACATGCTGTATGTATGTATATCTAGTTTGAAATAAAGAGGCTTAAACTGTATATATCTGGTGAAAAGGAGTTTGTAGTTCAGCCTTGTATATACTTGGCACATATAATTACTGGCAACAGTGTACCAATTACCAATGCAAGTACTAAATTACAATTTCAAAAGAAGCAGAAAAGTTTCCATGTTCCTTTCAGCTTTTTGTGGTGGATGGGAAGAGAGAAAGCTTGTTGATTCAAAATGAGAAAAAGCTGAGAACCAGAAAATGAAAACCATTTAAATGGGGACTAGCTCTGTTTCTCTGTGATTCAGTATTAGATAACTAAATTAAAGATACAGCCTGAACTAGGGCTGGGTCTTTCATGTTTACATAACAGGGAAAAACCATGAAAGCAGCTTGAGCTTTTGTTCCTGTGTTCTTTCATACATTATAAAAAGAGAGCCTCTTAATCACAAATTATCCCTATCAACAAATGAGGGGGACATGAGAGTTTCATGTTTCTTTTGTGTTTCTATCTTTCTTTTCACCTTTTCAAAACCTTCATTTGTCAAATCTTCCAGGAAATTTTTCATTCAATAATGTCATGAACAGCTAAAGCAGACTACCTGGGAGAGCAGGACTTTTGAACCTGGAAAAGGTCTTAGGTTGGTTGGGAACCAGTGAGGAAAGCTCATTCATTCATTAAGTCCTCCTTTGTAAATGCGTGAAGTTTTGATGCAGTAGCTCAAGTGGCTAATACGCTGACTGGGAGACAGAAGGTCAGCAGTTCGATTCTCGAGTACTGCAGGACGGAATGAGCTCTCGTCTGCCAACCTAGCAGTTCGAAAGCTAGAAATTGCAAGTAGATAAATAGAGACCACTTTGGTGGGAAGGTAACAGCTTTCTGTGCGCTCTGGTGTCTAGTCATGCCTGCCACATGACCATGGAAACGTTTGCAGTAGCAGACAGCGCTGGCTCTTCAGCTTTGAAACAGAGATGAACACTGCACCCTAGAGTCGGGTACGACTGGCTTTCAAGCAAGGGAAACCATTACCTTTATCTTGCATTTTACTGGTTGGCTACCTCCCCGCCCCCGGCCCCCACCCCCATATAGCTATATGTCTTGAATGTTTCCTTTTTTTCCCTTGATTTTTGGGGAGATTCCTTGGATTATGTTTGCTGCTACTTCTGCTACCATGTTTCCTTGGAATTTTTATTTTTTAATTAACCCATCATATCTCTTTGGGAATTTCTTCTTCCATCTTGCACTTCCTTTCCTTGAACTATCATTGTTGCCTGCCTGAACTGCCTTCTAGACTCAAGAGATGGCATCAAGATTGTGTATGTGTGTGCATGCACGTGCGCATGCAGACATCTTCCTCTATTGCAGTGTTTTGTGAAGGGCTAGTATTTTTGCCTTTATTTGCTTTTCATGGTTTTTTACAATAGGAGGCTGTGTATATGTTTTCATTTTGATAGTTTCCCCTCTGTGTGTGGGAGTGCGGAGGAATAGTTTCACTGATTATTTTTTTAAAGATACAGTAATTATTTTAAAACTAAAGGGACTGCAGTGGATACTTGACGACTGGAAGGTTGGCAGGTCAGCAATTCGAGACCCGAGTGCTGTATGACGGAGTGAGCTCCCATCTCTGTCCCAGCTCCAGCCAACCTAGCAGTTCAAAAGCAAGAAATAGCAAGTAGATAAATAGGTACCACTTCGGTGGGAACGTAACAGCGTTCCATGTGCTCCAGTATCTAGTCATGCCTGCCACATGACCATGGAAACATCTGCAGATGCATACAGCACTGGCTCTTTGGTTATAAACAGGTGAGCACTGCACCCTAGAGTTGGATACAACTGGCTTTCGAGCAAGGGTGATCTTTACCTTTACTCGTTTTAAAACTATATCACATTGGTTTTGTTAAAAGTATATATTTGGGGGGCACTGTTTGGTTTGCTTCTGTGGGGATGTGTGGGAAGGGAGTGTAACTTTTACTACTGAGCCTGTATGCTACTGGGATCTATTGGTTGTTGGTTGGGCACATCATGCAAGATTCCTCTGTTATTCTGATGATTTTTTTTTCAAGCTGATGTACTTTTGCTTGCTTTTTGAATAGACTGATTCTCTGTTTCTGCCTCTCTCTCTCTCTCTCTCTTCTTCTATTATTATTTTTGAGTAGATTTTATAGGATTTTTAGGGGTTTTTGGACTAAAGCTAGAAAACATGAAGAGGGAAACCCCAAAATGAAATGACCACCACAAAGAGGTGGTTCCTTTTGTATTATACAAAAAGATCAGTGCCCAAAATATGAAGAAAAAAAATGGAAGAACGTGAAACACTTTCTTTGCTATGTAGTCACTAGGGGACACTGTTCTCAATACTTTTATGTAAAGATAACAAAAAAAAAATGTTTCTTTTGCTTCTCTGGTAGAACAGCCAATTATCTTAGTAAGAAAACCTAAAGAGCTTCATTCAAAGAAAAATTATGAACACTTGAAAAGAATGGAACGAGTAAAATTAGGGAAAATGTCTTATTGTGCTTCTACTATTTACTCTGTGATTTCTCTCTCTGTCCATAATAGGAAGTGTCACTTAACATTCACTGATAGACTTTGCACTATGAAGCAACAGCATGAAAGACAAACACCAAAGTGTAGTTAGTGTGTATCAATACCCATGGGATGTATCTTCACTTAAGGTTAATGACTTGAAGGAGGCCACACAACTAAAACTCAGATGTTTCCAAAGGATATATTTTGCAGGGTTTTTTTTAACTCTGTGTTCAGGGCATATTCGCACAGCACTTACTCGTTGTTTAACAGGAAAGTTAGGGGCAAGACGTTGGGAGGGAAGAATGTCAAAACTCTCTTGCCTACTCACTGTCTTACAACAGTAGGTGACCCCCTACTGTGAAAACCACACAGCTGAAGATCTATTTCAAGTATTCAAGGCTTTGGCATGCAGCTGGGAATTTTTTCCTTTTTTCCTTGGACAGCAGATTGCAATATCATATTTTAAGGTGGCTTTTAAAAAATTTAAAATCTATCCCCATATGTAATTAAAGAGAGGATACTCAGGAGAACCTAAAATATTATCCTAAATCACATAATTGTCATGGAAGAATATAGTCTTAGCAGCAAAACATTTTCCTCCCCTGCAACATTTAACACTGCAAAATCTAAAGTGGCCATAATGCAAGCTCTGTAACAAAATGATTTCCTTTCTATGAAAATATACTGAGTCTTCTACACTTAGAACAGACAAAGAAAATCTGGGTGCTCTCAGACATTTGAACGCAGCCTCTACATGCATATATATGTGTGTGTGACATGGCAGCAATTTTAGTTACAATTTAGGGTTTGTTCAATATATAGCAAGACATGGCCAGAAGAGGGATCTAGCATTGCACATTTGAGAGTCCAAATTAATATCAAATTGTCTCTTCTGTGACTGTTTTCCTACTTCTGGCTGAAGCTCTTTTAATTTTTTTAAGGAACTGATCGGCAAAGATGCATTAATAAAAGAGTTTATATGTAGAAGGACATTTATAATTAAATCCTAAAAATTACTTATCTACTGAGCTTTCTTTTTGTTTTAAGCAAGAGAAATGGAGTTGAGATACGGATTGTCTGTATTGCATTTTTCAGTGAGTGAATCTGTTTGCCACAAAACAGCCCTTCTCTAACTGGATTATCATGATCTATAATCCAGCTACTGTCATATGTTTTGCCATATGACTGATATAGCATGTTTACTTGCCAGTTTAAGCCAAGCTTGCCATGAAGCATTGGAGTTGAGCCTCTGTCCCAAACTGCACCATATAACCAGCGGAGGAGAGTAAAGAAGGATGGAAGGCAAAGAGAATGAAAACAAAAAGATACACAGAGAAAGCAATATTATAGGTTAAATCAAGCAGATTGAGTACAACAGTAAAATATTAACAAGAAGACACTTGGCATCAAGAAGATAAAGGCTGACAATTTTACAAAAACAGATTCTGTAGGCAGTAAAATTTAGCTTCAAAACTAATGAAAGGGTATTGTAAAGCAATGAAAGATACCTAAATGTGATGTGCTCTAGCTTCAGATTACTTACATCTAAAACAGGTTTCTTACAAGAAAATGCAAATCATCATCAACAGAAACACTACGCATGATAGAAAGCTATATAATAAAGGAACATCAAAATTAATGAAAAGAGCAATACAGAGGAGGCAACTTAAGCCATACCTGTGAATGGCTGCAAAAAGATCCTCAGTAGTTCGTGGTCTAGTTGGCATTGCCACCATCTCACTGTCTTCTTCATGAACAGGACTTTGCAATAAAAGCATGTTTGCCGCATTGGATTCAAACACTTCAGCTGAAATGCAAGTGTGACAATTATGTGGCACTGAATGCTCTTCACGTCAGGAAAAAAAATGCTATCCCAGCTCAGGAGCCAACATAAACTCTCTCTCACACACACACACATAATACACTCACACACTTTTCTCTAAATGGAGGCAATCATAATCTATTTATTGACAGCAGTAATATTTTTTAAATTACTGCAATCTGCAAGAAGCTTTATTTGGTTACAAGGAAGATAAAAACAATTTTGAGCTTTTCAGATTTCCCACCCTCCCCACTAATGGTCCACATCAGTTATCTGTTTAAAAGCTACAAAGACATAGCACAAATTTTTAGAAGGTAGGTTGACAAAATGCTGCAAAATATCTTACCAAAGAAACAAAGAATCTGAAGCTAAGGGGATTACTTTACATGTAGGTAAGCCAAACTCTACAATTTCCCTTAATATCTGTATGTTCTTGATGTTTTGACAACTAAGTCGGCTCTACAGTATATAAGTCTCCAGACATGATATACCAAGTGAAGAGGCAGAACAACAGTGGAAACAGACTTACCACTTTCATCTCCTTGAAATAGGTGCCTGTTGGGTTTCGAAAGATTGTCTCCATTTTCATCGGCAATGATTCCTTCCCATAGGAAAGTCTGCTCCTGGCGTGTGGGCTGCAGTGTTGAGGCAATGCCTTCCCGTGCATCACAGGAGAGGAAACTGGCAGCTCCTCCTTCTGGAACAAGATGGCCAGAGTCCATTTCAAAAGAAGATAATCCATCTGCAGGATAGTCTTCAGCCTGGCAATGCTGCTCAACTGCAGCACTGCTTATAGTGACACTTGGAGAGCTTCTCGCAGTTTCACCCACTTCATCTATTTTCTCTGCTGCAACATCAGGGTGTGGGGGTGGCACCATCAAGAACAGTTTGGGTTTCTTGGAAACAGGTGGTGGCTTCTTGTTTGGCGACATACCCTCAGGCTTGCAGAGAAACCCAGACTCTCCCTGGAGTGTTGAACGTACAAGATCACAGTGAGAACCTGGGTTTTGCTCTCGTACTTCTTCTGCCCTGGCTTGTGATAGATCAGTGGCAAAAGAGTGAGCTAGATTAGCTGCATTTCCAGGCATTTTATTACTGTTATGTTCAGGTCTGCCATCACTGATGCTTGGATAAGACCTTGGACTAAGGCTGTAAGCAAAACTTCTGTCACAAACTCTCTGGACTTCTACCTTACCATCGCCCACAGTTTCATTCTGTTCTATTGACATACAGGGTTTTAAAGGTGACTGAGCTGAGAAAACTTCACTCACTTTTTCCTGAGAATGAGTTTTGGAAGTAGAGTTGATTGACTCTTCAGCCTCTAATGCTACCCCTTTCCGTACAGATCTTAGCTGGACCATTTGCAGTGCCTGAGTGGTTACTAGAGGCATTGCGGGCTTCAGCAGATCCTCCGTATTTAATGGCTGTTTCACTGTACTGTGGTAAGAACCCTCCTGAATATATTTTGTTGAAGAATAGGGTGCATGTTTACATGGATCTTTTGTATATTTGGGGTCCAATGGTGGTGCTGGTGGAAGAACTGAACAGGGAAAAGGAGGAGGAGGAAGGGGAAGAGATGAGGGGAAGAGACGGCTCACTGACGAATCTTGACAATTAGCCCATGAAACATTCTGAAGAAACGATGCACCCATAACAGCTTCAGGAGGAGGAGGAGGGAAACTGGGAGACCCAGGGCGAGGAGACAGATCCATATCATCTGCTGATGGGGGTGGCGGAGGAGGAAAGAGAAGGTCAGAAGCATCGGGAAACATGAGAGGGGAAGGAATAACCGCAGGAAAACTCAGTTCAGGGTCGGGCTTCTTCAAACTCACACTTCCTTCTGCAGATGTATTGGAAGAAAGTGATGTGGAGGAGGAAGACATGGAAACTGAAGAAAGCAGGGATGACTTCCTTTCAGGCACCTTAGGCTTGGTCTTGGCCCTCCCATTTCCTGTTGACATGGATTTGAGAATGATGGGCACTGGGGTCAGTGCAGTGGGTGTATTGGATTGGCTAGAATATCCACTAGATGGCGAAGTTACTCTATGTGATTTTTCAGGAGACGCGATCTTTGGTTTGGATAACCCACTGGGCCCATGGGGTGCAGAAGCCTTGGACCTGTCATCAAGGTGGCTGATGCTGGCATTATAATCATTCAGCTTGGGTGCAGAATGAGCAGAATGAGCTACTGGGGATTTTAGCTGATCATCAGACATCCCAGGACAATCACTATAGTAACCCCACTGGTCAGCATATTCTGATTTGATACTGCTTGTCTCACTCTGGGTGGGTGTGACGGCACAAATGGAATACATGTTCAGGCCTGCTGCAGACATCATGCTGCTACTGGCACTCACCGAGCTCTGGCTACGTGAGCGCAACACCCAAGGGTCATCGTAATCACTGCAGGGGCTTTGGGATGGTGAGCTACCATTTTTGCTCTTCAGGTTCAACTGCAAGGACTGCTGGAGACTAGCAATCAATGCATCATCCAATACTTGCCCATTGGATTGAGATTTCTTCTTGGGAATCCTTCTGAGAGAATCTGTTCTAGATGGTGGTACAGGTGGCTTCTTTGCCTTTCTCAAGGATATGCTTCGTGAGAGGGACTTGTCACTGTAATTTGACAAGTCTCCCAGAGATTTCTTCTCAGCTCCATCAAACACATTAGTGAGACTATGCCTTGGATTTCGAAAGCCATTATTACTGCAGGCTTTACTAGTCTTGAGCCCAGAGTCAACATGCATTGAAGTATAATAGCCATCATGGTCCACAGAATATAAAGAGCTCGCGTCCTCTTTGACTGAGACTCTTTCAAGACTACCCACACTCAAGGGGCTCACAGGTGTGGAACAGCTTGGAGTAGCACTATTCAACTTGTGTAAGGGATTATCATCAAATCCAGAGTGTTTGGATCCACTGTACTCTGTGCTATTTTGTGCTCTAACTTGTCTTTCTTCTCCTGAGTAACTTAATTCACAAAACAGGCCCTTACTGTCCTGAGAGTGGCTGGGAAAATTCAGATTGTTCCTACAGTTATAGGTCACATTTTGGGGTTCTTTTTCCAAAGTTCTTGCACCACTAAGAGAAAGTCTTGAATCACCAAGAGCATGCCCTGTCGTAGCATTTGATGAGATAGTGTCTGAGGAATGTGAGTGATGTGTTGAACTAGTTTCACTCCAAGTACCACTAGAAGAATTATGCTGATTTCTTGTGTTTACTATGCTGTTGGCAACATGATTGTCTCTAGGTTTTGAATATGAAGAGGAACTTGTGATTTTACTGTCCATTGATCCAGCGTTATGTGTGGTGTGGATGGCAATCACTTCTGAGGAAGATGATAGAGTAGCATTTGATATAATGAAAGTGGCATGTGGAGAGACCATACATGCTTGGCTTCCTGCTTGTTCTCTCTCAGAGCTCCTTACCTCCTGAGACTTTGTTCTTGGAAGCTTATCTGTCCTACTGCAGTTCCTCGTGTGGTCTATGCTACCATCCTCTGGCAGCCTGCTTCCCTGATGTGACAAATTCCCATCTTCTGTTGACTTAGAGAGGCTGTGCCTGCGTTCCAATAACTGTAGGGACACTCTTGCCCCAGGCCGAGGTAGACTATGAAAACCCAGATCATTGTTTAGTCGAGAAGGAAATACTACTCCAGCAGAATCACTCATCACAGACATATTGCCAGAAGAACTGGACAACAGAGACATCTGGGCTGCAATTCCTTGACCTTTCTGTGCACGTATTCGCCTGACTGAAGGTGGCACCACTTTCACTTCCTCTGTCTGACAGCTAGAGTCCTTGGTGTCACAATGATGATGCACAGAAGAACAATAGCTATCAAGTCTTCCTAGGGTGGAATAGCGATCAGGGACGCATAAGGAATGGCTAAGGAAGTCGCTTTTACCAGTGCCAACTGTTGAAGTTAAAACAAAACAATTATTATACAACTGGTGATGCACTCGCTGACAAAATAGATTCTAAAATTTCATACTGATTTGTTGCAGTGTAGATTGCAAATACGTTTATTTGCCCAAATGCTTTTTTAAAAAAGAAAAAAAGAAAATGGACTATATAATAGTAGCTGCCATTATCCAACCATTAGATAAAGACTAACTGGAAACAACATCAGCATACTGGACTTCCTGTACACTTCATTTTAAATATGCTTTAAATAACAATTGCAATTGCTGTATCGAGAAAACTATAACATGTCAAAAATTAATACACTATTTTAAAAACATTACATTAATAAAGCCATACTGTATATCAGTTAATCCCTAGACTTGTCCTTTTCATTTTCTTACTACATCTTCGTTATTGTATCCTCCATTTACAACAGGGGTGCCCAAACGTTTCAGGCCACGGGCCAGTCACGTGGCTCCTCTCACCGGAAGTGGAAGTAAAATGTGCCTTGCAATCTGTTTTGCAACAGGATGAGATAGATTTTTAGGCTGCCATGTTCTTTGCTTAAACCAGGGGTATCCAAACTATGGCCCACAGGCTGGATCCAGCCACCGACACCAATTCAACATATGGGCGCATTTTACTTCCGCTTCCAGGAATGGGCAGCGTGGGCCGGATGAATTGGTGTTGGGGGCTGAATCTGGCCCATGGGCCGCAGTTTGAGTACCCCTGGTTTACAAGCACCTTATGAGCCTGAAATCCATATAAAACATGCTACATTATTACATCAGGGTGGCTAATCTCCAGTGATCCAGGGACCACACAAACCCCTCTGGATGTTTCACTAATTCCTGTAAACTGCAACCCTAGAGATTTCTATGTAATGAAGAAACGCTTTAAGAGTCGTGAGTCCCAAGGTTTTATGAATTTTCTACAAAGTTAAGGAGAATAATGTAATTTAGGGTTTTTTAAATCTATCATAAACATACCTTGGCCCTATTGTGATCTATAACCTATTTAGCACTGGAGAAAGAAGGGAGGTTGGATTATAAAATCAGCAGAGCTCGAGAGGGGTTTTCTGGAGATATGGGCTATTACTTTTGAAACCTTCAGGTGATTTGCAGTTACAGTACTCATATTCACATTTGAAATAATACAGGACAGTTCCTTGCAAGAAGTGCATTGGTAAGCACTGTCCAGTTACTCTGGCTTATAGGTGGAGTGGCTAACCCAGGGATTGTCAAATTTTGCCATGTGGACCAGATGCGGCCCATGTCAACATTTCATGTGGCCCACCACCATGTCCACCACACCAGGAAGTGCCATGGGGTGGAGGAAAGGCAAAATGGCCGTCCGGTCCCAAAAGATATCTGAGGGAGCGTGACCCGGCCCCCATCTTAAAAAGGATGGGCTAAACAAACTATGGAGCTTTGCTGCCCCACCAGCTAGAGAAAAAAAAAGGGACTTCTTTCAGGCTAGCTGACTTTTAGAAAAGGAGAGTCTTATCTTCTAATATATCTAACAGCTTCTGTCACTGAGCATTTCTAGGGAAAGGTCAAATACAGTGTACAAATGACATTCAAGAAAGCCCTTTTATCATTATTAATTTTATCACTGAGGAACATCCCAACCTCACACCTCACCAGAAAACAGTTCAAAAACCACGAAGGTGACATAAAGCAGGTTGTACATTTATTTTATATCATTACAGTATTAGCATTTTGGCCCGGCCTTGCCGGGCAGGTTTGTGTGTGTGTGTTGGTGGTTGGGGTGGTTTTGAGGGGTACACACACACACACAACACAAACACACACACAACACAAACACACACACACTACACACACACACACACAAAGCAAGCGACCCAGCTCAGAAGGCTGTGCCGGGGAGGTGCAGAGTGCAAACGGCCCAGCCGGCAACAGGTAAGTGGGGCGGGGGACAGGGACTGAGGGGGGGAGAATGGGTGGGGGGCAGGTTCGTGTTCCCCCTTTCTCCTCTCAGACCAGGGCGGGCGGCGTGGTCCCCGGGCCTGTCCCCCCCCACTTACAGGAACAGGTTCCCTGGCCTGTTCCCTCCGCCCCACTTACCTGTTGCTGGCTGGGCCATTTGCTCTCTGCGCCTTCTCGGCACATCCTTACGGGCTAGGCCACTCACCTTCCGTGCCTCCGTGGCGCGGCCTGTCCTCCATCCCTGCCAGTGCCGAGGCCTTCGCTGGCTGGGTGGGGGGCACCAAAAGCAGGCAGCCCTGGCGGCAACCGCTGTGCCCGCCCACCGTGGTGGAGGCCTTCGCCCCCCGCCCAACCGGCGAAGGTCTCAGCACCGGCGGGGACAGAGGACAGGCCGCGCCACGGAGGCACAGAAGGCACATAGAGTGATCTGGGGATGGCTTCCCTCCGTGCCCTCGCCAATCAAGAGAGAAACGAACCCCCTCCGTGGAAGGCGATTCCTTCCCTCCGGGCGGCAAAGGCCCGCCTTCGTCTCCTGGAGAGATGTGGTTTGCTTCTCTCACATTTGTCGGGAGCCGAAATCTTCGTCCCCCGCCAACCAAGAGAGAAGCGAACCCCATTCTTCCCACGGCCATGGAGGCCGGTGCCGGCCTCGCTGCAGGTTTGGAGGAGAGGAGGGCGAGTCCCTCCTCTCCCTGCACTGCTTTGGTGAGGTAGTGGGGAGAGCCCATCATCTCCCCGTGGCCATGGAGGCCGGCGCCGACCTCGCAGCGGCTCCGGGGGGAGGGGAAGCCCCTCCTCTCCCCGCGTGGCTTCAGCGAGGTAGCAGGGAGAGTCTGCGTTGGCTGTTTTTTACACACGCACCACTTGCCCTGCCTCCTCCTCACTCGCGTCCTTCAGCCTGATTGCCTGAGGGGTGGCGCAGCGCGGAGGATGCTCGGAAGTTTTTTGGTTCGTGGGGCGGTTGCCCCACTCTCGGCGTCCGGACCCTTGCGGTGACGCTCGTAGGGACATAAGGTAAGTGTGGCCGGCTCAGTACAGGATGGTTGGGCCGGGTGTGGCCACATATGCCGGACACACATGGCCCAACCCTCTTTTTATAGGTAAAGATACACCACTGCATTAAAATCTTTTTAAAATGGTATCTTCATATCGCCAAAGAGTACTGTGATTTGATTTTATTTTATTTTTTTAGAGGAGGGAAAACAGCACGGAAATTCTGTAATTTGAAACATTACAGGTCACTGCAAAAGAACAACACACCAAAAGGCCAGCTTCTGAGCTGCTTTTGAAGGGTTTTATGAAATGTCAGAGCGCCTCACAGTTATCTTAATTGTTCGATACAAGTGGACTGTGAAAAGTAAGGGCATTTCCCCCATAAATTTAAATAGCTGTTTAGGCTACATTCACTTGCTATTTTTCTTGGCACAAAGTACACTAGTAATAGAGAGAATGGAAGAATAGGAACAAAATTAGGAACTAAGCCACTTACAACACATTAACTTGTTTTTTACTCTTTCAAATAAAATCAAACATTTACATATAATTGTAGTGCATCTTGTTTACTTTTAAGATACTTCTGTGCTCTAAAAAACACAAACAGAAGCCCTGTTTCCATGGATGTCAGTGTGGCTTTATCCAGAACTTCAGTCTAGTGAAAATGTGGGCGTTAGACAGACATTCACTAGCATAATGGGCTCAAGTGAAAAATTGTGTTATATTCCTTAATGCAATGCAAGCCTTTTGATACGTCTTAATAGCAAAGCTTTATCAAGAGGACTATAGGAGGGAAAGCCATCCAAATAAGACACACACAAATTAAGACAAATTTGAAATCATATCCAATCACTTTCAAAGAGTGAAAAATGTGGGTTTTTCTGAGCGAGAGAACATATTTCTGATTCAAAGCAAAGCATATATACAACATAAACCTACACAGAAGTATGTGTGTAGCATGGTTGCCTCCAACCTTTGAAGGTCGATGCACATTACCACACTTTCCACATGCTGACTCTAGCTATTATGAGCATGGACATTTAATCGTAGAAAGGACCTTTTAGTCATACTGTATAAGAGAAGCCTAAGTAACGCTGCTCTCGCTCCCATTCTACTATGGAAGATTATCACCAGCAAAAGCAGCTTTGCTCAACCAGAGACCAAAGAATGAACAGCCACAGGGAGCTTGTTTACTACCGCGTTAGGATGGAGACTTGGCTCAACCTCGTTATTACCTTGGTTACAAAGAAAGAGCCTCCTTGAAGATTGTGGTATTTTTGAACGACAATTGGGCATACCTGGTGTCAGCAATGTTATGTTGCCAGCTAATCTTTCTCACACTAGGTCAGGTGAAAGGAATTGCAGAATGAACTCACCAAAAGGTGCCTTCATTTTAGCAGTTTCACGTCTGGCTTAGACATGGAAGAAGAATAAGGACCCTGGGACTAAACCTGTAATCCAAGTCATGTTTTAGCCCCATTCACCAGTGAGGATGATTGGCTGTGTGGATTTGTAATAAGAACCCTTGTAATCATTTGATCAGAAGAAGGAATATGAGTCTTCTACACATAATACACTGTTGTGAGCCGCCTGGAGTCGCTTCGGCAAGGGAGGCGACAATACAAAATACATAATAAATAAATTTTGAAAAGAGGATTCAGGCCTCTCTGAGGAGAAGCATTAATCTCACTTTCTCTCATGCCAAGTAAAACCAGGTGCACAGGGTACCTGGAGTCCACAGAAAGAGCCTCCTCAAAGATGGTGGTATTTTAAAACCACAATTGGGCATACCTCGGGCAACAACAACCTTATCACACTAGGTCAGGTGTGACGAACTGCAGAATGAATTCACCAAAAAGTGGCTTCATTTTTGTAGTTTCATGGCCTAGACACGTAAGAAGAAGTAAAACCATATCCATATTGACAGAATCAAAACTACATATACTTGAGTATTTTTTTAAAAGTAAGAATGGGAATAATTGAATATTCACAGGCTCATTTGAAATCTTAAACAGTTGCTTTCTGCCTAAAAGGTATTTTATTTTGCATCCACAATGTCAAATGTTGGCATGAAATAAAAGCTATTTTTGACAAAGTACTTTGCTCAAACTGAAATGTCAATTCCATAATCCAACAACATCAAGAGAGGGTTATCTAATTTAACTGTTTGGTGATTTCACAAGAGGAACAAACTATCTTTTTTGCTTGTTTTAAATATTATTACTTGGGTTGAATTTACAGTAAGGTCATTATTTTGCTATGTGAAACACCTTACTTATTCCTCCAGCAAAAATCCTTTCAACCCAGAAAGCACCTTTGTGTGCTTCTGACACTTTTTTTAAAAAGCCTTACTCATGACTGATGACAAAGCACTCATGGTGCGTTTCGTGCTCCAGAGGAAGACCACACATCTTTAAGAAAGTGTTTCTATACTTTTGACACTGGAGAAAAGGGCATATATAAGGTAAGGTAAAGGTAAAAGTCGCCTTTGCTTCAAAGCCAGTTGTATCCGACTCAATGCTCATCTCTATTTATAGCCAAAGAACCAGGGAGGGCGATTAAGGCAATCAACTGAAGGGACTTATTGTACAGCACAGATCTAGGTAGTGAAATTCATTGAATAATTTGTTGAAGAACCACCAATAATTTCTGCATGGTACAAATTAATTGCAAGTAGAATGTTCCATTCTGTACATTTACAAAAAATCTGATCCAATAACTACATAGAGAGGAGAGTGTGTTGGCTACTGTATTCTCCAGGGCCCTGAGGAAAGCCTTGTCCAGATTCTGCATAAATGGCTCCTTTTAAGATGGTGCAGCCTTGGTTCCAAAAGAACATATCTACTATTTCAAATTCAAGTTACGATTAAGTGGTGTTAAATTGGCTGGTGAAAAAAAGACCAATAACAATGAAAAGGGAGCAGTCCTGATCAAGCATATCCAATTCTCCTCTTTCTTCTAAAGATACTTTCATCAACTCCACTTTCCATATAGGATCCCCCAGTCTAACATGGCAATCTCTTTTGTGACAAATCATACCATTTCTGCATTTGTTTTAGATTCCCCACCCCCCTCTTGTTCATCAATTTTTGTATTGTTTGTATTCTTTACAATAAGCAAAGATTTACTTTTTTTCTTGATACCCTTTCTGTGGAACATGAACACAACATAATTTTTCATTCATACTTTCACATCCCTCTTTTTTTAAAAAAATATATCTTTCTGTACTCTGCAAATTTTTTGTATGTCATAATAGAAAGCTATTCTTAGCAGCAAAACACAATCTACACAACAAGCAAACTATACCGACATGTTGCTGTAGCATGCTATGCACATGAATTAATATTATAAAACACAGTGCAACTCAAAGCTTTCCTTCAAAACCTTTTGCATAGCAGCATGCATGGAACGGATATACTGTATTATATTCATTGTTTAAGACAGAGGCTGGACCCGGCCTGTGGTACCATTTCATGTGGCCCACATCGCCATCTCCACTGGAAGTGGATGCATTTACGACAGCCGCAAATGCGCCCGAGATTGTCGTGAATGCGTTTACGACAGCCATGGACACATTTTATGGCAGCATTTACAGTGGGGGAGCCACCAGTCTGGCCTGCTCAGCTTGGAAACATTGAGAACTCCTGGTTTAAGATATGGGAGGCATCAAATTTTAGGCTGACCCCTCACTCTCCGTGATGGAACACTCTTTATATTCTGTCTAAAAAACCAGCCTCTCCCAGGAGTTTTCTGGTCCCTGATCAAGACAAAGATTTTTGCTACACCCGCCAATGTCCCTAGATCTGCATGAATAAAGAATCAAAAAATTTCTTTTTAAACATATCTTACTAATATGCAATGTACTGTATATTACAAAGTGCCTAGAAACAGGAGTAAATTAAGTAGAAAAGATAAAAGCAAGAGAGACATGATCTCAGTGTAATGTTAACCTCTGAAATGTGAGGTTGGAGGAGAGTTTTGAGAGTACCCTGGACAGCGAGGAGAGCAAATAGGTCGATCCTAGAAGAAATCAACCCTGATTGCTCCTTAGAAGGTCAAACAGTAAAGATGAAGCTAAAGTACTTTGGACATCAAATAAGCAGAGAGGATTCAATTGAGAAAGCCTTGATGCTGGGAAAGGTGGTGGGCAAAAGAAGAAGGAGGCGGCCAAAAATGAGATGGCTAGATGGTATTGTAGATGCAATGGGCACATAGCTGGGTGGGTTGAGGATGGTGGAGGGCAGAGGTGCTTGGAGGACAATGGTCCATAGGGTCACAAAGGGTCGGAATCGACTGTGCGACTGAACAACAACAAACATTCATAAAACAACCATTTGATCACAGCCTATCAAAGACTGTCGTCATTTTGTGACCAGGAGTCACAGAATGATACAATTTGTGCTGCATGCTTAAAGAACCGTGTTTCTTGAGTATCATTTCCACATGCTTACAAAAAAACCACTTTTGAAACTAAGAACATTTTCAAAAGTGATTTATTATCATGCAAGACAATCTGTAGTTTACATAGATCAGAAGAGGAATTAAATTTCTATTCTGTGCAATTTGGATATGTCTAAAGTAGCTCTTCAGATCTGGCACATGT
Source organism: Bradypodion ventrale (assembly GCA_035047345.1). Taxonomy (NCBI): domain Eukaryota; kingdom Metazoa; phylum Chordata; class Lepidosauria; order Squamata; family Chamaeleonidae; genus Bradypodion; species Bradypodion ventrale. The sequence goes on along the minus strand of JAWDJE010000001.1, from coordinate 107,821,521 downwards.
TGTACTTGTTTCTATACAATTAATAAAAAAGTTGATCTGATTATTATCACTATGCAGTACTTTCCAATTTCAGTTCAAATTTTCTTGAGGTGAGATACGGCCTTTCAGACATTGCTGGACTGCAACTTCCTACAATCATCTCCGCTGAAGATTCTGGCTAGGAATGATGGGAGGGACAACCCCCCCCCCCAAAAAAAAAAAAATCTGGAAGGCCACATTTTGTATATCTCTGCTTTAAGTTATGCAGATACCTTGAATCCAGGGGTGGGATTCAGCAGGTTCGCCCCAGTTCACCAGAACCAGTAGCAGATATTCGGGCTGACCCCGTCCATCCAAGTTTTGAAATAAAAAAGTCGTAATTCAGGTGCAACTGGCTTTCCTCCCTGGCCACAACCACCATACCACGCCCACATAGTAGGTAGTAAAAAAATTTGAATCCCACCACTGCTTGAATCCCTGGCTGTTCCTATTAAAGGAGGCTGAAAAAGATGCACTTGACATCTCAGACACTTGTTGTCTATTAGTACTGAGAGCTCCAGATTAGACAAGGATTGGTATGATGTAGGAGACATTTCAGATTAGAGCAAGTTGAAGTTCAATAGGACTGCAGATGCTTTGCATATAGTTGGCAATAATCAGCAAATTCTGTAAGGCAGGGTTTCTCAACCTTGTGTCCCCAGATGTTCTTCTTTAACTTCAATTCCTAGAAGCCTTGATCAGCAGCACGTGTACTGATTTCGGCTTCTGGAAACTGAAGTCCAAGAACACCTGGGGACACAAGGTTGAGAAATACTGCTGTAAGAACAATGATTTTTTAACCTATATTCCTTCTACTCTATATTTTGGCTGTAGAAATGGGCTTTCATATCCAACCTCCTAACCTGGTTGATCTGAATTTGACATCTGTTATATTGTTCTTTCACTTCCCTGATTTTCACCGTAGATATTACTTCATGTAACTGCTCATCAATTTTTAATATTCTCCTTTAGTTCCTTCACACAAAAACTCTTCTCCTTCACCCTAGTGCAATGTTTCTGAACCTTTAGTTCTTGGACTGCAATTCCCAGAAGCCTAAGTCAGTACACTGGCTGATTTGTACTTTTGGGAATTGACTGAGGCTTCTGGGAATTGAAGTCCAAGAACCAAAGGTTGGGAAACACTGGCCTAATGCAAACACTGGGAACAGACGGCTGCTCTGCTCAACATAAAATGCATTGGCAATTGACAGTATCCTCTTAGCCTGTTTTAGTGACTGCAAAGGCCAATTGCATAAATAGTTGGATTTTTAATAAGTCTGTGCAAAAAGGAACCTACTAACTTCTTGCACATGCAGAAAACCTTGTTCTGTTCAAATGGGCCTAAAGTCACAAGGAATGACTGTGAGAATTAACGCTCCATGATTATGAAGAGGACATACTGGCTACTGATTTCTTATCAATACTGGTGGACAGGACAGAGCAATCTCCTTTCTTTTTATATATTTTAGATTATTATAATAAATATAATAATAATGTTAATAGCTAGAAACTGAAAATGCCATTTCAGGGTAACTAAAGATCACCTGCCAAGCTCTAACTCAGGGGTACTCAATATTTTTAAGCCAAGGGCTGGATCACACCTCCTCAGACTGTTGGTGGGACAACCCTGAGTCCCTACCATCCCCCCCCCCTACACACACACTGCCACCAACACTCCCCCACATGCCACCAGTCTGCCCTGCCAACACTTCCCCACATGCCCACGCCGCCAACACTCACATACACACGCTGCCACCGCTGCAAACACTCCCCTACACACCTACCAGTCTGGGGCACAAACACTCCCCCCACAGCCGCCTCTTCGGGCTTACAGAGCCTGCCATGGGTGAAGGAGGGTTCCTGCCTGTCCTTGGCCTCACTTGGTCAGAGTGGCATCCAGGAAGGCCGTGGGTGGCCGTGGGTGTCTGTCACTTTTGCTTCCACTGCCATCACCCTTTCCCCCTCCACCTGGCTTGGCATGTCCCTAATGCCAATATGTAGCAGGGCGGATGTTGTAAGCCTTCTTACAACATCCACCCTGCTATGGAGTGGTGTTAGAGACACCCAAGCCAGGTGAAGGGGAAAAGGACGGTGGCAAGAGCAAGGGCACGGACCAGATGGAATGGTGCTGTGGGCTGAATCTGGCCCAAAGGCTATAGGTTGAGAACCCCTGCTCTAACTGCTTTGGGACCTGGCAAAGTGGGAAAGTAGCTAGCTACACAAACTAGTTATTTGGAACCAATTTCTTTTTTTCAAATAACAAAGGTGCTACCATGGTTTAGCTGCAATTCTTTGTCTGCCATAAATAGTAGAGGGAAAATATCACATGGTTCAAGTTCAGGCTTGGTTCTGGCTTTGCTGAATATGAGTGCAACCAAGGAGAGAGGAGGGGAAAGAGGAGGGTTGTATTTTGTACCATCGGCCAGTGATGGCGAACCTATGACACGTATGCCAGAGGGGCCACTCAGAGCCGTTTGTGGGCATGTGTGCTGTCGCCCAGGACAGAGTTCACTCTGTCCCTCTGCCCAGCAGCCCAATGGGAGCATTTCCTCCCTCCCCCAGCAGAGTTCACCCTGCCCCTTTGCCCAGCAGCCCAATGAGCTTCCTCCCTCCTCAGCACAAAGTTCTTCCCACCCATCTGCCCAACAGCCCAATGGGAGTGCTTCCTTCCTCCCCCAGCACAGAGTTCTTCCCACCCCTCTGTTTGGGCACTCGGTCTCTAAAAGGTTCACCATCACTGCCATAGGCTATCAAATTATGGTACTGAAAGTGTTAAAACAAATTGTAAGAACTTATTGTAGTTACTTTGGAGAAGTATCAAAGGGAAGAATTACTTACAAAAGACAGGGCAACTGTAGCAGTACTAACTACCTACAACACACACACACACACACACACACACACACACACACACACACACACACACACACACTGTGTGTGTTCCCTAAAATATTTCAAGTTCTATACCACGTTGCCTAAAGAGCCACTTCTTTCTTTGTCATTCAGCCTACTCTTTGAGATGGGGCTAAGAAGTTGTGTCCTGACCAGGCAAACTGGATATAACCTGTGAAGTACTCTTCTCTGTAGTTGTCCTGTTAATATTTCTTATGTTTAGATCAGATTTTAAATTCTGTATATTTAAAAATGTTTACTCGTTTACTCTAATCTTTGGAAGAGGTGGTTTAGTCTTGGGTTTACTAATGTCAGTTCGCCTGGACAAGTCAACTGATGGAAGGTAAATGAAAGGAAAGTTTATGATGGGATATGGGATACTGCTGGGAGGAAAAACCTTCTTCAACTAAATAACAATGAAAACATGGAAGAAACAGAACTGAGCCAGAAACACCAGCAACAACATGGTACCTCCACCAATTATTATTTCACCAAGCTGAAACTGCAGGTTCCTTAAGAATATCTAGTATTGGTTTATTTTCCTACATTTAAATTGGGACTCACATTCATTAATCTTAAATACATTCACAATATTTACTGTGGAAGGACCAACAGGAAAGCAGATCTTTACTGTTTACTTCATGCCATGTTTAATACCAAATTATCCATTGCTGGGATAATTTTCTTCCACCTACTACTACATGACAGAATGAAGTACCCATCAGTTAACATGCTGCTTTGCGACCATCTAAAGAAGAAATTATATGCAACATTTGACATGGAATGGTCACCAGACATACATTCTTCCCTTCCCTTTCTTTTGCATAGTAAGCAGTTTTTTCCGTCTTCCATGTCTAGGCCAGATGTGAAACTGCCAACGGAAAGTGGCATTTTAGTTTCAAACGAGGACAAAGTAACCAGTTTTTAAATTAACCATTCCTTCCTGGTGATCAGACACACTTCATCTGAACTTTTAACAGGCTATCAGACTGTATTGACCTCATGAGCACATATAATTGTTATTATTTTAGTCACGATAAGCAGCAATTATTAATTGTAGACGGAATACAGTTCTGATGAGCCATACCTAGCTCTCTCTGGATGTTGTCAGGGATTCCTGTAATAGTCTTTCTCCTTTTCACTTTCTTCGGCCGCCTTACCACAGTGTCTGTGCAAATTAGAGAGCTCCGTATGCTGGCTTGGCGGTCAAAATTCTCCCCTGATGTACAGTAGAACAAGCAAAGCACCATTACTTTCAAGCACGCTGACATCATGCACTTTCTTCCGCTTGTTTATTATAGAAATGAAGAAAAGGCATTAATATATGATGTTAGCTCAGTCATACAGAGTGGATATACATTAAAGGAAAAGATACAACTTCCAGTCACTTTAAGGCTTACACTGACAGAACTAGACAGCTTAGTAAACTTAGTTAAGTCTGAACAAAAAAGCTTCTCATCAGCCACACTTTTGTTTTGCTCCCAAATAGCCATAACTAATACCAGACAAGAATTACACCAGATTGCATTAGCAACATCAGTTATAAGTTTAATCTTCAGTTGATTCTGTTTTCTAGATCTATTGAACCCAAATGGGTTTGGAGAGGATCAAAACCATATATGGTGCATGTAAAAGGAAAAAGCCTTAAAGTTGACTGTGTGTTGTATCATAACTGGAACCAGCAACACTACTGCAGGTTGAACAGCTTTAAACATACAGTACTCACTTTTTCAATGAGTTAATAACTTGGCCATTAAAAATAAATCTGCTTCCTCTATCATTTGTGACAACTTACAAATTAGTTGAAACACATGGCTATTTTAGAGTTTTAATTTTTCTAGTATCTTTCTTCTTAAAAATGTTGCATTCCTCAGATTCTTATCAATTGTATGTATCCATCCTAAGAGCAATACAGAAGTATTCACTGGTATAATTCTATTACACAGTGATTTCATTCTGTTTTAATTCAAGGATACCTTGCAGATATCTGAATTGCTAAAAAAATAAAAATAAACCATGGGATAGCCAAGTTATTTCTCACTGAAAAGTGTATTTGGTATGTGTTTGAGTCTGCTCTTGGGAGGTTGTCATACATAACCTTACTGGACCAGAACATTTCATTAGAATGTATGACATAAGGGAAACATATATAGGAAATGCCACTGACACAAAAGGTGCCACAGAATCCACATTAATATGTAGCATGTGGCCTTCTTGGAAACACAGAAGCACAGACTCATGGGCAGCTGTTCCATCACCAGTCAGCATAAGCAAAGGACCCAGAATACTATTTGACTTTGTTGAAATATGGTGTTTTTAAATAAAAACTTTGCAATTCTATTGAGATTGCAGATGAGGGATGTGAGTGGCACAGGGGCTTTTACACATTTTAGGCCATCAACATCCCGTTGACCATAAAATTAGACTCATAGTTGTCTATGACTACACCAAAATCTGTACTCATTAAGGACACATGGATAACTTTAGCGAAAAGATTTTTAAAATCAAGACTGTGTGTACAGAAGATGGAACTGTAAATACTCTGTGAGTCAGCAATATTCTACCAAATGCTAAGAAGAATTTTACCACTCCTTTGTTGCATCAGGTCTCTGAGTCAAAGTTTTTTCAGGGTAATTGAGCAGTCTCTTACGAATGTCTGGTTTATTCAATTTTTCATCTGTTGGAGTGTTGGTTAAGTTATAATTTGGTAGATGGCTGCCTCTAATTGCTGGAAAGTCATGTGAATTAAAGATGTTTGGACACTAATATCTGAAAGCAGACTGCATTTCTTTTAAAATACAGTTTTATAATTTTTTTAATCCAATCTTTTTTGCAGCTTGTTTGGCTGCAAATTGACCACTTTATATTTAGTAAAATAAAATATTTAGTAGAATGTTTGCACCAGCTTAAATGTGTGTTGCTTATAAAGAAGCAGCTCAATGAAGTTGTTAGAAAAGCACATGCTTCAGAAATATGCAGAAAGAGCTATTTATTTATTACTTGTGGTTTAGCTCAGCACAACTATCACCAACTCCTACCATCTTTCCTTTTGTAGTTGGTAAGACTCAATACAATAACACATCCCAAAATTAATATATAGGACACGATATTTTTTTAAAAAAAATATGCTGCCAGACTCTTGAAGACTAACACTTTATATCCTTCCAAAGCAAGCTCAGCTTCTGTTGACCCAAGAAACTAAATCCATGTTCAAACCTGGATAGCCAGGCAGCAGCCTGTCAGATTAATGCAATGCCCCCAACACCTTAAGGTTACCCACTGGATTTGCTGTGCAACAATCTGTTCTACTGGGGGAGAAAACAATGAGAAAAGACAACTGGGGGAAGGGGCTGATCTGTTGTGCAACCTAGTCAAAGGTCATGTTTATTATTAATTAACTTAATTTAAAAGGCTATTTCTAAAATGCACATCTTGGGTTAGTATTTTATTTTAAAGATAATACAGGATTATGGTGAACAGCCCAATTTACTATCACTGGCTTTGACAAAAATATCATCCCTTGGTACAAAAAGAGAATATGGCACAGACTGCCGCCGCCCCAGGACCATCGCCGCAGCTGCGAGGGGGCCCCGCCCTCCTCTCCCGTCCCTTGCGCGGGGAGATAAAGGGCCGTGGGCCGCCGGGCCAGGCCCAGGACTGCCGCCGCCCCAGGACCATCGCCGCAGCTGCGAGGGGGCCCCGCCCTCCTCTCCCGTCCCTTGCGCGGGGAGATAAAGGGCCGTGGGCCGCCAGGCCAGGCCCAGGACTGCCGCCGCCCCAGGACCATCGCCGCAGCTGCGAGGGGGCCCCGCCCTCCTCTCCCGTCCCTTGCGCGGGGAGATAAAGGGCCGTGGGCCGCCGGGCCAGGCCCAGGACTGCCGCCGCCCCAGGAGCATCGCCGTCTTTGGCTCCTTGCTGTGGCTGCCTTGGCTCATGTTGAGACTGAGACGTGGACCTCCTTCCCCAAGCTGTTGGGGGAGTGGTAGCTCCTACGACTGTTCTCCAGTGGACATGGGGGTCTTGCTATGTTGGGTTTGCTGTAGTATAATTATATTTATTGCATTTTTATGACCTAATTATGTAGTGTAGTTTTTGTATTATGATATTATGCTTATCTGGATTGTTTTCCATTTTGAACTTGTTGTTTCTCTGTATTATCCTTTTATTGTTACTTTGTTGGATTATGTTGTTAGCCGCCTCGAGTTGGTCTCGGCTGAGGAAGGCGGGATATAAATTAAACTGATTGATTGATTGATTGAAACATGTTCCTTAATCTTTACTATATCTGAGCTGGCTGGATAGCTCAGTGATTTCAGTGTCTGGCTTCAGAGCCACAAGTTGGGAGTCTGATTCCCCACTGTTCCTCCTGGGAGAAGAGCCGACATGTGTAGTTCATAGGCAAGCTGCACAGTCCCAGGGTGCAAGTATAAGAAGGGAACAGTAGACCACTTCTGTGTATTCTCTACCCAGAAAACCCTCAACAGTGTTGCCATAAGTCAGAATTGACTTGATAGCACACAATTATTATTAGTCTTTACATGTCACTTAAAGAGTAACACAGAACTGAAATATATTTTTCCACCTCCCTCTGATAAATTAATAAATAGGGTGCCAAAAATGTATACACATTGTAAGAGATGTTATGTAAGTCTTAATTTTTAAAGTGTAGTATGATGTTTATTCAAAAGAACTGATGTTAGCGTCATCATGCGACAGGAAGGACAATCAAAGAAAATGGCGGAAGGACAGTTGTCATTCAAGGAGCCCAAGACCATTTTGAAGTAGTATTTAAAATTGACTTCTACCTATGAGGGGCCTTAAAAGATGTGGTGTATCATAGGTAACCAACTACACTGGCAGTACTTCAGGAATTGAAACAGCATGCACAGCGATACTAGTGGATACTAACCATATGAACAAGGCATAATTAAAGGAGTCAGTTAACGAAATAAACTGAGTTGTCATAACTGCTTAGACTACAAACCTATGCCCCCTAGGAGTGTGTCCTAGGGGTCAATGAACCATTCAGAATCTCTTAAATAAACTGGAAGATCTGAACTCCAACACTTCCTCCTAGTTCCTGTAGAAACCTCCAATATTAGCCCTTACCTCTTCAAGATCAGAGTGCAAATGCTGGGCCAAGCAGGAGAAGGCAGACTGGGACATACTTCAGGGAGATAAGGCATGGGAGTCTTCTTTATACAGGATCTAAAGCCTTTTTAGTTTCCTACGCTCTCTACATCTTAAGAGAAGATGTAAGACAGCTCTGAAGCTAATACGAATTATTTCCTTGCTACTGCTTGCATTGAGAAGGAAGTAACTTTAAAAGGGGGAGAGGACATAGAAGAGAACATTAAAAATCCTGATTCTCTCTTTTTTCAACCTTACTGGCATGAGTCTATGGTTTTTGACTGGAGCAGTATGTTCACTTTTGGAGGGCCTGCCTGTGCACAAAAGAGAACCATAAACTTAAAGAGCTAGCTTTATTCATTGTCTCTTTACTTATGTTTTCTGCCTCTTAAGAAACCTATTTATTTTGCTTAAGGATGGAGATAGATCAGGGTAACCACTGGAATTCCAATGTTTGGAAACTCTCTAATCAGCCATTTCTCTTTATTCCAGTACCACTGGTATAACCTGGAATCTGCATAGCCTCCAGGAAACTTTAATTCATATAAATCTATAACCTTTTCCTAAACGTTTTGTTAAAATAGTATTAATGCAGCCATTATGGTAGGGATGACGAAGATAAAATCCTCCTAATATTGTCCTTTGCAGATCTTTTAGTCCTAATCTTTAGCAATACTGCTGGGGCTGACAGAATATGGAATTAAACATCATCTACTGGGGAACAGATTCTCCCTCCTGCTTTGTGATTATTTACTCCTAACCTGCTTCCTCAATGTGCCATCGGCTAGAGGGGCTCACCTCTCTAGCACAAGGAAGAGGGCCTTCTCTGTGTCTGCTCCAACTTTATGGAACCTCCTGCCAGTAAAACTTTGGATGCAGACGGAATTGCTGCCCTTTAGGAAAGGGCTCAAAACCTGGCTGGGGAAGTGGCCCCCTCCCATTGGCTCATCTAAGAAAAGTATCCCTCTTGCACCGATGGGGGGAAGGTGGGTCTTTTATAGTTTTAATTGGGGCTTTTTATATCTGAATTGAGCTGTTTTTTAAAGTTTTAAGGAGGGTTTTTCTTTTCTATTTTTATGATGGTTTTATGTCTTTGTTGTTTATGTCCTATGTTGTGAAGCCGCCCGGAGTCACCCAACGGTGAGGGGGGCGGCACATAAATTTAAATAAATAAATAATAAATTCTTCCCTGATTAATAGCTCTTGAATCATGGAAACATTCTCATAATATATCATTTTAGTTGGTCCTAATAAAGATGTCACCTTACTGTGGATTTGGTTGTTTTTTTAAAAAAAATCATGGGTCAAAATGGCTACCTTTCCTTTTACAGGCAATGAGGTTTACTTTAACCACTTCATGCTGATTTTAGCAGTATAAACTTTTTTCTGTAAAGCTAGTACATTATACTTGTAAAAAAAAAGTAAAACTGCTCTCACTGATAACCATTATATGAGAGACTAAGAAAGGGGCAATATATGTTTTAGTTTCAAAACTGTAATGAATCTCTCAATCAATTAATGTAACAATATTTCACAGAGATTTAAGCAAGTGCCACAGTCCTGGATATAAATACAACTGGCCTGCTGACTTTTAAACACTCTTTGTTGAACAAAAATGAGTTTTAAACCATTTCCAAAAAGCTTGTTGGTATAATTTGGACTTCAGCACATTTTAGTATTGAAAATTAATCCTTTTGTTGGGGATCTATTATTTTAGAATTTCAAGGTCAAAATGCTGAAGGTATCCTTTCACTAGCATTCTTTGATAAAAATGATAATCCCTTAAAAGGGCAGACAGAACCACTTTTTGTTTCTTTAATTCACTAGTAATTCAATATATACTTTCTACATTTCATGAATATTTCATATATTTAAAATTACTGCCCATAAAATATATTTTATCATCATCATCATCATCATCATCATCATCATCATCATCATCATCATCATCATCATCATAATGTCGACTTGAGATCTTTTGTTTTTCATTACCACAAAACAACAAAATCAAAAGCTCACCCGTTATGTTAATAGGTATAACATCAGTTTGGACTGCTTGAGCCTGCTGTCGCATTTTCTCCTCTGGCGTTGGCAGTGGAAGCGATTTTGTCCAATTCGTTTGAGTGTTGATATTAGAGCATTCACTTGAAATTGGTGAGTTGGGCTTCTTAATAGTAATAAGCTTTTCCTCTTCAGGAGAAGGGGTTGAACACTACAAAAGAAGAGAATTCATTGCAAGTGTAAAATTACTCAACTTTTTGAAACGCATACAGTCTTACTTAACTCATGATTTCCCTTTGTCTGAAGACAATCAGTCAAGTCCTTGTTCCCTCTCTCTATAAACATGTATTAAATAAAACTGTTGCCAATTCTCAGACGGAAAAAAAGTTGTTACATAGTTGTTAAAAGTGTTATTTTGAGCATGGATGACAACATTTACAACAGTAATTTGAGACAAGATGCACTTATATAGTAAAAGCAAAAACCTGCACTAGCTATGCTTCACTTATTTACTACAAATGATCTGGTATCTACTATAGTCTATTACAGTGATGGCTAACCTTTTACAGGCTGGGTTCCCAAACAGAGAGGTGGGGCAAACTCTGTGCTGGAGGGAGGAAGCACTCCCATTGGGCTGCTGGACAGAGGGGTGAAGTGAACTCTATATTGGTGGGAGGGAGGAAGCACTCCCATTGGGCTGCTGGACAGAGAGGTGGGGTGAACTCTGTACTGGGGGGAGTAAGCGTTCCCATTGGGCTGCTGGGCAGAGACGAATTGAATTCTGTGCTGGGGCGACGGTGAGTGTGCCAACAGAGAGGGCTCCAAGTGCCTCCTCCAGCATGTGTGCCATAGGTTAGCCACCACTGGTCTAGTAAGAAGCCACTCATTTCCATCTTTTAATTAGAATACTCTGAACTGTATCCAGCATGGGTTGTCTGCTTGAAGACTCCAACATGGAGGGGTGGGGAGTCTTTACAAAATGTGCTCCATGGATGGGAAAACCTTCCAGGGCTAGTTCATGAGCAGATTTCCCAGCTGCCTTTCTTAAACTTTTATGAGCATTTTAACAGCACAAAAAGTGCACATTATAAAGCAGCATTATTGCGTTAAATAAAATAAAATATATTAGTACCAAGCTTTAAGTAAATCATAAGATGATTAGGTATTACAAAGTCAATACAAAGTCATGGAAAAATGATTCCTCACTCCCCAGATCCAAAACTGGGTTTGAAGATACAGAACTTGCAGAAAAGAAGAGATGGTGCAATTAGTAGACTAATTTTTTTCCTGATGTTTACATTTCCCAATCATAAACACAGAAATTTAACTAAGAATTGTGCAATTATAAAGAATAGTTCATTAATTTATTTCCAAAAAAGTTCTTTTCAAGCATGGTAGCCTACTTTTAATTTGGTTGGTTGACATTGTCAAAAATGAATGACTTTCATGTCGTGTTGACCAGCCTTTTTATCTTCTTTTTCTTCCGTGTCTAGGCCAGACATGAAACTGCCAAAATGAAACCACCTTTTTGTGAGTTCATTCTGCAGTTCCTTTGACTGACCTAGTGTGAGAAAGATTAGCCAGCACTTGGTAGGCATTGCCCAGGATATGCCTGATTGTGGTTCAAAAATACTGTACCACAATCTTCAAGGAGGCTCTTTCTGTATACCCCAGCCTTTGTATCTGAGAATCTGGCTGCCACAAGTAAGTCACCAAGGGTCATTCAAACATAGTAATAGTCAAAATGGAAATATCTACTTCTTTTCCAAAGAAACTGGCAGCTACAAATAAAGCATTTCTTAAAAGCAGTTTTGATGCATAATATTGGTTGAAGAGCAATATAATACAACTAAAAAGATAAACTTAGAGCATAACTTTGATTATATAAAACACTACAAAATAACTTTCAAGCAGTAAATTATATCATCAACAAATTAGCTATGCTGACAAAATTTTAGCTGAAATCTTGCTTGTACAACTAAGCCTGTGGAAAGCTTATGACACCATCTAGATGAGGAAATGATCAGGAACTCAACACTTCCTGATTCTGTCCAGCAACTCCTATGGCTCCTAAAGCTGAGAACGCCATGGCACAAGAAAAGGAAGTCTTTAACCGCTGAAAATCAACATTTGCAAGTACTGTATATTATGGCAGTGACAATGTATGCAAATTGAAGACTTTCTTCTCTCATTTTGTAGCTAGAACAGGCCCACAGAATGGACGCGCGGCAGCGCTGATCCCCTGCCGCGCGCTTTGCCGGCCCCGCCCTATAAGAGATGGGACAAGGCCGGAAGGAGCGGGGGCCAGGCCTTCCCTTAAGGGAGAGGCTCGGACCGCCGCTCATTCGCTGGGCCGACTGGGCCAGGCAGCGTTTGCCCTCCAACCCCCGCCCTGGGTCGCAGTGTGATTCTTTTGGTTGCTTCGGGGCCGGATGGGAATTTTTGCTTGAACCTCGATTGGCCTGTTGGTTCTTGTTGTTTTTGCCCATCCCACACTGTCACTGTCGGGCTCCTGCGGGGTACCTTTTGCGCCTTTTGGACGTTTGGTGGCTAGCACTGGTAAGGAGGCTCTGGGTGACCCCTACGGGTCCGGCGGGAGCACACCCGGTTGGCCTCTGGCAGGTCTAGATAGAAGAATAATCGCCTGGCCAATCCGGTGTGCTCAGGAACAAGGAGATGCCATGCTTGACACAGCATGCAAAGCCTTATAAGTTCACCGGACACACATCAGAAGCAGAGGTTTGGTCATTTGCGCTTCTGTGGGGTCAATATAGTTGGCTATAACCAGCGCTCCTTACCAGTGCTATGTCGGCCCGCTTGCATTAGTGAATTATTGTTAATAAAGTGGCCCAGTTTCAATCCCAGCACTGAGTTCGTCTCTTTATTGGGGAGTGGGCTTGGCAATCAGCAGGGATTTGAAGAGTCAACCCCTTTGCAAGATGCATTGATTCAGTTGGTTGACTCCAGTTGCAATGTAGTATTGGAGTTTAGCCATGATTCGGTGGATCTACTTTAGTTTTAGAGTAATAAGGGCATTTAGCCCAGAGGTTTTCTATATCATATTCTGTTTTGATACAGAATTACATGCCACTACATTTAAGGTATTTAGGATGTAATCTAAGAGAGACAGCAAAGCTTAGAAAAGTTACATTTTGGACAGTGACTGAAGTTTCTATTCAAGAAAGTAACTTTTCCATACTGAGACTTAAAGAAAGCCTGATCAAACAAAGCAAGATTTAGTTCCAAATTAATTTAGTTGCTTCAACACCTAAAATTCCAGTAACATATTTTCTGACTACAGGTCATCCCCTCCCGCAACCATAAGGTTCAGTATTCATAATTTCATTTATCCACAGGTCCAAAAATATTCAGCAAAAATCCTGAAAAACATAATATATATGTACAGTAAAACCTCGAGATACAAAATGAATCTGTTCCATGAGGTTATTCATATCTTGAAAAATTTGCATCTCGATGTGCAGTTTGCCATAGGAATGCATTGAAAACCAAACAATTGGTTCCTCAGGTCTGAAAATGTAAAAAAACTGTCTTTTTTCTGTTCAAAAGACTTCATAAAGTGAACTTTAAAGGCCTTTCAAGTGCATTTTATAAAGACTTTTGAACAGAAAAAAACTTTTAAAAAAACTTTTCCTGGTTTTCAATACATATTCAGCACATTTCTGACATCTCCCTCTAGTGGCCAGCTATGATAATTGCAGGACTAGTCTCCAGCTGATCAGCTGCTGAAGGGACGGGAAATTCTGGCACTTCCTGGTTGCAGAAAGAGCTTCTGGTGGTGACAAAACGCGACACAAAATGGAGCGGACATGCTCCAAGCAGCCTCCTGCCAACGTGGGAAGTGTCGGAAGAACAAAAAAAGATCTCATATCTCAAAAAAATGTACATTAAAAATTCTTATCTCGAACCTGATTTTTCCCGAGATTTTCATTCGTATCACATGTTTTTCATAAGTAGAACCGTTCATATGTTGAGGTTCCACTGTATTTCCAAAAAGTATTACCATAAATCTAGCCACTAATGTAATGTTGAGAAGGAATAGATTGTGTTTCTAGGGATCCATTTCTTGAGTGCACGTGAAAGATCGACAGAGGCATTTGCAGCACCTCCTGCTTGTATGACTCAAACATGTGTGCTACAATGTGGGGCTTGCTGCTTTCCACAGTTTCAGGCATCTGCAGATGATCTGGGAACATATCTACCATGTATGTGACCTGTATTATTTTCTATGTCCATTCTTCCTATTTAGCAGAGGCAAAGAAATGTTGGCGCTTTGTGTATTGCTGGACTGTAACTTCAGGCTCCTTAGCCAGCATAGACAAGGAATGCGGGGAGCTGTAATACAGCAAATCCTGGATAGGTACATTTTTCTCTTTGCTAGTTTAATGGGAGTAAAAAGAGAATAGAATATATGATGGCCCTGAGTAAAAAATGTCCAATTTCTTTCAAAGGAACTTTCACATCTTGCTCATCTGTTCTAATCAGAGGTAACTGAGAAACCAAATCTGGTCTCTAAAACCATTTCTCACAGCAAAGAAACCTGAAATATTTAATCAGTGCTATTCTGTTTATTAAGCATGGAAATTAAATGAGTAAATATAATCTACGGGAAACTCACATTTGCACAATCACAATGACATGTGCAAACCAATATTCAGTGCTTATTTTCGTAATTGAAATAACACAATTACTTTTCTAATTTACTTGATAAATTCCTGATCTTTAACCTTCATTTTTAAGCTATTCAAACTGGTGTTTTTTTAAAAAAAAAATACAGAATAGTATGCACACATTCTATTCAGTAAAACCATACAATTTGGCCAGAATTCTGTTGGGGAAAAACTTGCGTGGAAGGGAAAAGACACAATCAACTTTCTCCCCTGGCAGAATGGTTGTCATGCAATTAGTCATACAGCAGATAGCGTGTTAGATAACTAACTGAAGTGGCACAATTTGTGCAATTACTCTTCAGCATATAGTCTCTCCCGAGGAGTCTGATCTTTGTTTATTTTATACAATTAGGTGGAGTCTGAATCTCTCTCTTTTTTTAAAATACAAATCTCAGACCACTCCAGCTTTATGATTATTAGTTGCTTTTTTTGGTCATAGTAGCCATGTTAGTCTGTGTTTCAGGCAAATCAGAAAACAAAAACAAAAGCGTTAAGGCACTTTAAAAACTAACTGCTATATTTTTAATGTGAGCTTTTGTGGATCAAGTCCACTTCATCAGACATCTTGAAGTAGACTTGATCCAAAA
This sequence comes from Bradypodion ventrale, assembly GCA_035047345.1. Taxonomy (NCBI): domain Eukaryota; kingdom Metazoa; phylum Chordata; class Lepidosauria; order Squamata; family Chamaeleonidae; genus Bradypodion; species Bradypodion ventrale. The sequence continues at coordinate 107,806,205 of JAWDJE010000001.1, read as the reverse complement.
AAGCTCACATAAAAATATAGCAGTTAGTCTTTAAAGTGCCACAACTCCCCCTCCCTCCGACAATATGCATGAATATTAGTGTCACAGAGTTCCGTGCCTATGCTATCTGAGATATTTTAAACACTAGTACAGGAAACAATTTTTAATCCATCTCTGGTTTAGATTATCAGCCATGTATCCAACTGTTCTACCAATTATTCTCAGCTGTTATGGACCAGCCATTATCTGACTTTGAAATGGTAATTTAAAAATACATAGTTGTTCACTTGAACTGTTGTTCTTCTGCAAAACACAGCAAGAATCTAGGAAATGCTAGGCAGAAGGGCTTTTTCGGTATGGGATGTCTGGGATGTCTCCGCTGTAGAAACCTAACTCTGTATGCTAGTCCCTATGAACCTCAGCACATAAAGTCGTTTAAGTTTAAAGGAACTTAACAGACATTTATGTTCATTCCTAGGTCAAAATAAGAAAACTTGCCTTAAATTTCTAATGTGCAATAAGTCATTGTTAAAGCTGTATTAATGAAAATTATGTAAAGGTAATAAAATTTGTAATAGTTAATAAATAGTCATAGTCCACAGTTTGGAAGACAACAAACTAGAAGCACAATCATATTGCTAACCCAATAAATATACAAACTTAGGGTTCTGGGTTGCTACCAAAATGAAATAATACTTTATTAAAAGAAAGGAAAATATCAATGTTATTTCAAGATTTGTTTCGTACAAAGAAATAAAGCAGGAATAGAAGGCAGTTTAACAATAAAAGCACACATCAGACTTGAGAATGTTCAAAAATGACAGCAACATCAAGCTGTACAGGTAGATACAGCTGGATGATCCCAGTTTAGGGTTAGATACCTTGATCTTCCATGGAATCAAACAACAGCAGGCATTAAGGCAAGACTGAGGGAGGCAGTCTAACAGACTAGACTGTTGAGTGAGAGAGAAAAGAAGGTGAATGAGTGACAAAGAAAAGAGAATGGAAAACATACACAAGCACAAAAAGACATGACAGAGTATACATAACAACCACAGTGCAGATAATTGTAGAAAGGAGAAAATAATTGTAACATGAAAATAATCTAACATTTGTGATACAGAGATGAAAAAGAAGAACAGTACTGATGTGTCATGTTTTAATTAAAAGCAGATTTTAAAAAGGGGAACCCAACCAGGCAATTCAATAGTCATAATAAAGAAATGTGTTTAAATAAAGGGCCACTGCAAAAACATTTGCTTACAACTATTTCCTTCCAATTATGAAGGGACACTTCATTCATTGCAAAGGGGTTATGCACAACATACCCCAACTGTTCCAGGTAGTTCATTTGTATGGAGAACAATAGTACATGAAACAAATCAATAGAGCATAAAGATGTTGTCTGTAGCTCAGATCAGACTGCTTGTCTACTTAGCCAAGGGCTCCGGCAAACACAGTCTACCATTGAGTGATGATACTTTCCTTGATCTCCACAGAAATAGTGACAACTTCAAAGAGAAGCTTGTTTCACACAAAACTGTTTCACTGTTAATTACTCCTTTTTTGCATTTCACTTAATTTATTTAAAAACAGCCCTCATGGAGCAGTTGCAGTACTGAGCCAAAATTCTGCTCACAATCTGAGTTCAATCCTGGCGGGCCCAAAGGTTGACTTCGCCTTCCATCCTTCTGGGGTTGATAAATGAGTAACCAAGTTGTGGGGACAATATGCTATTCACCTGTGAACAGCCCAGAGATTGCTAAATGCTATGGGGTGGAATATATGTGTAATTGTATTGCTAACTTTATTTATTTAAAATTATTGATGGTAACATATTGCTGTTGTACTAATCTGTGGTAGACACAGAATATTATGTACATGCATTACACCTCATAAACAACACAGCAATGGCTGACAAGCTTGAAATGAGGAAAGATTGAACTACCTTTGGTTATTATGCTTATACAAAAAGGCAAGGGGAGACATTAGAATTGGCCAGCATTACGAATGGTGAGGGGAAAATTGATAGGGAAAAGCTTTTATTCCTGTCATACAATAACGATGTCCAGGATCACTCATGAAGTTGAAAGAAGACAGATAAATGCATACACTTCTTCACATAGCTCATAAACTTTGTAATTTGCTATCAAGATTTGCTACCAGTATGGATGACTAAAAAATGAGGCTAAGCCTCATGGACGTTTAGGCTACCACTGGCTACTTGTTATGAAGACTATACAGTAACCCTAGGATAAATGGCAGTTGGTCTTTATATTAGATCCTGGGAATATGAGCAGGAGAGTAGTATTGTATTGATATCCCGCTTATGGGCTTCCCCATGGCATTTACTTGGCCACTCTTTGAACAAAATACTGGACCACTAAGGATCTGGTTTGATCTTGCATGCCTCTTAATTGTCTCAAAATGATGTTCAACCCAACAACAAACAACAATAAGTATATAAAACAAAAAAAACTGACTCTTAATAATACAGTAGTAGAAAGGAATTATCAGGCAGCAATATGCCTTCTTTCTAGATCAGTGGTTCCCAATGCCCACGTCCCACAGGGGGGCTTCAATTTCCAGAAGCTTAAGTCAGTACATTGGCTGAACAGTGCTTTGGGGAATTGACTTAGGCTTCTGGATTAACTTAGGCTTCTGGGAACTGAAGTCCAAAAACCAAAGGTTGGGAAACACTGTTCTAGGTCATCTTAGGAACCAGCAATAGAAGCAAGATACTTCTGACAAACATCAGGAAAAATTACCAAAGTTATTCATTGCTCCTCATAATTTTCTTACACATAGGCTGAAATCCTAGTGTTTGGTGTAGTAAATCACACTAGAGTAGGCTCATTGAGTCAGTGCGGATTTAGTAAATCAACTCCTCACAAATTCTATTGATTCAAATGGATCTACTCTAGCCGGAATTTACAGAGGAGTTGATTTACCAAATCCCAAGTAATTCTACTGCAACTTACTACACTAATCAACAGTAATTCAGCTACATTCTCATTTACTAATTACAGTACTTCTTCCTAGAAACACTCTCAACTTCAGGCAGCTTCTTTTCTCCAAAATGTTCGCTGTACAGAAAAGGCAGGAGATATATGAGTATCATTCAACTGATATTTGAGGAATGGTATCCCCCAGAACATTACATTTCTGAACAGCAATGAAAAACAGATCACTCCAGGACATGCTGTATACAAGTCATGCACGGGGTCATTACTTTTCTTCCTTTTTTGTTGTTCAGTCGCACAGTCAATTCCGACCCTATGGACCATTGTCCTCCAGGCACCCCTGTCCTCCACCATCCTCCTCAACCCGCCCAGCTCTGTGCCCATTGTGTTTACAATACCATCTAGCCATCTCATTCTTGTTTTGCCCTCCACCTTTCCCAACATCAAGGCTTTCTCAAGTGAATCCTCTCTTCTCATTTGACATCCAAAGTACTTTAGCTTCATCTTTACTATTTGACCTTCTAATGAGCAGTCAGGGTTGATTTCTTTTAAGATTGACCTATTTGTTCTCACTGTCCAGGGGACTCTCAAAACTCTCTTCCAACACCACATTTCAAAGGCATCTATTCTTTTGTGCTCAGCTTTCCTAATGGTCCAGCTCTCACAACCATACATTACTACCAGGAATACCATTGCTTTGACTATATGAATTTTTGTTTGCAATGTGATGTCATAAGAACATAAGAACAGCCTTGCTGGAACAGGCCACAGCCCATCCAGTCCAGCATTCTGTCTCACACAGTGGCTCACCATTTCCTTCAGGGTATTCCCAAGCAGATGCCTGTTTAGGATTCCCTGGAAATGATATTGAGAGATATCCTGCCTATCTCTCCAACCCGGAGGTTGTCCTTAAGTATCCATAATTATAGCCATTGATACTCTTGTCCTCCATGAACTTGTCTAATCCTTTCTTAAAGCTGTCAAGACTGACAGCAGTCACCACTTCTTCTGGCAGGGAATTCCATAGACCAGTGAAAAAGTACTTTCTCTTATTTGTTTGAGAAAGTTCGGTTTCACTTACCAGTGATAACTTTCGTTCTTCGAGTATATAGTTTGTGAATACACACTCATGGGTTATGCGCCTGCGCAGAACGGAGATCGGAGGCTTGAAAAGCTATTGGTCTAAAGTTTTGGCGGTAAGACCGCCCACCGTACCGCCCACCCTGAGGTGCCCGCGCGCCATTTTACCTCAGTTCCATACTTAAGCCAAGCACAGGATAAACCAATTGATCTCATCCGTGCAGCTCAAGAGGGGAGGCAGGGTGGGTAGTGTGTATTCACAAACTATATACTCGAAGAACGAAAGTTATCACTGGTAAGTGAAACCGAACTTTCTCCTTCGTATAGTTTGTGAATCCCCACTCATGGGAGATTAGCAAGCTCACACTCACTTGGTCGGTGGGCAGTCGGATGAGATGATCCCACGATGCGATGAAGATGCGGTAGGTTGATCCGTCAGGGGCGATGAGTCTGAAGCCCTCTGGTGAGGACGACACGGCCAAGCCTGGCGTCCGCAGTGGCTCTGGTGTCCACCCTGTAGTGCTGGACAAATGTAGAAGGTCTGGACCATGTGGCAGCCTTACATATGTCCTCAAGCGGTGTGCCCTCCAGGAAGGCAGTGGATGTGGCCACCGCCCTGGTGGAATGCGCCCTGACATGCGGTGGAGGTGGCAGTGACGCTGACTCGTAGGCCAGGTAGATGGTAGAAGTGATCCATTTGGAGAACCTTTGAGCAGAAATGGGTTCACCCTTGGACTTTCCCCCATAAGCCACAAAGAGGCGTTGTGACTTCCTGAACTCTCTTGTCCTGCTGGTGTAAAACAATAAGGCTCGTTTCACATCCAGCGTGTGCCAAGTCCTTTCTTGGACGTTAGAGGGGTTCTGGAAGAAAGCTGGCAAGGAGATAGTCTGTGCCATGTGAAACTTGGAGACCACCTTGGGCAGGAAGGTGATGTCCGCTTGGAGAACGACGCGGTCGTTGAAGAATTGGAGAAATGGTGCGTCTGCTCTCAGGGCAACCAGTTCTCCAGCTCGTCGTGCTGACGTGATAGCCACAAGGAATGCCGTTTTCCATGTGAGGAGGCGAACATCGCTGGTGGCCATGGGCTCGAAAGGGGTCCTGGTGAGCGCGTTGAGCACAGTAGACAGTGACCATTGAGCTGTAGGAGTCCTGACCGGAGGGAAAGCGTTCCGTAGTCCCTTGAGAAAACGTTTCACCGTTTGGTCACGGAAAGCCCCAGCGGCGGGCGAACCAGCCGGGGAGTGCGCCACCACTGCTGCGAGGTGCACTCGGATGGAGGTGATGCTAAGGCCAGACTCCGCCAAATGGAGGAGGTAGGTTAAAACGTCCTGCAGTCCCGCCTGCGGGGGGGCCATGTGCTGGGAAGCCAGGAAAGCACAAAAGCGCCTGTATTTGGAAGCGTAGGACCTCCTTGTGGAAGGGTGCCGTGCTAGCTCAAGGATCCTGGACAGTCTGGGGTTATCCTCCACGCGGTGAGGTGGAGGCTGGGCAGGTCCGAATGGTGCAGCTGGCCGTGCTCCATTTGGAGAAGCGTCGGTGACTCCGGCAGTGTGCGATACTGTGACGACATGCGCAACAGTAGCGGAAACCAGGGTTGGCGCGGCCATGCCGGCGCCACCAGAATTGCATTGGTTCTGTGTTGGTACATCCTGGTGAGTACTTTCTGGACCAGAGGAAACGGAGGAAAGGCATAGAGATAGTCCTGATCCCACCGTTTCATGAATGCATCGCCTTCGGAGTTCAGTCCGATGCCTGCTCTGGAGCAGTACCTGCTGAGCTTCCTGTTGGACTCCGATGCAAAGAGGTCGATGCTCGGCGTTCCCCAGGCCTCGCAAAGCGACTGGAACACCCCGTCGTCCAGCTCCCATTCGTGGGTCGTCGAGGTGAGACGGCTCAGGTGGTCTGCCAAAACATTCAGTGTGCCCTGAATGTGCACTCCAATTGGGAAAATGTGCTTCTCCAGGCACCATTCCCACAACTGCACTGCAAGGTACAGGAGGGTGGTGGACCGTGTTCCTCCTTGCTTGTTGAGGTACGCCACCGCCGTGGTATTGCCCGAGGCCACTTGAACCGCCTTGCCGGTGAGCAGAGTCTCGAAGGAACGCAGGTCCTTCCAAATGGCCAGCAGTTCCAAGTAATTTATGTGGTGCACCGTTTCGTGTGGTGTCCAGGTGTCGTTGACCGTGAGAGTCCCGCAAGCAGCGCCCCAGCCGAGGTTGCTTGCGTCGGTCAGTATCTGCAACGAGGGTTGCGGGGGGTAGAAGCTCTTCCCCATGGCCACGTTGAGTGGTGTAGACCACCACAGCAGTTGGTCCCTCAGTTCTGGAGACGGGGTCAACCGTTTGGACTGGCTCTCCCGAAGTGCGTCGAACTCGTGAAGGAGCCACGATTGCAGGGACCTGAATTTCAACTTGGCGTGGGGGATCACTGCCGTCGTTGAGGCCATCAGGCCTAGAAGTCTTTGAGCCTTCTTCGCCCGGATGCACGGTTTGGTGCGCAATTCGCTCACCCCCTGCGCAATGTCCTGTAAGCGTTTCTGGGGGGTGTAGGCTCTCGTAGCAAGCGAGTCGAGTACCGCTCCGATGTACTCGACGCGTTGAGAGGGAGTCAACTTCGACTTGGTGAAGTTGATCCTGAGGCCGAGACTCTCCATGAGGTGGACCGTATATTGTGTGTTCCGAACGGCTGACGATTTGGTGGGGGAGACGATCAACCAGTCGTTGATGTACGGGAAGACCCTGATGCTCCGTTGGCGGAGGAATGCAGCCACCGGAGCCATGCATTTGGTGAAGACCCGCGGTGCCGTGGCCAGACCGAACGGTAGGCACCGGTACTGGTACACGGAATTGTCGACGCGGAAGCGGAGGAACCGTCTGTGTTCCTCGAGGATGGAGACGTGGAAGTAAGCATCCTTGAGGTCTATGACTGTGAACCAGTCCCCTTTGTTGATGAGGGGGAGGACGGTCTGCAGGGTCACCATCCGGAACTTCCTGGTGTGGATGCATTTGTTCAGGCGGCGTAGGTCCAGGATCGGGCGAAGGCCTCCGTCCTTCTTCTGGACCACGAAGTACCTCGAGTAGAAGCCGTTGTCCCAGTCGGACGGTGTTACCCGCTCGATGGCTCCCTTGGAGAGAAGGGTTGATATTTCTTCCTCCAAATGGGGGGACGAGGTGGTGAGACGATGTCTTCCTACCCAAGGCACCCGCACGAACTCGATGGCGTAGCCAGAGGACAAGATCTTTAAGACCCACTGGTCGTCCGTGATGCCCGACCATACCTGGAGGAAGTTCCGGAGGGGGAGGTACGGGATGTGGAGCGAGAGAGACTCGGCCGTCGCAGCTTCAAACGCGGGACTTGGACCTCGCGCCAGAACGCTTGTCCTGTCCATAGGGTCGGTAGCGGGGTTTGTGCTGACGCCGCTGTTTGTAGGAGCTGGATCTAGGCTGCTCCGTCGGTCCTTGCTGCTGCGGGTTGCCCTGGAACGCCGTGTGAAAGGCTGGAACCTCGGCCTGGCGGGCGGAGCCGGTGTGGTGAGCCCCAGGAACTTGGCCGTGGAATTGGTCTGGCGCATCTCATTCAGGACCTTATCGGTATCCTGACCGAAGAGGCCCTGCCCGTCGAAGGGAAACTCCTCGATGAGCTTTTTCATAGCGTCATCGAGGGAGGTGTCCCTGAGCCAAGCATGGCGACGGAGGTAGATTGCGGAGGCCATGTCCTTCGCCGCATAGTCGTTGATATGCCGGGCAGTGCGCATCAGCTGCTCGGCGACGAAGTCCCCCTCGGTGGCCAGCGCGTCGATCCGCTTCTGGGCGTCGGCGGGCAGTTTCGCCGTCTCAACCTTCACCTGCTCCCAGAGGTGAGATTGATACAGGCCCATGGCGGCCGAGTAGTTGGCGGCACGGAAGAATAGGGAGCCGGTGGCGTAGAACTTACGTCCCACCGCGTCCAGTTTCTTTCCCTCCGGCGTCGATGGGACCGGGAACCCGCTGGTGGCCGTCCTATGCTGGAAGGCCTTGACCACCAGGGAATTCGGCAGGGGGTGAGCCTGCAGGAACTCGACGTTCTCGTCCAGGACTCGGTACATGCTGTCGAGCCTGGACGAAACGGAGTGCGCCGCCAATGTCGCCCTCGCCGAAGTCATCATGGAGGGGAGCATGGTTATGTGGACCGGCCGTACAGCACGTCTGTCGAGCTTCGCGGTCATCTGATCCTCACCCTCCAGCGGCGGTTGATCGACCTTGAGGTTGAGTGCGGTGCCCAGCCTTGTGAGCATGGCGGTCAGCGAGCGTTGGTCCTCACCACGCGGTGGGTCCACCGCGTCGATCGTCTGCTCCGGCGTGCGCTTGGCGTCGACGTCTCCCTCGTCCTCCTCCGACGACGAGCTGGACTCATCGGAGGACGAGGGAGGAACTCTTTCATCCACGTCGGGACCGCGCCAGTACGGCCTGGGCGGGCCGGCGGGATGGGAGTCCACCGCCTCAACGTCCGGACCACACCACGACGGGTTGGGTGGGCCGGCGGAGCGGGCACTCGACCCACGGGAGGTCGGTGGGGCCACGGCAGGGCCGGCGTGCCCGGGGCTTGCGGTGGTCGGAACCGGAGCCGCAGAGGCCGCAGGCATGGAGGTCTGGAACTTGGTCGCAAACGACGCCATGACCTGGAACATTTCTCGAACGAGAGCCATCTGGGATGCGTCCGAGTCCGCTGACGGTAGAGCTACGGTGGCCGGCGGGATGGTGGCCCACGAAATGGTGGGCGTCGAAACGGTGGCCGGCGTCGGCGTCGGCGAAACGGTCGTCGGAACGGTGACGACCGCGTCGTCTGTCGGCGTCCTGGGCCTTGGGGAGACGGAGGCCTGCCTCGGCGAACGATTTCTTCCCCGAGGAGGAGAGGGGAGCACCTGAAGTGGGCGAGCTGGAGCCCCAGCCCTGCGTCCTTTCTCAGGTGACCCGGAAGACGACCGACCTCCCCAGATGGAGGACCCCGGAGAAGGACATCGGGCAGTCGAGAACGGCGGCGAAGGCCCGGGAGAGGCGGGTGTGCGCGGGGTGGGAGGAAGCGACCGTCTCTTCTCCGACTCACGCTTGCGCTTCTTCTCACCGTTCTTGTCCTTCTTTTTCTTCTTCCTAATCGGAAGCATGGAGGAAGAAGCCGGCGGCGGCTGGGAGGCAGCGGCAGACGTGGAAGCAGACACAGCGGGAGCCAGAGCGAGCTCCATCAGGTGAGCCTTGAGGCGATTGCTTCGGTTCTGCACTGCGAGGCGCGTAAACTTTTTGCAATGCGGGCAGGACTGGCTCTGATGCGACTCTCCCAAACAAAAGAGGCACAGGCTGTGGCCGTCGGAAGCCGGGAACTTCTTAAGGCAAGCCGTGCACTGTTTAAAAGCTGCAGCCATCAACCGCGGAAAAAATTCTTCCAGTGGAAGTTTCTGGAAGCAGGTACCCCGAAGGGCGGACCAGCCGCCACCCCCTTGAGGGGGGAGACGGTGATCGATGCGAAAAAATTGGCTACTGAGTCCACTCGAAAGAAGAAACAGCGCTGGGGTGGCAATCCTGCCCGTGGGACAAGATTGCCGGCAAAAATTGCTGAAATTAGCTAAAGCTTTCCCTCAGAAGGCGAGAAAAACTGAGAAGCTCTCGACGATCGTCCTGCTGCTACGGCGGAAAGAAGAGAACTGAGGTAAAATGGCGCGCGGGCGCCTCAGGGTGGGCGGTACGGTGGGCGGTCTTACCGCCAAAACTTTAGACCAATAGCTTTTCAAGCCTCCGATCTCCGTTCTGCGCAGGCGCATAACCCATGAGTGGGGATTCACAAACTATACGAAGGAGAACTAGTACCCAAAAGTTTCATGGAGTGTCCCCTAGTTCTAGTGTTATGCGATAGGGAAAACAGTTTTTCCTTATCTACTTTGTCCACACCGTGCATGATTTTATAAACTTCAATCAGGTCACCTCTTAGACGTCGTCGTTCAAGAGTGAAAAGGCCCAACCGTTGCAGCCTCAGATGGTAAGGAAGGTGTTCCAGTCCCCTAATCATTCTGGTTGCCCTCCTCTGCACTTTTTCCAGCTCCATAATATCCTTCTGGAAGTATGGCGACCAGAACTGTACACAGTATTCCAGATGGGGCCTCACCATAGATTTATAAAGAGGCAAAATGACACTTGCTGACTTATTTTCTATACCCTTCCTAATGATCCCTAGCATTGAGTTTGCTTTTTTCACTGCTGAGGCACACTGGGTTGACACCTTCATTGAGTTGTCCACCAGGACACCAAAGTCCCTTTCCTGGTTTGTCGCAGAGAGTTCAGACCCCATCAGTTTATAAATGTAATTGGGGTTCTTTGCCCCAACATGCATCACTCTGCACTTACTAATGTTGAAACTCATTTGCCACTGTTTTGCCCACTCCCCCAGTGTCGAGAGATCCCTCTGGAGCTCCTCACAATCTCTCACAGTTTTCACTACCCTGTATAATTTAGTGTCGTCAGCAAATTTGGCTACCTTGCTTTTTACTCCTACCTCTAGATCATTTATGAAGAGGTTGAAAAGCATATTGTCTCTACTTTTCACTATGTTCCCCAGGTTTCTCATAGCTTGCCTCCCAAGAATCAGTCTCCTTTTTATTTCATGGCTGCAATCTCCATCTGCAGTGATCTTTGATCCTAAGAAAGTAAAATCTGTCACTGCTTCTACTTCTTCCCCATCTATTTTCCAGGGAGTGATAGGGCCTGTTGCCATTATCTTGGTTTTCTTGATATTGAGTCTCAAGGCAGCTTTTGCACTCTCTTCTTTCAACCTAATCAGGAGCTTCTTTAGGTCTTCTTCACTTTCTGCCATTAGGGTGGTATCAGCTGCATATCTCACATTGTTGAGGTTTCTCCCAGCAATTTTGACCCCGTATTATGATTCTTCCATTCCTGCATTGCACATTATGTGCTCTGTGTATAAGTTGAATAAACTGGGTGATAAAATGCATCCTTGTCTTACTCCTTTTCCTATTTCAAACCACTCCGTCATTCCATATTCTGTCCTAACTGTTGCTTCTTGACTCATGTACAGATTTCTCATGAGACATATAAGGTGTTCTGGTATTCCCATCTCTTTAATTACCTTGTAATCTAGTTCAAATGCAAGGTAACATGAAATGTTTAGGTTTAAACAGACTAAATTCTAGGTATATTCACTTGACTATAAGCCATCCCATCCACTGGCTTCAAAGAAACCAGACGTGCATGTACTGAGATAAGCCAGAAGCTCCATACAGACACCAGCTGTCTGGCTTGTCACAGTTCCTGGTAAGAACTCACAAGAAAGAGTCTTCATTAAGCCCTCTACAGTTCTTGGGCGTATCCACTTTTAAAGAATAAAATAGCATTATCCTTTTAACATCAGGTTTAAGTGAGCTAGCGGACTATAAAAAACAGTTTAGCATCCAAAACAGGGGTCTCATTTGACAGCTGTTCCTTTTCATACCACAATAGACGGGATTTTTTTTTTTAAGTACAATCTAGATCAGGGGTCCCCAACTACAGCCCACGGGCTGGATCCGGCCCCTGATGTCAATTCATCCGGTCTGCAAAGCCCTAATTGCTCCAGGAAGCGTATGCAAAACACCCCATATGGGCACATTTTACTTCTGCTTCTGGGAGCAATGAGGGCTTTGCAGGCCAGATAAATTGGTGTCAGGGGCCGGATCCAGCCTGTGGCCCCCTGAACCACGTGACCGGCCCACAGCCCAAAAAGTTTGGGTACCCCTGATCTAGATGTTCACTTTGGCCTGAGCTGCTTCTTTATGGGGCCACTGCAATGCAAAGCTCACCACACCATCCTGACCATACAGTAGCAGACTGACTCTAGACCAGTGATGGGCAGTCTTGGCCCTCCAGCTGTTCTTGAACTTCATTTCCCAGAAACCCTGACCAGCTGGTGTGTTGACTTGGGCTTCTGGGAATTGAAGTTCAAGAACAGCTGGAGGGCCAAGACTGCCCATCACTGCTCTAGACAAAAGGCAGAAAGGCCAGCAGTAAATAAATTGTGTCTCTGTGTTGTAAAAGAGCAGTCAGGAATAGTGTAGCATGGAAAGGGTGGGAACCAGAGAGGAGCACAGAATGAAAGAGAAAAGTTGAAACTATGCAAGAAGAGAAGAATATGTAGCAGCTGGAATCCATAGGAGAAAAGAAGATTTTGCAAGGAAAAAGCAAATTAGCAAAAGAAAGAAAGAAAAAAGAGGGAGGAAGGGAAGTATAGGCACAGATAAAATAAGTAAAATAGTGCATTTATATTCATTTAACAAAGGAGAGAAATATGATGGCAGTTTTCCTGGAAATTTTCAATTCAAAAAGATGGAGAAAATTCTGAGGAACAACAATCTCCCTTTCCCTTTCTGGTTTATTTCTGGTCTTTGTGGCTTATCAAGAGTAATTGTTACTATCAAGAGTAATTGAACTAATGCACAAAAGAGCAATGAACAGACAGACACTACATCCACCTAAGTCTTGAACTACGTGCAAATTAGTAGGTAATAATAGGACATTGCCATTTATTTGTAGTTTCTTTTAAGGGAAAAAGAGAAGCCTGATATAAAATACAAGGTAAACTCTGAATATGTTATATTTTCAACAGCACTACAATAGTTACAAATGGATAACAGTTCTAATGTTCATAAAAGCAACAAAAACTTGCCTAACCTGTTTGGAAATCAGTGAATGCCTTTAAGTAGAAACTTGCAGGGGATGTTTGCATTGTAATTTTCCTCTAGATTGAAGGACAGTTAAAGAAACTATACTTACAGATCTTAAAAGGTGTGTTTTTAAACAGCACAACTTTCTAGTCAAGACCTAGGCTACCAGTTTGGACTACAGAAGAGAATGAATCTCTCTTTAAAATGTCTCTGGTTTTATGTTGAATTTATTTTACATTACCTGAGTTATATATGATGTGTTACCTTTCACATTTTGGGAAGCAGTTTACTCACCTTTTGACCAATTTCTTCATAATCATCTTGGTAATTTCCACAGGTTACACTAGAAGAGGACGAGAAGGTTGGACCCTGAGAATAGTATTGAGAACTTCTATAGCCATCTCTCCTCAGCTTGTCACATTCTGTAGGAGAAAAAGAACAATTATTGTTCTTGGTGCTACATAGATCTGAGAGCCAGCAATGTCTAGTTGATGAGGGTGATGGACCTCTAGAAGGCTGCACTACAAATTTTGGTTTCTGTTGCTAAAATTCATCAGCCTTTTATGGTGTAGATCAGGGATTCTCAACCTGCGGCCATGAGCCAAATGCAGTCTGCAGCGCCATTTCATGTGAGCCCCCACCGCCTCCACCACAACAGGAAGTGCCATGTGGTGGAGGAAGGGCAAAATGGTTGTCCAGCCCCCAAAGCTGTCTGAAGGAGCATGATCCGAACCACAGCGTAAAAAGGTTGAGAACTCCTGGTGTAGATGGAATGTCAGTCTGCCTGCACTACTGACTTCTGCCGGTCTACAGTATGGTGAACTTCTGTTCCTAAAGGAGCCCCCACCCCACTCCCTCAAAAAAAAAAAAAACACAACCAATAGGTTTCTGCACTGCTAATTTTCAACTGTGTGGTTCTACTAATGACTGTGACAATTGGGCACAGCAGCAGGTATAGAAAGGGTCTACTACAAAGTCGACATTTCTAATATCACAGACCACAAACTTTGACTTCAGTTATGCTTTATTTGCCATATATGGTGATATTCTCAGAATTCTGATTTCTGTTCTCCACCAGCTAACGTGTCAATTAAACAATAAAACATTGACTTTCAATACACATATTTTCCCCTAAAACCAGGCAGCACTTGAAGTACACACAATTATAGAACACATGTGCTATGTGTGAGGCATGCACACATAGTTTTTAATTACAGATTTCAAATTAGAAGATGTAAACATTGATGGACATGTCAAAATAGATGGATAGACACCTTATTTAAAGTGTAGCTTGAATGGACAGATGGCTGTCTACTGTATCATTTAGGTGAAAGATTGCTAATAATGCAAAAAAGGATTGAAGGGGCTTCTATAGCAGTCTGAGAGATCTCTATAATATGCTTAAAACTTGAGTAGGGAAGTACTAAAGCACCATCTGCTAGACGGCTTGGCACAGTCAAATCAGCTAACTTCTCTGCATGAGAGTGAAGAAAGCCACCATTACATTTCACCCCAAAATGGTAACAAAGGAGTAAACCACCAATTAAAATCCCACCCTCTTCTGCTGCTGCTAAAGTAAGAAATATTGAGATGAAGAAACTTGGTAAAAACAAAATAATTCCATACAACTTTCTGTCAGTATTCCCACCATTTAAATTGGCTGAATTCCCATCATTTTGTAGCTGCTTTCTTCCTTAATTGATAATCAGCAAAATACCACTAAAACATAACAGACGTTAGAGCATAAGGAAGGGGAAATGAGATCTTCAAAATAGGGGTGAACAGATTAATCTTCCCAGCCCAACTGCTTCTTTTACCTTCCAAAAATCTGCTATGAAAAGAGGAAAAACAATTACTCCTCCAGTTCCAAAAAATTGAAATTAAGTCTATAGAGTACAGCATGATTCTAAAAGGTTTCATGAAGCATCATTACAGATCGAGGTGCCCAAACTTTTTGGGCCGTGGGGTGGTCACATGGTTCAGAGGGCTGGTCACTATGGCCCAGGGGCCACATTTGGCCCCTGGGCCATAGTTTGAGCACCCCTGTTATAGATGTTCACTCATTTAAGAGGTTTATCTGTGTCCACTTAATAATTAATAAAGTTTATTCACATGCATTCCAAAGTCATAAAATAGCTTGATAATGATATTAAATATGACATCATGTGTGAATTGAAAGAAAAGTATGCCATCATAGAGATGTTTTGTTTTCTAAAAAAATAATATAATTGCAGAGACATCAGAATCAACAATGACTAAGAGATTGGGAAACTATGGTCACAAGATTCAGAACAAACAGGAAATTAAACCAACTTCAAACTCTCATTAGTTTGTTCTGAAGCTAATAGCTAGCATTGTTACCTAAATTGTATACTTCTAGCTCTAACCATGGCTTGCACAAACTGAAGAGTGAAGGAGTACTGTGTGTGTGTGGACAAAGGGCTTGTTTGTCCTGTATGAGCTTGAATCTTACATGTTTCGCCCCTCTTCCTCTTACTTTTCTGCGCATGACAGCGAGATAAAACCAATTTCTAAATTTCATATGGAATGGGAAACTGAATTTGTCTTAAAAAATGAAAGGAGACAATATTAATCTCCTCTCATGTGCAGGTGATTTTCTTCCCTTGGCCCCTAAAAAAGGGAAGATTTTATATGCTTTATATATGGGGCTAGTTGAAATGAGGTACAATTTTTCTTAATTTTGTTTGAGTAAACAAGCTATCTAGTTTATTATTATATCAGCAGAATGCAAATGCTGACCTTTTTTATCTAGAAAAGGAATTACTGTATATGCTATTCTGGAAGCTATTTGTCAAGAGCTCCCGGAATAGCTTTTGTTGTTCAGTTGCATAGTCGAGTCCGACCCTTTGCAACCCCATGCACTGCTGCATGCCAGGCACCCCTATCCTCCACCATCCTCTGTGGCCCACTCACCACTACACCCATTGCGTCAACAATGCCATCTAGCCATTTCATCTGCTGTCACCCCTGGAATAGCTGAATAGAGCTAAAACCAAGAAACATGTTTTTCCTTTCATTTTTCAGAAGATTTTGCACTTGCCAAAACATAACAGAGACGGAGTCAAGATTTCTGTAACCTGTAAGCATTCAGGAACTCTATTGCACAGTAATAAAAATACAACGTCAATAGGTTCTACAGAAGCAAGCAAACACTGGTGCAGAAAAACGATTAAAATATTTTTTCACCATTTAAAGCTCCCTTTTTGCTGAGTCCATGATCTAAATTCCATATGACACAGACAGAGCCGAATTAAAATGTTCTCAGTACAGTACAAGGCACATCTTCATGATTAAATTCAGAGGCACAAGATTATGGCGGACAACCAGTTTTATTGTTTGCTCATCAGTAGCTCTCATCTGCAGAACCTAACAAGTTACCCGGCTACTCATCTCTTTTAAACATTACAGGAAAGTGAGACGTTTAAGTGAACACTCAGCAGATTTACAGTCTTCAAAACCAACCTTTGTTAAGAAAGAAAGTATATTGCAGGTGGTATATAGCAGTAGGAGTCTTTTACAAGATTATGAAGATTATACAAAAAGACACTGACAGCCTATAGGTGGCTATGAAAGTGAAAGGGCAGGGTTTAAAAGCCACCTTGTATTTTTCTATTGTATGAATTTTGATCATCCCAACTCAGTCCATATACTACAATATATGATGAAACACAGCTCAAAGTATTCCTTTATGGCCCCGTTATGCGACATACTAGTTTGTACTGACATCTTGGGTGGACATTACACATGCTAAAATGCCTCAATTGTGGAGATGATGCAGTCTTTTCCTTCTGTGTGAGTAGAAAAGACTAGGTTACTAAGACTTAATCATGTGGTTACCCGATTCCCACGAGAAGAGAGGACAATAAGGTCCCATGTGGCTGTGCAAAGAGCTGCAAACTTAAAAGTTGCCATAATTCTCTCCCACAAAACCGGGACAGAAGTATACTTGGCAAAAATGGGGTTATCTACAAAATAGCCTTTTTTTAAACAGCTATAAAACACTTTCACATGAAATATATCAATACATAAATGAATTTATTTACAACAGTTAATTCTTACTGTAAGATGATCTGTTGTACTTTTGAGAAGTCGCATAGCAGTCAACTCTTAACGGCTTCAGTTCCAGGAAACACACTGGTCACACTTATTGGGCAGTGGTGCAAGGCAAGGACATTAAATTTGTCTCCAGGTATACTCCAACTCCAATGTGGCAGGAATTTGCTCATTTGATGGTGAGAGTTTGAATTTATTTGAATGGTGTGTTATAATCAGTAAGTTTTAAAAATCCAGGACTTTAACACAATTTTTATTGAACTGGCTGGGACAATTTTTCCAACCTTAAATCCAGGACAATCCCGGTTTTCCAGGATGTATGGCAACCCTATGCAAACTTCCCATGCTTGCCAGACATTCTAGAGGTGATAGTCCTCAAAAGTAAAATTTCCTTACTCTGGCGTTGTGAATGTGTGTGAAGCAGGTCTGTGGCACTAGACTTGTGCTCTGTTGAAAAGTTTTGATGCTGGGGGGGGGGGACTAACTATATAAAGTATCTTTATATCAAGTCTACACTATAATTCTAATCATGGAGTTAACTTTTAAACATGTCTCTGCATGCAGCTAAAATTAAAAACTCCAAATATTATATCAGCTTTTAAACTAAGGGGAGGCAGGAAGCTTTTCCTGTACCATACTCTCGCCATCAAATGAGCAATGTCCTGCCACATTGGAGTAGGAATATACCTGGAGACAGATCTTAATGTCCTCGCCTCACACCACTGGGAATACTGTTATCAAAAGATAACAAATTATTTGATGTTTTGACAGGCTAAAGAGTCTTTTAGCTCAGTGGTTCCCAGCGTTGGGCCCACACCCCAAAGGGGGACCTCAATTCCCAGAAGCCTAAGTCAGTACACTGGCTGATCAGTGCATTGTGGAATTGACTTAGAATTGAAGTCTAAAAAACCAAATGTTGGAAAACAGTGGTTTAGCCCCTTTTTTCTCATTTTAAGGAGAAAGTCACTTGGTAAAGAAAAGTCTGACATTTGAAAAATGGGGGTGGGTGGGAGAAGACAGAATGCAAAACAGTGACAAGTTTACCTCCTTTCGCTAGGGATTCCTGCCAAATGTCTGTCATTTTGATATCTGAAACTATTCCTTGTATCTTACACTGTCTGCTAAGTTCTAATACTGAAAAGAGCCAAAAACAGTATATGATTTATCACATTCAATTTTGTAGACAAAGTAATATATTTTTATTGTTCATTATTAATTACAGTACAGTATTTCAATTGTTAGAAATCATTGGTTTATTCAATGTTTCCTCTTAATAGTTAGGCACTTTTCTCCTATCATTCTGGTAACAGAGCCATTCAGCAGTGAGACCCTTATTTCACACTAATTAAAACATACCGTACAGTACCAGCTATTTTTAGAAAGAGGCTATTCTACTTCTTAGGTATGAAAATCTAGTAACAGGTTGCAGCTATTAGCCATGTGGAAGCCATATACTGTCTAGAGAGAGATCATTATTTTCTCACCAGATATAAAGTCCATAAAAGAAAAGGCTGGTTTAATTCTCCTGGCTTCCGTGCTTATTTAAAACGCATTTGTAAAAAATGCACGTTATTTGTCATTAACTCTTCAAGCAACTTAAGTCGATGATATAGGGCTTAAGGTAACTTACACACATTACTAACAATAAACAGAACAACATAACCATTAAAACAATCATAATAACAAACATTAAAAAGTGTAAAAGGTAGGACTGAAGAGATGTGTCTTCAAATCTAGAAGATGAGACAACATGCAATCATGCAGCCTGTAGCAGGTTATTTCCAAGGGAAGGTGGCTCTTAAGAAAGGGGAGAAAAGGGGGTTTCCTACCACCCTATTTAGATATTACTAAGCCACAGTAAGGCTATTGCTAAAAATGTAAGGCTACCACATGCCCACAGAAACATCTGCAAACGCAGACAGTGCTGGCTCTTTGGCTATAAATAGAGATGAGCACTGAACCATGGAGTTGGATACGACTGGCTTTCGAGCAAGGGTGACCTTTACTGTGCATGTTAACTGTCCTATGCCTACATTGGTCAACCTTAGCTGAATGTTATCTACTTTTCACGATAGCTGCTCTCCAAAGACTCAGGTACATTATTTTCTTCTTGTGCCACATCCAAATCCAAATATTGATGATCCTCATGGCGATTATCCATTAAGACTGTCCTGAGAATATAATGCGGCGGCCTTCCATCTGCCTTCTCCATCACAGCATGACACCAGTACCACTAATCCAGTTCCGTGAGTCATTTTCTGGTCCTGAGCCCTTTTGGCACACAAAGTCCTCCTCATCCCCAGGCCAGTATTGATGAAGCTGCTGCCCTCCATCAAGAAGAATTCAAGTGGGATTTAATCCACTTGGGGACTATCACCCTTTCCTGGGGACTTCGGCACCCAAGACCATTAGTCCTCAGGGTTGTCAGGTTAGTCAACCGCCGTCTGACACTCGGTGTTGAGTCACTGGCAGTAGGGTCTACTCTATTACCATAGCAGAATAACCTGGCCAGACTGACAATAAAGTGGAAGTGATTAGGGTCTGAAGATGGGATATTCTACATGGATTATTCTGTTTCTTTCCCACGATTTTAAACTCTCCAATGCCTTGTCCGATGAACTTGAAAGCTTTCCAGTTTTTAATATTTTAGAGTCAAATACAGGTATTACGCTGTAATATGTGCAAGAACCACACTTTTTTCCTTGAATAACAGAATTAATGTCTCAAATGACCTTCTGGTATTTGGGTAGATGCTTCACAAGAACGGCATAGATACATGTCCATGACAGGAGTATATTACAATATATTGTCTTTGGCACAATCAGAAAAAGACCAATGAAATAGTGAATCACATAATTTCTCAAAAACCCTGCAGTCACATTTCCCCCCCTCTGTCTCAATGAAAGCTGTTCTATTAGAATTCCAGACCAGATCTTAAAAAAAGCCAGCTGGCTCATGATAGTATCTACTGGCACACAGATAAGCAAAGCAGATGGATCTCTACAAACCCAGTCCCGCAAGGAAAAAACCCCAAAGACAGGGAGGAAAAGAAAAGGTAAAAGAGCACAGAAGAGATGACACTGTTCTGGCAGGTTCCCTGCAGCAGGTGAAAAATTAAAACTACTGGCAAATGTTTATATGTCTGAATTAATCAGTTTCGCTAAAATCAGGATGACTTCTTGGCTGAACTTCACACACTGTTCAAGAGAAATAATAGCTAGCTTTTACATTGGGGTGCCCAAACTACAGCCTGGGGGCCGGATCTGGGCCCTGACGCCAATTCATCCGGCCACCAAAGCTCCCAGAAGAGGAAGTAAAACGTGCCCATACAGGTGCATTTTACTTCTGCTTCTGGGAGCGAGAAGGGCTTTGTGGGTCGGATGAATTGGCATCGGGGCTGGATCCGGCCCCCAGGTCATAGAGATCCATGTTAGATCAAAGGGCCTAAGTACTCGAAGCCAAACTGGTTACTGTGGCACAGGATGCAGAAAACAACACTCTCCTTCTCAGACAGTAAAATGAAATGATAATAAAGACAGCTAACTTCCATGTCATTATATTTTTTTCTAATTTTCTATTATTTCCACACTTATGTGGATTAATAGAAGAAGAGCAGCAGCAGCAGCAACGTTAATTGCAAAGCCACGACATGCTTGCAAATATTATTCACTGAAAACTTTGGAAGTTTGGACTGGGAACAACAGGTTGAGAAAGTATTAAAAAATGGGAGAGTCAAGATCCTGTGGGGCTTTAAAATTCAAATAGATAGACATCTGACTTATAACACACCAGATATAACTGTTGCAAAAAAGAAAAAGGCCTGGTTTATTGGCAATGCTATACAGTACCAGGAGGATGCACAAATTGAGGACAGAGAAAATCACAAAATACTAGGAATTGCCTATATACTTAGGCATTGCCTTAACAGGTCTTAGGTCCTTGCTTAGGTCTTGAACTGTTTATACCAGTCTTTGACTATAAATTTAATGGTATAATTAAGCAGCAGCAGCAGCAGCTTGGATCCTCCAATCCCCCAAAAGGAACTTTCATACACTTGTACACAACCGGTTTAGCAGCAATCCTGTTAATCTTATTTTTGCAATTCTGGTCAATATAATGGACTGAAAACAAAAAAGGAAGTTTGTAAAATGATTTCAAAACCCATCTGCAAGAAACAACATAACATCGCAAAGCAGCTGGCAATGCAACTCGTTTCCACAGCTATCTGGTTCACAGCACTTTCAAAAGAGAACTCTTTAGAAACTGATACAGGAATTATTTCTGTCTCACAGTCTAAATAAGGCAAGTGTCAGGCTTTGAACCACACAAGAAAGCATTCAATTTGGAACAAGACCCACTTCTGCAGATAAAAAAAACCCTTATCAGCAGCAGAAATGGGCTGTCGCAAGGGCTGCTCCCCATCAAGCTTAGTTTTAAATTGATGTTGGAGAGAGGAATACCTTTGCAACTCTTAAGACTGTTGCTGGATACAAAATAAGTTCATGAACTTTATCCAAAATACAGCTCAGTGAAGGTTTGAAAGGAGAAACCTCTTTATATTTTTCTTTGAGTCAGAAATTCAAATAAATGCACTGTCAAAGCAGATTAACAGATATATGTTTTAACAGAATCTAATTGATTTTGCTAATTCTGCCTTGACATAGCCCTTCTTCCAATATTAAATCACCAAAACAATAAAAAGTTAGCTCTCCATGCAATGTTTTACAATTAATAATACAGGAACAATTCATCAAATCTTGACATGAACTGATATAAGGGAGCTACAGGTGCTCCACCCCTTGGATTTTTCCACTCCTGTTTAGTTTAGTAGGCAAATCCTACATTTTTTAGAGCCAATGAACTGGTTCTAGATATTTGATATGAAAACAAGAATAGGAACTACAACACGACATATAAGAGCAAACAACAGTGCAGAAATAAAACTTGGCAGAAATGAAAAAATCCACTGTTATAACATATTGTTTGAATCCCAGCATATGCAAAAGCGTGACATATTAAGGCAACAACATCATGTGAACTCTCTGGACAATGAGTAGCTTTGACTAAAGCATCAAATATGAAATGGACACCTCTTATAGTGTTTATATCTAATGAAAAGAACACATGAGGTTTTATGAACAGTTGTCCTGCCCTACCAATATGGATCGATGTGGCTCCATATTGAAAACTAGGTCATGCTTTTGAAGTAGTACATGTTTTATACTACAAATGAAGATGCTCTTTCTCATGTTCCACCCTCATCTGAAATCCCACCCTCATCTGAAATCAGTTCATACCATATTGATCTGTTTGCCTAAGCAGACAGCATCAGCCATTCTCAAGGATGTATTATCATAGGTGAGAAATAACAGAGCTCAAACGTTTCCACTTAGAAACATATTTTCCATACCATGTTTATGCCAACATAGTTCTGACCAAGATACAGAGGTACTCACATCATATTGTATGGTTATTCATGCAAGCATGTGCTTTGAGTTGGAACAAGTAAAAAGCATATCTGCTTAATTAGATTCTAGACCCATGATGGTGAACCTTGGCACTCTAGGTGTTCTTGGACTTCAATTACCAGAAGCCCAAGTCAGCACTCCTGCTGATCGGGGCTTCTGGAAATAAAGTTCAAGAACAGCTGGAGTGCCAAGGTTCACCATCACTGCTCTAGACCTCTGAAGTCAAGACAGTAAACATTTTATATTAGGTTACTGACTCCCCTCTCTTAGTTTAACCAATTCATTAAAAATATACTTTAGTGCAAATAATGTTTCTTTGCCAGTAAATACTTCAAAAACAATGACAAGTAACATCCTAACCTTATAACTTAACCATGTTCAAAACACATTGTTTAGAAACTAATGTCTCAAATGTTTTTAAAAGTTACATCTGCAGGACTGTCTCTCTAACTAATAGAATGGCTTATTGCATGGAATTTAGTCAGGAGAAGAGAAAGGATTTAATTACAAATGATGAACCAGTAGGACTGGAAGTGTTTATATATCCATAGTCTACAATAAACCTTTGCTGAGTAAACAGATCCCTCATCTGCCTGAATTAATAGAATATTTCAAAGCTCAAAATATTATATATCTTTTCTTCTTCATTATAGATTGTGCTGCTGCTGTCTTTAATTCTGCCTCAACATTACACAAACACCTATATTAATCATGGTAATCACAGCTCCCAGTGTATCCCTTACAACTGGTGGCCAATAATATGATGCCCTGGGAGGCAAAAGGTTAAGAACATCATCACTTCTTAGTCAGTACTTGCTCTTTTGTAACATGCTGATTCCAGAAATAGATTTTTGTATTTACTAGCAAATAGGTGTTCTCACCAATCTTAAGTTGCAGTTCTACCTCCAAGTACCTTGGAGCACCTGCTTAGAATGATCTATACAGTACTTTCCTATCATATCAATCCCTTTGGTAATTCATCTATTTCTGAGGCTATGGAATCTTGAATGTTTCCACTTTTGAAACAGCCAGATCCTTTATCACATGATGCAGTAAAGAAGTGTTTCCCAACCTTTAGTTTTGGGACTTCAATTCCCAGAAGCCTATGTCAATTCCCCAAAGCACTGATCAGCCAATGTACTGACTTAGGCTTCTGGGAATTGAAGTCTTCCTGTGGGACGTGTGCCCAATGCTGGGAACCACTGCTGTAAAGTCATAGTTTGTTTAGTATATTAATGAAGAGTTTGGAGCTTTTTGAATTTGTCTCAGTCCTTCAGGATAAAGCCAATCAGAAGATGCACTATTGGGGTTAGATGCAAGAAGCTGGGAAACTGTCCCTTTCCCCACTAGAAACTCTTTAAGGTAGGTAAGACCTTATCTCTAGTTTGTCTCAAAATAACCAGTGATCTTTTTTTTTTTTTTGGGGGGGGGGGGGGGATCTGGTGGAAAAACCCTTTGGGAAGCCTCTGGCTTCTCCTTTTGATTTTATCTGATTAACAGGTCTTCTTCCTTTGCCATTTGCTCCTCAGATGAGAGGGATGGTGATGTGAATTTGTAGTGTCACTATTAAGATGAATGGGTCTAGGTGCCCCTCCGGGCCTCTCTTTGGCCCTGGCCACCTTTCATGAAAATCCCTAAATGATGAAGGCAAAAGTTTTTGCCTCATTCAGATATGAGTTAACATTGTGGAAGGCCTTACTGGAATTGCTGTGTACCCAAACTGCCTCTTTCAAGTGGAGATGATAAATGGAGTCTTCTTGAATAAGCAGCAAACCTGCATCCTAAGCATGAGCTTTATCACCTACTCTGCTCCATGTTGCAGCTCCATGTTGCCGCACCTCCTAAGCAAAAACAAGTTCTGCAGTGTCCCCAAGTGGCAATACCACCTCTAGTGTGGCTTCACAGTCCTTGATATTCAGATTATAACATTTTAAAGCTTTTTGATCTTCTTCCTGGTGTGTGATCTGGTTTCCCTCTTTTTATGGTTGCTCTAAAAATCATGGCATCCTTCCTCTTTCAAGGAATAGGAAAAGGAGGATGATAGAGATGAGAGTGGAGGCTCTTTGCCAATCAGCCTTCTCCTCCTCTGAAGGTAGAATTTGGTTATCTGTTGATCTGGAAAGGAGGCTATGACGCATGGTTGCTGTGGCTGCCCAGCCAAGAAAGTTTGCCATTCACATGACTTTGCAGCTCTTCCTCCTGGCAGTCACATCCTGTTTTGCCAGTATATCTTAATTGATGAGTATAGGAGCAAGCAGTAGTAAGAGAAAATACTGTGACACAAAGGATTTCCCTTCAACTCCCAAACCAACTTGAACATCCTCCTGTACACCAAAAGGACAAGTAGCTGAATTCCACTGTAGCGAGTTTCAGAGGTGTGTGTGTGCGTTTGTGTGCTTACGCTTAAATGATTCTACCAGAGAGAGAAAGCCAGAAACAAATGAGACTTATTCCACAAGGTAAGAAATCAAATTGGAGAACAGCAGAAGACTTTCTTTCAGCACAATGGTGGGACCTCCCTCTTATACTACCTTCTGAGCTAGGACACAGAAATCTGTATTTTAGTCTTGAATCTATTCAAATTTACCTTGAAGATCACATCTAATGAATTTAAGTAGCTGTCACCATTATAATTTCATATTCATTAATACAGTCTCACACCAAATGCACATTTTTGTTCTATTTATTTGCTATCTAGATAAAAGGTGGTCAGCTCTAGTGGGTCCAGGGGTCCTTCTTATTCTGGAATTACTGTTGGCTATACACTGCCAAAGCCAAAAACTGAAAATGAAATTGAGTGAAAATGACATTCATCACCCTTTTTTGAGGCCATCTGTGAAAAGAAGGCATGCACAACTACATGCCTAGTTTTATACAAGATCTACATTTTATGTAGCATAGTTCTCCTCATTTTAAACCGAATTATTATTTTTGGGTGTGTAAAGAGTGGTAGACATAGAAAACGGAAAGCGGCTCTATGTGGCCTGTTATTCACGGCTAGTCCACTGTAATCTAGATTTTTTTTTTGCAATTCTTAGATTTCATTTCTCATTGTGGAATAGAAAATCCATATGCACAAAATAAAGTCTCCCATATTTGCCATGCACAGTCCTTCAGAAAATAATTTGAAAGATGGAAATGTGTCAACGCTATCATTTGATTTAAATAGCCTCAAGGAATTAATAATAATAATAATAATAATAATAATAATAATAATAATTATTATTATTATTATTATTATTATTATTATTATTATTATTATTATTATTATTATTATTATTATTAAGGTTGAAAGGATTTTTGCTGGAGAAACTCCGCTCAGGGGACACCCAAATGAGGCTCCTTTCATGTCTCCAAGATCTTTGCCCACCAAAGTGGTCCCTATTGATCTACTTGCAATTTCTTGCTTTCAATATGCTAGGTTGGCAGGACCTGGGACAGAGATGGGCCCTCAATCAATCACGCAGTACCCAGATCTCAAACTGCTGACTTGCCGACCTTCCAGCTACCAAGCTGGAAGTGGCAAGCTTCCTAACCACTGAGCCACTGCAGCCCCATGCCTCAAGGAATTAAAAAAAAACAGAGAATAAACAAAGAATTGCTATCAATATTGTCTTGAATTCTGGAACAAAAATTATCAGAGTCACAAATTTACTTTCCCCTCTGAAATATAGGCCACTTGGATGAACTGTGCAACATACAACTAGCTACCAATGGACTTTACTCTAATATTTCAGTTTGGCAGGGAGCTCATTTATTAGCACCACTGTAAGTCAAAACTGCTGTTCATATTAAACAGTTCACTTTTAATTTTAATAGCCCTTTAACCAAACATATGATTAATATAGAAATCATCTCAGCATAATTAACTACCAATGAGAGATGACCCATATTTCTCATCTGCTTAACGACCCAATGAAATGCAATGAAAACAAATCTGAATGAAAACATGTTATTTCTCTGTCTAAGATTTAGGAAGCATGCAAGAGTTTCTCCTGATTTATTTTTCAGTTTTATTTTACACAGTTAACCAGATTGCCATTTGGTATTTAACTGAAACACTTAAATCATGCTTGCCTAGAGTGATGTTGGAGTTAGCACAGTAGAGGGAAAACATCTCCAGTCCCGCTCACTATATTCAATGCCCCACAAAACAATTTTAACTAGCCAACTAATTCTTGGGACCTGTAGCAATAAATCCAGGGGTCTACGGATTCTCAACCTACAGCCCGGGGGCCAGATGCGGCCCACAACACCATTTCATGTGGGGGCCACCACCGCCTCCGCCACATCTAAAAGTGCCATGTGTGGCAGGCATGACCCGGCCCTCGGCTTGAAAAGGTTGAGAACCTCTGATATACACAATGATGATGAAGGATCAATATTTATATCAATAGTTACTGTAACACATGATAACAAAGTCTGCAACATTATATCTACTTATATCTTTAGTTATTCAGACCAGGGGTTCAAAACCTACGGCGCGTGTGTCAGACCCAGCACCCGACGCCATTCAATCCAACCCGTTGCCATCTCCCCCACACCCAGAAGTGAAAGCGGGCATGTTTACATCAGCCGTAAAATGCACCCACGCATATGTAAATGCACCCGTGGCTGACGTAATCACGGAAGTGGGTGCATTTATGACAACCATAAATGTGCCCACTTCCGGGAGGCATGGTCTGGCTCGTTCAGCTGTTCCGGGGGCATGGTCAGGCCCACGGTGCAAAAGGTTTGGCCACCCTGATTTAAACAATGAGACAGATACGTAAAAAAATGTGCTTTTTCTAGTGCTTCTTATAACGTATAAAGCTGTATCGAGTTATTTAATAAATAATATTTTTATTTATCTTGCATAACATAAAAAATATACTAAAACAATCACACAAACACCTAATAAAAATTTACCAAACGTGTGCCATATACATGTTTCCTTAATAGCTAAAATGCCTTATAATATCCAGGAAAAACAGAGCGTGTTTTATACTCCAAGATGCATTTTATATGCTGGAAAATATGGTAATTTAGATTTGACATTTCAAACATTGCACTGAAAAGGGCCCGTTAGGCAACTTGCAAGCTTTTGGAAGTTCTATTTCAGTTTGAAACGCTAAAAACAGGAGTTTCAAATGTTAGATATTTAAAATGTTACATCTGGTCTTTACCTAAAAAGGCAGCCTTAGCACAAAGGGTTGATTTCTAGCGTGACTCTTCAAACCTTCTCCATTCTTTTGTTGGTCCTTGTTGAGAATGCTATTGTATCTTACAATAATAAGTAAGAGACATATTTATTTAGGGAGGAATCAGTAAAGCCCCACACTTACATTAGGATACATCAACTCAACACTAAGTAATCTTTCAAAACTATACTGATTTCTTTCATTCAGCTTCTTAGAAAAACTACAAGAAGCTACAAGGATGGAAAGGGTGGAGGTAGGCTCTTAAAGAAAATTCATCTTGCTATAAAGTGTTACTTCTATCAAATTCTTACCTCTCAGTACTGACTTCAGATTCAGCTTGGCCTGACGATGCAGATTCTCCACACACTGTGGCCTCGAGGAAGGTAGAAATACATTCTCTTGCTGATGCCAGGGTGCAGTATAATGGACTGACCATCTACTCTCTTCATCTAGATTGGAGACAGCTGTGAAGAGGACAGAAAGACAAAGAAATGAAATGGTGCAGTAATACAAGTTACAGAAGTTCTTAAGACTTGCTGATATATTTGTGTAAATCAAGGATGGCCAAACTATGACCTGTGGTGCCATTTCACCCAGCCCGCACCGCCCGCGCAAATGCTGCCATCCATGCACTCATGGCTGTCGTAAATGCATTTATGACAGCTGCAGACATGTTTTCTGATAGTGTTTGTGCATGAGCGGTTGTGTTTTACTTCTGCTTCCAGCTGGAGGACCCATGTGACTGGCCTGCAGAGTGAAAAGTTTGGAAACCCCTGGTGTAAACAGAGGGGGAAGTATCAACTCTTTTGAACAGTTCCTCTTTGGTTTTCCCAGTCATAACATTTTATTTCCAATGTTGTTGTTCTTGTTCTTGTTCAGTCACACAGTCGATTCTGACCATTTGTGACCCCACGGACAATTGCCCGCCAGGCACCTCTGTCTTCCACCATCCTCCTCAACACACCCAGCTCTATGCCTATTACGTCAACAATACTAATACCATTTATTATTATTATTCAAATACAGTAAAACCTCTACAATATAATTTTTTTCCATTCCATGAGGTTATTTATATGTCAAAATATTTGTATGTCGAAAACAGATTGCATTACCAGAAGAGGCCACTAGATGTCACCCTATATATTTTTTGTATGTCAAATTTTTCCTATTGAAAATTTGTATGTTGAATTTTTTAAAGCTAGGATTTCTATTTGTATGTCGAATTTTTTGTAAGTAGAACCATTTATATGTCAGGGTTCCACTGTACTAAACTGCTATACAATTTAGTACAATCATCTCAGTAGTAACTCATATAATTTTAAAAGGAGATACTGAAAACACAAACGGAGTAAATACTTCATTACTGCAATCCAGGATGACCATAAATGCCTTTTAGAACATGCAATTCTTTAGTTCTTGTAGAAGCAATGGGATTTTTTTTAAAAAAAAGTTCCACAATATCTGTGCAACTAACAACAGCGTGTTCTAGGCTGTCATTGCCTTAAGCTACTAAAAGAGTCAGATCTAAAGCAGAGCGTCTCCAGCCATTACCTTAACCACAAATGAAAACGTAGGTTCCCTTCCAGCATGCAATACTCAGTCTATCCAGAGCTTTAAGGTTAAATCCAACATTTTGATTAGGGCCCACAAGCCAAATGCAGGTAAGAAGACCAGGAATAATAGGTGGTCTATAGGCTATACCAGTGATGGCGAACCTTGGCACTCGGTGTTCTTGGATTTCAATTCCCAGAAGCCCAAGTCTCTGTGAATCTACGCGTACATGCAGTAAACCCATTCATGTGGACTCACAGAGACTTGGGCTTCTGGGAATTGAAGTCCAAGAACACCTGGAGAGCCAAGGTTCACCACCACGGGGCTATACACACTAAAAATCAGCACTAAGTTCTCTACCAGCTAAAGCAGGAGTTATCAACATTTTTAAGACAGGGGCTGGGTCATGATCCCTCAGACAGCTTCAGGGGCCGAATGGCCATTTTGCCCTTCCTCCACCTCATGGCAGTTCCTAGTGGGGTTAGAGGTGGGCCGCATGAAATGGTGCTGTGGGCCATATCCAGCTCACAGGCCGCAGGTTGAGTATCCTTGAGCTAAAGCTTCTGAACTGTTCGCAATGAAGTCCCATACACAGACCACTGCAATAATCCAGAACATTCATCGCACCAGTCATAGCTGACAAAATGCATTTCTTGATATGGTAGCCACCTGAAGAATGCATAATAAACTGATCCTTTTAAAAATGTTCATTCCTATACAGGAAGCCTATGGCACAGTTCATCAAAGCCTATCTTGGCTAAATACAATTCAATGATAATTTGCTTTCCCTCACTGAGGCTGAGCACCGAGTGTTCAGCCCAAACAATAGCAAGTTCCTAGATGCAATAAAAATGAAATATATTGTTTTAGAAATTTCTATTATACTGTCATTCGTAAACGGATCAACATCTGAACACAATCAATGCAAATATAAATTCAATCTGGAGAAAAACTAAAGCCAAAACCATATAAACAGGACAGGTTAAAACAATATTAAAAATATAGAACCAAAATGTTAATCAACACAGTAAAGTCAAACAAATTAAAAAAAATTAGTAACATGCTGGAAATTAGGGTGGAAAGGAAGAGACTTACTAAAGCTTCCTAGGCAGATAATTTCATAAAGTATGTCCCACAATGGAAAAGGCACTGACTCTCATCCCAACTAACCATGCTTCTAAAAATTGTGGGTCATATATATATGCTTCCAAAGTTGAATACCGTGGGTGGTCTCTTTCAAATACTGTATCTAGAAATTGTCTGAGGTTTGTAGGTAAGAATCAGGATTTGTAATTATACCAGGAAATGAAATATCTCAATACAGTTGAAACAAAGCAAAACATCATGGCACCATGATATAATAATGAATATTTCTAAACATTTTTGAAGATAGCTCATGAAGAATCTATACCTATAAATCCAAGGGTTAACCGTTGGAACTTGCTATACATTTCTGCACCCGTCCATCCTATCCCGTACCGAGCCTCCTGCACTCGCCCTAAACTGGTCCAGAGGTTACTGCAGGGTTGAGAAAGGCGCCAGTGGGGCAAGAGCCCCACGAACATGGGAAAAGGAAAAGAACTTCACTTCCCAACATTCTCTGCACCGCGCCGCGCCACAGCCAATCAGGCTGAGAGGCGCCAGCAAAAAGAACGTTGGGAAATGCGGCGTGGCCAATTAAAATCGAGCTGCAGGGGAAAAATGCCGCATGAACGCAAACAAAAAATGCAAAACTCAAAGTCCCAGCGTCCTACGTACCGTAAGCACGCAGAACACTGAAAAAGCCGGCGCGCGAAAATTAAAAATAAAAACGCAATGGGAGCGCAAGTCCCCAGCAGGCAGACACAGCGCCTCACAGCCTCGCAAAACAAAAAGCCACAAACTCCACCGCGAGACACCCACTGCCATTCTTTCCTGGAGCAACAGGGAAAAGAGGGACTCCCTCTTCTCCACGCTACCCCACCGAAGACATGGCGAGACCACCGCCGGCCTCAAGGAAAGTTGAGCTGGGGTGGGAAAAAACCATCAGCAGACAGCAGTTCATCATGGGAAGCACCCTCACTGGCGAATGACTGGATGCTGTCTTTGTACTTCCGATGGAGGTAATACAAAAGCACCAGCCAGCTATCCGCAAGGATGAGCACCACCCCTCATGGATCGCTGCCTGACAATCTCCGGTTAGGTAAGCCAGGAGAAAAAGGAGACAGAGAGGAGAGAACCATAGTCAGGCAGATAGCTCTTCTCTGCCTCCTTCTCCCCCGAACTATCTAGCAAGCCTTCCCTGGGGAAGAGCCAGCTGAATGCCGGCTCCTCCTTTCCCCCATTGCTGCATCAACCCAAAATTCGAAGCAGCAATGGGGAAAAGAGGAACCGACAAGCAGCCCGTTCTTCACACAAAAATACACACCAACAACAAACACCAACATTAATAAAAATTATTAAAACAAAAATAAATAATTTAAAAAACCATTAATACACAAAAAAGAAAACAACAAAACCCATAAAAAATCCACAATTCCAGAAAAGCACAGACAAAACACCTAACTACAACACGAGAATACCTAACTCTAACAACACAACTTCCACAAATTACACAAATAAACAACAACGAAATCACAAAAATTAAACAAACCAGAAATAAACAAACCAATTAAACAAACCTAAAACCCAACCAAACCACAAAAGAACAAACAGAAACACCTCCCAGCCCACCACCACAAAAACAAAACAAAGAAAAACCCCAGAAGAAAGAAAACTAGAGAACTCACCAGCACATCCTCCCTCCACGAGATCGGAACAGAAATGAAGAAACAAAGACTACTTACCGGAAGAAGCCCCACCTAGAGGCCAGGAGGGAAAAAACACGTGAAACGAAAACAAAACCACTAACAGCCCCACCTGCAGGGCGGAATATTAAAAACAACTCAAAAACAAAAAAGGCCCACCTAGAGGCCACAAGAGGAAAAACAAGTCAAAAACATAACAATAAATCAAAAGTTTACACAAATAACTAACATGTTAAATAAATAAAATAAAAAGATTTATAGCATCCTCTGTTGAGTTTTCACTCAAATAAAAACCCAAAACATCTAAACACAGTTTAAAAACATTGCATGTAAAAAACATGTGCTTTCACATTTTTTAAAATATTACCTACCGTACAATTATTAACAAAAAAAGTCACATAGTAAAACGTTATTTGGTTAAATAAAACAATTTGAAACAATTATATCATCCTTTGTTCTTTTTTTAATCCACAAAAAAAAAAAAAAACCAAAAAAGCTGATCACAGTTTATAACAGCCCGGGTAACCTATGCTAGTGTATTATAATAACTCAACCTCAATAGCAACATACTGACGCTTTAATATGATCACCATCCCTAATGTTTGTGGGACAAAACAAAAGTCACAAAACAATATCCACTGAAGATAGTTATAAACACAACTATTCCTATACTGCCACACACACTACAAAGATTCCCATGTTTTTACTCAGTAACATTGCTACAATGACCTAAAGCACTGCAATTTCAACTAGCCAAGTCAGGAATTAAAAACAGCCCTTCCGACAGAGCAGACAGGCAAAGTGACAGAGATAGAACCAGCAGAGAAAAAGCAGACAATGTTAGCATTTTTTAAAAGGCACAAGCTACCCATCTTCCAATACTGTTCTGGCAAACCTATGCAATGCTGAGTAAAGTAAGCAGACAGGGCTGTTGGCTAGAAAATAGAAAGGAAAGTGCCAAACATTTTTCTCACCTTGGCTCGCCAGATTTGCTTCTCATCTGCTGAATTGGATTATTATTTGCAGCCTGATTATACCAAAAGCTTGGTAATTTTTTACGATAAAAAATATAGATTTTAAAGAGACGCTAAAATACTGTGGTTTAGAGATATAGTACCATGTTTTAAAACTACTGGGCAAAACGCTGCACTGTAAACTATGCCTGCATAAGAATGAGGATGTCAGCAGCAAAGGGAGGTTTTAGGTAATAAAATAATTCCTAGTTCTGTCCCATGGCCCGTCCGAGTTGCGTGTAATCAGTCTCATTGTGTGCAAGCAATACAAGATCTGGGATCCAGAATTAGGAGCTCTGTAACTATCAGCATTCTCCTCCATCAGTGTGTGTGTGTTTGGGGGGGGGGGGGGGCTCTGTAATTAAAGAGTACTGCTTCCATTCTGGGGGGTGCCACACAGTGACACTGATTATAAGGAAACAGAGATTCTTGAAAATCTCCTCCTGCTGGTAATGTCGTTGCCCCTTAGGTCTCCCTTGCTCGAAAGCCAGTCGTGTCCGACTCTAGGGGACGGTGCTAATCTCTGTATACAGCCAAAGAGCCAGTGCTGTCTGCAGGCATGACTAGACGCCGGAGTGGACGGAATGCTGTTACCTTTCCTACAATTTCTTGCTTTCAAACTGTTAGGTTGGCAGAAGTTGGAACAGATGACAGGTACTCACTCTGTCGTGCAGCATTTCTCTCAACCTGCTGACCTGCCAACGTTCTGGTTGTCAAGCACAGCATCTTAATCACTAAGCCACCGTGGCCCTTCATTACAGTATAATTTACAGAACAGGATTTTTGGCAATATTTTCTAAAGCCAAATATAAATAACCTACATTCTAATACCAGTTTCCCCAGATCTGCTAACATTTTAGGATACTGCCCTTTCTTTCCATCGAAATTATTTCTGTGTTTTCTCTTTCCCCTTTTAATTTTATATAATAGATATTCATTTTCAAAACTTATTTTAAAAACTTTAATGAAATGAATTTTTAAAACCCTACAAATCTGCCAAAAACTGCACCCTTAATTTATTTCAAGCACATGTTGCTTCCTTCAAAAGGAAAGGAAAAGGAAAGTGTGGTTAGTGAAACAGGGAGGGGCAAAGTCAGGGAAACCATATTACTTCCTTGTCAGAATTTGATCTTCAGCCCATGTTATTTTACTTCCTTTTAGCTTTCCCAAGCAAAAATCATACACCTGTGATTCCCGCCCCCCTCCCAAGCACCTGCTATGCTTATAAGAACTCACCCAAGACGGCCCACATTACTGTGCTGTCCTATGTTTGAATTTTCACCCTCTCTCTTTGTTGCACATTAATGAAACCCCACTTTTTAAGTGCTCATCTAAAAACAATCTTTCATTGTGAAGACTATTTAAAATCATCAAGATCCTTAAAGAGATCAAGTGACTTGGGAAACTTACCCAAACACAGAGTGATTCTCACCATAAGACATACTTTCGGCACTGAACAATCACATAATTTGTTGCTCATACTGTATGGTAACAGAACATCTGCATAACTACTGCACAGTATAAAGCAGGGGTTCCCAACCTTTTTATGCCATGGGTGTGACCATGCCCCCGGACAGCTGAGTAGACTTGACCACACACCCAAAAGTGGAAGTGGTTGTATTTATGGCCATCATAGATGCATCCACTTCCACACTTATGACAGTCGCACACGTGTTTACACATGTGCGGGTGTGTTTTATGGTTGATGTAAACGCGTCTGCTTCCACCTTCGGTTGTGGCAGCGGATCACATGAAATGGTGTTGTGGGCTGTAGGTTGGGTACCCCTGGTATAAAGAGTGTCAGAAGGCATACACTCTTAGAAATGTATACAGATGAATGGGGGGAAATCAGTTTTGGGGTGGGTGGTGTTTGGGGGTACTACCTTTTACTATATCGAACCAAATAACCCATGCCAATTTTTACCAATTACTTATGTCTGTTGTAGACATTTTCAAATGAATAGTTATTGCTGGGTACAGATGATAGATGATAGAATATAAAAACCCTTCCTTTTTAGCTGTGATTCCAGCACTTCTGTAACAGCATATGGCTGTGATAGAGCTATTCTTAAGTGTTTCTCAAGTACATTCAGCTATTGGGAGATCAGTAGAAGGTTCCTGAGAAATTCTAACATCTTTTTGTACTGGGTATGATGAACACCTGAAGCAGCAAGATAATGCTGACACAAGACATGACTGTCTTCTCTGCCAAGAGATAATGAAGAGGAGGTCACCTACTACCTGGTGACACCAATCACTTGCAGTCTTGTAGAAAATGAAAACTGTATTAAATAGGTATCAGGAAGAAGACAGCTTACAAAGAAAGTGACAAATACTGGCTACAGAATAGTATTGGCCTGGCTGTATGACTGCCTAGTGCTCTCTAGTCCTGCCACAACAAGTTTCATTCTGGGTTTAAATCTGTGGTTTCCAACGTGGGGCACATGCTCCACAGGGAGGCAATTTGATTTTTAAGAGGGGAAATTTGAAAATGAGCTAACAGTTAAGAGTCTTTTAGGCTTCCTCCACGTGAATAGGAGTTCACTT
Source organism: Bradypodion ventrale (assembly GCA_035047345.1). Classification (NCBI taxonomy): domain Eukaryota; kingdom Metazoa; phylum Chordata; class Lepidosauria; order Squamata; family Chamaeleonidae; genus Bradypodion; species Bradypodion ventrale. The sequence continues at coordinate 107,770,883 of JAWDJE010000001.1, read as the reverse complement.
TTTGAATAATAGCAATTATATGTCACAGGAGGGGAGCATCAAGATTTTAGAGATGTTTAGGTGGGGCATGGCCAAAAAAATGTTGGGAACTACTAGTTTAAATGCAGAGTATCTTTGTTTAAAACTGTGCATGCAGAGCGCTATCAAAGCAAGTCTGTGTCACCTTGTTGTTCTGAACAAAAGCTGCTTGAGAATCCATGTTGGACTGTGACCCTCAAAGCATCTATGACAAGTTTGTATCGAAGCAATAATGCAAAGTGCTTTTGTTGCCTGTAACTAGCTCTGCACATGCATAACAGCAAAAATGCAGTAAATTTTTAGCTGTGTAAGCATCTTAGCATACTGATCTATCACCTGCATCAAAAGAAAAAGCTTTCAGCTTTCCTATAATTTACTGCACCAAAAAGTAGCACAGTACAGTACTGGCATTCTAAGGATGACTCAGGCAGACAATAGACAATGAGCAGGGTGTTACTCAAAAAAGTTTACTACTGGTGCGGTTACAAAAATGGCAGGTGCTTGGTATATTGCCCTCATAAGTTGCCATTCTGCACTATATTCATCTTCATAAGGCTCTCTGTGCACTACAAAAAAAAAGACAAACTAAGCATTCTATACCATTGGAAAAAGAAAAGCATTTAACACTTCTATAATATCAAACAATCTAAAGAAATTGAAATGCAATGTTTACTTACTCTTTTTCTTGAAAAAATTGATTAAGGATTTGAGCTTTGTATTGATAAGCACGACCATTTCAGAACAGCCTGTCCTGCTTGTGCCAGCAGTCTGGATCCCATAAAAGCAAGAACACCATGCAGGAAACTAATTTCCAGAGCCTTAGCCGCAGTTCTTACAATCCTTACTAACTTTCTGAATTGTTCTGTCGCCCCTCCTCCTTTTGTTTCTTCTTTAAGGGCAAGCTCAAAGTTGCAGGGGAACGTCCTACCAATTAGAAACCATTAAGAGCCCTTGAACCTGAAAGCTTCCTTCTGAAACATAACACGGGTGCAGTAACAGCCAGTTACAACATGGATGAAAGGGGGAGGGGGGAGCCTATCTTTGTTCATGTTTGCATGGAAGCAAGACAGAGATTTCTGCTTCAATGCCCATTCATAGATATCTCACCCTCCCCTCCAGGAAATCATCAGTTTCCCCCTCCCTCTCCAGACTGTACTTCAGGAAAAAAATGAGAAATCGTAAATAACTCCCCTAAGTAGTACTCTAAGAGGATCTTCAAAATCCATTCCAGAACAGAAGAGTCGGTGGATGCTTTCTTGGCTACGCCTGTTATTCCCCTGGCTAATTGTAAATACACAGAATGTGAGCTGCCCAGGACAACGGAGCTTTCAACTACTGTATTGTTTTTCGATCCAGCTCCTCCTTTCCATATCAAGGGCAACCTTTATACTTGGCAGGGCTCCAACTCTACAACAGAATCTTGACAGCGCCTTGAAGAAACATGCATTTGTTTGCCTCTTAATCTGTTCGTTTGGATTTCCTCGGATGCATCTGGGAGTGCCACCACCCTCCCCATTTTCATGCACATCTCCACCAACTACCAATCTGGTTGACAAACAAATAGTGTTTGCCACCATACTCCATCTTTCCATTTATTCACTGACATGCTTTGTTCAAGCCAACCTAGATGGAAACTACAAGCAGAAATAGTTAAATCAGCTGAACAAACCTATATGGCCTAATACATTATCTAAAGCATTTAATTACAAATGCATTACAAATTTTATTTGTCATTAAATAAATAGATATTATTTGCAACAAGAAATAAAGAGATCATGAAATGAAACCAGCCATTTCTTTCTTCCACTAGAAATGATTCATGATTCTTGTGCATCAGAATGCTAACTACACCATCAATGTGCTCAGCAGGGCATGCTATCAACACAATGCCGAGGTTCAAGAAGTCAGTCTGTCTTTTCAAAGGAAGGCTAAGCCATGCCTTGGCTCCTCACTGAAAGGAATTCTTGTTTCCTCAAAGAAATGGCAACAGCAGGGGCCACCCCCTCATCTTTTCCCAAAAGAAGTGACATAGGCAGGAATCCTTGGGCTAGCACATGGAGAAGCCAATGTTTCCTGAGAAACATCCTCAACATGGCTAGGATTTCTAACAGCTACTACTGCACATAACAAATAAGTGTACAAATTTTCCCTGTTTTAAAAAAAATGGTGACACATGTCTTACAACTGATGGCGGCAACAGACTATGTTTCAAAGTACCCATGGTAGGAAGGTGAACGCAGCAAAGCACTTGGTGAAATATTTGGCAGAGATAGATGTATCTCTGACATCCCTTTGAGAAGTCTCCTTGCTTCCGTTGGAAGTGTTTTGGTCCCACTTCCTCTCTTGTATCCTCTTCATTTATTCCCACAGTGTTCCATATATTGGATGTACCAGCAGACAGTTCTTTGCTCAACAGAGTGTCCTACTATGTCTCATGTGCTCACTCTATACGTATTTGCTCCTCTCTACACAGAGATCCTAATCATGGAGGGTAAGAGCTGTACTCTAGAACAGGGGTGGCCAACCTTTTTGCACCGTGGGCCTGACCATGCCCCCGGTCAGCTGAGCAGGATGGAACACACACCCAAAAGCAAGCGCATTTAGGCTGTCATAAATGAACCCACTTCCATGTTTACAACAGTTGTGGGTGCGTTTGCGCATGCGCAGACACATGCCCACACTTGCATAAACACATGCGCTTCCACTTCTGGGTGTGGACGAGAAGGTGATGGGCCTGGTGGAATGGCTTTGGGGCCAGCCCACGGCCTGTAGGATGGGAACCCATGCTCTAGAACAGGGATGGGCAGTCTTGGCTGTCCAGCTGTTCGTGAACTTCAATTCCCAGAAACCCTGACCAGCTGGTGTGTTGACTTGGGCTTCTGGGAATTGAAGTCCAAGAACAGCTGGAGGGCCAAGACTGCCCATCTCTGCTCTAGAACCTTCTCTTCCAGCACCCAGAAGACCGTGGGAACAAGCAATAGGTTGGCAATTAAAAGAAATGCAGTGGATGCATTCCATACCATAAATTATTTTAACCGATGGGTGGGCAGAGTGAACATTTGAAATGTTTTTCAGTTAAACTCCAGTTTGACCAAGACAAAGAGTGGATATAAATAAAAGCAGCATGTGAGGGGGGATCACTCCCCACCCAACTCTTACTCCACCTACTTAATAAGGAAACAGCTAAGTGTTCCCTGTAGACTAAGTTAGCCAGGAACCCTAAAATTTGCTCCTCTGCTGTTTTTTGCACAAGCCACCTAGGAATACAGCAAACCATTGGCAACTGATTCAATCCTGGGGTCTCCAAGGGTGTTGAGGTTAATGAAATATGCCTATCAAGTTCTGAAGGGGTGATCACCATGATCGTCTAATTTCTTCAAAATGATTTATATTGAGATGAAGCATTAGTACGATGTACAGTAAAACCCTGACTTACATATGCCTTGAGTTACATAAAATTCAACTTAAATAATGATTTTGTGCTAAAACCATGTCCTGATTTACACGATTTCCTATGGGTTTGTTTCGAGTTACATAAATATTCTTTTTCCTATGGGTTTGCTTCAAGTTATTTAAAAAATCATTTCCCTATGGGTGTGCTTTGATTTACATAAAAAATCATTTTTCCTATGGGTTTGCTTCAAGTTACATAAAAAAACGATGTAACAAAAGCCTAAGGAACGGACTTTTTTTTCGTAAGCAGGGGTTTTACTGTATTTCTATTTCAGCAGTTAAATCATTGCATATCTAACGTGCTGAATGTATTATACAATAAACATTCTCTCTCTTAAAAATTATAATGTGCTCGTTATAAAATCCAGTGCTACACTTTAAAGCACTTTCACGTGTTCCAACAATCTGAAACACTAACCGAGTGCAAAGTTATCAGGTTTATGTTCTGTGCTTGAAGTATGTTTTCAACCTTTCCCCCAACCGCGCCTTTCCATTTGCCCTCTTTGCATATAAATTTCCAGTTGACCTGTTCCTTGACTGTCCTCTGGGACAGTCACCCAGACAATCAGGATCATATAAAAGGCTTTTAGCAGGGAAACAATTGGAAATGTTTCTTTTCTTAATTTATGTTAGGAAAAATAATTGTGACTCTGGCTAATGTTTAGATTTTTTTAAAAAGATTATTCTAAAACATTAAAGGCCATATATTCACTAGTAACTTTAAAAAGCAACAGGAAAAAGATTGATTTGTTTGAAATATGTTGCTGGTGGAGAACTTTGTGGATACCATGGATCGTCAGAAAAACAAACAAGTGGGTCCTAAATTCCCTCTTGATGAAAAAGTGACAAAACTGAGGCTGTCATACTTTAGACACATTATGAGAAGAGAAGGCTCACTGGAAAAGACAATAATGCCATGAAAATTTGAAAGTAGTGAGAAAAGAGGAAGACCAAACTAAGAAGTAGATTGACTCAACAAGCAACCATGGCTTTAAGTTTGGAAGAGCCAAGAAGGGCTAACCACAATAGAAAACTACAGTAGATCATTCATTTACATAATTGCCACTTGACAATACGTATTCTATATTTGTGGAAGGATATTCCATGATTTGGCCAACCCTTGACCAAAATTGAAAAGCACAACAAAATTTTTATATATATATATATATATATATATATATATATATATATATATATATATATATATATATATATATATATATATATATATATATATATATATATATATATATATATATATATATACTTTTTAAAGAAATAAATCAACTCTAGAGAAGAAAAAAAAGAAGAAAAACAGAAATGAGCTAAAGGCCCTTGCTCGAAGGCCAGTCATATCAGACTCTAGAGTTCAGTGCTCATCTCTGTTTATAGCTAAAGAGCCAGCGCTGTCTGCGTCTGCAGATGTTTCTGTGGACACGTGGCAGGCATGCCTCAACACCAGTGCACAAAATGCTGTTTATCTTCCCACCCAATTGGTACCTATTTATCTACTTGCAATTTCTTGCTTTCGAACTGCTAGGTTGGCAGGAGCTGGGACAGAGACGGAGCTCACTCCGTCATGAAGTACTTGGGAATCGAACTCTGACCATCCAGTCGTCAAGTTGCAGAATGCCCATGTCCAATACTTTGCTCTGAGAAGATGTCAGATATAACTCACTGAATGGGCTGGTTGGCCCAGTGTTCCATTCTGAGGAAAAATTCCTCCTAATAAAGCATGTGATCAGGAACTCTGTACTTTCTTTGCTAACTACCAAATAAATGAACAGAAAACCCCAGTGAATGTGTGTCCTCTTGATTGAGGCATGGGAGATATGCAAAATGCCATACCAAGAAAGTGGCTTGTTTGGCTCTCCAAAGACTCAATATTTTACTGAGATTTCCTCAAAGCATCACGACAAGATGTCTGGGGAATCTTCTGACCATGCTTCCATACAAGCAAGTCTCAGCACAAAGCATTAATCAACTTGTGCCGCTGTTACTGAACAAAGAAAAAGAAAACAGGAGGCTGAAGTTGCTGAGATGGCAGTAATGGTCTACCTGACTTAGCCAGCATCTTGTGCCAACCATGCTATGAATCTCTCATCAATGTTAAAAGAAATCTGCAAGTTAATATACACCAAGGTTAGGAGTTAGTGTGGTATAGTCTTTCACAGAGACTGAACTAGTACTGATGATGAGACCCAAGATCAAATCACTACTTAGTTAAGAAGTTTGCTGGATGACAGAGATAGTGAGTTACCGTTTTTATTCGTGTATAACGCGCAAAATTTTATACCAAAAAAATAAATCAAAGTTGGGGTGCGCGTTATAAACGAGGACTGGTTGTGCCGCTTCATTTCCTCGCCCACACGGGAGACTCAGTGAGTGCATGACGTCACCCACCCTACAAGGACGGCGCTGGCGTGGTTTTCTCCAGCAGAACGGGGCGTGGCCTCCGCCTCCAGCCATTTCCCGCCATACGCCTCCTCACTCCCGGAGTCCCACCCCCGTCGCGAGCCTCTTTTACTTCCTTTTTAGAATTGGGTCGGCTGTCTATTGCTGCGGCGGGTGAAGGGGAGGCGGGGGCATGGCTTTGAAGAAATTGACGGGATCTGATTGGGTGGCGTGGGAGACGAGGCGTGGCCCGGAGGTAGCTCTTATGAACAAGCTTTTTCACCACGCATTCAATTACAATGCGTGGTGTGAAACAAAATTTTATACCGAGGTTTCATGGAAAATTAGGGGTGCGCGTTATACACAAGTGCGCGTTATACACGAATAAATACGGTAACTCTCAGTTTACATCACAAAGTAGTTGTAAAGACCAGTGTTTAGATAGGCCTGAATTATTAGAATTGAGTTTGAGGCTAAAAGGTAATTTTTGCATCCTCTGAGATGGAGTGGGATATACTTTGAATGAAAACATATCTACAACTTACATGCATTAACCTTGGAGGAACTGAAGAGCACATAACCTGTTAGAAGACTCTTACTCAGCATGCACACATGAAAGCAACTAGATAAATATGTTGAAGTCTCTTAATAAATTCACTCATTCATTAATTCATTCACATTTATATCCTGCTTTTTTATGCTAATATCATTCACCCAACAAGTTTTAAGTCTTCTAGGTGTAGCTCACTAGACACTGAACTGAAGTGAGTTCTACTCTGGTTTGCAGACCAGGAAACCGCTCACAAGCCCAAAGGAGAAAAGCTAGAGAGGCATAGAGCACGAAAAAAATAAGAAAATAAAGATTATATTGTTTTCTGATGAAGAATTCCGAAAAAGGTTCTAAACTGGGGAACTTTTTAAAACAATAAAACAACACGAAGAAATACAAGAGAACTATAGTTTGTTATATATGACCTTCCTTTACTAGCAGCCTCGAATGGCTTCTACTCTTTTTCCTGAAGAAAATCATGGCAACCGAGAAGACATGTATAAAATGTGCTTTCTATGTGAAACTATTGAAATTAGACTTGGCTCTGTTCACTTTTGCTTTGACCCTACCCTCTGTCCACAGCTTTAGCAACTATTAAAACATGACTCCAGAGTCAATTTCCAAATTGAAATTTGGACCCTGGGCCTCTAGTGCTTTCCCATCTCTGCCTTAATATTGGGAAGTAACTGTTCATTTAATAAAGCAAAGGTGTTTGCAATACTATGCTCATAATAAAAATATTATTTTTGAGAATAAATATGTTTGCCATTAACACTGAGAGCTGCATTAAACCCCAAATGCAGACAAATGAGCAACCACCAACCAGACACAGTCCATGTCATCCTACAAGCGTATTTATATCCACAGGTATCTGGCGGAAAAAGAAATCAGAAGAGAAATATTCTGGAGCCTGTTTCAAGAAAGCACCAAACCCTTTTTTCGAGCATATTATCTTGTCAACTCTTATTGCTTCTCCAATGAAAATCTTTAACAGCCACCTTTATTTCCCCGATCAATTCTATAATAATTTTACCTAATAAAGAGACAAGTATGAAAAAGCCTTCAAATTCTGTCCTGTTCTATTCAGTCTTCAGTAGTCCAACCAATCTTATGGTGGTACTCTCAAAATAGCTCCACTCGATGGTCTATAGGGTCGCAAAGGGTTGGAATCGACTATGCGACTGAACAACAACCAAGCAATGTGCGACTGAACAACAACCAAGCAATGATAAATAATTTATAATTATGAGCCTACATTCTCCCCTTTCAGATCAGCTGGACCCAGTGATCCTCTAGCATTTTGCTTGAGAACAAAAGTAAGTTCCTGCCACAAAGACAAGAGGCAATGAATTCAGCCGCTCTCTCATCTTGAACTCAAAGTCACTCACAATAGGCTCTTTCAAAGAGGAAATCTCAGTCTTCATGCATCTTGATACTTCTCAGCCTACTGAGAAGTGATAATTAATTAAGCTGGGATACAGACAGGAATGGGAGAGGGAATTATTTTGCTTATAACAGCTGCTAAAGGAAGGACAAGATCTGTGGACCACTTAATCCATAGGAAAACCATACATAAAATTGAGCTTTGCAAAGAAGATTATGGAGCAGGCAACTGCTTTAAAGAAAATCATGGCGGCTCTCTCATTACTCATGCATAAAAAGAGATTAAAACATTCCAGGAGGGGATGAAGGGGAAACTGAATTGAAAAGATGATGAAACAATGCAAGGTAAAGAATAAAAAAGAAAAACTGAGATCTTATTACAATAATCTTATTTAGACCATAAAGTAATAAAGCTTTTATTTCCATCCCCATGTCTTCCAGCTCTCTCTGCTACAACCACTATGAATGCTCACAGTGGAGTACTGGATTACATGAGGATATTTCTAATATTTCTGCATTCTCAAAGTCTAAATCTATTCTTACAAACCAAGTCTTTAAAATATATCAAGGTATAAATCTTTACCTATAAGAAGGGGGTTGGGCCGTGCGTGTCCGGCATGCGTGGCCACGCCCGGCCCAACCATCCTGTACCGAGCCGGCCACACTTAGCTTTTGTCCATTACACCATCGCCATGAGGGTTTGGAAGCTGAGGGTGGGGCATTCACCACACGAACACGAAACAACGAAAACACTACAACCCCCAGCATCCCCTGTGGCCAGCCACAGCCAATCAGGAGCCCAGCACAAGTGCGCGCAAGAGTCAGAAGGACAACGGACGAGCACACGGGAGAGGCGGGGAGGCAGCCACGATGGAAGCCAGCCCAACGGCCGCAGGAGCTGAGGGGAAACGCACAAGGAGGCGGCGGCAGCAAACGAACTCGGCAGCTGAGAACAGCCGTCCCTGCAAGGGTGAGGTCCGGGGAGACCAGGACACGACCAGCGTATCCAACATTGGCCTGAACCACGTCAGCACCGACAACACACTGTGGGAATCGACAACAGCCCTGAAGGCGGAAGAGACCCACCGTCCCTGCAAGGGAAAGGAGGAAAGGAGACGGGGTCTGTATGGGAGGAGTAAACAGGGGCAAGGACGGCCCGTGGTTCAGGCCCATGCCGGATGCACCGGCCGTGTCCTGGTCTCCCTAGACCTCACCCTTGCAGGGACGGCTGTTCTCCGTCCCTCCACCAAAACAAAATAAATACCTGCCCGGCAAGGCAGCTCCGTTTTGCCCATGCCTGTTGGTGAAATCCACCCCCTTCTCCGACAGGCAATGGGTTGAATGCGGAGCTTCCCCTCCCCCCTCTTTCTCTCTCTCTCTCTGTACACCCCCCAAAACCACCCCAACCACCAACACACACACTATACCTGCCCGGCAAAGCCGAGCAAAAATTGCTAGTATAAAATAAGAATAAGTGTAAGAACATCCTATCTAATTGAGTGCTGGCATACATTTGTAACAGCATCTAGATTTTAATATCTAGACCAGGAATTCTCAACCTTTTAAAGCCAGCGGCCAGGTCATGCTCCCTCAGACAGCTTTGGGGGCTGGACGGCTATTTTGTCCTTCCTCCATCACATGGCACTTCCTGGTGTGGTTGGAGGTGGTGTGGAGGCCACAAGAAATGGCACCAAGGGCCTCATCTGGCCCACGGGGCACAGGTTGAGAATACCTGTCTTAGACTACCAGCAGCTAAATCATGTCTTCTTGAAAAGCAGAAGAAAAAAATAAAGGTGAGGAAAGGATTCATTTCAAATTAGCACAAACTCCAGAGCGAATCCAAGTCTGGTTTGAAATGGCTCAGGAATGAGGACTATACTGTAATTCTGTAATTGCTTGCCCACTCACAGCTCTCATTTGTACCTGATCTGAGAAGAGGGAAATGCTTTTATTTGTTTTTTAAAATACTCATACAAAGCAAATTGATAACTTAAGAACACAGAAAGAATTAGAAACTACTGTATTTTTCTAGTTTAACAGCCTGCCTCCCATGAAGACCCACAAAATGTCTCAAGATAAGCTTTATTACAGATTTTTTTCAACATGAGAATTTCAACTTACTGCTTTCTCACAAAAATGACTGGTGATAAGAGTCTGTAACAAGCTGGCTTGAATGTGATATTGGAATCACAAAATTAAATATGGACCACAGCAGAATATATTTCAATGATAGTTGTGATAATTTTCCCAACATGTCTTTCATTATGGAAAATGATAGAATCTATACCTATAAATCTGTGCGTTAACCCTTGTGATTTGACAAAGGATGTTTAACCAGGCCCCACTAGCCCCGACCGAGCATTCGTGCACTCGCCCGAACTGGGTACGGAGGTAACTGGGGGTTGGAGAAATGCATCAATGGGGCAGGAGACCCACAAATGCCAACAAAAAGAAAGAACTTCAGTTCCCAATGTTCCTTGCGCTGTGCAGTACCAGAGCAAATCAGGCTGAGAGGCGCGAGCAAAAGGAACGTTCGGAAACGCGCTGCCAATCAAAATCAAACCCACAGAAAAAACTGACACACAAGCCAAAAACGCAAACGCCAAACTACAAGCCCCAGCGTCCTGCGCGCCATGAGCACACAGAACGCTGAGGAAGCCGGCGCGCGAAAAATAAAAAATGCAGCGCATCACAGCAACACAGGCCTGTAAGGAAACCCCCCACCGCCGCTGCCCTTCCTTTCCATGGGCCAGGCATCGAGCCCGGCATGCGGGAAGGAAAGACCCCCCACCCGCCACTGCCCTTCCTTTCCACAGGCCAGGCATCAAGCGCGGCCCGCAGGAAGGAAAGACCCCCGGCCGCTACCCTTCCTTTCCACGGGCCAGGCATCGAGCCCAGCCCGCGGGAAAGAAAGACCCCCCACCCGCCGCTGCCCTTCCTTTCCACGGGCCAGGCATCGAGCACGGTCCGCGGGAAGGAAAGACACCCCCCCAGCCGCTGCCCTTCCTTTCCATGGGCCAGGCATCGAGCCCAGCCCGCGGGAAGGAAAGACCCCCTTAAAACAAAACAACAATCAAAAACATCCAAAAAAACCCCAGAAATTAACACCAAAAACATACAAAGTAAACACACACAAAAATTACAAAACACAAACAGCACCCAGCCAAATACCACAAAAACAACAAAAATACACCAAAACAACACAAAATCCAAACACCCCCCCCCCAAAACAACAACAACACACAAAATAAATAAAACAAGGGAACTCACCAGCAGACATCCTCACTCCACAATGGCCAGAAACGAAATGAATAAAGAAACAGACTACTTACTGGAAGAAGTTCCACCCAGAGGCCACGAGAGAAAAAACAGTCAAAATACAAGAAAACACCTTACCAGCACCACCTGCTGGCCACAAAAGTAAAAACAATTCACAAAGACACAACAGGCCCAAACAAAAGGCCCCAACAGTAAAAACAAGTCAACAAAATAATACAAAATCACAATTTAACACAAATCACAAACATATGACAATAAAATAAAATAAAAACTTTTCAAAAATCGTGTGCTGAACTTTAACTAAAATAATAACCTAAAACATCTAAACACAGTTTAAAAACATTTATTGTAAAAAACATGTACTTTCACATTTTTAAAATTATTACCTACGGTACAACTATTTAAAAAAAACATACTAAAACATTATTTGGTTAAATAATTTTTTTTTGGTAAAAGTATATCATCCTTTGTTTTTTTCTTAATCCACAAAAGCAAAAAACCAAACACAACTAATCATATATTAAAAAATATTATATATATATATATATATATATATATATATTAAAAAATTCAAATATAGACTAGCCTCTCCTTTACAAACATTAACAAAAATAAATTAATACAAACACAATTTAAAACAGCCCGGCACCGCCGGCAAAATCTGCTAGTAGCTTATAAATATAAAAGTTTGATGGAGCATGCAGTGCTGACCTGGAATAGTATGACAATAGTATAACAAGGAAAGTATGGTTTAAAACAATTTATCATCTATTGTTCAGAAAATACCAGAGCAGTTGGGTGAAGGTTGACCAGTCTATTAAAAAGATTTACTGTATTTACTTTTACACATTTATTTAAAATATTTCTTAACCTTTTCTTACAGAAAGTGCCTTCTCCTTTATAAACACACCATACATTCTGCTGAAGCAAGTATGCAAATATCTTGATTCCATCCATCCACTCTAGTGTAATTTACTGTAAGAAGCAACAAGAATTTGGCCAACAAGTTACAAATCTTAAAACAAAATTAAACTCATTATATTATTAAACAAAGATTAAATCACTTGTTTCCATGTTCCATTGCAATGTCTTATTTAAATTTAAACATACATAGTGGACGAGTTGTTTTTACAAGTGATCAAAAATCACAAAAGCTAGCAATATTAGAAATGATTTTAGATTTGTTTGAAATGATACATAAAAACAGATTCAATTAAATACAACTCAATGTAGCAGATTAATTATGAAGTTGGTTTCAAATACAAACATATGTGTCAGCAACAAAGTGGAATTTTGTGTTACTGTTCTTTAGTTACTAGACAATCTACTGTAAGGTCAAGGGGAGTAATGACCTTAAAGGAAGGCAATTTGCTTAAAGTCTAAAATATCAATACAAATAAATTATCATGTCCCTTAGGAAGGCTAAATCAATGTATGTCCCAAAATGTTGTTTAACATTTTCAAGGTGAGAAAAGCTTGATTCCTCTTTACCTCTCTTATATTCAGAGCACTAGTTCATCGAGAAATTCAAACCACACTGAACTGAGCACACCAATTACATAATAAGCTCACTTGTATAAAACGTAAATGAATTACTTTCTATACCAAGCTTTCATCTGTATAACGGGGATATCACCATGTATTGCAAACCTGCTGCAAATAAAGAAAAAAGAGACAGATATCTGAAATCTATTAATAGAGCTGTTTGGCATTTTAGGAAACAGAGGTTATAACAGTTATGAAGTGAAATGACCATGTCAATACAGTCCAATTTCAGGATATAGTTACAAGAGGGGAAAAGACTTCTTATTTCTCATTTCTTCTCTTCCCCCAACTTCATACTGAGAACCAAAAAACATTAATGTAAAATGGGCAGATACTACCATACTTTTTAAAAAGTGTATTTTAGAAGGATGAACAAAATCGTGTGCTTTTCTTATGGAATTAGGACTAAGCTTCTGGTAAAAGAGTTAATAAGATTATCCTGCTCTTGTTACCCACTGTTAACACATTTCCATCTCTGATTCTTTTTCACTATTTAAACAAAACCTATGATTGTCATAAGCTCACTATCATTAACTCCTCTTTGCTATCATATCTGAAATAACAAGAATTTTGGGGAATGAAAAACCTGCAACATAAAAAATTCAGAACATATTAAATGAAGAATCAGTAATTAGCTTCTAGGGTACCAATATAGCTAGTCATTAGGTTGTGGCTGCTTTGTACTGTCAAGTCATCTACAACTTATGATGACACTATGAATGGGAGATCTTCCAAATGTGCTTTCCTCAACAATCCTGCCCAACTCTTGCAAACTCAAGCCTGCGGTTTCCTCATGAAGCCAAACTGGGTCATGTTTGGTCTTTTTCTTTTCTTGTTGCTTTCCACCTTTGCCAGCATTACTATCCTCCCCCCCCCCCCCAGAGAATCCTGCATTCTCATGATGCACCCAAAGTAGGACAATCTTGGCTTCGTCACTAGTCATTAGGTTAGAGACGTATCAAAATTTAAAAACCTGAAATACCAAAGTTGACAGTTCTGAAAACATCAATGCTGCCAATGGCAATCATCTAAAACTGAAGATTAGGTATACTGTAGCTCTGTGATTCACTTTATAACCATAGAATCTTCAAAAGCTTCTCATTTCTGGCTTAATGTTAGGGCAAATATTGTATCTTTGGAGAATCTAAGGCTCTGTGCCTGCAGTGTTGGGAAGATCATGAAAACAAGTAGAGTCACTCAGAATACACCTTAAATCTGCTGATTTAAATTTGCTCATTGCTCTGTCAGTTTAAGAATTCCAGACAGTTTAAGTTCTAGGCTCCTAGGAGATTTATCTTCAGTGATAAAGGCTCGTCTAGTGTCCCCAGTTCTGGTCACGACACCTTAAGAAGGACACAGACAAATTATCCTAATTCCCAAACCAAGAAATTTTTTAAAAATGATAGATTCATATCGGCCGATATCATTAATTAACCAGGATGCCAAATTTTTTACATCCATTTTAACTAACAGATTAAACAAATTTATCGGCGAATATATCAATAGTGATCAAGCAAGATTTACCAAAGGTCAACATTTAACGGATTTGACAAGGAGAGTTATTGATGTGATGAACAAAGCAGAAGCAAAAAAAGAAAAGGTAGGTTTATTGGCACTGGACATATATAAAGCTTTCGACTCTTTGCAATGGGTATCAATTAAGAAAATGATTGAACAGTATGGATTTGGAGTAAAGTTTAGAAGGGTTATAGATAATTTATACTATCAAAACTTGGCAAGGGTTAGGATTAATTATAAATATACCCCAGAAATCAAATTGGAAGCCGGTACTCATCAAGGAGTTCCTCTATCTGCGATATTATTCGTAATGGCAATGGAAACATTGGCAAATGCAATAAGGGAACGATTTGGATTTAGTTGGAGTGGAAGGAGTTAAAATCAACTTGTACGCTGATGATACTTTAATAATAGTAAAGAACCCAATATTAGCAGTACCAAAAATTAAAACCCATTTGAAGGATTTTCAGGAAGCGATTATTTTAGATATTAGTAATGAAGACACAATAAAGATTAAAAATAAGTATAAAATTCAAATAAAAGAGCATGTTAGATACTTAGGAATAAATATTTTGGGTAAATTTGAAAATTTTAAAAAACTAAACTATGATAAATTGGTTAAAGAGTTTTAAAGTATTGATACAAAAAATATAATAAAATAAACTTGGCTAAGATGAAACTACTACCTAAAATTATTTTTTTATTTGATAGCCTACTGATTCAATTGAAAGTAAAGGATATGAAGATATTTCAAAATTTGATTAATAAATATTGTAATGGAAGTAAGAAGTCTAGAATTACAAAAGGTTTATGGCATCTGAATCAGAAGGAGGGTGGGATTGGGACTCCCTAACATCCAAAATTATTATAAAGCATTTCAGGTAAGAAATATGTGTAAAAAAAAGAAGTAATATGGGAAGGTTTAGAAATGGATGAATTAAAAGAAATAGGTAGAGCAGCTTTTTTAGGTAAAATAGAGTAGTTATTAGCTCTGAAAATAAGTTGTTAAAGGCAACAATGAAAACATGGCATGACGTGAAAGGGAAGTTAGCCCCTAGTATTTCGCCTATTATAGAACTAAAAGACTTTAAACATTTCCCAATAAGAATTTGTAGAAGTTTAGAAGAAGTTATTAATAATAATGGTGTGTCAAAACTGAAGGACTGGATCAGGGTTTGCAAAGATAGAAAGAAAAAATTAGACTTATATAAGCAATTAAAATTAAATTGGCTCCAAATTATTTTTGTAGATAATTGGAATAAAAGGTATATAGCAGATGATGATCTGAACAGAAAAAATACAAAATTTGAGGATTTATTGAGTAATTTATGATCTGGAGCAATAAATTTCAAGGGATTAGTAGATGAACTGTATAAACTGCTAAATTCAGATGATAAATCACAAGAAGTATTACGGACAATTTGGGAACAGGATCTAAAAATGGAAATAAATAAAGATAATTGGAAAAGATTATGGAGTAAAAGAATTATGAAGACATTATCTGTGAGGGTTAAGGAACATAATTTCAAAATACTATGGAAGTGGTACTTAACCTCTATTCGCCTTCATCAAATAGATAAATCAAATTCGTTAAAGTTTTAGAGGTGTAAAAAAGAGTTGGGTACCTACACACATATGTGGTGGGATTACAATGTGATAAAAAAATTTTGGATAGCAGTAGAAAGTGAAATCATGGGTATAATTGATGGTAATTTTAATTTAGGAGCTCATATGGCATTGTTAACTGAAATTGAAGATTTAAATATTGATGTGCATAGAAAAGATCTTGTTTCAATAATGATATCAACTGCAAGGCAGTGTATTGCTCGAAAATGGAAAGGTGAAATTGCTCCGGAAATCAAGGAATGGTATAAAGAGATGTGGGCAATGGCCCTAAGTGACAAATTAACTTGGGAAATAAATGTTAAAAAAGGATTAGTTAAAGAGAATATTTATTTATTTATTTGCAATTTGGAAGGAATTTATAACATATGCAATTGAGAAAAAGAATGGACGTGCGCCAGGAACTGATCGATTAGTTTTTTAGAAACCAAATGTATAAATATTGGTGTTTTCAGCCTCATGGACAAATGTAAATAGCACAAAGGTATTATGTGTCTTTATAAAATGGTAATAAGCAAAATAATACTGATAGAGCTTGGGACAGTTAGTTGTAGTTGGATAAGATAGCAGTAATAAAGTAGAAGTGTCAAAAATATTTACATACTTTAAAATGTTAAATTGATCAAAGACGATTTAATATTATCTAATTGTATGAATAATTTAAAGGGGGTGTATACATCTCTACCATTATTTTTGTATTTTTTAGGAGTGTTGGAGTTTATTATGTATTTTTTTAATGTTTGATTATGTTTCCTTTTTTTGTTCTTTCTTTCTTCTTGTTCTCTGTTTATGTTTTTATCTATCTTGTAGAATATTTAGTTTGAATTAAAAAAATTAAAAAAGGACACAGACAAACTGAAACAAGTTCAGAGGAGAGCAACAAGGATGCTCAGGAGAGTAAAAAACAAACTCTATGAGGAAAGACTGAAGGAATTGGGAATTAAACATTGAGAAAAGAAGACTGAGAGGAAATACGACAGCACTTTTCAAATACTTGAAAGACTGATATGCAAAGGAGTGGCAGAATCTGTTCTAAATCACCCTCCACAAAAATGCAGGACAGGTAATAATGGGCTCAAGCTATATCAAGAAAAAAACTTCTTAACTGTTAGAGCAGTGGAACAATGGACGCATTTAAAGCAATCCAACACTGCAGGCTTTCAAAAGAAACGTAGACAGATACACTTTTAACTTGGATTCATGTATTGAGCAGGGGTTTGGACACAATGATCTTACAGGCCCCCTCCAACTACATTATTCTATGTTTCTAGGATAATATTTTACAAACAGAAAGAGAAGACGAATATTCACCTCAGAGCATTGTTTGACTGATCTGAAATAGGAAGATCCTCTCCTTTTCTTGAAACAAGTAGTCAGAACTTTGTTGGTCATTTACATGTGTATTAGTTAAATTGAGTAAACAGGCACTAACTGAGATACAGTACCACAACTGGTTCCACAAGTCTTAGTGTTATCTGATTTTTAATGTTATCTGATGCATGCATTGGATAACGTTAAAATCCTATGGGATGCATCGGATAACGTTAAAACTCCATAGAGATAGATTGTAACCGACACAGGCTTTAGCAAACGTTATCCGATACATCCCATAGGATTTTAACGTTTGTTGTTGTTGTTCAGTCGCACAGTCGGTTCCGACCCTTTGCGACCCTATGGACCATTGTTCTCCAGGCACCTCTGTCCTCCACCATCCCCCTCAGCACTCCCAGTTCTGTGCCCATTGTGTCTACAATACCCTCTAGCCATCTCATCTTTGGCCTCCCCCTTCTTCTTTTGCCCTCCACCTTTCCCAACATCAGGGCCTTCTCAAGTGAATCCTCCCTTCTCATTTGAAGTATTTTGGACATCAAATGAGAAGGGAGGATTCACTTGAGAAGGCCCTGATGTTGGGAAAGGTGGAGGGCAAAAGAAGAAGGGGGAGGCCAAAGATGAGATGGCTAGAGGGTATTGTTATGTGATGCAATTTTTTTTCAGATTGCTTAATGTTATGCGGTTTTAGCGTTATCTGATGCAAACGTTATCCGAGGTATTACTGTATCCGATATATTAATAGACAAATGGTTGTTGTGAAGCCGAACATGTACC
Organism: Bradypodion ventrale; assembly: GCA_035047345.1. Lineage (NCBI taxonomy): Eukaryota > Metazoa > Chordata > Lepidosauria > Squamata > Chamaeleonidae > Bradypodion > Bradypodion ventrale. Next base: position 107,753,014 of record JAWDJE010000001.1, on the reverse strand, counting down.
ACATGATATGGTTCACTCCTTGTTAGTTAGCGATTCAGCACAGTGATTTACATAATTTTGCTTTGTTTTTTATGTGTTTCTGAAACTAATTGTGACTCCAACGGGATTTTCAAGTTATGTAAGATATTCAAGGAATGGTTTACCATTGATATTTCTCAGAGTTCCTATGGCCAAGCAGGGATTAGAATCCAGCTCTCATTAATTTTAATCTGGCACTCCATCCAATACCAAACTGGCAGTTATGAGCTACCCAATTTAACGCATGCACTAAAAAAACAAGATTCCAGCCAATGTGTTTTTTTTAAAAAAAAATATGGTTTCATGCTGCTTACTTCACAGTAGTCAAATAAGATGTCCCTTACCATAACAGAATGAAACATATGAAATGTTTCAGAATTATTTATTAAGCTACATGAATGCAGTATTCTTTGTATCATTCATTAGTGCTGTAATGACTACTCAAGCAACATGATTTTTAAGGGCACATGTCTTATGGCAGTGATGGTGAACCTAGGCACTCCAGCTATTCTTCGACTTCAATTACCAAAAGCCCAAGTCAACACTCCTGCTGTTCAAGGCTTCTAGGAATTGAAGTTTAAGAACATCTGGAGTGTCAAGGCTTGCCACCACTCTTTTATGGTTATTTCTCTGCTGAAAAAAAAATCAGAACAGACGTCTGGAGAAGGACAATAAATAGTCTAGAAATAGCTGAAAGGAGGTAAATGCTGCCACCTGCAGGAAAACCTACAGGTTACCTACTTTTATTATAAAGGAGGTAAAGTAACTCTTACTGTTATCTTTATTATAGTTTGTCCATAACAAAGCTAAGCAGTATGATAAACAGTATAAGGTAAAAACACAATGGTAGTTAAATTACACAAGTATGAAACCATAAACCAACGTAGGCTAAGAACTATGTTCTTTCAGATTCATTAGTCACATCTTTCAGGACTCATTGACATTCTGTTCAAAATTATGTACTTTACAACCATGGATCTAAATACTTCCTCATCTCCCTTTTGCATGAGAGAAAAACCCAAAACAAAGTTGTCTTTATTGGTGGGAGGGAACACTGTTTTCTTTGTTTTGACTTGAGTTTTCACGTATGTGAGAATGATTTTTCATAAACAACACAAATTGTGTAAAAGTACAATAGGTATTGCTTTACTGAGTAGTCATTAAATGTTTTTAAAGCTGTTTTCATCTTTTTGATCATTTTGTCAGTTCTGTGCTTTCTCTGTGGATGTTTGTGTGCTTGGCGTCCCAAAGGAAAAGACACTGGTTTTATGCAAAGATATACTGCATATATTTCAGAAAACTCAAGGAAAAAAAGCACTCATCTCTTTTTCATGCTGGTGTCTTGAAAATTCATAGCTATAAATGAAATCTCAATAGACTGCCTTGATGTGTTGAGGCAGCCTTTGTCAGCAATATGAAATTAAATGAGATTTCTTGACATTCCTATTCAAATATCTGGGCAATGTACTGTCAATTTGATTCTGACTTATGGTCACCCCGAGGTATGTGAGAGATGGCTTTACCAGTGCCACCCTCAAGAGAATTTCCAAGGCCAAGTAGAAATTTTAACCCAGGTCTCTTGAATCCTAGACTGACACATTATACTACACTGCATCTCTCTCTATCCAAATAATGGTACTTAAAGGTGAGCAACCGGTTGTCTGGATTGTGCTTAGATAAAGAAGCAACTTTCACTAGCTCAGATTCGACAGTAGTTTTACATTTTAGAATGGGCTTACCAAAATTCTTAACTGTCCATTTCAAGAGATATTGCAGGGAAAAAGTCAAATTTTATGTCAGAATTTTAAAAGAGATGCGGGCTGCATCATCTGGAAGTCACTTAACTGATTTCAAAGCTAAGTAGGAAGATCAAGAAATAACCGAGTAAAATGGTACTACTTGTATACAGGACAAATTTCTTGTGACTAGAGAGAAATACAGTCAATGAAGTATTTATGTGCATGCAATTTATGTCCTATTGTGTTGACAAAAGATGATCTAGAAAATGGCTGACATGCTATTGAAATAGCCCATTTCTCGTCAAAAATACTCTAATCATTTTAACATTCTATTTGTTTTGAAACTTATTTGTAATTTTTATATGTCCATAATTTTAGAATTGTGCAATGCTGACATAAATAAAGTGACAAAGAACAGCAGGAATACAGACACCCAAGCATCTCCTTCTCCACCATCTATGTTCTGTTTGCTGAAGATACAAGTGGTCTTTCTTCTTCCCTATTATCACAATGATTTTGCCTGAATGCATTTAGAGAGGTCTCCCATACAGTTAAGATGCATGTAAGAATTAATATGCAATTAATAAGGCCTTGTGATCATCCACTTTTGTTCAACAAGGCAGCTGGTCCACATATCAGATGCTAATTAGAAAATTTAAGATGCACCATTTTTGTTCTGTGATGAACGGATAGCCTACTGTAACCAATCCTCTTAATCCTTCTGAAAAGGCATCAGTAATTGGAGCAAAAATGAGCTACAGAAGAATTATTTCAGGTTTTAAAAAATAGCACAAGTGAATTAATGACATTCTGTACATGCCTAACTGATAGGCATGTCTTCATATGCTATCTTGCTCTAACAGGCAAAAAGCAAACTAGTGTAAAATCATCTTGTAGTCTGTGTGTAGAAAAAGAAAGGAAGATCCAATCTGAGTTTTGCTTCTTCCAAAAAAGGGGGAAATTAAAGTTTAAAAATAATTCCCCCTGAAACTGGAAAATCACGTTGGCAGCCAAACTGCCTTGTTTGTCTAATTTACTGTTAAAGAAGACATTCTAATTCACTCTATACTAACATTCATCATTACTAAAATTCTTTGTTTCCTGTAAGCAAAATGTCATGTGCATAAGGATTTACTCTCAAAAGAAACTCAGTAGAAGCAGTGCAGTTCAAAAAGTGATGTGAAATGTAGCACAAATAGTTAGGTGCCATAATGTAAAAGTCCAATCAAATAATATCATACAAACTTCTTGGAAAAGTCTGTTAACATAACCTTAACTGAAGTTTGTTATAGATCAGGGATTCTCAACCTGTGGCCCATGGCACCATTTCATGTGGCCCCACCACCACCACACCAGGAAGTGCTATATGGTGGAGGAAGGGCAAAATGACCGTCCGACCCCCGAAGCTGTCTGATGGAGTATGACCTGGGCCCCGACTTAAAAAGGTTGAGAACTTTATAGATGTTAATAAAGGGGAAATCAAAAGCTTTTATGCAAGTATCCAGTTGGGAATTAATTAAATGGCAAAAAAGAACGTGCTGATCATCATCATCATCATCATCATCATCATCATCATCATCATCATCATCATCATCATCATCATCATCATCATCATTATTATTATTATTATTATTATTATTATTATTATTATTCAACTTGTATGCTGCCCCACTCACAAAGTGAATCTGGGCGGCTAATAAAGATCCAAAAGATACATTTACAATTACAAGGTAACACATTATCATAATACAGTGGAACATCATACAACAATTGCCCCGTATAGCAACGAAATTGCATAACAATTAGGTTTTTTGGGGGAATGGTGTCCTGCATAACAATGTTCCCTATGGAAAAAAATTGTACAACAATTTTTCAATGGAAAAAACCACTTAGCAAAAAAACAACGTTGTACGATGCATCCCATAGGGGAAATCACTATACGATGCATGCATTGTATAGCAATTGTTTCATACAACAACGAGCCCCATGGAATGGATTATGAGGTACCACTGTGCAGTACAAAAACATTTCAACATATCATCATCACAAATCACAGTATCAAAAATATCAGTATCACAATATCAAAAGCATTATAAAAACAGAGGGAAAAAATCCTCATTTGATAAGTCCCACAGAAAGTCCGACAGCAACAGAAACAACAAAAACAGCAACAAGAACAAAGTCAAAGTAATTAGAATGCAAAAGTAGCAAGTAAAGCAAAACCAAACACAGTTAAAGAATTTGACCTAAAAGTGAGAAATAAAGAAAGAGTGACACACAATTTTGTAAATTAAGTTACTGCAAATAAATGCTTCAGGTAATCTAACAAGCAACTGTACACATTGATGTAATCAAATAGTCATAATAGGAAGATGGAAAAGATTTATCCTCTCTACCCCAACAAAAACAGGAGCAGACTGTAGTATAGATCTTGTACTGTTAATATAAAATATTGTGATTAAAGCTGAATCGAAATGTTTTAAAGTGCCAAAATATCATATAAATAATACAGGTGAAATTAAAATTCATATAAATAATAAATTGCTTTATTAAGCTCAACCAAATCAGAATAATTGTAAACTGAAACCAGGGATATTTTTAGGAGGAAATGCAAAAAGGCTCTTCTGGAGTCAAAATAAAATAAAAAGCCTAGATGGATGTATATCAAGGTCTCAAAATGGCTAATGTTAATTTACAATTTACAAGTAAATTATGACAGAAACAGGTACAGCATCCTGGATGCAACTTTTCTGCTACTGACACACAAGGACAGAAAACCTATTACCGTATTTATTCGTGTATAACGCGCACTCGTGTATAACGCGCACCCCTAATTTTCCATGAAACCTCGGTATAAAATTTTGTTTCACACCATGCATTGTAATTGAATGCGTGGTGAAAAAGCTTGTTCATAAGAGCTACCTCCGGGCCACGCCTCGTCTCCCGCGCCACCCAATCAGATCCCGTCAATTTCTTCAAAGCCACGCCCCCGCCTCCCCTTCACCCGCCGCAGCAATAGACAGCCGACCCAATTCTAAAAAGGAAGTAAAAGAGGCTCGCGACGGAGGTGGGACTCCGGGAGTGAGGAGGCGTATGGCGGGAAATGGCTGGAGGCGGAGGCCACGCTCCGTTCTGCTGGAGAAAACCACGCCGGCGCCGTCCTTGTAGGGTGGGTGACGTCATGCGCTCACTGAGTCTCCCGTGTGGACGAGGAAATGAAGCGGCACAACCCTATTTGTGACGCACACTGTACACGACAAGGTGACGTGAACTCGCGGGAACTCACCATTCACGCCCTCAAGGGACCGGCCGCCACTGCCACACCAGTCCTCGTTTATAACGCGCACCCCAACTTTGATTTCTTTTTTTGGTATAAAATTTTGCGCGTTATACACGAATAAATACGGTATATAACTTAAACAAATAAAGCTAAAAGAACAAGACATGCAAGTGGAAAGGCCGGGAAAGATCACTTATGGAAGATACATGGAAATGGAAATTTAAATCAAGATTAGTAAAGATAAAGTTGCCTTGCTCAAAAGTCAGTCATATCAGATTCTAGGGTACAGTGCTCATCTCCATTTATAGCCAAAGAGATAGCGCTGTCTGCATCTCAGACGTTTCCGTGATTATGTGGCAGGTAGGACTAAACACCAGAGTGCATGGAACACTGTTTAACTTCCCACCGAAGTGGTACCTATTTATCTATTTGCAATGTCTTGCTTTTGAACAGCTATGTTGGCAGGAGCCAGGACAGAGATGAGTCTCAAACTGCTAACCTTCCAGTCACCAAGTTTGGCGTCTAAACCAATAAACCACCACAGTCCCAAAAGCAAGATTGGGGAGACTGAAATGTTAAGAGCTTGTCTGAGATACTTGACTTGTGGGCACACCTTCCTAAGGCTTAGCTCACTACTGTCAGATGCTCTGCCTGTGCTCATGAGGAGTCCTAAATGTTTCAGAACATCCAGTGTGATTAGAAAACCTAGGTTCTTTTACAGTTGGCCAAAGTAATTTTATCAATGGGTTACACCCTGATGGTTTTGTATCTTTAGTGCCACAATACACGCTGCTGGACAGCATGTGGTTCTCGCCAAGTTTTCTGGTACTATCTACAGCATGCATGGAAATAGCTAGGGTCCTTCAAATATTGTAGAAATACGATTGGCCAAATGGTCAACAAGGATGATGGAAAGTACAGTCCAATAACATCTGGAACACCTGGATATAAACTAATGAAGGCAATATAGCACTGGGAGTCTGCAAAGTGAAACAACATAAATACCTACAAGTTCATTCTATGGTAGTACATTTCTTTAGCAAAGAAACCAACACCACCCCTTCTTAAGTATCTTTAAACATTAAGTTTTATAAGAATGTATATCCGCACCTATTTTTGTTGCAAATATTTTCCAACTGAGCAATAGAATCCCACCATTCATTCTATTTTACTAACATTGGACACTAGCTAGAGCTGCTATTAGGGCCTACCTAGTGGCGATGGGGGTGGTGAGGCGGCAATAATTCACCACCCTTATTGCCTCCGCTGTTAACCACCCAGCCGCCCTGTCCCGGGTAACCAGGGCCCTTCTCGGTAGGGGGAGATCGGTGCCCAGTTGGCAGGGTTTGGCTGAGGACTTTGCTGACCATCTGGTGGAGAAAATTGATCGGATTCGTTCAGGGCTGAATCCCGGCGTGGATGGGGAGGGGCGGGGGGGGCACCGGAGCACAGTCTTGCTGTACAATCTGGGATCGGTTTGATCCTGTTGTCCCTGATGAAGTGGACAGGCTCCTTGCAGCTGTGCGTGCCACTACATGTCCTTTGGACCCCTGTCCCACCTGGTTGGTGAAAGCCTCCAAGGTGGTGACAGGTGGCTGGGTCGGGGCGATAATAAATGCATCATTACGGGAGGGGGTATTTCCTGCACCGCTAAAACATGCTTTGGTGTGCCCCCTCCTGAAGAAAATATCCCTTGACCCAGCTGTCCTTAACAACTACAGGCCGGTTTCCAACCTGCCCTTTCTGGGTAAGGTTTTGGAGAAGGCGGTGGCGCGCCAGCTGCAGAGTGTCCTGGAGGAAGCGGATTATCTAGACCCTTTTCAATCAGGATTCAGGCCCGGGTATGGTACGGAGATGGCATTGGTCGCACTGATGAATGATCTCTGGCGGGAGCGGGACAGGGGTTATCCATCCGTCCTTGCTCTTCTTGACCTCTCAGCGGCCTTCTATACCGTCGACCACGGTATCCTTCTGGAACGGCTCAAAGGACTGGGGATCCAGGGCACCGTGCTGTCCTGGTTTTCCTCTTTTCTGGAGGGCCGTACCCAGTCGGTGTGGTTAGAGAGTGAGAGGTCCAACCCTAGGCTTCTCAAGTATGGGGTGCCTCAGGGTTCGGTGCTCTCTCCTCTCCTATTTAACATCTACATGAAGCCACTGGGTGAGATCATTCGTTCCCACGGGGTGCGGTACCATCAGTATGCGGATTACACTCAGTTGTACATCTCGGCCCGTGGGGACCCCAGTGATGCTGTTGAAATCCTATCCAGATGCCTGGAGGCCATTGGGGTCTGGATGGGGGCCAATGGGCTTCGGCTGAATCCCAGCAAGACAGAGTGGCTGTGGATAAGGGGCCCCGTGTTATCCAGGGAGTTACCATCTTTGGTACTGGATGGGGCTCTTTTGCCCCAGACAGACCCAGTGCGCAACTTGGGGGTCCTTCTGGACTCGCGGCTGCTGCTAGAAGAACAGGTAGCGGCTGTGGCCAGGAGGGCTTTTGCCCAACTTCGGGTTGCGCACGCTCCTGGACCGGGGCTCCTTGCTTATGGTTACCCATGCTCTGGTCACTTCCCGACTAGATTATTGTAATGCGCTCTACATGGGGCTGCCCTTGACGACCATTCGGAGGCTGCAGCTGGTCCAGAATGCGGCAGCCCGGGTGGTGATGGGATGTGGGCGATATGCCCATGCCTCACCGCTACTTTGGGAGCTGCACTGGTTACCAGTTTGTCTCCGGGTGCAATTCAAGGTACTGGTTTTGACCTTTAAAGCCCTATATGGCAGTGGGCCAGGATACCTTAGAGACCGCATCGTCCCAAGAGTGTCTGCCCGTCCAACCAGAGCGGACCGGAGGGGCTCTCTAATGGTGCCATCAGTTAGGGGTGCACATCTGTCCAGCACCCGAAGGAGGGCCTTCTCCGTGTCCGCACCAACTCTCTTGCCAACAGATCTAAGACTTCAAAGAGAATTGCTGCCCTTCAGGAAAGGATTGAAGACCTGGCTGGCAGGGCAGGTGTGGGGCCCGAATGGGAACACGGTCCCCGCCTGCTGGCTTATGTAAAGAATTAAGAACTCTCTCTTCTTCTTTTTATAGTGGGTGGGATGGGATATGGGTCTTTTAAAGTGTTTTTATGTGTTTTTAAAACTTTTTGTAATGCCGCCCTGAGTCGGGTTCGGCCTGAGTGGGCGGCATATATAAATATGACTAATAAATAAATAAAAATAAATAAACATACTATATCGTTGACACATGGTGTTCAAAAGTTTGTAGTTTTTCTCATGATCACTATTTATTCTCCCTAATCAGTTGTATATATTGCTTGCTATCTAGGTTTTGTAGAGCCTCAGAAAGTGGCTTGCATGTTGAGACAGCAGTCAAAACATTTCAATATTTTGGTCAAATTCTTAAATTCTATTTTCTTTCTTTTCCCCTTAATATATTGTTTCAAATAATAATAAGTGCGTACTTTCAAGTTAATTCTAACTTATAGTGACCCCTGCTAGGGTTTTCTGGCTAGTAAATACTCAGAAGAGGTTTATCATTCCCTTCCCCTGGGGACATTGTGGGACTGTACATCTTACGCATGGCCGCACAGGATGGCTCTTCTCCTGAGAGACCCAGGGGAAAATTGAACTCCCATACTCTGACTCTGCAGTTAGACACCTAAACCTCTAAGTCACAAGTAATCTTAAAAAGTAGCTTCTAAAAAAACATGTAATGACACAGATGCTGTGGAAACATATATGAGAAAGGCACAATGAAGACAACAACCAAAGAAGCAGAGAGGGTTTTACTATTCCGTGTACTGCTATAGTAGCAAAAATAAAATGTTTTAATGGAAAAATATCATGTTGATCTATTAATGTTCTATCATATCAACAACCTGAGGCAATTAATTAAGTTTAACTGTAGTAACTGACTGATCAGTTCTACAATGTTCTAATTTAACATTAATGACAGACATTTTGTAAGATAGGATTTGCTGTAGGAAAATTGGGGTTGTGGCAAAAAAGCCACCGAAATTTATGTTGAACAGATATTTCTGTCAGAAATACATATTTAGAAGCTGAATTACGCTTTGCTGCTATACAGTGCCTGGCCATCTGCCAGTAGTCAATCTAGGTTGCTAGGTTTGTATGTCATTGTGGACGTGCCAGTAATGACGAAAAGGATATTAGCGAGCCACTCTGCCAGCCTATTTTAGTCTGATCTTACTCCTGGACTATCGAGGCTCTTTGTACCTAACTGCTTGATGTATCTAGATAATCCTAAATGCAATTAAAATGCTTTGGTAGATTAGCTTTTTATGTACAGTAAATATAATTCTATTAAATGTATAATAATTGTAACTGATAAGGAAGTTTGTACAATCAGACTGAAATGTGTACTTGTATCAATGGATCAGTTCCAACAGGTCAAACTGCTGTGAAATCATGGCATATTCAAATGCTCTCGTTATTTAAGGATAATGTTGAAACAGTGCATCTTATGAGAGAACATTAAAGTTTAAGTAAGAATAAGTGAGACTGCACTCTTGAGAGAGAAAAGAGATGGATAGAAGGTAGGGGAGAGAGCAAGGAAATCTCTAGGACAGTGATAGCGAACCTTGGCACTCCAGCTGTTCTTGGATTTCAATTCCCAGAAGCCCAAGTTCCTGTGAATCCACACAAATGTACCCATTTATGTGGATTCACAGGAATTTGGGATTCTGGGAACTGAAGACCAAGAACAGCTGGAGTGCCCCAAGGTTCACCATCACAGCTCTAGGAAGTCCTGAAAATATGACAGTATAGAAAGGATACAAAACTACAGAATTTGGGGAGGGGGAATCCTGTAAGACAGAAGAGACCGTTAATGTTGGGTCAAGGTACCAGGAGGATGGCTAGACTCAGAGTTAGTCAGACACAGATATATGCTAACAGGAATAGAGAATATGTTCTAAAAAGATTATAGACAGAACTATATACTAGGTAAGCAAGGGAACAAAAATGTGATGGTAAGTGGATTTTTTTATTATTTTGATAACAATGTAGTTATATACTGTTCAAAATTGCTTGCAAAAGCAAAAGGGAAATTTGCTTAGATGAAGTTAATCTCTTTCATTCTAAGACACCATTTATTTGTGTTATCAGCACAAAAGTTTGAGTTGGGTTACATTACATGTCTTCAAATCAAATAAGATAATACTACAGGTCACACACTTTCTCTCTCTATTTGTGGGCTCAGTATTTCATGGCTCTGAAAATATTCAATAAAGTCCCTAAAATACATACAGTATTACCTTGCATTAAGAGCATAATGCATTCCATGGGATTGCTCTTTAAGCAAGTTGCTCTTTAAGCAAAACGCTTGGAAAAAGCGCTGCTGCTGCTGCTATGGTAAGTGACTGATCGTGACTTCTGGTGGGGGGGATTGCGATCCCCAATTTAGTTGCTAAGCAAGTTTTTAGTTGTTCTAGGAGGTGACCATTCGGAGAAAATTCTGCTCTTTAAGCGAGTTAGTTTCTAAGTGAAGCGCTCTTTATGCGAAGTTTTACTTTAATATATGTATATGTATTTTCTTGGTGTACTACCATAGCTGGCCACTAGAGGCAACTGTCTGCATTATGAATATAGTGTTTGCTATTATTCATAGTTTCAGGCATCCACAGTAGGTCTTGGAACATATCCCCCATGAATCAAGAGTGGGGCAACTTATATGTATTTCACTCTACTAAGTTGCACTGACTATTTTATTTATTTATTGGTCATATTTATACTGCCACCCCCTAGCTTCAGCAACTCCGGGTGGCTAACAAATAAAAGTATAAAACCTTAAAAACTTGTACAAAAAGCCCCAATAAAACATTTAAAACATATTATATTTAAAACATTATATTAACAATAGCAGCCTATTTTGATATGTCATTGGATTGCTCACAATCTTTACTTCAATACAAAGCAAGTTCTCCATTTACACAGACTTTGAATGCACTAACATCTCCAACTTACTTTATCTTATCACACGGCCCTGACTGATAGCATCATTAATGCCCCGACAGCTGAGCAGTGGGAGTGAGGGCCGTGGGGCACATGAAATGGCACTGTGGGCCAGGGCTGGCCCACAAGCCATAAGTTGTGAACCCTTGATTAATACTATTAATCTTTTTACAAAGGTCACTGGAGACATAAACAGGAAATTTACTTCTTTTATGATATTATTTCTGCTTATTGTAAGTTTGTTTTTAAAAATCCAACTCCTGCATGGTTGCCATTAAAAAAAATTGTAGCCTAACATTATTAAAAACTAGTACCGCCACCCCAATAGTCTTCCCATATGAACTAAGAAATATGGCCAAAAGGAATCCAACCCTGGTATGCATGTGTGACAGCAGATGCCCAGGGACTGCTGGTGGCCCTGAAGTCAAAGGTTATGGTCAATCCAACGATTAACACTGCATCAAAGCATGCTGCAAGTCCATACTGACCTATGCTGTCCCATTTTCTATCTTATTTGCACCTGCCACTGTGAAAGGAATGAGAATATGCATAGTAATCTAAATATTGTACATAACATTTGCTTTGGCATTGAGACACTGAGATAAGATTTCCTTTAAACTAAATTTAAAGGAAGATCTTCATTACTGTCAGTATCCTTACTTTGTGGCACTAAAGACCCTCCTGCAGAGGAAAAAATGAAAGAAAAAAGCCCAAAAAGAGCCTGTTCCTGCCAAAAGAAAGACTCCTGCAAATAACATACAGCATACAGCAATTTATTCTTTAAGCAGTTTCAAGATCTTAATTCTCTGCAGCTTCATTACTAAAATGCATGAGCAAAATTATTTTCCCCCCAAAAAATGATACATCTTCCAAAAGAAATATATTTTATAATTAGTTTCAAATTGCTAATAGATTGCACCTTTTCTTCAGATGTGAATTAATTATGAAGTATTCTGACATTTTAAATAGACAGAAAAGGAAATCAGAAACACAGAAAGTTTTGACAAATTCTGAAAACTATAATTTGTAGGGATCTGTACAAAATACTGGTTACATTGTTCATGTAAACATATTACAGACTGATCATTTACGTCTGCAATGTTCAATATTCAGAGTAATGTTGCCAAATTCTTGAATTAACATTAAGAACAGAGATAACAATGTGAACTTGGTGTCTGAAACTGAACTTCCAATTAAAAAGCTATTGTAGCTTTACTGTTCTGCCTCAAAACCAAAGAGTAAATAAATAGAGTAAATAAAATGAATATAACTGCTATTTAATCTATTAATTGTGTTTAATAATTAATCACTACTAATTGATCTCCAACTACAAAAACAATCTTTCTAGGAACTTTGCAGTAATACTGTTGCCCCTGCCTCATTTCTTCATACACTTTTCAAGTACATAGTTATATTTCTTTTCTTAGACAAAGTATGACATAGAACAATGACAAAAAATAACCTTGAATTCACAAATCCTTTTATTTTTAAAAGGACTTACTGTGATGCCACACTGGAAACATAATATCCTGATCGCACCAAACTACTGTATGTTAGACATTGGAGAGTAGCAAAGACAAGCCATCCATACATAAAATAAATGCTGGAGGAAGGCGATATCTTTTTTAGTATCACTTACAAAAATCAAACATTGCAAGCTTTCGTGATTCAACATCACTTCTTCAAGCAGGGTAGGGAAAATACAAAGAAAACTCCCAGAAATTCATGACATAATTCAGTTTTCTACACTGTGATATGATAGCACAAGGAATATGCATGAGACCATAAAAACAACATCTACTTAAGATGAAGCAGATAGCAAAGGACTCTCAAAAATGTATCTCAGCAATGGTAGTTCTGCATTTTATCACTGCTCTAGAAGAAACTTTTATGACATCACAGAGAAAAAGAAAACATCTATGTTCGGGTATATGTCTACAACACATACATACAAACAGTTGTTCAAATGAAAAAGTTTAGTACAGTACAATTCATTCTTACTTGGCCAAAAGGTATTGTTGCCTTTGTGCAGCCATTTTTCCCGAAAGTGCCCACGGACCTTAGTGTGACTGACGTCTGTTTTGCTGGAATGCAGCGAAATAAGCTCTTCTTCATCATCATAGCAGGCCTGCCACCTGCTTCTCTGCAAGCAGCCAACCCCTGGATCTGAAGGCAGGCAATGCACGTACGCAATCATTCTGAGCTAATATTTCCACACAGCTGCCCTGCGGTTGGCAATGGTGACCTTTCCACAAGCCTTTCAGGTAAGAAGAAATAGCACTTCTGGAACCAACTGAGTTCTTTTACTTTGGCAATGCAATGTTAAGAGCTACTTATCGTAAGATTTTGCAATCCCTTCGTGCTGGTTTGGTTAAGAAGGTGTCATTTTCCCTCAACCGCATTCAAAATGTGATCCTAAGAAATCCAACAACAGTCTCAATCTGGCAAACAGATTTCCAACTGGCCTGTTTATGCTCCGGCTGAACTCTGATGCTTCTCTTAAGCTTTATCCCAGATTATTTGTCACTTGCTGAACAACAGGTACTACAGTCACCCACGCAGATGGCTCTATCTTAAAAGCTTATTTAAAGCTAAGTTACCGTGTTTATGGCAGAAAGAGCGGGTACAACTTCAGAATTTGCTGGGAGAAACAGCAACAATTTGAGATAAGCAGATGATACCACCTTTATGGCAGAAAGTGAAGAAGACCTAAAGAAGCTCCTGATTAGGTTGAAAGAAGAGAATGCAAAAGCTGCCTTGAGATTCAATATCAACAAAACCAAGATAATGGTTGAATTCTTCAAAGCGCTAAAAGATGATGGCGTCAAATTACTGCATTCAATATGCCAGCAGATTTGGAAAACAAAACAGTGGCCACAGGATTGGAAAAGATCAGTATACGTCCCAATCCCAAAAAAGGGCAATGCCAAAGAATGTTCAAATTATCGAACAATCGCGCTCATCCCACATGCCAGCAAGGTGATGCTCAAGATAATACAGGATAGACTTCAGCAACATGTGGAGAGAGAATTACCAGAGGTGCAGGCTGGTTTCAGAAGAGGCAGGGGGACTAGAGACCACATTGCCAACATACGCTGGATTATGGAGAAAACAAAGGAATACCAGAAACAAGTTTACTTTTGTTTTATTGACTACACTAAGGCATTTGACTGTGTGGACCACAACAAGATGTGGCAAGTAATTAAAGAGATGGGAATTCCAGAGCACCTCATATGCCTCCTGAGAAATCTGTACATGAACCAAGAAGCAACAGTTAGGACAGAACATGGAATAACAGAGTGGTTTGGAATAGGAAAAGGAGTAAGACAAGGCTGCATTTTGTCATCATGCTTATTCAACCTATACACAGAGCACATAATGCGCAGTGCAGGGATGGAGGAATCACAATATGGGATTAAAATCGCTGGGAGAAACATCAACAATCTGAGATATGCAGACGATACCACCCTAATGGCAGAAAGTGAGGAAGACCTAAAGAATCTCTTGATTGGGCTGAAGGAGGAAAGTGCAAAAGCTGGCTTGAGACTCAATATCAAGAAAACCAAGATAATGGCAACAGGCCCAATCAGTTCCTGGAAGATAGATGGGGAAGAAGTAGAAGCAGTGACAGATTTTACTTTCTTAGGATCAAAGATCACTGCAGATGGGGATTGTAGCCATGAAATAAAAAGGCGACTGATTCTTGGGAGACAAGCGATGAGAAACCTGGGGAACATAGTGAAAAGCAGAGACATCACATTGAAAACAAAAATTAGAATAGTCAAGGCAATGGTTTTCCCAGTAGTAATGTATGGATGTGAGAGCTGGACAATTAGGAAGGCTGAACGTAGAAGAATAGATGCCTTTGAAATGTGGTGTTGGAGGAGGGTTTTGAGAGTCCCCTGGACAGCGAGGAGAACAAATAGGTCAATCTTAGAAGAAATTAACCCTGACTGCTCATTGGAAGGTCAAATAGTAAAGATGAAGCTAAAGTACTTTGGACATCAAATGAGAAGGGAGGATTCACTTGAGAAGGCATTGATGTTGGGAAAGGTGGAGGGCAAAAGAAGAAGGGGGAGGCCAAGGATGAGATGGCTAGATGGCATTGTGGACGCAGTGGGCACGGGGCTGGGAGGGCTGAGGGGGATGGTGGAGGACAGAGGCGCCTGGAGGAAAATGGTCCATGGGGTCGCAAAGGGTCGGAGTCGACTGTGCGACTGAACAACAACAAAGATAATGGCAACAGGCCCCATCAGTTCCTGGAAAATAGATGGGGAAGAAGTAGAAGCAGTGACAGATTTTACTTTCTTAGGATCTAAGATCACTGCAGATGGGAGATTGCAGCCATGAAATAAAAAGACGACTGATTCTGGGGAGACAAGCTATGAGAAACCTGGGTTAACATAGTGAAAAGTAGAGACATCACCTTGAAAACAAAAATCTGCAGTCAAAGCAATGGTTTTCCTGGTGATAATGTATGGGTGTGAGGGCTGGACCATTAGGAAAGCTGAGCACAGAAGAATAGATGCCTTTGAAATGTGGTGTTTGGAGGAGAGTTTTGAGAGTATCCTGGACAGCGAGGAGAACAAATAGGTCGATCTTAAAAGAAATCAACCCTGACTGCTCCTTAGAAGGTCAAATAGTAAAGATGAAGCTAAAGTACTTTGGACATCAAATGAGAAGAGAGGATTCACTTGAGAAGGCCTTGATGCTGGGAAAGGTGGAGGGCAAAAGAAAAAGAGGGCGACCAAAGATGAGATGGCTAGATGGCATCGTGGACGCAGTGGGCACAGAGCTGGGCAGGCTGAGGAGGATGGTGGAGAACAGAGGTGCCTAGAGGATGATGGTCTATAGGATCGCAAAAGGTTAGAATTGACTGTGCGACTGAACAACAAAAGTCTGAAACAAAGTTATAGTTTAAAATTTGTATGTTTAGACAGCAAAGGTCTTATAAATAGAATGATGAGACAATGAAGGAAAATGAAGTATTTTAAAATGTTTGTTATTAAAATTTGGGAACCTCCTACCTCGCAGATATTTCTAGTTCAGTGAAGCTTAAATATACATGATGAATGGACAAACAAACAAAAATCCTTCTATCATCATCTTGAGGTAAGTAAGGAGAGTCCTTATGAAAATATGAGAATACAAAGCCTGAAAAAAGCTTTAGTTGGCTGTTTATGATTCAGTAGTAAACTCTAGAATTAAAATATAACATGCCATGCCATATTAAAACAGTGTTCCATCACATTAAAAAACAGGAAATTCCTTACAGTTTATAATACATTTGTCTTTATTCTTAAGGTTGAAAAATTTTAAAGCGTATTTTCATGATTTCTCAAGCGTGTTCCTAAATTAGAGAAAATAGCTCTGTTCACACTATCGAATGTCTACTGAGATAAATAGGGTTGGATGGGATGGGGCCCATCTTAACTTCCACATAGGCCAAAGGTCAGTTAAAAATACCGATTGGTCAGAAAAACATATGAGAATATGTCCACACACATAATTATTCTGTATTATCAATTGAATGCTCTGGTTTTGAGTTAGACAAATAACCGTAAACAACTCAAAACACCATTACCTCATTGCAGCTTTCCCTCCATATACAGTAAAACCCTGACTTACATATGCCTTGAGTAACATAAAATTCAATTTAGATGATGATTTTGTGCTAAAGTCATGTCCCAATTTACACGATTTCCTATGGGTTTGCTTCGAGTTACGTAAAAAATCATTTCCCTATGGGTTTGCTTCAAATTACATAAAAATTTCATTTTTCCTATGGATTTTGCTTTGAGTTACATAAAAAACCAATTTAAGCAAAAGCCTACAGAATAGACTTTTTACATAAGTAGTGGTTTTACTGTAAGTAAGCATAGGTCAGTATGGACTTACAGCATTCTTTGACTTCAGGGCCACCAGCAGGAGGCACATCTCACCAGGAGAGAGCCTTCTCGGTATCTGCTCAAGTCCTATGGAACCTCCTGCCACTTGAACTGCGCCTCCAGGTAGAGTTGTTCCCCTTCAGGAAGGCCTTAAAAACGTGGCTATGCCAGCAGGTGTGGGGTACAACTGGTACCACAACCCAGCCCTGCTGGCTTATTTAGCCCTGCCCGGGTTTTTTTATTTTTATTTACTCCTGCCCGGGTGTCCTTCTTTTAAGTGGATTGGGGAGGTTTTATGGATGTTTTAGAGAATTTTATAGTATTTGGTCTTAACTGGTATCGGGTATGGGTTTTAATTGATGTTGTGAGCCACCTTAGGTCGCTTAGGATAAAAAGGTGGTTATATAAATCCAACAAATAAATAAATAAGTCCATTTGGACTTTGAGCTGGACCTTGGGGTCTCTTCTCCAAGGCTCTCACCACCTTTGAGACATTTTCACATACTCTCCACTAGAGACCAGTTTACCACAGGATATGCAAAGGCCAAAAAATATCTATGTCAATACCGGAACGCAGTTACAGAAACTATCCTCTATTTTTTAAGTTACATGCTTCTGTTTCCTTATGAGTATCACCCAGAAAAAGGTAAAATCCAAGTCCTGCTTTGTCCAGTCAAACAAGGTAAGAAACAATGTTATCTGCTGATATCTTTGGAAACAGGTTAGCAGTCTAATAATTATTATGAGTTTTCCTCGACCACATAGCCTTCGACCATTAGACTACCATGTCAGTATTAATTAAGGTGAAATATCAATAGGTAATTAGTAAGACTTTAATTAAACCAGTACCTGACAAAGTTTCACTTGAAAATAACAAGGGAAAGTGATACCTGCCTTGAGACAAGTAAAATAAAATCAACAAAATACTAGAAAATGTAATATTAAACAAGTTACAAAGATTATGCTTACATAATTTATAAAACAGCTGAAAATAAAGAGAAAGAGGTTCCAAAGATGTTCACCTCTACGTATCAACTGTCATGTTAACTTAACACAAATATTTACCATTAATATACAGACTGCTAGTTGATGTTATATTGCTTTTATATATATATATATAGCAAGTTTAGTACAAAAAGCTGAAGGAGAAAACCAAACTAATTTACTCTAATCTATGTGTTTGCCAGATTTAATGTTCTAAATACA
Source organism: Bradypodion ventrale (assembly GCA_035047345.1). Lineage (NCBI taxonomy): Eukaryota > Metazoa > Chordata > Lepidosauria > Squamata > Chamaeleonidae > Bradypodion > Bradypodion ventrale. The sequence continues at coordinate 107,734,907 of JAWDJE010000001.1, read as the reverse complement.
TAAGAAGCTCACACAGGTCTAGAAAACAAACAGTTCAACAAGCATTTCTAACAAATTAGATGCATCTCAATTAAATGCTGCAAGATAATACTGATAAAGATTAACGGGATCATTCCTAAAATCCAGTTGACAGAGAATCTTTACCATGTGGCAAGAATTAGTGTCTATATAATTTCTTCAAATTTCCAAATATATGTACTGTATTTGTGAAGTACTGTACTGGGATATGCAAGTCATCAGAAAAACATCTAACATTTCACCTGATGAAAACATATTCATTTGTTCGTTCGTTTGTTCATCCCCACCCCACCCCCGCAATTTAGTAATGATGATTACTCTCTTACAGCTTACACTATCTGCTTTTCTGGTTGTACTATTGTTATTGTTTCCATACAGAACAGTGGTGGCGAACCTTGGAACTCCAGATGTTCTTATACTTCAATTCCCAGAAGCCCAAGTCAGCACTCCTAATGATCAGGGCATCTGGGAATTAAAGTTCAAGAACACCTGGAGTGCCAAGGTTCGCCATCACTGATATAGAGTTTGGAATCTGTTTTGTGTCATCACAGAGATCATGTTTTTTATCCATTATCTAATTCAGGCGTGGCCAAACATTTTTGCCGCAGGCCTAAACATGCCACTCGGACAGCAGAATGGGCCTGACCATGCCCCCAGAAGTGGGCACATTTACGGCTGTCGTTAATGTGACCACTTCTATGTGTTTAAAACAGCCTTCTGTGTTTACAACATGTCCGCTTCCAATTCTAGGGAGGCGGAGGTGGGCTGGATGGAATGGTGTCACGGCCAGATCTGGCCCGCAGGCCATAAGATGGAAACTACTGATCTAATTTATCAATTTAGCATTGGGATTTTCACAGTAGGACTTTTGCCTGTCGGACTAGATATCATTAAAGAAGAGAAGTAAACCTGCATAATCTGGCTACATTTACCCTATTTACATAATCCATCATTTAAAGTCAACTTCAGAATGGAAAATGTAAAGAAAGGCTTTACAGTTTCCATGCCAAAGTTGGTAGTTTGTTCATATGGTGGTAAGCATCTTTGTTTTCCACCATTTGAGCAGACAGGATACAGGTTTGAGTTTATTATGTGGGATTTATACTGTGTGAGATAGTGGACTCTAACGTATCAGTTTTCAGTTGGTGAAAGGGATATCCCAGGTGAAATTCAATACTTAAGCTTTCCCCCCCCAAAAAAAAAACTTCACATATTTTGTGCCTATATACATATTTGTCACCTTTTTGGTATCAACTCTGTATAGAATCTGTAATTTATTTGCTGCCAACGTGGCTACTATTGCTTTTATATAAATTGTACTGTCAGCGCTGGCTCTTCGGCTTTGAAACAGAGATGAGCACTGAACCCTAGAGTTGGATACGACTGGCTTTCGAGCAAGGGAAACCTTTACCTTTACTGTCATTACATAACTACGATAAGCCCTTGAAGAACTAACTAGGCATTATTCAGTGAGTATCTTATTCCTCTCTCTATTGGGTGGGGGGAGGAAGAAAATAACACAATTTGGTTAAACATGGTAAGAAGCTAATTAGCAAAAGCCTTTTCTTACTGCCCACAACAGTTACATCGTAGGAGAAGTGCCCTAAGGGAACAACAGAAGATTTCCAAAAGAAAGGAGATGGCTCTTTCTGTTTTATCTGGAAGGGAAAAAGATGCAGCCGAAGATGGGGAGGAGTATGAGGACAGCCTTACGCCAACCAGTTCCAATGAAACACCAAAAGGTCCAGTAATAGAGAATAATGGGGAGAGAGAGATAAAATGATCCTCTGTAATTGTTGCAGTTTAATATTGCTGACAATAGCTGGCAACCCAGAAATACTACATGCATGTGTTTTCTTTTCCTTTTTAATAAATAAGGAGTTACGAAGAATTTGCCCTGAAGGTAGGCTTTGTGTACACATGGTTGGATTAGAGGGAGAGCTCCTAAGAGAATCCAAGTCTGCTTTCACAGGTGACCTCAACAGTAGAGGAATTCTGTATCTCTCTCTAGGAAAGGTGAGCATACAGCTTGGCAAACATCTTGCGAAGGAGTTCACAAATACTAACTTCTGTGTTCTACTTAAAAGTGTAATCTTTGACACCCATGTTGTGGAAATAAGCAATGCAAAGTACAAAACGTTCTGTACTTTCAATAATTTGAATCTGAAGGCCCCTTTTTTCTTCCTCTCTTTTCTGTGGGAGTTAGAGTGGTGTAATAGATAAAGCAGTGGAGGTGAAAGGATCCTATAAGGACATCAAATCCAACCACCCACTGAATGGTTTTGGACAAGCTCTCAGAAGACCTGACGTGAACCTCCTGTTTAACTATGGAAATTGAGTAGAAGGGGTTGGCAATGGTAGATCATGTTCCCCGGGAATTCTCCGCACACCAGTGTGTCTTGTGCAACTCACATGGATGTCTAACTGTCCTCAAGGATGGCAGCAAAATACTGTTCCAGGGCCTCGAAGGGGCAAAAAGGGCTCATCTGGCAGTTAACAGAAAAGCAGATCCAGCTGTTGGACCGAATCCTTATTAGGTAAAGGTCACCCTTGTTCGAAAGCCAGTCGTATCCAACTCTAGGGTTCGGTACTCATCTCTGTTTACAGCTAAACAGCCAGCACTGTCTGCATCTGCAGACATTTCCATGGCCATGTGGCAGACAAGACTAGACACCAGAAGGCATGGAACATTGTTTACCTTTCCCATCGAAGTGTTGCCTATTTATCTACTTGCAATTTCTTGTTTTAGAACTGCTAGGTTGGCAGGAGCTGGGACAGACGACAGGAGCTCATACCATCATGCAGCACTCAAATTTCGAACTGCTGACCTGCCAACCTTCCAGTCGTCAAGTTCAGCATCTTAATCACGAAGCCATCACAGTACTCACCTTACCACCAAATGACAAAGCCTGGCAGCAATGTTTAGCCAGCAGGTGATCCCAGAGCAACTACTTTCCATTCTGAGTCCCTCCCCCAGAAACTCCCAAAACAACAACAGAAACTGTTTATTCAGCTGCCAGTCTGCCCCTCCCTGCTTGCCAGCTGCCTCTGTCTCATCTTCACAAATATCTCCGCTCCAGCTCAAATACTTTATATATTTCTTAGGTTGCTAAATGGTACTGTGTTGTCATCTAAGAAACTGCAGTTTCCAAACAGTGCATCAGGACATTTGAATGATGAGTAAATGTGCCCTGAAAATTAGAAAATGAAATTGAACAAATTAAGTCATCATTTGGATATTTCAAAGTTTTTTTATTCCCTGGAAAAGGAGGACCAGTGAATCCTAAGATTGACAAAGTCAGCAGCAGCATCCCAAGATAAAGTGTAAGGATACAACATGATTCCAGCTCATACTATGACTTATGAGAAGGATTGACTATCCTGGGAACACAAGTGCCCCCAAACCACAATTTTCTCATGTACCCTAATCAAAGGACAAGAAAAACCTTGGAAAGAAATGTTAACTAAAGCTTCCTGCAGTGGCAAGATCCACTGACTAAAAACAAGCTGTGTGCAGACATATCAAATACGAATTTCAAAATACTTTTCTTGAAGATGAAGACAGGTTCAGTCAAGGGAAGGGTTGGTGCATTTCTTCCTTACCCTGTGATTTTCAAAGCAATTAATCTTTAGAAAAATGAGACAAAATGTTCAGAACTCTTGGGAGAAACTAGGCTATAATGTATTTCAACATTTGTAAATATGTTCTTCAAAAGAGGTTGCTGCTGTTGAGACAAAAGCTATTCTGTTGCATAATATCAAAGGATTTTAAATTATTTAATACAGCTGTTAAAGCATCTAAAAACTTGAGACTAAAGATGTGTTGCCAAATATAAATAAAAAGACATGTCTGTGATCTGCAATAGCAATGGAATGACAGAGCTGCTAAGACTGGTACATCCCAGCACTATGACAAAAAAAGCATTCTTTATATCTGTGGTACAGTTTATAGAAACCAACAAGTCAGATACAAAATTAGCATTGCCAGTAATCCTAGCTCAAATGTACTACAATCCTTGATTATTATGGCAACCAAAAGAAGATAAAAACAAATTGGTCTGAAATATTGGACGGAGGGGAGGGTGTTGATTTTTAAGGGGGGCAATGTGGGAGCTTGATTAGGCTTCTTCCACATGAATAGTTCACTATTTGAATACTGTAATAAGAATTATATGTCACAGAGGGGTAGGAATCAGGATTTTAGAGATGTTTAGGTGGGACATGGCCAAAAAAGGGTTGGGAACCATTGGTCTAAATCAGTGTTTCCCAAACTTTAGTTTGTGGACTTCAATTCCCAGAAGCCTAAGTCTATTCCCCAAAGCACTGGTCAGCCAGTGTACTGACTTAGGCTTCTGGGAACTGAAGTCCTTCATGGGGCGTATGCCCCACTTTGGGAACCACTGGTCTAGATGAATATTTTAATGATTATTATGATTTACTGGTATTGTTTATTGTTTTACTTAGAAATCATCTAGGTAGAGATTGAGCAGTGGTTCAAGAGGCTAAGACGCTGACTGGGAGGCGGAAGGTCAGCAGTTCAATACCCGAATACTGCAGGACGGAATGAACTCCAGTCTTTGTCCCAGCTCCTGCCAACCTAGCAGTTCGAAAACAAGACATTGCAAGTAGATCAATAGGGACCACTTCGGTGGGAAGGTAACAGCATTCCGTGCACTCCGGTGTCTAGTCATGCCTGCCACATGACCACGGAAACGTCTGCAATGGAAGACAGTGCTGGCACTTCGGCTTTGAAACAGAGATGAGCACTGCACCCTAGAGATGGATATGACTGGCTTTCAAGCAAGGGAAACCTTTATCTTTACTAGGTATTTTATCTGGATATTTAATTTTAGTTAGTTGGAATCTGATTGAATTATGTAATTTGCTTCTATTTATGTTATGTTTATTTAATGTTGCGAGCTGCCCAGAGTGGTGCTTGCACCAACTGGGTGGGATACAAGTAAAATTAATTTATTGGAAAAATATCCTTTGCAAAATACACTGTAATAATATTTTCCCTAAAACATATTTTATTTATGCATGGTTTTGTTGTTGTTCAGTCGCATAGTTGAGTCCAACCCTTTGAAACCCCATGGACCATCACACACCAGGCAGCCCTATCCTCCACTATCCTCCTCAACCCACCCAGTTTCGTGCCCATTGTGTCAACAATGCCATCTAGCAAGACGAAGAGGGGCCAAACGGTGCGTATCAGAATGATCCAAGAAAAAACCGTTCGAAGCGAGCAATGATGCAATAAGAAAGATATTTATTCTAAGTCTAAACGTGTTATTCCATAATCCAAAAGAACAGATCCGAAATCTTTACCGGAAGGATTTCAGATCTGTTCTTTTGGATTATGGAATAACACGTTTGGATTTAGAACAATGCCATCTAGCCATCTCTTCTCTGCCGCCCCCTTCTTCTTTTGTCCTCCACCTTTCCCAGCATCAAGGCTTTCTCAAGTGAATCCTCTCTTCTCATTTGATGTCCAAAGTACTTTAGCTTCATCTTCAATACGCATAGTAGAATTCTTCAAATATTAAGGTGCATAACACCAAGGATGATACATGGAAGCTCAATTGATCAAGGAAGGAACAGAATGAAATGATGTCCTTCCACAAATCTTAATGCAGTGTGCACAAACATATGTTAAATAAATAAAATAAACACAGTTTAAAAACATTGAATTTAAAAAACATGGACTTTCACATTTTTAAAAATATTACCTACGGTACAACTATTTACAAAAAAACGCAAACTAAAACATTATTTGGATAAATAAAACAATTTGGAAAATTATATCATCCTTTGTTCTTTTTTTAATCCACAAAAAAAAACCCAAAAAAGCTGATCACAGTTTATAACAGCCCGGCAACGCCGGGCAACCAGCTATATCCAACATGCTAGATAGATGCAAGATGCTGAACAGTCCAACATTCTGTTTGTTAAGATATACTAACTGTCAAATGTGCCTAAATTCTGAATAGTGTGTCCTGTTGCCTACAGTCAGCCAAAACATATACACAATGTCTACCTTTATTCATGGTCCCACCACTCTAAACAATGAGACCAGAAAATTCCCAATGATCTCTTCATCTCCACCAGAAGAAAAAGGAGGTGAAGAAACATCCTTAGGAACAAAAACACATGTACACTTCATGATCTAATTAAGTTAATTGCCAATTGGTTATTAGGTAAATGCTAATAAGCTAATTGAACTAATTAACAACGTGCTGGTTGTACACCTGCTCACACCAGCAATTGTGTTCTTCCTAATGCCCTGTAAATGATAACTAAAATACCAATAATTAGATGAACTGTCGTTCCAGGGGTGGAATGATTTTTGTTTCTGTCATGGTAGTATGCAGTGTTTAGTATAACACAAGATATGCTAGACTGAACATCATTCATGGATGGTACAGTGGTGACTATTTGAAGCACAGATAGCTAAAAATAAGCTTTTCTTATAATAGTAAACAGTTTATCAACATAAAAGGAACTAACTAATATAACTTGGAAGACGTGGTAAAACATGCTGAGAGAATATATTTCATATGAGAACTTTAAATTAAAAAGACAGTAGAGTTCATTTCTGATGATGATAATAGCCAAAATGAATGTTCCATAAAATGATCAATATACTCAGTGGTTGACTGTAACACAGCAGTGTCATGTATCATAATTCACCAAGAATTATAGCATTTATCTTTCATTTTAGCAATTCTTCTCTTAATGGACGCATGCTGTAAAGTTTTACAATAACAGCTATTCTGAGCAGACACTCCTGGTATTTGGAATCAACAGTTTTAGATCAATAGCTGTGCAATTTGAAACAAATATTATCAGCAAATGACAGCTAAGATATCTCTGACAGTAGTATTATTGTTTGATTTAACAGAGGTTCAGATTTCTTCAGAACTTGGTAGCAAATGTATTAACAAAAAGAAATCAACATAGAAAATCATTCTGAACAGGCACATATCTGTATCATCCTGTGAAAACAATTTTGCACAGTGGGCTGGATATAAATTTAGGGTGCAATCATACTTATCACTCGATGGTGGTGTGCTATTGGGACAGTTAAATTTGATCTATTCTGCAGTAACTTCATGATGTTTAGTTAATTACGAACTAGGCTGTCCTTTTTCCATACCTATGGAGGGTGTTTTTTTCTTATTATGTTTTCCAGTCCAGTTCTATGTCACACAAATGCTGGGATAAAAAATGACACACCCTCCCTCTTAGCACTCATATTAAGCTCTTGCTACTTCACCTCCTTGTGTCTAAACCATCATACTAGCTCCTTTCCCCAACCTGCCCTTATATAAGGCATGCATGGCCAGTGCCATCCCTCACCTGCCCTCCTGCTAGACCCCAATGTCTGCAGTGTATGCAACCATTTTTGCTTGAAAAAACAAAATTAGACACACACACCTTTCCTCCTGCTGCTGCCAGCAGAAAAGAAGATGTTTTTAGGAACAATGACTCTTATAAAATATTCTATTCAGCATTCATCCAGATATCGCATCCATTGGTTTTAGCCTCAGATTTATCAACTTCCTAGATTTGTAATATTATATTTTTAAAAACAAAAATACCAAGGATCACAACTCCACATTAGATCTGTTGTGATTTGTTGACTTGCTCGCACTGGTGGATCTCTTAATAATGATGGAGGATACTGAAATTTGCATTGCTTTGACCTGGCCAGAGAGGGGGGCCTGTGGCAATCAATAGAACTATTTGGAAAGAGCAATAAGCAGAGGCCTGGCTTCCTGTGTCAGTTAAATGGGGGAGGGATATAAAATGGACTGCTACTTCACATTTATTTGTAAGAACAGAGCCTTGCAAACACCAACATGCCACAAAAAATTGGACTTTCATTGATAATTTCCCTACCTTGCATCCCTGAAGAAGTGATCTTGAATCATGAAATCTCGCAATTATTTTTTATTTAGTGATCCACAAAAGGTATCGCCTTCTTCTTCTACATTTGTTTTGTATATGGGTCACACGGCTGATTTGTTTGTTTCATATAATTAGTCTTTCATTTGTATTTTCATAGGGCTGCTCCCTCTTCTCTGATCTTCATCCCCTTTAGATTTAGCTGTTCGCCTTAGCTTCGTTTGTGATTTGCTTTCTCCCTGACAATACCATCCCACTGCAACTATCAATATCCAGGACCAACCAAACACTTCCTGCTTCCATTAGTCTCTAGCAGAGACAGCCTGAAATGTCTCCTGTTGAAATTAATAAGTGTTGGCCTGAGGTCAAAGTGGAGCATTGCTTTCAACAAATAGATGTCTCCAGATCATGAGTGTACTTATTCTGAAGAAGTACCAGGTATGTATGACATTTAGCAGTAATCCTTTACTCACACATTTATTTGGCAGTAAACTTCATTGCATTTAAATGGACAGAGGGATGAACACTGATTCTGGTGAGAAGTGCCATTATCTGATAAAACGAGTCATGGTTATTTGCCATTTCCATGTGAATGTAAACATTGATTTAAATGCCTAGGAGACAGGTCACACACAGAAAAGTGGTCTTTTACAGTTCCTCTGTTCAGTCACACCTTAATTGTGATGAGAACGGATCAGATGAACTCAATGAAACAAGCTAGTAATAACTAACATGAATTCGTTTTGATTTCAGTAGGTATTTTCTAAGCAACCAGCAGCAGCTTTGGACAGAGCAGCCAATGTTAAGAGCTGTGGACCACAAATTACCCATCTGTGGTCAACAGCAGGGATGGATATCCTCTAGGGTTGAAGGTGCTGAGGAGCCTGCTGGTGACACATGTAGCCATGAGTGGACACAGAGGAGCCACGAGAGAACATTAAACTTGTTATTTCTTTTAATGTGCATAGGTAAATACTATAGGCAATCAACAATTCAACAGACTTTGTCCCTTATCACGAATTTCTGCAGACATTCTTATATATAGTAAGCCAACCTAAATGGTGCTCGCATCAAAAGGGTGGGGTATAAATGTGAATAAAATAAATAAATTTGGCAGAGTGGGCAGAAATTCAAGTTCAAATCCCAAACAGCTGTCAATCCTCAACCTGCCAATCCTCCGCTTCAGTGAGGCTAAATCACTGCTCTGAGCTTCTGGTCAAAAGAAAGGATACAAGTGCAATCAATAAAATAAACTTGCAAGTTGGAAACAAATTCCAAGATATTCCAGTAACACATTTTTAATGTGAACCTCCCCTACCAGAAAACAATTAAAAATAGATTTCTATCCCCCCAATTTATTTTTTAAAATTTAGGAATTATATCCTCACAAGCTTGGATACAAATTAACCTGATCCACTGTCTTTTTATCACTTTTGCGCTTTCCAAATGATTCTCCGCAACTCTCAACTCAAATACTATTATCATAATATATTTTAGTTATACTTAAAATGAATCTTTTGAGACAAAACCTATGTATTGTATGTGAATAATGGTTGGAATCCAGTAGGAAGTCACAACTAGAGGAGACACATTGGACTAATGGAACTTTTAAAGCAGCTAGCTTACCAAGTGCCCAATGTCTGGCCGGACATCCCGCTACAGCAATTGAGTAGACCATACAGCCAGCAACTCAACATCTGAGTGTTGGGCGGCGTTAAATAACCCGACTCCCTAAAGGGACCAATGGCTACAGGCGGAGGTGCCCCTTTAAGTGGGGTGATGGTACTCTCAGTAGAGGAAATGCCACTAGAAACCATCATATTGGGCCCAATGGCAAAATAAGTGGAGAAGAAACTCTGATTCCCAACAATCATGGAGGTGGAAGAGGCCATGCCAGATAGCCTGGCTATGAAGGCATACATATCCTCAAGGCTGAGGCAGTCCATTGCAGTCCTGGTGTTAAATCCTGAATGTCTCATTTCATATGTGCAGCAGGAGATGGCTCCATGCTCATTGTGTGTGGGTCATTTCATGGCAAGCTGGGATCCACTTTAAACAAATTCACACCAATGGCATTTTTCCTGCTTCAGGAAAAAATGCATTCTCAGATACAAGTTGCAGGCAGAAGACAACAACGACCAAGCCCCCACTGACTCAAGGAGCCTACTCTAGTTGTGACTTCCTACTGGATTTCAGTCATTCATTCAGGTTTTTTAAAAAAACAGATTAACACAAAAATGGTATATATACTCATCCTTATTTTGAAGGCAGCAAAACAATTGAGGCCCTAAGTACTCCCTAATCTAAACCCAAAATGTATCATTTGGGACAGAGAAGAATGAGAGTTTATACCACTTAAATACCCAAGACTTTGTTTAACGTCTCTACATTTATATTCATCAACAGTGGGTGTAAAAGAAATTTACAAGAGAGATGTGCTGCTGTACAACATGTCACCATTTATGTTAACAAAAGCAAAATATCTGCAAAAATAGATTGATAGCATAAAAGCCTAAAACCAGTTTAAAATATCTAAGCTTGCTATCAAAGTTATGTTTAAACGTAGCACATTACAGTCAGCAGAAGTATCCACAAGCACAAGCCCTTTGGCACAAAATATAATGAAAAAGACCCTACTGTTTAGACAGTTGGTAATGCAGCATTTAAACAATGTTGAATAATGCCAAGAAATTATTTTATCTAAATCCTCAGAAAGGCTATAAAATCAGAACTATATATTATTGAGTGTATAAGCAAATATGTATATATTTTATAAACAATGTATATGCAAATATGTATACAATGTGTGTATGGAATTTCAGATGCCATTCCAGGGCTTAAAAAATTCTTTCCATACCTACAATTATGAACAGTTGTACATACTTTTTTAGTATTTGCTCTGGTGAGAACATTCTACATTTAAAATCAGCATGGTAACAAACAGTGCAAACTTATCCAGGGTCTATTTCTGTCATCAGAACTGATTTCAAATCATCAAATTAGTTAAGTTCAATGGAACTGACTTCCAAATTAATATATCAGGATTGCAACCTGATTGGTTTATTAGAATCAGTAATTTACTGCTAAAAACCAGACATCTGATTGAGGTAATATTCACAGGATAGTTAGTTTAACTCATATCAGCTTAAACCAATGAATGGCTAAAGGACCACAATTACTTTGAACATATAATAATGTATTCCAGGATGCCTGGAAGTTTTCTTCCCACTAGCCAATATCTCTTTTCACTTTCCTTCTCTGTTTTTCTTTTCCATTTTCATGTCTTTTTTAAAGCACAAAAAACTTTTGAACAGGAAGGTTTGTTTAGTGAATGATTTGCAATGGCTGATATTTTCAGTACTTCAAGATTCAAAATTGCAGAGTGCCTCCTCAAACTCCAATTGGTTCTGATAAGTATATATAAGCCTATGTTTTTATGATATTTTTTTCATTCATTTTAAATAAACGGAGATGGCTTTTTCAGAATTATAGACAAAAATAGTTTTGAGGATTTATGCTGGCATAGGTTTAGTTGTATAAATCACAACAGTGAATTGCTGCTGATTATTAATCATTAATAAGTTGCCGTCATTTATCCAGTCACTCAGGAATATATTGCACTGAACTTAATTGTTTATTGTAGCTTTTCCCCCAGGAAATACCGTATTTTCCGGCGTATAAGACGACTGGGCGTATAAGACGACCCCCAACTTTTCCAGTTAAAATATAGAGTTTGGAATATACTTGCCGTATAAGACTACCTCTCTTCCAATGCACACCAAATAAAAATTAACCCACACTCAACCCGAAGATGTGCAGCCCTCTGAGTCGAATGGGCAGGTTCTGGTGGAGAGCCAATCCATGCTCACGTTCTCCTCCTCGAGGTACAGGAAGATGTGTGCAGCTTGCTTCCCCTTGCTTCATACTCCCCGCACAGAGCAGGGACTCGGCCGCGGCACCCCCCACCATATGCGCCGGACATATGAAGCAAGGAGGAACAAGCTGCAGTTAAGTACCTGTCCTATAAGACGACCCCCGACTTTGGCACAGATTTTTCGGGGTTAAAAACTAGTCTTATACGCCAGAAAATACAGTAATTTAAAATTAGCAAATAATAAATCTGTAAATGTGAAATTAGGGATGTGAGAAAATCTAATCAAAGTCTCGTTTGTAGTTGAGACATGGTATCTCAGTACTGTACATTGAGACCACCTATTGAAGGTTTTCCAACTGCCACAAGAGTTTCTGTTTCCAAGACTGAGATACAAACGAGTTTTTTCCCTCTTTCATTGTGATTTATGCAATTTGCAAAAAATGGCTCTGGCATCTTTCTTCTGTTGAAACTAACTGCTCATACAACTCATCTACTTTCTCAAAATTCTTGTAACAAAGTAATTGTTTTAACTTTTAAATACTTTTGGGGAATCTGTCTTCTCTGATACCATTGTTACAAGTTAACATTAATTATAATTATTTGCATTTCTTTTTGAGTTCACAAGAAACAAATAAAAGAACTATTTTTTTAAAAAAAATATTCCAAGTACTGACTTAGATTAGCCTGGCTAAAAAGTGGTCTCACCTATCAATGTATTGGAAGAATCACACTATAAATGCAAGTGCTACATTTATTCTCTCTTTCCTAAGAAAAAATGAAGAATGCACCTCTGAATACAGGCTGTCTTTCCCACTTAGAAATTGAATATGTTTTAAGACATGAAAAAAGAAAAAAAATCTGTTTCTGATTCCAGACTTTATATATTTGCTAAAAGCCGCTGCCTAGAAAAGAATCCAAGGAATGTCTTATATGAGACAACTGGAGAACAAACCACTGATGTATTTAAAAAGCAAGAGAAGATGACACTTCTGTCACAGACGTTTCCTCTAGAGCAGGGGTGCCCAAACTACTGCCTGGGGGTTGAATGCGGCCCCCGATGCCAATTCATCCGGCTCACGACACCCTCATCACTCCTGGAAGTAGAAGTAAAATGCGCCCATATGAGTGCATTTTACTTCTGTTTCTGGGAGTGATGAGTGTGTTGTGGGCCAGATGAATTGGGATTGGGGGTCAAATCTGGGCCCTGGGCCATAATGACCGGACCCCTGAATCACGTGACAGGCCCAGGGCCCAAAAGGTTTGGGCACCTCTGCTCTAGGAAGCAAGAGGTACATGCCCAGGATTTTTCTGAGACAGTCTCCAATATAACTTCTGACTATTATTAGCAGAAAATATCTCCCCTGCCTGCACTGCTCAAATCCACAACTGTAAAACAAATAAGGATAAGGAAAACAGTTCTTGTGCAGCCAAAGGGCTTTCTTTTCACAGTGAGATTTCTCTGTCCAAGATCTTTTCTAAAAAAATAAATCTTGCAGCACTTCTCAGAACACACACACACACACACACACACACACACACACACACACACGATTATTACAACTCCCATGCAGAACAACATTTTTCTTGAGCAGGAATCACCTGGGAAAAGGCAGAAGAAATGGCAAACTATGCAGAGAATATCTGTCTTGTGTAGAATTCACTAGGAAGGGCATTAAGCACACTCAATTTGACAGTCTCCTGGGGAAAACAACAGGCAAAAATATTGCAGAGTGGGAGGGAGGGGAAACAAGGGTCTTGTTTTCATAATAAGCCGAGAAATTTAGCTGAAGAGTTATCATGATGAGAATGGGAAATTCACAGAGAACAATAATTTTTGAGTGCTGATTACAGCCCGATTTACAAATCAATTTACTAAACTTCTTGCATGTTCCTCACACTAAAAGTGTGATGAACAATGAAAGTAATTTTGGAAATAATATTTTTTTCCTTCATCACTATTTCACCTAATCCAAGCTTTCTGAACACAACAGGGCATCTCCCTTAAATTCTATTATCCTGATAGTCCTTACATTACAACACAAATGGTATCATGCACTACAATGCAGCCAAAGTGCAGTATCTTCTACTAATGAAGGCTGAAACCTCAATAATTTCCATACTCACTGTAAAGACCCGTTGCTCTCATGTAGACCCTTGGGCCTACAAGCAAGTTGGACTGCACCTGAATTGATGCCTTGTCAGTCAGAGGGGGACCAGTGGTACCTTGAGTTACAAAATTAATGTGTACCCTGGGACACTTTGTATTATGAAAATGTTGTAACTCGAAACACAATGCAGAAACACAATGCATTACCAGAAGTGGCCACTAGAGGCCTCTGTATATCATGTAATTTAATAGGGAAACTTTTTTGTATCTCAAAAAAATTCATATTGCAAGACGTTGTTTTCAATGGATTTCCTTTTGTATCGTGAAAATGACATAACTTGAGGCGTTTGTAACCTATTTTGCAACCTAGAGAAAGGATTTAAAGGCTCACAACAGCCATCCTGGTTTCTCAATAAGAAGAAACAAGAGATATAAGCTATGTAATAGGATCTATTCCTCTTATATCAGTTTTCATCATATGCATGTCAATTTCACTTTAGTTTTAGAAGCCTAATAAAACAAATGAAAAAACATTCAAGAAAGGTAGCTCAACATTACGAGAACTGAATTGCAGCATCTGCAAATGCAAATATGTATTGCATCTTTATTAAAATTTTAACCGGGAGAGAGTGGGAATCACTAGTTATAACACTTGTGTGGAGTTGCTGTTTTTAAAATCCTGCCACTCTGTCACCACCACTTGCCTTTTGTTTTTAAATCTGGCCCCTACCATATATTTATCCTCAGGCACACACACTGTGTAAGCAGGATTTAATACTATGGATGAAACAACATGAAGCAAGTATTTTGGAAACATGCAGACATGTAACTATTGAAGAAACAAGTTTTTGGCAAAACAACCTGTAGTGGAGGTTGTGTCATTTTATCCACCAATCGACCAGTATCCCTAAACACTAGTGCTGAACAGAACCTGCTAAAGGAGATGCAAAAAATATATATCACAAACTCTAATGGTGGCTCTTTTTCTTCTTCTGCCGTATCCGAATCCGAATATTGGTGATCCTCATGGTGATCAGCCATGAATACTGTCTTGAGAATATAATGCAGTGGCCTTCCAATTGCCTTCCATATTGCAGTGTGACACTCATACCACTGATCCAGTTCCGCAAGTCACTTTCTGGTCCTGAATGCTTTTGGCACACAAAGTCCTCCTTGGCCCCAAGGCCAGTATTGATGAAGCTGCTGCCCTCCATCAAGATGGATAAAAGTTGGATTTAATCCACTTGAAAACCATCACTCTTTCCTGTGGATTTCAGCACCCAAATCTATTAGTCCCGATTCCCGAGGGTGGTCAGGTTAGTTAACCGCTGCCTGACACTCAGTATTGAGTCGGTGGCAGTATGCTAAAAACAATTATTATTATATTAAAAGAGAACTAGAAAACTATATTAAACTAGTGCATTAAAACACATTAAAAACAACAAAGCACAAGCAATCCCATTTTAAGAACTCTCTCTTAGACAGCCACTCAATGAGGGAAAGCCTCAGTTGTAGCAAGGTGGCTAAAATAGAGCCAGCCCAACCTCCTGTGGAAGAGTCTGGGAACTCTGCAACTCATTCCTTTTGCAATCAACAATTTATTCCAAAAACAAAATCAGCAAATTTAAGTAATGACATGTATACTTCTTTTATTATAAATTTTTATTAATTTTAGTAACACATACAAAACAATGCAAAAAAACAACACCACACAAAATACACATCGAGACCTATCTTAATACATTTTCATCTATCCTTATATTTTCTGTACTGCAGGACGGAAATGAGCTCCCGTCTTCATCCCAGCTCCTGCCAACCTAGCAGTTCGAAAGCAAGAAATTGCAAGTAGATAAATAGGGACCACTTCGGTGGGAAGGTAACAGCGTTCTGTGCGCTCCGGTGTCTAGTCATGCCTGCCACATGACCACGGAAATGTCTGCAGAAGCAGACAGCGCTGGCTCTTCGGCTTAGAAACAGAGATGAGCACTGCACCCTAGAGTCGGATACGACTGGCTTTCGAGCAAGGGAAACCTTTACCTTTACCAATATTTTCAAATACATTGAAGCTCCCTTACTCTAATTCCCGTTAAACACCTCAATAATATTCTGGATAGGAAATCTCAACATAAACAAAATTAAATTACACCCAGTGTTTATATACAATGCTCTGGAGAACTCAGAATGCCACTTACTTTTACCTCCAAAAAAATACTTTGATCTGGTACAGGTCTATTTCTTTCTCCTCCCTTAAGTGCGTGATCCACAAATGGCTTCCAAATATTCCAAAATCTATTCTCTTTCAAATTACCCCTTTTTTCTTTTATCTCCCACGTTAATTTATCATTTAATACTAAATTCCACATTTCTTTATACCATTCTTCAGTCTGTATAATTACATCATTTCCCCCCAATTTCTAGCAATACATTGTCTACCTGTTGTAAGCATTATTTCTAATAAATCTCTCTCATCCTTATTTAAACTAATACATTCCACATTTGTTAACATGGTGGTACCTGACCCCAGTTTGATTCTTTTACCCATTATTCCACCCATCCCTTTTTCAATTCTTTCCCAAAAATCTTTTACCACATTACAACTCCACCACATGTGTTCATACTTTCCTACTGTATTTTTGCATCTCCAACACATTCTATCCTTTTTATTATCCATTTGATGTAATCTCACTGGAGTCAAATACCACCTCCAAAGCATTTTATTGTTATGCTCCCTTATTCTAACCGACGTGGTTCTCATTATTCTCTTTTTCCATTTGTTTTTCCATAAATCTTTGTCTATCTTTATTTTCAAATCTTCCTCCCAAATTAATTTCAAATCCTCCTGTGGATCACCCTCCTTATTCAATATTTTATACAATTTACTGACTAATCTCTTAATATTTTTGTCTCCCTTTCTAATTTTTAGAACCATTTCCTCAAATTCCGTCTTTTCCCTTTGCAAATCAGATTCTTTCATATACTTATTATTCCATTTGTTAATTTTCATTATCTGAAACAAATTCATTTTTAATTGTTCAAACAAAATTGCCCTACCATTAACATCATTACAAACCCGTAACCAATCTTTCAACAGGAAAATTTCATTCTTAGCCAAGACTTCTTTTACTTCATTATCAATCTTAATCGGGAAACACACCATATCTGACAATTGCATGATTGGAGAGATGTTCGGGGCCAAATCTTTCTTTACTTTCCTCCATACACTCATTAATCCTTTCATCATTTTATTTTTGGTTACTACTTTCCCATAATTATCCCCTAAAAAGACCATTTTACCTATGAATCTATAGTCCTTCATCTCAATATCTTCCCAAATTACCTTTTCCCTTGCCAAGATCTTCACAACATTCTTAATTTGAAACGCTCTGTAATATCCCCTCAAATTCTGCATTCCCAATCCACCTTCTTTCTGAGGCAAATACCATAATTTTTTAGGTAACCTAGACCTCTTACCACCATTACAAAAATTGTTAATTTTTTTTTTTATTTGATACATTAGCAATACAATTGAAAGAGAAAGAAATTAATGAGTTTCAAAAAAAGACATTTATGCTTCTATAGATTCTACAATGCATAAGATGAAATCCTGTTGTTTAACGCAGTTAAGTCACAACTAGAGGAGACCCAATGAATCAATGGAACTTATGAAGGACCTGACTCACCAAATCGCACTGATTTAATAGCCTACTCTCATTGTTTCTTATTACGGCAAGTAACAGGATTTCAGTATATTTCCTTAGTCTGTAATTTAAAACATAAACACTCAATTTGATACTGAATTTTATAGAAACACAAAACATGAACTCTGCTCCTTCTTCTTTCACACACATACACAGCACCACCATGTTTCATAGTTAACTCATCTTAAAAAAACTCATCTTAAAAAATTATCCCTCCCCCAAAACCCCCTCCCATCGTTTCCTCAAGGCACTCATTAGACCGCCGTCTAATTTTGAGAATAATAAAGCAAAAGTATTGTCTGTTAAACCTTATTAAGCAACATGGCCCAGTGCACATGCATCTACCAAATTGTTCCTAAAATTCCTACAAGACAGACAGTTATTGTTCAGATAATCATCATGCCCAGTAATTTGCAATGTACAGAGCATGCTTGCTCTTTTGTATGTGAACGGATTACACATACTATTTGAAGTATTCAAAGTCTTCTCTCCTGCTCATAAAGGACAAAGGTTTATGTGCTGCTCTCTGGCTTAAACCCAGAGACAAGAGGTTAAAACTTATCATAAACTTGCAGGAATTGTTCAAGAGTTTCACCAGTACATGACCGGAACAGTACTTTTTTTAAAAAAATGGAGCAAACACAGCATCACTGTCCCAATAACCATACATTAGCCACACCATGCCAGTAAGTCCCTTTACCTTTCAGGCAAAACATGCTGAGACTCTTCCATAGAGGGAAGTGAAAGGGTCCTGTTTGCAGAGCACCAGTACTAGGTACAGCTGTTTCCCAGACCTCCCATTCATGCGCACAGACTGAGAAATGTGGCAGCTAGCCAGCTTGTACGGCTATAGGAAGCTGCTGCCCAACCCACTGATTTCTAAACAACACTGCGGACACCTCCCTATCCTCCACCTCCTCTCACCCTCCACTAAAGCTCTTTTTTAAAAGAAAGAAAAGATGAGAGAGGGAGAGGCAACTGTGTCTTTTCAGCCACGCCTAGCACTGTACAAATCTGAATACATTCACTTATCTCCTATGTCAGTGTTCTACCTATCGAACACAGTTTCACACTCATCAATTGGTGAGCTGTATAAAAAACAGATCACTGTTAATCCACCTCAGCTGTTCCCTATGAATTGCAAATTCTAAATCTTTGTAACTTGGATTGGGGAAAAATAACTGTTCTAAAATGTATAATATTTGAAATATTTGTTGATAATTTCTACCTTTTCACAACTTATGTGCATTCTTATATATACACACAAACATAATGCAAATCAAGAAACAAAGAATAAGAATAATCATTCATTTGAAATCTAACTTATCCTGTGAGCACAGGTACAGATATTAGCAATAGCAATTACACAGACAGTGCTGGCTATGAAACAGCGATGAGCACTGAATCCTAGAGTCAGATACGACTGGCTTTCGAGCAAGGATGACTTTTACCTTTACTGCACCATTGGATTTAGAGTGCTCTATGAACTGTTCACAGTGTAATTAGCATTTTTGTCCCCAGCATTCTGGGCACTCATTTTACCAACCTTGGAAGAATGGAAGGCTGAGTCAACCTGGAGCCCCTTCAGGATTGAACTTACAACATCAGCAGTTTTGGCTAGGGTACAGCAGTTTGATGACTACACCATGAGATATTTATATTGTGGGTACAATATAGAGATATTCCTATGGTGTAAATAGAAAGAGCAAATGATTATATTTACCAATTACTATGGCTTCCTAGCATGGTGTACTCCATGGGGTCGCAAAGGGTCGGACTTGACTGTGCAACTGAACGACAACATGGCTTCCTAGTAAAATTTCCTACTGTTTTTTTTTTTTTTGCATATCACCACTTATGATCAAAGAAGTAGAAATCTTCCACCCTGGGAGTAAGGTCTCAACTACAATGTGATGTTGCCCCTTGTTGTTCTAGGTTGCTTTGAATTATTCTGGTTTTATAGTTGCACATTTGAATAGATCATCCCCCCATACTGGCAACCATGCATTGGAAGGGCATTTGCTGCTGAATGTACTGAGATCTGTCCAGAACAGCTCCCCTATTTCCCAACACAAGCACCATCCCCTTCTGCCTGTCTTCTTCATTCTCTCCTTACCTGCCTCAAATATTCCGTTTCCTTCTCATTTTACCTGCACAGAATTCTCAAACCTTCATGTTGTGTCAATGGTTTCTAATTTTGTTAACCATATTATATGTTTTGTTTTGACTACATTAAAAATAAAAAAGCAGAATGCAGGAACAGATGATATCCCAGAAGACTAAACAGGAGAAGCAGTAGGCGTGATTGGGTCAAGACAGATAGGCAAAAAGACAGATAGGTTCATAATGAAAATCTCCAAATGATGACAAGACACAAGACACTGCTATGACACCCACAAAGTGCACAAATTGGTACACTTCAACATGGTACTGGGTGTATGTGAGCAGACAATGGACTTGAGTAAAATAGAAAAAAATAGAATAAAAAACACACTACTATCCTATTATGATGTTTTAAAAAATCAGAAACCAATTTTTTTTGTCCCCATTTGACTCTGTTTGCACTAGTTTAATCCTTGCATTGTGTGGATACTGGGATACAGTACTAGCAAAATGGGAGCAAATGAAGTTTAGCAGTATGGACAGACCTACTGTCTCTACTACACTCTCCAAAACTAAGGCAATAGAGTTATCTACCAAATAATTTTTATGGGACCGTGACAATGTGCTGCTTCTGTATTATGGGGCCCACGCCATCGGCCCCGGGGTGAGAGGCAGCTGTGCCCGTTGCCCCTCCCCCTGGCCCCGTCTGGGTGGGGAGCTGAAAAGGCGCCGGAGCCTCCACAACAACAGCAGCAGCAGCAGCCAGACTTTGCAAGCCTCTCCCGGAGCCCACGCCATCAGCTCCGGGGTGGGAGGCAGCTATGCCCGTCACCTCTCCCCCCTGGCGAGGTTGGGTTTTGAAGTTATTTTTCTGTGACTGTTTAGATTGATATGTTTATATACTGTTTTGCTGATACATTGTATTGTATTTGTATTGCTGATATTATATGGATTGTTATATTATTGTATTACTGTATTTTTGTATTAATATGTATTTATTATTTCTTGCATATTGACATTTATTGTATTGCTTTTGCAGCCATTGTGTCCTGTGAACACTTTGTTGTTAACCACTTTGAGTCGCCTTCGGGCTGAGAAAATGCCGTATACAAATAAAAAGTGATGATGATAATTCTGGAGACTGGAGACAGAGTTCACCATCCTAGTATGGAGAATTAGCTATGTAGCATAGTTACAGTCCTTATAAAGCTAGAAGTACATGTATGAGTTTACAGCAGTGGTTCCCAATGTGGGGCACATATCCCACAGGGGGGCTTCAATTCCCAGAAACCTAACTCTGTAACTGACAGGCTTTTGGGAATTGAAGTCCAAAAACCAAAGGTTGGGATACACTCGTTTAGAGCCTTTTTCTTCTCAAACTAGGGATGACAAATAGCTGCAAGGAGATGTGAGTTAGAGGAAAGTGGGGGCGGATCACAAATGAGAAATAATGTTTTAATTTGCTCTGTCTACCTTCCTCAATTTTTCCTGAAAGCCATTTTATCTAATTAAGATCATTCTCATTAGTTACTCCTCATGGCGCAGTGGTTAAACTGCTGTAGCCAAAATTACGCTCATCGTCTAAGTTTGATGATGATGGGCTCAAGATTGATTCAGCCTTTCTTACTTCTGAGGTCAGTAAAATGAGTACCCAGCATGATGAGGCAAAATGCTAACTACCCTGTGAACAGTCCAGAGAGAGTTCTAAGTGATACAAGGCAGTATATAAGAGTAACTGCTATGGCTATTGGTGCAGGCACCTGCATCACAGGAAGTGCTATGCACAATTATGGACATATGCATATTGCCTGTTCTGAAATTCCACTCTCCAGAACAACAGGGTGTACATCAAAAGTGCTTAATTTGTAACTGTGCAGGTGCTGTCAGACTGTAATTCCTATAATTCCATCACCACTGGCTATGCTGCCTAGTTCTGTAGCTCAACAATATGAGGGATACAGTGAACCCCCGACTAACGACACGTTCGAATAGCGTCATTTCCAATTAACGATGCTACCGACGCCCCCACATGATCAACAGCACGACGAAAAAACGTCGTTATTTGAATAACTATGGTATTTTTACCATCGTTGTGCGAATAAAGAGTTTTTGACGTTCTGCGGGAGAGGAAACCGCAAAATGACATTTTCCGCATAACGACGCTACTTGGGGAACCAAGCAACGTCGTTATGTAAGGGTCTACTGTATAGATTGTTCATCCCAGCCTGCACAGAGAAAAGCATAGGCTAAAGAAATGATATTCCTTCTTCTGTGTTCAACATAGGAATTTCCAAGACAAGACACTGCTATGACTGCAATGTTTTCATATGGTTTAAAAAACCAAAGGTCAACCCATATGTGCTAAAACTTCTTGAGCTGTCAAACCAATGACACCTCCAATAAAACAAACCTATTTATAATTTAAAAGTATACAAAGTTGTTTTATTCTTCTAATTTCCCAAAAGATACTACTATAAATTCAAGTACCTACTTAACAATGTAGTCTAAAATCACAAAAAAATAAAACTGCAGATTTTACATCTGGATTTTATCAATACAGTTAAACATACAACTTCAGGAGATACACAAACATCCTGCTTACAGATGCTTCTTTCTCTCTGCTGGAAACTGCCAAACATTAAACTCTCACTACAGACTCGAGAACAGACGCTCTTTATTGTTTCAGATGTTATATACCATGAATGCACCTCCCTTGTTCATCTCAGAGATCTGATAACGAAGGAGCAAACATAGTGATGGTAGGAAAGCATTGTGGGGGAAATTACAAACATGTTGCTCTTTGGACTATATTAATAGCAAAGATAAAAGACATTTGAGTTGCACAGCATCTGTGATTTAATGGCTGATGTTGGAGACTGGCTATATTTGTCTTACAATATGAAAGACAGAGAAACCTCCTTAGTAGAAATATTTGCCAGGTCTGGACACAACAATGAACTATGGCTCAGTTGGAGATTATAAAGGCTTATTTTGTATCAGTTGTATGTTGTCTAAGGCTAGAATGACTACAATAGTTTTCCTCAGTCTTGAGCCTTCAAACTTTGACAATCCTTCAACATTACTAAGATGGCTGAAGCCAACTAGTTTGGGGAAGTCTGAGATTTTTTTTAAAAAAAAATCTAATGCCTGAGATCTCTTTATCTTTAAAAGGAAAATCAGGAACCCTGGTTTATCTCTCACTCAAGAAGCCACAGTCATAAGCTACAGATCATGGTTTGCATGTGATAATGAACAAATCATGAGCACAAAATTCGAGGTTTAGTTAACCACTGGACAGCATGTTACTCAATTTCCTTTCTTTCCTTAATAGGAAAAATCTAATATATTCAAATGCATTTACCCAAGAAACTGTGGAAAAATAAAATACAGTACATATATGATATTCAGTGGTTCAAAATGTCAATGCTATTTTAAGAGGGAAAATTGCACATTACTGTATTTGTAATTTTGTTTCTCTGGAAAGCTATCCAAAAGATCAGGATTTTCACATGTACAATATGCAACAGTGCTGAAGTAGGTATTTGTATATCAGCCCACAGGGCTTGGTGTCAAGTCTGTACTTTTTTTAATACGTTAATTAATTACCAGGAAGAGGAAAAGAACAATACATTAATAAAGTTCCATGGAGACAATAAATTGGGAGCAGCTGTTTAGTATAGAGCGAGAATTACTTTAAGGAGTCATTTAGGAAAGAAATGTGTTCATCTGCGTGTACAGAAGTGCAATGTAGCATAAAAAACTGCTAAGTGCAAAGTACTGCACCTAGTGGGGGGAACCAAATGCACAGTTGCAGGATTGGGGATACAGTGATACCTCATACAATGTCCAAACATGGTTCCACAAGTTTGGACTTTATATGGATTTGGACTTTGTATGAGGCATGCAAAATCCTCGCTGCGATGCCTCATACAACGTCCAAATCCTTGCCGTGATGCCTCATACAACGTCGTTTCCATAGAGATACTGTAACAGCACAGACTTCAGGGCAAAGTCAAGGAAACAGACAGGAAACTGACAGAACTTTAAGAAAACATTGTCTAAAGGCTAAATACATTACAAAAACATGTCAAACAACCCAGATTGTCCAAGAACCTGAAGAATGCTGCAAAAATCCAAGGAATGCTTCTAAAAATTCTGATGAAAAATTTAAAAAAATCCAAAATCACGCTCAAAACCACTCCTAAACACTCTTTGCCTTGTGCAAAAACCACAAGAGCAATGCATGCATGTGTCCTGTCTTTTATACGGCCCAAGCACAATGCAACCTGGGAAAAACTGAATGCCTCATACAAAGTCGAGCAACTTTGTATGAGGTAAGTTTTTTCAAGAAATTAGGCGATGTTGTATGAATTCGATGTTGTATGAAGCGGACTTTGTATGAGGTATTACTGTACTGTACTTGGTTCAGGATAAGTGAAAAGCATCTTCAAATTGATACATATCACATACAGTACTGAATATGAGTCAACAGAGTGATGTGCCTGCCCAAAAAAAGGCCCAATGCTATTTTAGGCTGTATTAACAGAAGTCTATAGTCAAACAGTAAAGATGAAGCTGAAGTACTTTGGACATCAAATTAGAAGAGATAATTCACTTGAGAAGGCCTTGATTCTGGGAAAAGTGGAGGGCAAAAGAAGAAGGGGCAGCCAAAGATGAGATTGCTAGATGGTATTGTAGACACAGTGGGCACAGAGCTGGGTGAGTTGAGGAGAATAGTGGAGGACAGGGGTGCCTGGAGGTCAATGGTCCACAGGGTCACAAAGAGTCGGAATCGACTGTGCGACTGAACAACAATAGTCTCAGGATCCTGTGAAGTACTAGTTTCCCTCTACTTGGTACTGGTTAGACCTCATCTTGAGTACAATGGACTCTGTACTTTAAGAAGGATGCAGACAAAGTGAAACAAGTTCAGAGGCAGGAATCAAGGATGATCGAGGGAATAGAAACCAAACCATATGAAGAAAGACTGAAAGAACTTTGCATGTTTACCCTTGAGAAAAGGAGACTGAGATGGAATATAATAGTACATTTTAAATACTGTACTTAAAAGCTAGCCATAAAGAGGTTGAGGTTCTGGGGTACACAGAAAGAGCCTCCTCGAAGATTGTGGTATTTTTGAACCACAATTGGGTGTACCCTGATAACGCCAACTTTATGTTGCTGGATAATCTTTCTCACAATAGGTTAGCCAACAGGAACTGCAGAATGAATTCACCAAAAGGTGGCTTCATTTTGCCAGTTTCACATCCGGCCTAGACATGGTAGAAGAAGATAAAGAGGAGAGGAAAGATCTGTTCTCGATATAATCCCAGAGTGCAGGAGAAGAAATAATGGGATCAAGTTAAGGGAGGCCAAATTTCACTTGAATATCAGAAAAATGTCCTCTTAAGAACAGTATGACAGTAGAATCAATTACCTCGGATGGTGTGGAATGGTCCTGCGTGGAGGCATTCAAGATAAAATCAGGCAACCATCTGTCAGATATATGTAACTTTTTTATTTGGATGCCTGCATTGATAAGGTGGTTGGACTCAATGACCTTCTAGTCTATTCCAACTCCATTTTTCTATTATTCTATGATACTGAAGAATGTTTTAAATGGGGATTCCCCAACCTGAGGTTCAATAAATATAGTAGCACTTACTATCTAGTCATGCCTGCCACATGACCACGGAAACGTCTGCAGAAGCAGACAGCGCTGGCTCTTCGGCTTAGAAACAGAGATGAGCACTGCACCCTAGAGTCGGATACGACTGGCTTTCGAGCAAGGGAAACCTTTACCTTTACTATAAGGAAGGCTCGTGTTTTCAGAACAAACGTTGTACCCTGGCTTGTAAGGCAAGCAATAAATGGTAAAGACAAATTGTACTAAATTTCTTTTTGCCCTGTAGTAAGAGATGTAAAGGGCGCCCTTGCTCAAAAGCCAGTTGTATCTGACTCTATGGTACAGTGCTCATTTTTGTTTATACCCAAAGAGCCAGTGCTGTCTGCATTTGCAGACAGCTCTGTGATGATGTGGCAGACATGACTAGACACAGGAGTGCATGGAATGCTGTTTTCCTTCCCACCGAAATGGTACCTATTTATCTACTTGTAATGTCTTGCTTTCAAACTGCTAGGATGGCAGGAGCTGGGACAGATGGGAGATCACTCAGTCCTGCAGCACTTGGGTCTTGAACTGCTGACCTGCCAACCTTCCAATCATCAAGTTCACTGTCTTAACTACTAATTCACCCCATAATAAGAGAAGACAGCTCAAATGGGAATCACAGGATTTCTTTAACATCATGTTACCACTCAAGATCCACTCAAATGAACCAGGAGAAGCAGTATCAGTGCGCAGCAGATTCCAGATTCTCAGTGTATGTTCTATTCAGTTTTATGTCCTATCAAGTAACACAACACATACATTGCATAGGTGTCAAGTATCCCATATTGCCATACCTGTCAACCCGCGGCTCCGGAAAAATGTGACCTGCGCAGATCGCTTGTGCACAGGTCGCTTTCCATGCATGCATGGAAGTGCTACACCGCTTGCGCAGCCCCTACGCAAGCAGCGTAGTGCTTCCACACATGCGTGGAAAGGTTTTACCCCTTCCACGCATGCGCGGAAGTGCTACGCCGCTTGCGTAGGGGCTGCACAAGTGGTGTAACACTTCCACGCATGCGTGGGAAGCGTTTTTCCCCCGCTGCCAAATTACGGGGTTTTGGCAGCGCAGGGCGGGTTATGACGTCAATTGACGTCAAATTACGGGGTAATCCCGGCCAAATCGGGATGGTTGACAGGTATGCATATTGCCCAGGAAAACCCCGTAATTTAGAGCCCCTCTTCCCACCATCACATATTTCTTTATAATTTCCCATATTTTTAAATAAAATCCAGGGGCATGTAAAACTCCCATATATTATTGTGTTATATCTTTATTCATGAGGTGTGCAGCTCATACCAGAGCAGAGGAGTGTTGGGCTCCCCTGGTGGAGGAAGAACCACCCCATAGGCATGACTGCTTCCCCTCATGGGGAAAAAGGCAGCCAGCAAGCCAGGCATACTATAATAATTCTGTTCTAAATCCCCCCCTATTTTCCCCCTATTCGACTGCATTTCATATTATGATGATTTTTCACTGAACTGTTTTTTACACTTTAATCAGTTAATTATCTACTGTCTACTTGAAGCCGATTGGCTCATTGACTTCCCTTTAACACCCTCTTTCCCAGGAGAGAGAGGGCTTCAAGTATATTTGCATACAATATAAACAGCATACTTTCATGGTTTTCTCTTAAATACAGAGTTTTAAAAAATGAAATTGTGGCACGAAACGCTAAGACAGTAGACAATTAACTGATTAAAATGTATAAAACAGTTCCATGAAAAATCACCACAATATGAAATGCAGTCGAATAGGGGGAGAATAGGGGAAAATTTAAAATAGATTTATTGCAGTAAGCCTGGCTTGATGGCTGCCTTTTTCCCTGTGAGGGGAAACAGTTGTGCCTATGGGGTGTTTCTTCCTCCACCAGGGAAGCCCAACACTCCTCTGTGGCTCCTCCTCTTCTAGGCTCTTGGATATGCCTAGATTTTGAAGAGGAGGGTATGTGACCTGGGAGAGAAAGGCGTGGCCTAAAATCTCCCTTATTTTCATGTCCAAAACATGACAGGTATGATACATTGTGCTGAATATCAACAAAGTGATCTGGCAAGTTTGGCAGCTCAGCCCAAGGAACTCCCTGATTCAGGACACAATCAAGGAGAGGTGACGTAAGAGAGCACAGCCCTGCTATGAGTTAGGATTCATTAGTTGGGAGTGGCAGTTAGACTCTAAATGACAACTGATAACAGATTTAACTTAAAGCTGTCAATTATTTTTATGTTTTCCAAGTCTAGGAGGAATAAACTAGGGATAAGGATGAACACACTGGCATTATCTGTAAAATATCTGTGTATGTGGACACTTTCCTTCCAATCAACCAAACTATGTTGAACTGCAAGGTCAGCAAGAGATTTCTATCCATATTTGCTTGATCATCAACAACAGAACAGGATTTAGTACTGCTGCTTTCATCTATACATTTAGAGGTCGGCAGTTCAAGACCCGAGTACTGCACAATGGAGTGAGCTCCCATCTCTATCCCAGCTCCTGTCAACCTAGCAGTTCGAAAGCAAGAAACTGCAAGTAGATAAATAGGTACCACTTCGATGAGAAGATAAACAGCATTCTGTGCACTCCAGTATCTAGTCATGTTCTACATGAATGCAAAAAAACTGAGCCTACATGCTAGCAAGAACTTCTATTCAGATCCTCTATCACTTTATGCAGAAAGCTGAACTGAGAGGTAGGTGCTCCCTTTTAAAAGGGTGTACTAACACCTGAATTCACACTGAAATATGGGGGGCTTGCTTTATGGCACTGATAATTTTAAAACACATTTGCAGGAAATTAACAGAAGATTAATTCCAAATGCTTTTAACTGCACATAACAGGAACTTTGAGTTTTAAAATAAGGCAATGGAAGAGGGGAAGAGAAGAATTTTGCCAGGCTTTTAAGAAGTTGGGAGAAGAAACGCTGTCAACTACTACCAAGGATGTACAGTGGTACCTCGCTTAATGAGCATAATGTGTTCCACGGGATTACTCTTTAAACAAGTTTGCTCTTTAAGTGAAACACCATTGTAAGTGATCGATTGTGACTTGGGGGGGGGGGGATTGTGAACCTCGATTTAGTTGTTAAGCAAGTTTTTGGTTGGTTTTAGTTGTTAAGCGAGGCGACCATTCTGAGAAAATCCTGCTCTTTAAGCGAGTTAGTCTCTAAGTGAGGCACTCTTTATGTGAGGTTTTACTGTAGTTTGAAAACCACACTTCCAATGGAACTTGCCCTTTTCCTAACTCACTGTTAAGAAGCATGACTGGCAAAAACATTTGTCATGACTTTGGGGACTCTTATCTGCACTCTCCAAAATCAGTGAATGGCCCAATGAAACGATCCCATTTTGATTTTTTTTTAAAAAAGTAGGCTTAATAAAGGTGTCACCTGCTCTTACATTTTTATTGTGAAATTACCACACAGCTCTTTGTTTTACTCCTCATAATTTTTAAACCAAACCAAACACATGGAAGTCCCTTGCATTTTACATACAGGCCAATATTCACATTATATCACATTATATCCCAGAAATGTATGCAGACACAAATAGCGCTGGCTCTTTGGCTGTAAACAGAGATGAGCGCTGTACCATAGAGTCACACACGACTGGCTTTTGAGCAAGGGCGACCTTTACCTTTATATGTCTGTGTAAACATAGTACTTATTAAATCACAACAATGCTGTAAAGAAAAACAAAGATTTCACTTTCTCAAGATGTTGCTCCAATAAAAATATTATTAGTTGATGAAGGGGAAAGGAAAGTTTTGCACTGATTCAATATGGGACCAAAAGTCTTATTCTGTTTTTGTAAATCATTTTAACTGGTGTGCATTACGGGGAGGGGCAATCTGTGCCTTCAACCTAATTTCCAAAGCTCTTTGGAAGGGCTTTGCAAAAATAATGTTTTCCTTCTCCAGCAGCCCATTAAGTGGGGAGGAAGAAAAGATGGAGTAGCAGTGAGAGATACAAGAATGGGCTTGGCTAATCTTGACTCCAACCTCAACCATTGCTTGCCTAGTTTAGTTCTAGAACCATCCACAGCTGGCTTCTATATAATCAGTAACAGAGCCTCTCCTCCCAGACCTTCTTATTGAGCAAACATGCTAACAAAACAAGATTCACCATACAGTACCGTTCTGTAAACATCAATTTAGGAATTGTTCAAATTGATTTCAAGACACCAAGCTTCCAAGTATATCTGCAGCCTCCACTGTCCCTCTTTAGAATAACAGTATTTAAACACCCTGTCAGGGATCTTCTGTAGGCTCCAAATTTTGTACACTGCACCACCAGTGAAAAGCATAGTGCAAATGTTGAATATTTGAATCTGTATCAGCACCTTTGAGCCATTTTTCACATGCTGACATGTCACTGAAAACAGGATACATATCTATTTCATTTCCAGACACCAAAATACATTTTCACCTTCAACAATGGGGTTTGGCTTGAAGACATAAAAACAGTTCATATTAAATACAACTATAGAGTGTACAGCAGCAATTCTTAACCTTTTCAGGCCGCGGGCCTGACCACGCCTCCTGGGCAGCTGATCAGGCCGGGCATGTGGTTCCTCCCACCCAGAAGCATAAGTAAAACATGTGCCATGCATGCACAGAATGCACTTAGCAATGTTATGTGTATGCGCGGCATGCAGTTTTTCCCACTTCCTGGTGTGGTGAGGGCATCATGGGCATGATGAAATTGCTTCGGGGGGCTGGGTCTGGCCCATGAGCCGTAGGTTGAGAAGGCCTGGTGTACAGTTATGATTTGCCTTAAATAACTGGCTCACCAAAATGAATATTAAAGTGTTGACATTAAGACACAGCACAGCACATAATTTCACTTTTTTCTTTATAGTATACATTGTGCAATTATTAACTTTCCACATTTTTTGTTTGTTAAGTTTTTCTAAATGGGGTTGTGCAACACAGAATATCTGTTAGCCATGAGTTAAGGAACAATGTTTTCAAATTGGCAGGACTGATTTAATTATTTTACTTATTAAATCATGTTCCCCTGCTGGAAAACAACACTGTTAGGCATAGCAATATACTTTGCTTGATCAGCTGCACCTGCTGACCATCCCCAGGGCAAACAAACAACTTTAACTTCCACTGGTATAAATCTCAAATGATCATGGTTGTCTCCTTCCTTCCCTTGAGTTTTGCCTGCCTGTCTAGCGAAATGAATCTTTTGGTCAGAAATTGGTCATTGATGATTGCATTAGAGCAGTGTTTCCCAACATTTTGGTTTTTGGACTTCATTTCCCGGAAGCTTAAGTCAATTCCCCAAAGTACTGATCACCAATGTACTGACTTAGGCTTCTGGGAATTGAAGTCCCTCTGTGGGGCATGGGTCCCAAGTTGGGAACCACTGCAAGGGTGTGTGTGTGAGAGAGAGACAGAGACAGAGAGAGACAGAGAGAAATAATACTGTGTGTAGGAAAATTTTGTACATCCTGCTTTAAGTCTCATTCCTTTATGTCATCAACTGATAAATGTCATAGGCCGAAATCCAACTGGTAGTCCTAATCAGATTAGAACCACTGAATCACCAGCTGAATGATAAACCAGCATTTATATATATGCAATTTATTGAACTGGTTACTGCAGCCCAGGGTGGATAAAAATCAATGGATTTTTTTTAAAAATCAAAAAATCAGATTTTTTTTGTTTAAATCGGATATTTTTAATTTACATCGGATTTTTTTGATTTAAATACTTTTTGAGGAAAAAGCTCTAAAGATCGTGTTCTAATTAAGATACATTATAGTCCAAAAGTTATTCATCATGAAATTAGTTTTTAATTATGTGGCATTAAGGCTGTATTAATCCATTCATAATGTCATGCTCTCCGAGAGGTTTCTGATTATTTGGGGCAATTTCTCTATCTGAAAGATATTGCCCCAGACAGACCTGGTACGCAACTTAGGGGTCCTCCTGGATTCGGGGCTGCTACTAGCAAGTCAGGTGGCGGCTGTGGCCAGGAGGGCTTTCTCACAGCTTCGCGTCATCCGTCAGTTGCGTTCACTCCTGGACCGGGACTCCCTGCTCAGGGTCACACATGCTCTGGTCACCTCCAGGCTAGATTATTGCAATGCGCTCTACATGGGGCTGCCCTTGTCAACTATTCGGAGGTTGCAGTTGGTCCAGAATGCGGCAGCCCGGGTGGTGATGGGGTGCGGGCGTTATGCTCGTGCCTCACCATTACTTCAGGAGCTGCACCGGCTACCAGTTTGCCTCCAGGTGCAGTTCAAGGTGCTGGTTTTGACCTTTAAAGCCCTTCATGGTAGTGGGCCAGGATACCTTAGAGACCGCATCATCCCAAGAGTGTCCGCCCGTCCAACCAGAGCGGATCGGAGGGGCTCCCTGATTGTTCCATCTGCCAGAGGGGCCCGTCTCTCTGGTACACGAAGGAGGGCCTTTTCCGTGTCCGCAACCTCCTGCCTATAGAGTTGCGGGAGCAGATGGAGCTGCTACCTTTCAGAAAAGACCTAAAAACCTGGTTGGCGGGGCAGGTGTGGGGCCCAGATGGAAGAGTGGCCCCCGCCTTTTGGCTTATAAATTAAGCCCCCATTTCTTTTAATTGTCAATGAAGGCAGTTTTTTAATGTAGGTTTTTAAGAGGAATGGGGTAGGTGGGTGGGTATGTTGGGTTTTAATTGGTTGTATTTTTTTATGTGTGTTTTAACTTGTTGTGAGCCGCCCAGAGTCGGGTTTACCTGATTGGGCGGCATATAAATTGGAATATAATAATAATAATAATAATAATAATAATAATAATAATAATAATAATAATAATAATAATAATAATAATAATAATAAATTATTATTATCATCATCATCATCAAATGCTTGGTTTTAATGTTTTCAAAACTGTGCATTTGGATCTGCAACAATAACATGCCTCCTTCATAGCAAAAAATGTTATAAAATAAACATCAGAATTGAGAAAAAGACCTTAATCCCATTGTTCCTCTGCAAATCTATGTACACAGAATCAACCCCCTTACCTCTTAACTGCTTCTACGTTTCAAGAAGTTCAATGAATAGAAGGTTGTTTGGAATGGAATAGCAAAAGGAGCAAAGTTTGAGGAGGGAGGCGCAAGCAGTAAAATAAAAGTGAAAACTTTTGAGGACGGAACTCTGCATCTTGAGATCTTTATTTGTATAGCAGCCTGAAGTTTATCATATGGACCTGGCTGATGTAGTCAATGACTGTCAGTCTAAGTTTTTTAAAATATATTTACCACATCAGTTAACAAACATAGATGTTTAAGCAAATATAAGCATACATAATGCTATAGAATGCTATTGTTTGGTTAAATAAAACTATTTAAATGTTAAGGTGATATGACTGATTAACCTATTAAACTAGAGATAGTTCACCTTGCAGTAATTTCATAATTATCTATCTATGTATTTCTAATGGTATATAAGCACAAAATCAGTAATTTTCTGATATAACTGTAAAACTACTGTAATCTGAAAAGTTATTATTCTAAAAATGAAACCTTTATCTGGTTGTAAATATTAAGATTAAAACAACTACAGCAAAAATGAGTCTTTATGTAGAAAATCATGGTTTAAATCGAGCCTTACTGATTAATGATTTAAATATTGATTTAAATCATGATTTAAATCAAAGTGATTTAAATCAAATCCACCCTGATCCAGCCACCCCTACCAATTGGAATCAGGCTCTAATTGTTCATTTGTAATCAGTATGTTTTCCCCTAAATGAAAAGGAAATAATGGTATGCTTTGTTTGAGCGTCTATCCTACTGTAATTTAAGTTTGAACAGGATTGATTTACCTGCTGCATATTCCCTTGTGAAAAACAATACTTCTACCATTTTACCAGGTGTTCCCAACCCCCGGCCCAGGTACCTAATCTGGCCCATGCATCTCATTAATCCAGCCCACAATGGCCACCCGGGCACCTCTAGACCAGCCCACCACCACCAGAAGTCAAGTTGCATCATTTACTGCAGCAGCGGCAGCGATCACGCAATTTTTGTTGCTTTTTGCACAGCCTCCGCCACTTCCCAGGGCAGCAGGAGGTTTTTTGGAGCATCACAACTGCCACCGCCATGCACCACCAAAAAGATAAATAGGGGGTGCCAACATGCCTCCAGCCTGCACAGCTGTGTGTCAGGAGGATGTCTGGCCCATACCTGTCAACCGCAGCTCCGGCGAATCTGGGACCTGCGCGGACCGGGTTTGCGCAGGTCGCGTTGTATGCATGCGCGTGGGGGGCTACGCCGCTTGTGTAGCCTTCTACGCATGCATGGAAGGGAGCTACGGAAGTGTAGAGCCCTTCCATGCATGCGTGCAACGCGACCTGCGCAGATGGGCTGCGCAGTGCCTCCTTTCCCCCGCTGCCGAAATCCGGGGTTTCGGCAGCGCGGAGCGGGAAAGAGCAAAAATCGACGCCGAAAACCGGGAAATCCCGGCCAATCCAGGAAGGTTGACAGGTATGGTCTGGCCCCTGATGGGAAAAGTTGTTTGAAAGGGTCTACTTGCGAACTGAGCTTGGTGATCAGTGACAACATTTACCTCGTCTATTACAATTATTGTGGTTAATTAAACCAACCCTGGAAAAATCATGCACTTCAGACAGAGGAGTTTAACCAGGAAATCTGTGGAGGAACTACCGGGACATTGCTTCTTACTCCTACCCATACCTGTCAACCATCCCAATTTGGCTGGGAAAACCCCGTAATTTGACGTTGATTGACATCATAACCCGCCCCCGCGCTGCCAAAACCCCGCTTTCCACGCATGCATGGAAAGCGACCTGCGCACAAGCGATGTGCGCAGGTCCCGTTTTTCCAGAGCCGCAGGTTGACAGGTATGCTCCTACCTGACCATGAGCAACAGCAATGTTTATTACCAACCAGAGTCCAAAGAGAAATGGTGCCAACCAGACAGCCATATGGAAAACTGCAAGCATAACTGTAGCCATGGCAACCACATAAGACACAGCACTAAAATATGAAAGGCAACAAAAAGCTACCATATTGTCTCTCCAAAATACACTCAGATAAAAATGTTGAAAGTCCCTCAGTCCCCAGCAGGCTTTAGATGTGATCATAACCTCCAGGATGATAGTGATAATTGGAATGTGAGATACATGAAATATACAGGTTTCCTCTCTTCTCATTTACCTGCACATTTCTGCTTCTGTACCAATAGCGAGGGCAACAGCATTAAACAGGAATAGATAAACCTTTATTGTCATTGTCCTGCACAAAACAACGAGATTGGGGGGGGGGGGGGGGGGAGAGAGGACACTTATCAACCCAACAAAACCTAAACAAAATGCAACTATACAAAATTATCCCACCCCACGTATACACATTTAACCCCTAAAAAGCTCTAAAACTCTAAAAGCTCTAAAACTCTAAAAACTATATACAGAAGTTCCCTCATAGACTGCATTGCACTGCATTCAAAGCCAGAACCGCTTTTGAGTAGAAACAATTTCTCAAGCGGCTGGTCCTGGTCTTTATGACCCTATACCTTCTTCTAGAAGGCAGAAGCTGAAAGAGATCATTTCCGGGGTGCGTACTATCTTGTGCAATCTCTACAGCTTTCTTATAACACCTGGTGGCATAGATTTGATCTAGAGTGGGAAGAGTACGCCCGATTATCCCCTCCGCAGTCTTTATGACTCTGGACAGCATTGTTCTTTCCCTAGCTGTACAACTCCCAAACCATACACACAGACCATAGGTTAACACACTCTCTGTGGTACAGTGGTAGAATGCCAACAGCGGATCCTTTGAAAGATTGTTCTTCCTGAGGACTCTCAAGAAGTATAACCCCTGCTGTGCTCTCTTCATCAGATCTTTGGTGTTTGCTCCCCGTGTTATATCATCCCTCAGCTCCATTCCCAGAAATCAAAACACCGAGACCTGTTCCACATAATTCCCTTCAATAAAAAGTGGCTGGATGTTCAATTTTCATTTTCTAAAGTCCACAATTATCTCTTTTGTCTTTTTTACATTGAGGAATAAATTGTTTTCCCTACACCACTCCATCAGCATCTCAACCTCCTTCCTGTAAGCCGATTCCCCCTCCCCAGCAGTAATCAGACCCACCACCGTTGTGTCGTCTGCAAACTTGATGATCTTATTGCTGGGGTAACTGGGAACACAATCATATGTATAAAGCATGTACAGGAGCGGGCTCAGCACACACCCCTGCGGCGTCCCCATACTTATACTGAGATCCGCAGACATGAGAGCCCATCCTGACCCGATGGGAACGATCTGATAGAAAATCTAGTATCCACCTGCATAAGCATGGCGGAAGCCCCATGATCTAATAATCTGGGCACCAGTCTATGCGGAAGAATAGTATTAAAAGCAGAACTAAAATCTACAAATAAGTCTTGCATAAGTTCCTTGTCTCTCCAAATGGGTCAGAACATGTAGGGCTGTAGCCAGTAGTGTAGTGTCCTCTCTCCGGTACACGTATACAACCAATTGCCCTTTATCTTTTACTCTCGCCAACTTTTGAACCATGGGAAACTGGCAGACTGCCTAATGGCAGGTGAGAGGAAGGAAGACAGAGAAAGGAGAGAAAGAAAGGTGTAACGGTGGCCCTTGCTCAAAAGCCAGTCATATCCCACTCTAGGGTTCATTGCTCATCTCTGCTTATAACCAAAGAGCCAGTGTGCTCTGAGTCTGCAGACATTTCCATGGACTTGTGGAAGACATGACTAAACACCGTAGTGCAAAGAACGCTGTTTACCTTCCCATCGAAATGGAACCAAGTGGTACGTCACTTAAAGAGCATAATGTGTTCCACGGGATTGATCTTTAAGCGAGATTATTCTTTAAGCGAAACACCATTGTAAGTGACCAATTGTGACTTCTGGCAGTGTGTGCAAACTCCGATTTAGTTGTTAAGCAAGTTTTTGGATGGTTTTAGTTGTTAAGCGAGGCGACCATTCAGAGAAAATTCTGCTCGTTAAGCAAGTTAGTCTCTAAGTGAGGCCCTCTTTATGTGAGGTTTTACTGTATTTATCTACTTGCAATTTCTTACTTTCAAACTGCTAGTTTGGCAGGAGCTGGGACAGAGACGGGAGCTCACTCCATCATGCAGCACTCGGGTCTCGAACTGCTGACCTACCAACCTTCAAGTCATCAAGTTAAGCTTCTTAACCGCTAAGTCACTGCAGTCCCCAGAGAGAGAGAGAGAGAGAGGATAGAGAACAAATCCAAATGGGAGCAAAGAGTAGCTGTACTACCTGATACTCCACAGCACCAGAAAACAGAAGGTACACAGCCACTGCAACATGGAGGAGCCATCAACTACTTCGGGTTGGGGACTCACAGAAGAGGACCAAAATTGCAAGAACATAGGAGGTAGCTCCCCACCCCGCACCCCTCGAACCCTGTCTAGGGAAGTCACCAATTCCTGTCAAGAATATTTTTGAAAAGAGACAAATAAATATATATTGTACTGTAATTCCCAAAATGTAAGTTGGATGGTATCTCTAAAGGTTTCCCTTGCTCGAAAGCCAGTCGTATCCGACTCTAGGGTGCATTGCTCATCTCTGTTTCCAAGCCGAAGAGCCAGCGCTGTCTGCTTCTGCAGACGTTTACGTGGTCATGTGGAAGGCATGACTAGACACCGGAGCGCACAGAACGCTGTTACCTTCCCACCGAAGTGGTCCCTATTTATCTACTTGCAATTTCTTACTTTCAAACTGCTAGGTTGGCAGAAGCTGGAACAAAGACAGGAGCTCATTCCGTCCTGCAGTACTCAGGAATCGAACTCTGGTATCTCTATCTGATAATTTATTTTTATATTGTATCAAAGAAAAGTATTTGAGAATTCTGCTAAGTGAAAATCTGAGAAGGCATTTCTATCCTCAGTTAGAATGTTAATACTTGGTACCATCAATTACTCTAAAAAATCCACAGACAGAAAATCATTATTGGTGTGGCTATTACTAAAAATAAAGGAAAAGCAGTACCAATACTGTTACTTTAGTTCATTGTCTGTTTCCTTTCAAGCATATTCCAAATTTAACTCGCTGATAACAGTCCAAATCAAGACTAAAATATACTCTTGAAAACCACTGTGGTTTAACCTCTATTTTCAGCATGTCCAAGTTAACATATGTTGTCAGTACAACATAATTATCGAAACTATCCATGTGATTATGGCATCACACACCAAACTACAAGTACTCATCACATTGGAATTTTAAGCAACAGCTAGCATTAAAGTGAATTCTGATATCTGGGTTGCATGGGGGTCTGTGCATGAATCCAGAAGTATAAAGAAGTGTCTACTGTTCTATAAATATCACAGCAGAACGGCAGCAACAATTTATGATCTGAGTTTGAATTCACTTCTGCAGTTTACCAATTATATTTAGAGGGGTACATGAGTTTTGGCTTACACTACTAATCAATCTCCCGTTTTCCAGGCAATCTCACAATAGAAACATTGACCGTAAGATGGCAGTTGAACTGAAGTTGACCCTTTACAGTACCCAAGGCATTTTTAGAAAGCAGCATCCAAGTTTTGAACCCCTTCCTGTTCCACAGCAAGGAAAACAGCATGAAGATAGTTACAAATTTCGGGTGACACACACTTTCAGGGAGTTTGGATCCCAAAGCTTTTAATCACCCCCAGTATCTACCCACATGTTATAGCTGTGGAAGTGGCGGGGATGACAGAACAATTGATGGAAATAAGTGTATCCGTCTACACGTGGTTTGAGATGGGAAAAGGGCTGGTTGCTCATCATTTTTATCAGCATGTGATATCATACCATGCTTAGTGAAACTGTTGAATGCTCTGTATTTACATCTAGGCCAGTGATGTGGAACCTTTTAGGGACCAAGTGCCCAAAGATGAGGAGGCAGCAGGCAGGCAAGCACCACGACTGTCCACACACCCATGTGATGTCGCTAGCATGTTTCTGGTGAAATCATGAGTGCATCTGCTCCCGGGTGTTCCCCACCTCCCCATGGGTGCTCCCCACCTCCATGAGTATGCCTACCCCACCCACCCTGTGGGGCTTTCCCCTCCCTTCTTTGACAGAGGAAGAGGGGTGGTGGGGAAGTGGCGCTGGCCAGCCTGGGCAGGGCAAAGTTTTCCCTCAATGGCCAGCATGCCAGAAGAAAGGCCTCTGTGTGCCACGTCTGGCATGTACGCCATATGTTCACCACCAGAGATCTAGGACTTACTTCAGAAGCATGATTAAGACATAGTAACTCCATTTCTATAAAGGACATTTACTCTATGTGAGGACAGATTTCAGGTTTGCATGGTGTGTGCATGTGCAGGGGGGAGGGGTTATCTATATAGAAATATATAAAAGCTGACTGGATAGTTCACTCAACCAAGAGTTAAAAGTTTGATTCCCCATTGTACCTTGTAAAAAAATCCACCCTGTATTGTCCTGGCCAAACTACATTGTCCTAGAAACCCCTGAGGAATGACACCATTAGTCAGAACTGACTTATAGTAATACCTTGGATAACGACCAAACTTGGTTCCACAAGTCTGGTCATTATCTGATTTTAGCGTTATCCAATGCATGCATCAGATATCACTTTTTTAAAAAGCCAGCCGCCTCTATGAGGCCTGGGGGACCCAACCCGCACTGTTTCCGATGTCCTCCAACATTCCCTGGTGCTGCTGCAAGGCAAAACGCTGGGGGAAAAGTCCTTCATCGCTTGGGAAGGTCAAAGGACGTTGGAGACAGCGCACATTGGGTCCCACGGCCCTCACAGAGGCAGCGGAGGAGGCGGGTGAGCGTAGAAAAACAATGCATCGCATAACGCTAAAATAGCGTTATCCGATGCAATTTCCCCCCCAAAAAAAAATATTGAGTTGTTATCCGATTTTAGAATTATGCGATGCGGTCGTTATCCGAGGCGTTACTGTATATGTACATATATACACACACAGGTTTTTATCTGTATACTGTATATAAGATACCCAATGTGGTATAGCAAATAGAGCAATGAACTGTGACTCAGGAGACCTGAATTTAAATCCCAGCATGGGGGGTGGGGTGTAACATTGGTGAAATAACTTCTTAAATATCGCACTTACCTTGAAAGGGTCACTAAAAACTGATTCTGACTTGATGA
This sequence comes from Bradypodion ventrale, assembly GCA_035047345.1. Classification (NCBI taxonomy): domain Eukaryota; kingdom Metazoa; phylum Chordata; class Lepidosauria; order Squamata; family Chamaeleonidae; genus Bradypodion; species Bradypodion ventrale. The sequence continues at coordinate 107,695,408 of JAWDJE010000001.1, read as the reverse complement.
CACACAAAGTACCAGACACATATGTACTGTACTACTATTTATATTTCCTGCAGCTTTCTTCCTTTCAGCTGTATAGTTGCTACCATTCTGTAGTAGCTTTTGCTATAATAACTGCAAGCCACATCTACTTTGTGGCCTCTTATAAATTGTTCAGTGTATAATCTATAGATCCAGATCTACCACTGGTTTATTGAATGAAAAACAAATGTTCTCCACTATCTAAGATTAACTTCAATGCTGTTCTTCTGTAATCTGTTAAATAACAGTTTCTTACTCTGCCCAAACAGCAAAGGGTGGGTTAAGCTTTGGCTGCATACCAGACTTGCAAAACATGGTTTAGTCTTGGTTTGCATACCACAACTTCAATCTGTGTTAGTCTTTAAAATGCCACAAGATTCTGCTGTTCTTGCTGCAACAGATTAACATGGCTATTTCCCTGGAAGTGGACTGAGAAATGGGCTGTTAGCAAAGAACAAACTTTATGACCTTTGCTTGATCTTCTCCTTCTCTTCTTATATATCAAAACAGCACACAGGTGTTAATCCCATATATCTGAGAAAAAGCAAAGGTGTGGGTGGCGTGTCCGGAATGGGCTGCCGCACCCCTTGACCAAACCCAATGAAATTTGGCACACACGTACCTTGCACACGTGAGCAGGTCACCGTCGGGGTCCTGAAGCCCATGGGAGGAATGCCCCCCCCCCCAAATTGATCATTTAGTCCTCAACCAATCACAAGGGCTAACCAGGTCTGGGCCTTTGTGATGTCATGCCCTTTGTGATGTCTTGCCTAGATGTGGTCAGCCCTTGGGAGTGATCAGCCCATGTGACATCACAGGGTCCTGCCCCTTGGCCTGGCAGGCCAGGTGGCAGGGCAGGCCAGAAGTCCAGTGGCTAGCGGTCAGCCCAGGAGAAGGAGAACCTGAGCAATGCAACCCCGGGAGGTAGGTCAGGGCCCCCCCCCCAACCCCACCCGAGCAAAGCCGGGCACCCCTGCGAGTAAGGAAAAAAAAACTGTGGAAGCACACTCACTAATTCAGACCATAGTACTGTATCACTTCAAAATACTGGTGAAAAAACTGTGGCCCTTCTGTTGTTGATCATTGGCCATTCTTGACAAAAGGATATGGAGTCCAACATCATTTGGAGAGCTATGTGGTTCCCATTCTCAGTCTAAGCAAACACAAAGCTCCTTTTAAAACACAGGAATAATACTTCATTTATATCCCTCTTTACTAATATGTTTGGATTAAGGGGGTGATACTAGTAAAACTTCTCCTTAAATATCTCATGTATCTTGAAACCTCTGTGAGGATCACTATAAATTAGATGTAACTTGTCAGCAAATAACATGTTTAGCTAAAGACTGTTTAAAGTTTGCTGTGCGCTTTAAAAATTACACAGTAAATAGTATACTAACTGCACCAGTTTTGTTTGTTTCCACAGCTAATTCAAGCTTCTCATCACAATCCAATCTACTAAAACTGGGGTTCTCAACTGCAGCCCATGACACCATTTCATGTGCCCCCCCCCCCATCGTCTCCGCCACACCCAGAAGTCCCATGTGTGGCAGGCAAGGCAAAATGGCTGTCCGGCCTCCGAAGCTGTCTCAGGGAGCGTGGCCTATGCCCTGCCCCTTCCATTCTTGGCCTAGCCAATATATATATATGCTAACATTTTTTGCCTGGCCTTGCCAGGCAGGTATATTTTGTGTTGGTGGCTGGGGTTGTTTTTGGGGGGCGCACAACCCACACACAGAGGGAGAGGGGGTGGATCTCTGCATTCAGCCCTCTCCCCACTATCCCTCCAAAGCCACGCGGGGAGAGGAGGGGCGCCCCCTCCCCCCGAACCCATGGTGAGGCCAGTGCTGGCCTTTGGGGCCGCAAGGAGACGATGGGCTCTCCCCGCTACCCCGCCGAAGCCATGCGGGGAGAGGTGGGGCGCCCCTCCTTCCCCGAAGCTGCAGCGAGGCCGGCACTGACCTTTGGGGCCACAGGGAGACGGTGGGCTCCCCCCGCTACCCCACCGAAGCCGCGCGGGGAGAGTGGTTCGCTTTCCTCGGTTGGTGGAGGCTGAAAGCTTTTGGCCCCGTACCCCGTGGAAGGCAATAGCTTTCCTCCATGAGGCAAAGGCAGAACGGAATGTCCTTCTGCCTTCGTCTCCCGGAGGGAAGTAGATAGCACGCGCATCAGCTGTTTTGTTCTTGTAATGCGTGCACAGGCTGTCCCGCCTCCTCCACGCTCGCATCCTTCAGCCTGATTGGGTGAGGGGTGGCGTGGTGCAGAGGACGCTGAGAAGCGTTGTTGTTGTTTTGTTCGTGTTAGTGGGCGTTTGCCCCACTCTCTGCTTTCGGACCCTTGCAGCAATGCTCGCAGGGTCAAAAGGTAAGTGTGGCCGGCTAAGTACAGGATGGTTGGGCCGGGTGTGGCCACGCATGCCAGACACGCACGGCCCAACCCTCTTCTTATAGGTAAAGATAGATTTTCTTAAATTACCACAAGAAAGCAAGTCTTGTAGTTTGTTACTGAAAGTCAGTGGGAAGTTGCTTTAAAAATAAGCAAGGCCTGCTCATTTAAGGGCTTTCTCCTGGTTTGCCACTGAAATGTGGAAGTGTGATTTCAGTAATCCAACCACAGCTAGAGGGGACACTGATGGCCAGGTTGATTAAAACTGCATTTGGCCATAGCTTCTTGCGAAGGCGTATTATTTCAACAAAATACAGAGCAGCATATCCTGATTGTCATGTGTAGTGTCTACAAGCCATTTCTGAAGCAGATTTCAGTTATATATGTTATAATTATAAGACAACATGTTAAAAACATGTTTCAGTTCCAACACACAACCACTAACTAAATTCATCTTCCCAAACAAAGTTGATCCCAGCCATCTCCAATGATTTAAAATAGCCTGCCATGCCCCTCTCCCACTCCTTACTTCTTCTTTTTTTTTGGGGGGGGGGATGCACTGCAATCTCTATTATTACATGTGATTCAAGCTTTTATAGTTGCTGCTCAATTACAGGGGGAAGTGGTTCTCTCCTCCCACCCCTTACTGTGCTCCATACAATGGATTTCTTTATTTTATATAAGTCAAGTGTACAATAATGCTACCACCAAAATCAATGCACTTTGTTACCATTCCATTCCTCTGCCCCATTGTTGTCTGATTGTTCGAAGCTACATTAAAAGAAAAACTAGTTCATGCAACTAAGCCTAAGGGGTGTGTAATGAACAAGAGAGAACATAAATTTTTATGGAGGAAATGATATATAATACTGGAACATTACAACACATCACACACAAAGCATGTTTGCTTTGTGAAATTTTGACATCTTTTTAAAACTAAACTTAAATTAAAACAAAAAAGTCCACTGCCAATGAAAAATTATTAAAACAAATTTTGAAGCACCACAAAACAATTATTTTCAGACAAATAGATTAACATCAGGGTAGACTCCGCACACTACAGCGAAACATTTGGATTACATCTTTGCCCACACTTCACCACCTCACATTCTTGTTCTTAGTCTTACATTTAAATCACAGTTAATTTCTGTCCAACATCAGCAAAGCAAATGAACAAATGCCAGAAATAATTAAAATAAAAAAGAAGACTGACTTGCTTTCATCCTTACAGTAGTACACCACATATTCTCTTAAGAGTTAGCTAAATTTATATAAAATAAAGTTCTCTTAAGCAAGAAGGCAGTAAAGCAACTGTACTGACTATTTTATCCTAAAAGCATATGATTTAGCAAAGTGTCTAAAATGATCTTATGGAGGTAGCCGTGTAAATCTGTGTTTTCAGGCATATCAGAGAATAAACAAAATATGATATGATGAACTGGATGTGATCCATGAAAGCTCACACTGAAATATGACAGTTAGTCTTTAAAGTGCTACAGCATTTTTGTCTTGTCTCTGATCTTATGGAGGGAGAATACAAATTACAGGGACCACTGGATTTTTTCTTTCTTTCTCTTTCTTTCTTTCTTTCATTACACTCAATCCTTGTTAAATGGGAAGAATGCTTCACACCGAGCGGCTAAGATTGGCTTTTTCTTTATTTATCATGAAGCTTTCAAAAGTCCAACCTGTGACACACCAGCTCTGTGAATGAGGATGTGTTGCCCAGAAGCCAAAAATTATTTTAAAAAGGAAACAATTGCAAAATAATCTGAAGTCGGCTGCAGCTCACAAAAGCTCATGCCAAATAAAAACTACCGCTCTATAAAATACCACAAGACACTTTGTTTGGGGGCTTAAGTACCCTCTTTTTATATACCTACTTTGTTTTCAGGGCATCTAGTCCAGTATCTTCATCCTTGTTTTTCTATTTTACTCTCACAACAATCCTACAATACAAATTATGCTAAGAAGCAGTCAACTAGTGAATTTTATGGCTTTACATTTCATGCCTGCATATGGTTTCCATGGTTCACCCCCTACACATTCTCCAGTAGTTCATCACAGTGATGTTGACCAGGGTAAAGAAGCTTGGCAGGTTTCTTGGATGAGTTTCCCAAGAGGAAAATAATGTTAGAACTCTTTTGCCCACATTACTCAGACATGCAACTCTCACCTAGAGTTCCTGTTCTGTCTCCTTCTATGTCTAGACCTAATGTTTCTTTTCTTTTACAACTCACACAGTGGGAAAGTCACCTTAGATCCTTTCTACCTGTAGTAGAAATGCTTTTAGCTCACAGGCAGACACTGTCAAACAGTTGTACAAGGAAACATGATCATATCAGCCATCTGCACTAGGTTTTTTTAATGTTGAGTCATGCACAGGACCCAATGCAAATCTAGGATCTTGACCTATGAACACTGAGATAAAAACATGATCTTTGTGTTACATTTCCATATAGGAACATTTGCAACAGCTCCTAACACAGCCCCATGCGTATTAAGCAAGAAGTTGTTGCCCAATGCAATTTTCTTACCTATGATATTTTGGTCACCTCTTAATGTTTACCCTGACTTAATTTTAGAACCAACAGTCCTAAACTAAAAGCAGCAGTAAGCTCAAAACTGGTCCAAGTCTTTTATAACAGAATAAATTGTATAAGACATTGATAATACTTTATACACAAGTATATAATTCCCTGGTTACTGTGCTACTATCGCCAACTATACTTTTCGTACATTTCCCTTCAGGAGCCACAGCATGAATGCATTGACCAAACACCTCTTCTGATTGTAAGATCTTTAACAGGCTTTTCAGCTTTTGAATGTAAACACAGCAAAGTGCAGCTCAAGAGATGATAAGGCCACATAATTGAGCAGTTACTTTCACATAAAGGAGCCACAATGCTAGCCGCCTTTGCTTGCCTTTTAAATTCAATTTCATGAACTTTTGCATGGTTTTTGGGTTTTGGTTGGACTTATAATATAAGGTCTTAAGAAAAGGCCATGCAATATAATTAAAGGGTGTTTCCCTACTAACTTCCTTTTATAGTATCCACTACTTATAAAAATGGCATTCAAATATTTGGACTAAGGATCTGAAATACTATGTCTGATTTTACCATGTCTCCCAATCGCTGGCTTTCCCTCTTCCCTCCCTCCTTCTTCCACCGACCATTCTTATAAGTAGGACTACTAATAGAGGAAGAGAGAAAAATACACCATGGGAATACCTAAGCAGGATGCAGCATGGAAATATCCTCTTGGAAAATGAACAATGCAGGAAGACCTGCTGCCGCCTGAGGACTGCTCCCACAGCTGTGGGGAGCCCCGCCCTTCCTTCCCAGTCCATCTGTGGGGAGGATAAAGGGCTGTGGGCTGCCAGGCTGAGCCGAAGACCTGCTGCTGCCTGAGGACTGCTCCCACAGCTGTGGGGAGCCCCGCCCTTCCTTCCCAGTCCATCTGTGGGGAGGATAAAGGGCTGTGGGCTGCCAGGCTGAGCCGAAGACCTGCTGCTGCCTGAGGACTGCTCCCACAGCTGTGGGGAGCCCCGCCCTTCCTTCCCAGTCCATCTGTGGGGAGGATAAAGGGCTGTGGGCTGCCAGGCTGAGCCGAAGACCTGCTGCTGCCTGAGGACTGCTCCCACAGCTGTGGGGAGCCCCGCCCTTCCTTCCCAGTCCATCTGTGGGGAGGATAAAGGGCTGTGGGCTGCCAGGCTGAGCCGAAGACCTGCTGCTGCCTGAGGAATGCTCCCACAGCTGTGGGGAGCCCCGCCCTTCCTTCCCAGTCCATCTGTGGGGAGGATAAAGGGCTGTGGGCTGCCAGGCTGAGCCGAAGACCTGCTGCTGCCTGAGGACTGCTCCCACAGCTGTGGGGAGCCCCGCCCTTCCTTCCCAGTCCATCTGTGGGGAGGATAAAGGGCTGTGGGCTGCCAGGCTGAGCCAAAGACCTGCTGCCGCCTGAGGACTGCTCCCACAGCTGTGGGGAGCCCCGCCCTTCCTTCCCAGTCCATCTGTGGGGAGGATAAAGGGCTGTGGGCTGCCAGGCTGAGCCGAAGACCTGCTGCCGCCTGAGGACTGCTTCCACAGCTGTGGGGAGCCCCGCCCTTCCTTCCCAGTCCATCTGTGGGGAGGATAAAGGGCTGTGGGCTGCCAGGCTGAGCCGAAGACCTGCTGCTGCCTGAGGACTGCTCCCACAGCTGTGGGGAGCCCCGCCCTTCCTTCCCAGTCCATCTGTGGGGAGGATAAAGGGCTGTGGGCTGCCAGGCTGAGCCGAAGACCTGCTGCTGCCTGAGGACTGCTCCCACAGCTGTGGGGAGCCCCGCCCTTCCTTCCCAGTCCATCTGTGGGGAGGATAAAGGGCTGTGGGCTGCCAGGCTGAGCCGAAGACCTGCTGCTGCCTGAGGACTGCTCCCACAGCTGTGGGGAGCCCCGCCCTTCCTTCCCAGTCCATCTGTGGGGAGGATAAAGGGCTGTGGGCTGCCAGGCTGAGCCGAAGACCTGCTGCCGCCTGAGGACTGCTCCCACAGCTGTGGGGAGCCCCGCCCTTCCTTCCCAGTCCATCTGTGGGGAGGATAAAGGGCTGTGGGCTGCCAGGCTGAGCCGAAGATCTGCTGCTGCCTGAGGACTGCTCCCACAGCTGTGGGGAGCCCCGCCCTTCCTTCCCAGTCCATCTGTGGGGAGGATAAAGGGCTGTGGGCTGCCAGGCTGAGCCGAAGACCTGCTGCTGCCTGAGGACTGCTCCCACAGCTGTGGGGAGCCCCGCCCTTCCTTCCCAGTCCATCTGTGGGGAGGATAAAGGGCTGTGGGCTGCCAGGGTGAGCCGAAGACCTGCTGCTGCCTGAGGACTGCTGCTGCTGCTGCTGCTGCTGCTGCTGCTGCTGCTGCTGCTGCGGGGGGAGGGGGGAAGTGCCTTTTCTTTTCTTCGCACTCCTGGGTCCTGTCTCAGGCCGATACAAAAAAGCTGGACTGCTTCGCCTCCACTTCTTCGCCCAGGGAAGTATACCTTGTGTTGTTAGGGCTGTGGTCTGTGAGGCAGACGCTTTGTATCACACTGTATGGGCTTATGATCTGTTGTACATTGTATCTCTGGGGATCTTATTTATTGTTACTATGTTATTGATTATATGGATTTGACTGTATTATTTTGTATTTATTTATCTTTTATTTTGCTGATTATTGCATTGTTATTGCTATTTGTTCTGATATTGTAATGCTGTATTTTGTTTTAGTGTTTATTCGTATTCTGTATTGTTTAGCATTATTATTGTAAACCGCTTCGAGTTCCCTTTACGGGGAGTAAAGCGGTATAGAAATCTAAACAATAAATAAATAAATAAATAATGCAGATTGCCAGAATTTTTGCTACAAGAGCCGTAATACTAAAGAACAAATTCCAGGGTACCAAGATATTAACAATCACATCTAGCATTCAAACAAAAATCTGGCAGCCTGATATTCTTTGCTCCACATACATTAAAAAATACTCTCCCATCACTACATCCCCATGCAAAGGTGTTTGAACGTTCTCTGCAACACACAAGATGCACTTTCAGGATAAGTACTGGCAGGATATTTTACTTGCTGCATTAGTGTAATTTGAGCTATTTCAACTTTAGTGAGGCAAAGACTCACTAAAGGCTTTCCCTTAGTGACCGACCATCTAAGAATGGGATTTGAAATGGGAGTGTTTGCAGGGAAATAGTAAAATACATACATACATCCACTCACTCACTCACTCACTCACTCAGTTACATTTATGCCCTGTCCTTCTGGTGCAGGCACCACTCAGGGCGGTTTACAATCTATACCTATAAATCCAAAGGTTAACTGTTGGAATTTGCTATACGTTTCTTCACCCGTCCATCCTATCCTGTACCGAGCCTCCTGCACTCGCCCGAACCCGGTATGGAGGTTACTGAATGGTTGAGAAACGCGTCAGTGGGGCAAGAGCCCCACGAACGCAAACAAAGAAAAATAACTTCAATTCCCAACATTCTTTGCGCCGCGCCACAGCCAATCAGGCTGAGAGGCGCGAGCAAAAAGAATGTTGTGAGACGCGCCGCGGCCAATCAAAATTGAGCCACAGAAAAAACCGCCGCACGAACGGAAAACACAAACAAAACTACAAGCCCCAGCATCCTGTGTGCCATGAGCGCACAGAACGCTGAGAAAGCCGGTGCGCAAAAAATAAAATTACAAAATGCAACGGGAGCGCAAGTCCCTAGCAGGCGGACACAGCGCCTCACAGCCTCACAAAACAAACAAGCCACAAAACTGCACCGTGAGAACCTGCCAGCCTTCTTTCCCGGAGCAACGGGGAGAAGAGGGACTCCCTCTCCTCCACGCTACCCCACTGAAGACACGGCAAGACCACCGCCGGTCTCAAGGACAGTTGAGCCGGGGTGGAAACAACAAAAACCCAAAAACAGACAGCAGTCTATCAAGGGAAGCACCCTCCCTGGTGGATGACCGGCTGATGCCTTTGTACTTCCAAATACAAAAGCAGCAGCCAGCAAGCCACAAGGAAGAGCACCACCCCTTACAGATCACTGCCTGCCCATCTCCGGTTAGGTAAACCAGGAGAAAAAGGAGAGGGAGAGAGGAGAGAACCATCTTTAGGCAGAGATAGCTCTTCTCTGCCTCCTCCTTCTCCCCCGACCTACCTAACAAACCTTCTCGGGAGAAGAACGGGATGACTGCCTCCTCCTCCTTTCCCCCATTGCTGCATCAAAACCAAAATTCAAAGCAGCAATGGGGAAAAGAGGAACCAACAGGCAGGCTGTTTTTCAGAAGTAAACACAAAAAAAACCACCAAAATTAATAAAAAAATAATAAAACAAAAATGAATCAATAATTAAAAAACCATTAATAAACAAAAAAGTAAACCACAAAATACACAAACAAAAATATCCACAATACCACAAAAGCACATACAAAACTCCTAACTATAACATGAAAAAACTCACAAATTACACAAACAACTAATTACAAAAAAAAAACACACAACAAAATAAGAAAAATTAAACAAAACCAGACATAACCAAACCAATTACACAAACCTAAAACCCAACCAAGACAAAAAAGAACAAACAGAAACACCTCCCAGCCCACTACCACAAAAACAAAACCAAGAAAAACCCCATAAGAAAGAAAACCAGACAACTCACCAGCACGTCCTCCCTCCACGACGACCGGAACAGAAATGAAGAAACAAAGAGACTATTTACCGGAAGAAGCCCCACCCAGAGGTCAGGAGAGAAAAACACGTGAAATGAAACCAAAACCACTAGCAGCCCCACCTGCAGGGCAGAATAGTAAAAACAACTCAAAAACACACAACAGCCCCACCTAGAGGCCACAAGAGTAAAAACAAGTCAAAAACATAACAATAAATCAAAAGTTTACACAAATCACAAACATATGTTAAATAAATAAAATAAAAAGATTTATAACATCCTGTGTTGAGTTCTAACTCAAATAAAAACCCAAAACAGTTTAAAAACATTGAATTTAAAAAACATGTACTTTCACATTTTTAAAAATATTACCTACAGTACAACTATTTACAAAAAAAACACAAACTAAAACATTACTTGGTTAAATACAACAATTTGAAACAATTATATCATCCTTTGTTCTTTTTTTAATCCACAAAAAAAATCAAAAAAGCTGATCACAGTTTATAACAGCCTGGCAATGCCGGGCAACCTATGCTAGTACAGTATATAAAACATTCATTTAAAAAGATAAATTGCAATCAATAATCAGTATCATAAAACAAAATATGTATAAAACCCCACAATAATTGTCCCCAAAATAACCCAAAGAGCCAATACCAAACAGCATCAGATAATCATAAGACCATAACAATAACCATAGAATAATATGGATAGTAAAACACTATTAGCAGCAGTAAGAGGAGGTAATAACAGAAGGAATCCAGGGATTTTATTATTTTTAGTGGGGTACACAGATAGAGAATCCTTGAACGTGGTATTTCTGAACCACAATCGGGCGTACCCTGGTAACGGCAACTTTGTGTTGCCTGCTAACCTTCCTCATAATGGGTCAGGCGAAAGGAACTGCAGAATCAACTCACCAAAAAGTGCCTCCATTTTGGTAGTTTTATGTCTGGCCCAGACACGGTAGAAGACTATGTTTTAGTACTCTTTTTAATAGTATACTAGTTAATTATTTTTAATAGTATACTAGTTAAATTTTTAATATTATAATTATTTATTGTTTTTACTTTTTAATACCTTTTTATATCATTGCTTTTTTTAATACTGTATACTGCTTTTGGCCCATTTCAGGAGAAAGGCAGGATTATCATGTTACAAACACAGAGCCAGCCAGGAAAACACTACCCCATTATTTTAAACACCAACCCTAATTCATAATTTACTAGATTATGGTGATGGCCCCCATTCCATGCAGTAAAACCCCATTTATCAGAACTGCCAAGACCTGATTAAATGTAGAGCTAGTTTTATATGGAGCATCAAATGGAGAATTTGACAACACTTAAGTAAAGATAGATATATTCCTTGGTGGGGACAAGGAAACTTCTTCATGTGCATGGACAATAACAGGTCACCACTATTGTGCTATATAAATGTACTTTATAGTAACTTGATGCAGTTGTGATGAATTTTCTCCTGGGCAGTAGTACTAATTTAAGTGACTGAGTTGGATGAATATTACTCATCATCTTTTTTCCCTTCTTAGTCCTTCTCTAAAAAAGTTCGGTTTCACTTACCAGTGATAACTTTCGTTCTTCGAGTATATAGTTTGTGAATACACACTCATGGGTTATGCGCCTGCGCAGAACAGCCGATCGGAGGCTTGAAAAGCTATTGGTCAAAAGTTTTGGCGGTAAGACCGCCCACCGTACCGCCCACCCTGAGGCGCCCGCGCGCCATTTTACCTCAGTTCCATACTTAAGCCAAGCACAGGATAAACCAACTGATCTCATCCGTGCAGCTCAAGAGGGGAGGCAGGGTGGGTAGTGTGTATTCACAAACTATATACTCGAAGAACGAAAGTTATCACTGGTAAGTGAAACCGAACTTTCTCCTTCGTATAGTTTGTGAATCCACACTCATGGGAGATTAGCAAGCTCACACTTACTTGGTCGGTGGGCAGTCGGATGAGATGATCCCACGATGAGCTGAAGATCCCCTAGGTGGACCCGTCAGGGGCGTTGAGTCCGGAGCCCTCTTGTGAGGACGACACGGCCAAGCCTGGCGTCCGCAGTGGCTCTGGTGTCCACCCTGTAATGCTGGACAAATGTGGAAGGTCTGGACCAGGTGGCAGCCTTACATATGTCCTCAAGCGGTGTGCCCTCCAGAAAGGCAGTGGATGTGGCAACCGCCCTGGTGGAATGCGCCCTGACATGCGGTGGAGGTGGCAGAGAGGCTGACTCGTAGGCCAGGTAGATGGTAGAGGTGATCCATTTGGAGAACCTTTGAGCAGAGATGGGTTCACCCTTGGACTTTCCCCCATAAGCCACAAAGAGGCGTTGCGACTTCCTGAACTCTCTAGTCCTGCTGGTGTAAAACAATAAAGCTCGTTTCACATCCAGCGTGTGCCAAGTCTTTTCTTGGGAGTTAGTGGGGTTCTGGAAGAAGGTTGGCAAGGATATAGTTTGTGCCATGTGAAACTTGGAGACCACCTTAGGCAGGAAGGTGATGTCCGCTTGGAGGACGACGCGGTCGTTGAAGAACTGGAGAAAAGGTGCGTCTGCTCGCAGGGCAACCAGCTCACCAGCCCGTCGTGCAGACGTGATAGCCACTAGGAATGCCGCCTTCCATGTGAGGAGGCGAACATCGGCGGTAGCCATGGGCTCGAATGGGGTCCTGGTGAGCGCGTTGAGCACGGTAGACAGTGACCATTGAGCCGTAGGAGTCCTGACCGGAGGGAAAGCGTTCCGTAGTCCCTTGAGGAAGCGCTTCACCGTTTGGTCACGGAAAGCCCCAGCAGCGGGCGAACCAGCCGGGGAGTGTGCCACCACTGCTGCGAGGTGCACTCGGATGGAGGTGATGCTAAGGCCAGACTCCGCCAAATGGAGGAGGTAGGTTAAAACGTCCTGCAGTCCCACCTGCGGGGGGGGCATGTGCTGGGAAGCCAGGAAAGCGCAAAAACGCCTGTATTTGGAGGCGTAGGACCTCCTTGTGGAAGGGCGCCGCGCTAGCTCGAGGATCCTGGACAGTCTGGGGTTATCCTCCACGCGGTGAGGTGGAGGCTGGGCAGGTCCGAATGGTGCAGCTGGCCGTGCTCCATTTGGAGAAGCGTCGGTGACTCCGGCAGTGTGCGATACTGTGACGACATGCGCAACAGTAGCGGAAACCAGGGTTGGCGCGGCCATGCTGGCGCCACCAGAATTGCATTGGTTCTGTGTTGGTACATCCTGGTGAGTACTTTCTGGACCAGAGGAAACGGAGGAAAGGCATAGAGATAGTCCTGATCCCACCGTTTCATGAAGGCATCGCCTTCGGAGTTCAGTCCGATGCCTGCTCTGGAGCAGTACCTGCTGAGTTTCCTGTTGGACTCCGATGCAAAGAGGTCGATGCTCGGCGTCCCCCAGGCCTCGCAAAGCGACCGGAACACCCCGTCGTCCAGCTCCCATTCGTGGGTCGTCGAGGTGAGACGGCTCAGGTGGTCTGCCAAAACATTCAGTGTGCCCTGAATGTGCACTCCAACTGGGAAAATGTGCCTCTCCAGGCACCATTCCCACAACTGCACTGCGAGGTACAGGAGGGTGGTGGACCGTGTTCCTCCCTGTTTGTTGAGGTACGCCACCGCCGTGGTATTGTCCGAGGCCACTTGAACCGCCTTGCCGGTGAGCAGCTTCTCGAAGGAACGCAGGGCCTTCCAGATGGCCAGCAGTTCCAAGTAATTTATGTGGTGCACCGTTTCGTGTGGTGTCCAGGTGTCGTTGACCGTGAGAGTCCCGCAAGCAGCGCCCCAGCCGAGGTTGCTCGCGTCGGTCAGTATCTGCAACGAGGGTTGCGGGGGGTAGAAACTCTTTCCCGTGGCCACGTTGAGTGGTGTAGACCACCACAGCAGTTGGTCCCTCAGTTCTGGCGATGGGGTCAATCGTTTGGACTGGCTCTCCCGAAGTGCGTCGAACTCGTGAAGGAGCCACGATTGCAGGGACCTGAATTTCAACTTGGCGTGGGGAATCACTGCCGTCGTTGAGGCCATCAGGCCTAGAAGTCTTTGAGCCTTCTTCGCCCGGATGCACGGTTTGGTGCGTAGTTCGCTCACCCCCTGCGCAATGTCCTGTAAGCGTTTCCGTGGGGCGTAGGCTCTCGTAGCAAGCGAGTCGAGTACCGCTCCGATGTACTCGACGCGTTGAGTGGGAGTCAACTTCGATTTGGTGAAGTTGATCCTGAGGCCGAGACTCTCCATGAGGTGGACCGTGTATTGTGTGTCCCGAATGGCTGACGATTTGGTGGGGGAGACGATCAACCAATCGTCGATGTACGGGAAGACCCTGATGCTCCGTTGACGGAGGAATGCAGCCACCGGAGCCATGCATTTGGTGAAGACCCGCGGTGCCGTGGCCAGACCGAACGGTAAGCACCGGTACTGGTACACGGAATTGTCGATACGGAAGCGGAGAAACCGTCTGTGTTCCTCGAGGATGGAGACGTGGAAGTAGGCATCCTTGAGGTCTATGACTGTGAACCAGTCCCCTTTGTTGATGAGGGGGAGGACGGTCTGCAAGGTCACCATCCGGAACTTCCTGGTGTGGATGCATTTGTTCAGGCGGCGCAGATCCAGGATAGGGCGAAGGCCTCCGTCCTTCTTCTGGATCACGAAGTACCTCGAGTAGAAGCCGTTGTCCCAGTCGGACGGTGTTACCCGCTCGATGGCTCCCTTGGAGAGAAGGGTTGATATTTCTTCCTCCAAATGGGGGGACGAGGTGGTGAGACGATGTCTTCCTACCCGAGGTACCCGCACGAACTCGATGGCGTAGCCAGAGGACAAGATCTTTAAGACCCACTGGTCGTCCGTGATGCCCGACCATACCTGGAGGAAGTTCCGGAGGGGGAGGTACGGGATGTGGAGCGAGAGAGACTCGGCCGTCGCAGCTTCAAACGCGGGGCTTGGGCCTCGCGCCCGAACGTTTGTCCTGTCCGTAGGGTCGGTAACGGGGTTTGTGCTGCCGGCGTTGTTTGTAGGAGCTGGATCTAGGCTGCTCCGTCGGTCCCTGCTGCTGCGGGTTGCCCTGGAATCGCCGCGTGAAGGGCTGGAACCTCGGCCTGGCGGAAGTAGTCGGCGTGGTGAGCCCCAGGAACTTCGCCGTGGAATTGGTCTGGCGCATCTCGTTCAGGACTTTGTCGGTGTCCTGACCGAAGAGGCCCTGCCCGTCGAAGGGAAACTCCTCGATGAGCTTTTTCATAGCGTCATCGAGGGAGGTGTCCCTGAGCCAAGCATGGCGACGGAGGTAGATTGCGGAGGCCATGTCTTTTGCCGCATAATCGTTGATATGCCGGGCAGTGCGCATCAGTTGCTCGGCGACGAAGTCCCCCTCGGTGGCCAGTGCGTCAATCCGCTTTTGGGCATCCGCGGGCAGTCTCGCTGTCTCAACCTTCACCTGCTCCCAGAGGTGAGATTGATACAGGCCCATGGCGGCCGAGTAGTTGGTGGCACGGAAGAACAGGGAACCGGTGGCGTAGAACTTACGCCCCACCGCGTCCAGTTTCTTCCCCTCCGGCGTCGATGGGACCGGAAACCCGCTGGTGGCCGTCCTATGCTGGAAGGCCTTGACCACCAGGGAATTCGGCAGGGGGTGAGCCTGCAAGAACTCAACGTTCTCGTCCAGGACCCGGTACATGCTGTCGAGCCTGGACGAAACGGAGTGGGCCGCCAAAGGCTTCTTCCACGTCGCCCTCGCCGAAGTCATCATGGAGGGGAGCATGGTTATGTGGACTGGCCGCACAGCACGTCTGTCGAGCTTCGCGGTCATCTGATCCTCACCCTCCAACGGCGGTTGATCGACCTTGAGGTTGAGTGCGGTGCCCAGCCTCGTGAGCATGGCAGTCAGTGAGCGTTGGTCCTCACCACGCGGTGGGTCCACTGAGCCGATAGCCTGCTCCGGCGTGCGCTCGGCGTCGACGTCTCCCTCGTCCTCCTCCGACGACGAGCTGGACTCATCGGAAGACGAGGGAGGCAGTCTTTCATCCACGTCGGGACCGCGCCAGTACGGCCTGGGCGGGCCGGCGGGATGGGATTCCTCCGCATCGACGTCCGGACCACACCATGACGGGTTGGGTGGGCCGGCGGAGCGGGCACTCGACCCACGAGAGGTCAGTGGGGCCACGGCAGGGCCGGGATGCCCGGGGCTTGCGGTGGTCGGAACCGGAGCCGCAGAGGCCGCAGGCATGGGGGCTTGGAGCTTGGCCGCAAACGACGCCATCACCTGGAACATCTCTCGGACGAGGGCCATCTGAGATCCGTCCGAGTCCGCTGGAGGCAGAGCCCCGGTAGCCGGCGGGTTGGTGTTCCACGAAACGGTGGGTGTCGAAACGGTGGCCGGCGTCGGTGTCGGCGAAACGGTCGTCGGAACGGTGACGACCGCGTCGTCCGTCGGCGTTCTGGGCCTTGGAGAGACGGAGGCCTGCCTCGGCGAGCGGTTTCTTCCTCGGGGAGGAGAGGGGAGCACCTGAAGTGGGCGAGCTGGAGCCCCAGCCCTGCGTCCTTTATCAGGTGACCCGGAAGACGACCGTCCTCCCCAGATGGAGGATCCCGGAGAAGGACATCGGGCAGTCGAGAACGGCGGCGAAGGCCCGGGAGAGGCGGGTGTGCGCGGGGTGGGAGGAAGCGACCGTCTCTTCTCCGACCCATGCTTGCGCTTCTTCTCGCCGTTCCTGTCCTTCTTTTTCTTCTTCCTAATCGGAAGCACGGAGGAAGAAGCCGGTGGCGGCTGGACGGCAGCGGCGGATGTGGACGCGGAAGCGGCGGGAGCCAGAGCGAGCTCCATCATATGCGCCTTGAGGCGATTGCTTCGGTTCTGCACCGCGAGGCGCGTAAACTTTTTGCAGTGCGGGCAAGACTGGCTCTGATGCGACTCTCCCAAGCAGAAGAGGCACAGGCTGTGTCCGTCGGAAGCTGGGAACTTCTTGAGGCACGCCCTGCACTGTTTAAACGCTGCAGCCATGAACCGCGGAAAAATTCTTCCAGTGGAAGCTTCTGGAGGCGAGTACCCCGAAGGGCGGACCAGCCGCCACCCCCTTGAGGGGGGAGACGGTGATCGATGCGAAGAAAAAATTGGCTACTGAATCCACTCGAAAGAAGAGACAGAGCCGGGGTGGCGATCCTGCCCGGAGGACAGAATCACCGAGAAAAATTGTTGAAATTTGCCAAAAAGACTTTCCCTCAGAAGGGCGAAAAAATTGAGGAAGCTCTCAACGATCGTCCTGCTGCTACGGCGGAAAGAAGAGAACTGAGGTAAAATGGCGCGCGGGCGCCTCAGGGTGGGCGGTACGGTGGGCGGTCTTACCGCCAAAACTTTTGACCAATAGCTTTTCAAGCCTCCGATCGGCTGTTCTGCGCAGGCGCATAACCCATGAGTGTGGATTCACAAACTATACGAAGGAGAACTACCTGTCATTTCCTTCCAATTCATCAAAGGTGTGTGTGTGCAAATTAATCCAGCCTGCGTTACCCCCGACACTCTCAGAAGTAAAATACACACGTGTGTGTGTGTGTGTGTGTGTGAGAGAGAGAGAGAGAGAGAGAGAGAAACACCTTAGCAAAATGATGAGAATATAATAATATCTCCCAGCAGGACAAGATTCTGGCTGGCCCATCTGGAAGTCACTTAATAGACTTTGAAGTGAAGTAGGAAGATCAAGAATAATCAAGTAAAATGGGGCTACTTAGATATAGGACAAATTTTCTGTTAATACAGTACAGAGAAATACAATCAATGTAGTATTTTTGTGCATGCAATTTATGCCCAACCACATATACGAAGGAAGATTTAGTAAATGGCCAAGATATTTACTACTGAAGCAGCCCACCTTCTGGTCAAAAATAGTCTAATTATTGTAATATTTTAATTTGTTTTGAATTTTCACTATACCTGTATTTCATATACATTCATAATTTTAAATTGTGTAACACGCTAATACAAATAAAGAAAAGAAAGAGCAGGTGGATTTGTGTGGGTTTGTTACTCCTTGCTTTCTATGCCTCTCCATTTTACACACACACACACACACACACACACACACACACACACACACACACACACACACACACACCTGTATCTTTTTTCTTAAGATGTCTGGATAAACGCAGCACTATTTTTTGTTCTTTTACACTTCCAAGATTTCTATGCATTCTAAGTAAATTTTTCACTATGTGTTGAGTAGTTAAAAGACATTTTTTTAAAAAAGCAGTGAGAAGAAATGAAAGGAGAACACTTTCCTACTGGTCAGATTTTTAGGTTGGAGGGTTACAATTACACACGACAAAGCAGCAGATTACTGTATACTAAAAGGAGACCTCTCTCACAAAGTCCAAAAGGTCAACAGAAAGACAGATTGTGGAGATAAGAATCAAAGAGGAAGCAAAATGCTCTAAAAAATAAAATTTAAATGATGAAAACTGCATTAAGAGATCCCAAACAAACAAAACAAAGATCACCATTTCTATGCTGTGGTCTGTACGTCCAGCTTTCATCCTCGTCCACCTGCTGCCCACATATAGACGCGAGTTCACCATCACTACGAAATAACCTTTTTGTCTGCTTCGTCAGGGTAGAGAAGTTTATCCAGCTCACAGCACGTGAAAGGGATCCTGAATTAGTTTTAAAATGAAATGACTTTGACACCGTCTCCTTTCTCATTTTCTCCAAAAGAAAAAACACACACAGCTATAACATGCAGATTTTAAAAATCTAGTCCTCTTCTTTTCCCCTTTTCTCTACCATAACTGTTCGTTCAGATTTAATTTAAAATACTTTGTTCAAATTAGATGGAGCACGGAACTGATTGGATATGCTCACACGATCCTCCAGAGGCTCCTTAATGCTTTCAATGTCTTGCAAACTGCCCGAGTAAAACACAGTGGATGTAAGAAAAACAGAATGGCACCCTGAAATCAACCTTCAGGGAAGCAGACTAGGACTGTGTAGAAGTGCAATACCAGCCGTTTATCCAGCCCTCGGCTTTTTCCAGTGTTCATCCAAGGTCCATTTCCTCTCCAATGTACAATTCCCCAACAATATGTTTGTAATCCAGTCTGCAGTTCCAATGAAAACAACTGCTCCTTGGGATAAGAAGACATACGTTCTGCTAACAAGCTGGCAGGTTAGAAGATAAACTAAAACGCCCCTCTTTTTTCGGTGTGGAAAGGACGATGCCACTCTGATTCCTGACAGCATCCATCGCGTCTGTCCTTTTAATTAAAAGCCAAGAAAAAGAGTCTCCAGACAGAATCTCTTTAACAATAAAAGTGACTGCCTGGCTATAGCCATCAGCTGGGATCAGAGTGAAATACGATAGGCTCCTTCTCCCAAAGGCAAGGCTACAGAGGCAGCAAACTCCTCCTTTCCAGGGAGGGCAGCTAATAGCAGATCAAACTTCTGAGCAAAGAACACAAGTATGATAACCCAAGGACACCTTATTCTGCTGACACAAGAACCAATAAAAATCTCAGTATTTAAAAAAGCACATACAGTAATTCACCTGTCACGCCCTACAAATGTAGGAAGGTAGTTAATAAGCCTTTAAAGCAGTGCAATACTAGTTTTACTGATAACAGGAATGAGAACTATAATTAAACAGGATGTTTTCAAGCCCTTGTGATAGTTTATTTATTTATTTAACTTATATTTTATTACCTACATTAGCACAATAAAGAGGGGCAGCATTTCATCTACATTATGTTGTTTTAATAATTTAACTTTCTCTTACAAAAGCATGTCACTTATGATTATCACATGTGCTTCAATTAAAGTAAGGTCCTACTATCAAAGGAAATAAATTACCGAGAACTACATAAAATGTTAAGTATTCCATTTTTCTGAAACTGTTTGAGGAAAGGGGGGGCATAGAAGAGGCTCCATAGTAAAAAACAAAAACCAAGAATTGTAAAGTCTAAGATGTTTTTGTAGTCTGGTTTTTAAGCATCTAATCCCATGGAGGTCATACTTATAGGTTAAGAACTTTCACCGATATAACTGAGTTCAAAAGGGCAATTCTAGGAGGCACACCAAAAATCGCAGTGCATTATGTCTTTCTATGTTGAAATACTCAGGATGTGTCAAAGCTCCAGTTTATTCCCTCAGTTTGTGTGTTCTACAAGCAATTCAAGTGTACAAGACTACTTCCAGAACTGCAAACTTTAGCTTTTTAGATTTTAAAAAATATACTGCCTAATGAGGGTGAATGCTTGTCAGAAAACAGTTAAACGAAGATCATTTGTGATGTAGCTTTTGTCCCATGAGACACCATAGTATCAACAAACATATGCATAGTGCTTCCCAAAACAAATAAAATACAATTCAGAAACTATTTAAATAACTCCACCACTGAAAAGCTATAGTTCCGTGATTCATAACTAATGGCTGAGATTCAACTGTCTGCTTGGGAAACAAACAAGTACTGTATCAACTTACCTATGAATCATTTAGGCACACAACATTGACCTTTGGCTCCTCACATTATGAACCCACCCCCTAGAAGTAAAATATGTGGCAAACAGTCCAAGTCAGGGCTCCCTTCTGTAACTACTCAACCACACTACCCTGATTTTCTTGGGGTGGGTGAACCCAAGAAAGAGTCAGTTGTGGTGATGAACATAAGTCTCTGCCTGAAATCATAGTCTTCCAACACTCCACTACATCTTGGACTTGGCAATGCTCTAGGCTAGGGAGTTCGAAATCAACAAAACTACAAGGCTAGGCACTGAAAACCAAATGGCCACCTTGTAAAAGTAACGTTGCCACCACACCCACAAAATACCCAGTTTCTGATCAGTGCAAGGCCTGTATTTAAGTACAGTAATACCACCTGAAAGGCAACCGGCGTATGGGTGCTCCGTTCAGCGGCTGCCTTCCGAGGAAGGGAAGGCGGCCGGCCTGCCTTACCTTCTCTGGAGGGCAGCCGGCGTGCCGGTGCCCGTTCAGCTGTTGCCTTCCAGAGGAGGCTAGGCGGGCGGCCCGCCTTCCCTTCCCTGGAAGGGAGCCACCGAATGGAGCGCCCGTACGCCGGCACTCTGCACTCATCTGTCGGCCCTCCAGGAAGGGAAGCGACCAGGCACTTGGCCGCTTCACTTCCCAGAGGGCTGGCAGGTGTCTCTGCGCAAGGCTAAAATAATGTTATCCGGTGCAATTTTTTTCAAAATTGCACATCGCTATCTGATTTTAGCATTATCTGATGCATTCGTTATCCGAGGTATTACTGTGCTACAAACCCAGTCTGAGGCAACAATGTAGGCATTTGCTTGAAATTATTATTATTTTGTATTTTATTAAATTAAAAAAGGAAAATAGTTAGGGAAACAAAGTATAACAAGTTCCACACAACTACAAAACAATTTCCCAAAATACTGGAGCATATTACTGAATAAAAATTATGGACATTTCAGGAAAACACACCAGAAAATAACTAATCTTGCTAGCCTATCAAATATTCATACCTTGGTAGAGAGGTAGGTTAGTTCTGGGACACATACAGAGTATGTCTTTTCCTAGCACGGCATCAAAAATAGCAAAAATAGTAAGCCAGCATTCCTCCTCTGAGGCAGACTTGGCTCAAGAACAAAGCCCTGGGGAAAATAAAGCCAACTACAGTAATTAACTTACTACCTCCTTAAATGGTCCAACATTGAATATATATCAGTTGTTTATACAAGCAAAGCTTGTTTGGCTTCTCCCTTTCCCAACCATATTGTTTATGCAGACAAAGCCCATCTGGCTTCTTCCTTCCACAAAGCAGTAATCTTTTGCTCTATTTGCATGTCTCTGGGCAAGGAAGCCATCTGGCATATGAAGTCAAAAAATCAGACAGAGGTGTTAGCCTCCTCTCAGCCCTTCTTGAAAGTTCTTCCTGGCAGGATGTCAACTGAAGGTGTTCTGTTACATTAAACAGGGCACACACTAGTGTGTTCAGGGCACACACTAGTTTTTCTCTTGCACCTGGTCTATCCTCCTCTTTCAGTCACATACCCAGAAGTCTCTGGAACTTCTAAAAGAAAATTTGTATGTTCCATGCACTTCTAATTTCTTACTTTCTCCACAACTGCAACCATACAGTGTAGTTTAAGGGATTGCATGGCTTAGTGCTTAAGATGCTGAACTTGATGACTGGAAAGTTGGCAGGTCAACAGTTCGAGACCCAAGTGCTGCATGATTGAGTGAGCTCCTGTCTCTGTCCCAGCTCCTGCCAACCTAACAGTTCAAAAACAAGAAATTTCAAGTAGATAATGTCGTGAACCTGGGGGTTGCGCATAATGCCCAAATTTAGCACTTTCCCCCTTCCCTCTGCTGCTTCGTGGCCCAGGCTGCGGTTCCGCTCTCCAGTACGGTCCGTAAACCAGTTAAGTTAGTGTCCTATTGGGAAGTTGGCTCTGCCCGCTTCCTAGCAAGGCTGGTGGTAGCGGTTTAATGTGACAAAGCAAGAGTCTTCTTTCTATCTTTTGCCAACACCCAAAACAACCACGCAAAGCACACAGAGGGTACGGTTCTGGGAAAATGGTGTGGCTTAAAAAAGTAACTTTTTACCTTCAAAGATGGAATATCCGCTGATACTGTTTTCAGGTTGGTTGAAAGCGAAAGGAATCCTCCCTTTTTAGATTCACGGTAGCAAACCCTTATCTTAAGTAAAATGCCCCCTTTGACAAGTGCTGCCGCTCGAGGTTAAATTGGTGAGCATGAAAAGCCTTATTTTCAGATTGCAAACCTGTTATCAGTTCCTCTGCAAAATTCCTGTTCTTTGCAGCAAAGACACGACGCCGTACTTGCCTTTTGGGATTTTTATTGAAGCATAACATTCATCCATAATATGCAGGATAAACATGGCCAAGAACTAATCTAATCTACTCTGATTTATGATATTTCATTTATCTATTTGCCCCCTTTTTCCAGAACGTTAAATATTCTTGCTCTGGCCTTATTCCTTTCCCTTTTACTAAAACATATTCAATAATTTCACCCCATATCTCTCTAAAATTGGATTTTTTTAAAAAAATAATCTTTTTTAATGTTTATCTCAATTTATCTCAAGTCAATATCATTTATTGCCATATCCCATATCTCCTTATATCATTCATCCATGTCAATTTCACATGTCAATTTCCAATTTTTAACACTAACCAATCTCAAAGCTATAAACAACATAATAATCAAATCCTTCTTATTCTTTTTCATTTGTTTGTTTCCAAAATCCATTAATAATGCTATTCTGGGAGTACGATATACTTTGCAAATAGGTTTACAGAAAAAAATGTTTGTTCTTCTAGAAGCCAGGAATTATATCAACTATTTCCAAGTAAACACTACTAATAGTGGATTCACATCATAGCTGGATGATGTACCAAACTGAACAATGACCATATGATAATCAACTAAGAATTCTCCCATTTCTACAACATAAAACACAGTGGTGCGACATTTATTTCAAAGCGCAGTGTCAGGCTGCCATAATATTTTATTAGAGAAGGAAAAAGATAGCCCAATTTATTGTGACAAGGTCAGCATGATTATAAGGTCCCTGTTCATACAAATGAAGCTACAACAACAGTTAAAGGGTTTGTAAACCTGACATCCCTGACATGTTTTTACTCACAAAAATATTTCCTTGGGATAAAACACATTGATGGGGAGGAGTGCAGTGATTGGTTTGTAGATCTGGAAAGCCTGAAAAGATACCAATGGTATAATTTGAATATGTTTTTAATGTTTGTTTCATCTTATTAGCCGCCCAGAGTAGGAATACATAGATGGGTGAGGTAGAAATGGAATAAATAAATAAATATTTTAAAATATCAGGTTTTCATTAATCTCAATTCTGTGCCCTGAATCCATGTTGTTTCTTTTCTTTCCATTTATATACCACCCCTTAGTGCTCTATGGGAGGTTCACAAAGTAATTATTGCAAACTACCATTTGCCGCCAACAAGCTGGATACTCATTTTACTGACCTCAGAAGGATGGAAGTAAAATTTTAGCTAGAGTAAGCTCATTAAATCACATAATTTAAATGTGTTGATTCACTGTTCAGAAATTGATTTAATGGATGTTCTCTAACTGGGACTACCAACTGGGTTTAAATATTTTTGTTTACAAGCGGTTCCAAGAGGAAGGCAAAAGGTAATTTGCGATTCTCAACATGATTACATTTAAGAGGACTGTATCCCTGTAACAAAACATCCAATCTAACACGTATATTAGCTACATGGGGACAATTCAGACAGCACACTTTATATCGTGGCATTTAATTGTAGGTATTTTCCTTATCGTTGTGGTTAGCAACCTCATGCATTAGTCCATACAGCTCTGTCAAATCAGTGTTCTTGTAGTCACCATATCATGGTGTTGGCATGGCAGGATTGTACAACAGAAGGGACATTCATACAACATATCCCAACAGGATGGAATCTGACTCCTGTGCAAGAACAATTCTCTCCTGCCTGCCCACTAAGATGGAAACAATTTGTTTTCAGTTTCTGTGGTAGTCAATTTGAAGGTTGCTATAACAAGATGTGCCAAAGCAATGTGCCACCATGCTGTAACCAATAATTATAATACGCAATAGAGGGATGCAGCATTATACTGAATCTAGGCACTGGCACAGTAATGCAGTGGTGGAGCACAGTTTTGGAAAACTGCTATAAAGGATGTGAATGAAGGAGGAGTAATAAACACCATCATAATCAGGTTAGCCCCATAGGTTCAGGACATTACCAAGGGTAGATGAGGGAAGGATCTGAACACTAGGGTAGGGTCGAAGAGCAAAAAAGTAAGAGGTTGGAAGCAATGTTTAGAATACCTATGTAAAAAAGTGCCACACAGTAAGGAACATTTCCCCCTTCTGTGGTACACAGAAAGAGCCTCCTCAAAGATTGTGGTATTTTTGAACCACAATTGGATGTACCCTGGTAACGGCAACCTTGTGTTGCTGGCTAATCTTTCTCACATTGGGTCAGGCGAAAGGAGCTACAGAATGAACTCACCAAATGTTGCCTTTATTTTGGTTGTTTCGCGTCTGGCCTAGACATGGAAGAAGATCTCCCCCTTCTGTCTACAGGAGTATCTACTACCCAGTGATGGAACTCATGATGACAGATATCTTGCTTCCATGAAAGGAAGGAAATCTTTCCTTCACACAACAGATGGTCTGGATCCAATCCAATTTTATACTTGATTTAAAAAATCCATTTTCAGTACTATCTTTTCTACAAACCCACATTAATAATGAAATCAAGATTTAACAAATCAAGCCAACAAGTGCAATAACAGGGAAGAAACTGTGAAATACTTAATTTCTGCAAAAGCTTAGAATAAATGTTCAAATCCTACTGCTAAAATAGGTTAAATAGGTAGTTATATTAAACTGTTAAGTCCACTTAACAAAAGTAACCATAAGGATGCTGTTTTAGATGAGGACTATGATGAAAAGAGTTTTTCCTCCACTAGATTATGACTCCTCTACGTCATCTCTCCTTTCTCCCAAAGAAGTTGCTATCAGCTCCAAAGGTGTTGTTCAATGAATGCAGCATTTCCAAGGTCAAACTCTAACATCAGGAATTATTTTCACTAGGTTAATGGGTGCAGAAACAAAGGGTATAAATCTGAATCCTTGTTGTCCTGATCTGATTCACTCCACATCACCACCACCACCATTTTATAAAAAGGAGTGGACAAATGTGGGGCATATGTTTAAAATGCATAGTTGATCCTAAGAGGAGTCAGGTAAAGAATGTAGAGCATAGAGAATGAGATGCCTTTTTTGTTTCCTTGTAGCACTAAAAAGGTAATAGCAAGTGCTTGTCTACACAGTCTCTATTAGAGCAGGTTGTGTAAGTAGGGGTAGAGATCCTGTATGACATTTGGTGTGATCCTTGTATCTAAATGGCATACACACCTGTAGTACCCCTATTTGGTTTGTCTCCCTCACGAAAAATAAACAAAAATCCCTCTCTTTGTCCTCTCTCCTCTCCTCCTGGGTGGAGGTATTCTATTTTTGTTTCCTCTAAGTGGTGTAGTACATTAGCACTGTCTTAACAGACTTTTCAAAAACCTTTGCTTTTTTTTCCTCTGTCTCTCAAAAGAGGACGTTTTTCATTTCCCAAACAGGTAATCCCCTATATCCATGAGTCTTGTTTCCATGGTTTCAATTTTTCATGGGCTCCAAAATATTCAATTAAAAAAAAACTGAAATATACAATGTAATATTGAGGAATGAGGCAGCTATTTTGTTAGCACACATGTAGAATGATGGAGATATTTGCACACACACCCTCTTCTATGATTCAGATGTGTGTGCTTAAATATGGAGTTTGCTGTTTTCTGTGGTTTTAGGAAACTGGAAAATCTTGAAAGTATTCCCTGTGAAAATGAGGGTGGCCTGTACTGTGAAGTGGCTAAGCCACTTCACAACATGGATAGATTTCAAATGGCAGGTAAATTTAAAGCCACAAGCTCTGCTTTGGTTTGTTTCCAGCAATCATGGATGTGATTGGTGTGTGTGTGTTGGGGGGGAGGGGAACAGCCCAATTCTACAGCAGAACAAACAGTGGGACAAATGCCTGTCTGTGTAAATGAAATGGAATATTTATTTATTTATTTATAAATTTAGTTCCTGCAATCTGTCATCATAATAACCATCCTAAGAATTTTGTGATTACTCAGCACAGTAGCTGGAGAGCTTTGTAAATATTTACAACATATGTCTTTTGTTTCTTAAGAAATTAAGTATATTTTAATTAAGAATAAACTATTCATTCTGCTAATCATTTTCAGAAAATCAAAGTCACTTTTAGCAAGACAGTGTGGAATTAATGGTCAGAATACTCACCCAGGACTTGCAAAATTCAGATTCCATTCTCCATTTGACTATGGAATTCACTAGGAACTTTGTGGGATACATAAAGTGAGCACTAGTGTGGAGTAGCAGAGAGTGGCAGTATAAGACTTATGGAGTCTAAATTCAAATCTCCATTCAGTCATGGAAAATCATGAGAGATGTGGAACTGGCAAAACACTCCTTAAATTTCTTACTACCTTGAAAGCCCTATTTCCAGTCTGTTCCTATGAAAAAATAGGAAAAATGAAAGACACTGTCTTTTCACTTTTCAAGTTGTAAAGACCTTCTCACACTGTTTGAAAGAAGAAATAGAAAATGTTTCAGTCAAATGAGCATCACTTGCTATGACATTCCTTTATGATAAAGTATTTGAACCTCAAACTGTTTACACACTCAGATAAGGCTGTCACATGAAAATTCTACACTTCTTTGGCAAATTTTTCCTGTTGTACTGAATAAAAGATAAACGGACCATCTTCTGTTAATAGGTGGCCCCGAGTTTATCTTTCTCAAACTTTTCTTACGTTATCTAAAATAATGAATAAATCTACTTAATAAAATTGCTGTGAGGATGACAACTTACTCAGATTGTTCTTTGCTACCTTCTTCTATTAATGCTTGAAGAGGCATGCTTTGCCTTCAGAGGAAGGAAGGGAGGCTTCCTTTATTTTTCTATTGTATAAACCCAAGAAGGGAAGCAAACGTCCAAATGGCACAAAACAGACACAATATCCGGTCTCTTAACCAAGATAAGGAGATTTAATGCATTATGCTTGCTAAAAATATATTATGTTAAGTAGATGCTTGTATAAAAGCCTAATGCTGTTTGTTTGTTTTTTCCAAGCTAATGAAGTCAGAGACTGTTAGCTTTTTCAAATTATTGCACCCAGGACTGGAAGCACAAGATAAAACCACAAGATGGCAGTACGAAACAACTAAACTGTCTTGGCTAGCAATACAGAACTGCCTTAAGGTGATAACCGTATGGTGACTTGCCTGCCAGGTGCAAAAGTTGCAGACATCACAAGAAATCTAGATAGATTGTTAGAGAGAACTGGGAACGAGCCAGTGGTCATGGTACACGTTGGTACTAATGATGTTGGGAAGGCCAAGCGGTCTGTCCTGGAAGCCAAATTTAGGTTGTTAGGAAGAAGATTGAAGTCCCGGACTTCCAAGGTAGCATTTTCAGAAGTGCTGCCTGTCCCTCGCGCAGGACCTACCAGGCAGGCAGAGCTCAGAAGCCTCAATGCGTGGATGAGGCGGTGGTGTCGAGAGGAGGGCTTCAGATTTGTCAGGAACTGGAGAACATTTTGGGACAAGCCAAATCTGTTCAGGAGGGATGGGTTGCATTTAAACCATGATGGGACCAGATTGCTGGCACTCAACATCAAAAAGGCTGCAGAGCAGCTTTTAAACTGATAACTGGGGGAAAGCCGACAGGAGCTGGGCAGCATCCGGTTCGGGAAAGTGTGTACTTGAGTAGTGAGGAGGATGCAAAAATTACTGAGCAGAGCAAGGAGCTAGTCACCAGCACTCTAGCAGAAGGATGCAAGAGGCAGTCTAACAATGCAACTAGACTCAAAAGACTGTATCAGGAAAGCATATATAAATGCTTGTATACAAATGCCAGAAGCCTCCGGAACAAAATAGGGGAGCTGGAATACTTAGCAATAGATAAAAATATTGATATTATTGGTATCACTGAAACCTGGTGGACGGATGATAACCAATGGGATACAGTTATCCCAGGCTACAAACTGTACAGGAAGGATAGGAAGGGGCAAACAGGAGGTGGTGTAGCCTTGTATGTCAAAGAAGTGATAAAATCGTATGAATTGGAATATCTAGGTGATTTGGAGTCACCATTAGAAGCTCTGTGGGTAAGAGTACCAGGCCACAAGGATGGTCTAACAGTAGGCATATACTATCGGCCTCCGACCCAAACTCTTGAGGGAGACTGGCAGTTGGAGAATGTTGTAAAGGAGGCATCCAGGAAGGGAAGCCTGGTTATAATGGGGGACTTCAATTACCCTCACATAGACTGGGTGAACTGTTGTTCAGCACATGATAAAGAGATAAAGTTCCTAGATATGCTCAATGATTGTTCCCTGGGACAGATGGTTGAAGACCCAACTAGAGGTACAAGAATCCTTGACTTGATTCTGAGTAATACTCAGGATCTGGTGCAAGATGTTAATGTGACTGATCCAATAGGGAAAAGTGACCACAACTCAATTATGTTTAACTTGATCATAGACCGCAAGTCACTGATAAAATCTAACACAGAGACCTTAAATTTTCAAAAAGGAAATTTCCCAAAGATGAGGAAACTAGTAAAAAAGAAACTGAAAGGGAAAATTGAGAGAGTCCAAACACTCCAAGAGGCATGGAGGCTGTTTACAAAAACAATAACAGAGGCTCAATTGGAATGCATACCCAAAAGGAAAAAGGGCACTGCCAGGTCCAAGAGGACTCCGATGTGGCTTACAGGAGCTGTTCGGGAAGTGATCAAGAGCAAGAAAAGCTCATTTAGAAGATGGAAGGCTTGTCCAAATGAGGACAGCAGGCAGAAACATAAATTCTGGCAGAACAAATGCAAGGCAACAATCAGGAAAGCAAAGCAAGACTGAGCGTATAGCTAAAAACACTCAGATAAATAACAAAGACTTCTTTAAGTACATTAGAAGTAAGAACCCAACTAGGAAGGCCATTGGACCATTAGATGACAATGGAAGGCAAGGGGTTATTAAAGAGGAAACAGAGATCGCAGAGAGACTCAATGAATTCTTTGCTTCAGTATTCACTGAAGAAGACAGAGACCACATGCCCAAAACAGAGCCTATCTTCGTAGGGAGGGAAACCGAAGAATTAAGCCAGATAGAAATAACCAGGGAGGAGGTCCTTGCATGTCTTGTTAAGCTAAACACTAACAAATCCCCAGGACCAGATGGCATCCATCCACGAGTTCTCAGGGAACTTAAAGATGAAATTGCTGATATCCTAGCCAAAATATATAATCTTTCCCTCAAATCAGGCTTTGTGCCTGATGACTGGAAGGTAGCGAATGTAACACCAATTTTCAAAAAAGGATCCAGGGGTGATCCAGGAAATTACCGGCCTGTCAGTTTGACATGTGTCCCAGGTAAAGTGATGGAAACCATCCTAAAAGACAGAATTAATAGTTACATAGAAGAGAAGGCACTGCTAAAGGAGAGCCAACATGGCTTTTGCAAGGGCAAATCATGCCTCACTAATCTGTTGGAATTTTTTGAGAGTGTCAACAAGCATGTGGATAAGGGGGATCCAGTTGACATTGTTTATCTGGACTTTCAGAAGGCTTTTGACAAGGTCCCACACCAAAGGCTCTTGAATAAACTTACCAGTCATGGAATAAAGGGACAGGTCTTGTCCTGGATCAGCAACTGGCTAAGGGACAGGAAACAGAGGGTAGCACTAAATGGAAACTTCTCCAAGTGGAGGGAAGTAAAGAGTGGGGTCCCCCAAGGTTCAGTACTGGGACCCCTGCTTTTCAACCTCTTCATAAATGATCTAGAGGTAGGAGTAAAAAGCAAGGTAGCCAAATTTGCTGACGACACTAAATTATACAGGGTAGTGAAAACTGTGAGAGATTGTGAAGAGCTCCAGAGGGATCTCTTGACACTGGGGGAGTGGGCAAAACAGTGGCAAATGAGCTTCAACATCAGTAAGTGCAGAGTGATGCATGTTGGGGCAAAAAACCCCAATTACATTTGTAAACTGATGGGGTCTGAACTCTCTGCGACAAACCAGGAAAGGGACCTTGGTGTCCTGGTGGACAGCTCAATGAAGGTGTCAACCCAGTGTGCCTCAGCAGTGAAAAAAGCAAACTCAATGCTAGGGATCATTAGGAAGGGTATAGAAAATAAGTCAGCAAGTGTCATTTTGCCTCTTTATAAATCTATGGTGAGGCCCCATCTGGAATATTGTGTACAGTTCTGGTCGCCATACCTCCAGAAGGATATTATGGAGTTGGAGAAAGTACAGAGGAGGGCAACCAGAATGATTAGGGGACTGGAACACCTTCCTTACCATCTGAGGCTGCAACGGTTGGGCCTTTTCACTCTTGAACAACGGCGTCTAAGAGGTGACCTGATTGAAGTTTATAAAATCATGCACGGTGTGGACAAGGTAGATAAGGAAAAACTGTTTTCCCTATCGCACAACACTAGAACTAGGGGACACTCCATGAAACTTTTGGGTACTAGTTCTCAAACAAATAAGAGAAAGTACTTTTTCACCCAGAGGATTACTGGTCTATGGAACTCCCTGCCAGAAGAAGTGGTGACAGCTGTCAGTCTTGACAGCTTTAAGAAAGGATTAGACAAGTTCATGGAGGACAAGGCTATCAATGGCTATAATTATGGCTACCTAAGGACAACCTCCGGGTTGGAGAGATAGGCAGGATATCTCTCAATATCATTTCCAGGGAATCCTAAGCAGGTGAAGGCATCTCCTTGGGAATACCCTGAAGGAAATGGTGAGCCACTGTGTGAGACAGAATGCTGGACTGGATGGGCTGTGGCCTGTTCCAGCAAGGCTGTTCTTATGTTCTTATGTTCTATGTTCTAAAGTGCCACCATTCTTAAGGAACAGTGAAAACTGTAAAACACAGAGGCTATAAACAGAGAGGAGTACTTCCCCCTAGAGTCGGACACAACTGGCTTTTGAGCAAGGGAGACCTTTACCTTTAATCTATCTAAGAGCCTCTAGATTTAAAAAAAGATTTTTAAAAATGGACAAACAATACTGGAAGGAACATATAATTCATTCCCAAAGATGGTGACAACATAACCGGCACAGCACAATGGATTGGAGCACCCAGAGCTGAGTTCTAATCCCACTGTGTGGCTCCAGGATAAAAGCAAACAGAGATCTCCTAGAACAGGTTTCCTCAAACTTGGCTCTCCAGGTGTTCCTGAACTTCAATTACCATAAACCCAAGTCAACAGAACTGCTGATCAGAGCTTCTGGGAAGTGATATCAAAAAACATCAGGAGAGCCAAGTTTGAGGACCCCTGATCTAGAACATCTGCAGCTGATGGAGTTATGCAACCTGTCATCTACATGGTCTTGGGCGTGCCCAGACTGGAGGACTATTATGACTGTGGTTAGGGTTTATATTTTACTTGTAATGTTTTGTCATTTTGATATTGATATGTAACTTTGTAATTGTAATTGTAAAAATACTGTATGTTCTTTATTGTAAGCCGCCTTGAGTCACATTTTTGTTTAGTAGGGCGGGATATAAATCTAATAAATGAACTGAATGAATGAATGAATGAAATGAATAGTCCCAGAGCACCACTTGAAGAAAAACCACACAATAACTTCATACCTATATAAAACCAAATGAGTTGCCGAAGTCAGACTTGACATGACAGCACTTAACTTGTACTGGCAAGAGGGAGTAGAATAATCAACTCAAAACTTTCAGAATATAGGCAAAGAACAGAAATAATTGTTGCACTTCAATAATAATTTACAGAATTTAAATAATGAAGTGTAGAATTCCTTAGGAAGTGTTCTTGGATCTAAATGAGACAGAATCTCAGTCCCTTTTTTAAATTAAATTTTCAAGAAATTAAAACAAAGTCAAAACAAAAAGAAAAATTACAACACAAATACAAAGGAATCATAAAGACAATAAACAATACAAATACAAAAAAATCATAAGACAATAAACAATAATAATAATAACACTAATAATAATAACAACTCTACTTTACCAATGTAATACTTTCCCAGCCTTCACTAAATCTTGGTTATTATACTCCAATTCATTATATACAACATAAAACTTATGTTTGCAATATCCTCTATTTCTTGTAACATTGAATCTCCAAGTCATCCTCATTTATATATACCTATAGCTGTTTATATTTACCTTATTTATTCTACCCAAAACTTGTTAACTATTACTGTATTACCATAATTCTACCCAAGCAAAACACAATGAGAATACAATAAATAAAAATATAATAAACACAAA
Source organism: Bradypodion ventrale (assembly GCA_035047345.1). Classification (NCBI taxonomy): domain Eukaryota; kingdom Metazoa; phylum Chordata; class Lepidosauria; order Squamata; family Chamaeleonidae; genus Bradypodion; species Bradypodion ventrale. The sequence goes on along the minus strand of JAWDJE010000001.1, from coordinate 107,662,931 downwards.
ATCACACTACACACCCAATGTATTATACAATGCCCTGGAGGATGCAGGATATCACAGCGGTCTTCATTATTTCCAAAAACTCATTTGATCTGGCCCAAACCCCGCACCTCCAACCAATTTGGAGGACATGGATAATATAAATTAAGATGTGGATAAAAAAGAATTACTGGCTATAATGTTGACAACGGGTAAACAATATATTGCAAGAAATTGGAAAAGCAATGTAACTTTGAAAATTGAAGATTGGTATAAGGAAGTGTGGGATCTTGCACTAAATGATAAGTTAACATGGGAATTCAATAAAAAAGGATATAATTAAAGAAAATAGTTTGTTTGTTTTTGGAGGGGGGACTCAGTCCCTTTTAAAGGGGTAACCTGGAGAAAAGCTGCAAAAGCTAAATTTAAAATTTAAGATTCTTAACTCCCCATCTACACTGTGACAATATACTGATACATTTAGAAACCTATGTGTACTTTGTGACACACACTGCCTTTAGAACTTATAAAGTTAAGAGACTGCATCTTTCCCTTTACATGTTTTTCATGTCATGGTTTCCAGCACATGCTTATTATACTATTTAAGAGCCTTAGGAGACAGAAGAATGCTTGTCTCCTCTGTACTATGGTAATAAAATATTGATAGGAGATTCTTTGGTGTGTAGAGTCACAAACACCTCTTTGTTCTTCCTTTTTTCCATTCACCCCAAAGCTATAAAAGTCCTAACTCTAAGCAGCTCAAGTAATATTTAATGACCTCATTGAAGTTAGAATTCATGTGACCTTAGTGCAGGGGTTCTCAACCTTTTCAAGTTGGGGGCCGGGCCATGCTCCTTCCAGCAGTTGAGGGGGTCGGACTGGTTGTGTCCCCCCTCCCACCATTTACGGCCGTCATAAACGCATTTACAACTGCCATAAATGAGTCCACAGCCAATAACGGTGGTGGCAGTGACTGGAGCAAAGGGCTGGATTATTTGGCACCTCAGGTCAAATTCGGTTGAGTCACTAACAGTTAAAATAATCTGATTGTGGGGTTAAATTCAATTAAATTATTATTTCTTCATAAAATGATGATCAAAAAATGAATGATACCTAAATTTCCTAAAGCAAAAATAAACTGTGTGGCCATGCATAAAATCAAACAATTACAGTGGGAAGGCGATACCTTTTATAGGTCACTTTAAAAATTCAAAAATTTGCAAGCTTTTGTAACTCAAGGTTACTTCATCAGGCATTCAGGCACTCTCATGGCATGGTGTCCAAGCCAGGCTCCATTCTTAGATGTTGTTGTTGTTGTTGTTGTTGTTGTTGTTGTTGTTGTTGTTGTTGTTGTTGTTGTTGTTGTTGTTGTTGTTGTTGTTGTTGTTGTTGTTACCCCACCCTCCTGGTGTAAACACCGCTCAGGGTGGCAATGAGTGAGGGGACAAAGACTGTATCAACTGAAGGATCTGGTTGATTCAAATAAAATAGTATCTTCTGCCAACCAAACTTTTCTTCAGTTTTGTCATCTTTAAAAGAGAAAGGTATCCATTCTCTCATATGTTTGCTTGCTTCTGAGTTTGGGGTCAATGCTATCCCCATGGCCTTCCAGTCAAATGACTGATGGTATCTGAGCATACATACAAAAATTAGATAAGTATTTACTAGAACCAAGAACAAACATTTTCATTAATGTTACTAAACAAGGCAGGTTATCCTGCTATGGTAATAGAGTACACCATGCTGCCAGCAACTCAACGCCGAGCATCAAGTGGTGGTTAACTAACCTGACAAACCTCAGGATTAGCAACCTGTCAAAATTAACAAGGAAAGGTGATGGTCCCCAAATGGATTAAATCCCACTTGAATCCATTTTGATGGAGGGCAGCAGCTTCATCAATACCGGCCTGGGGCTGAAGAGGACTCTGCATGCCAAAAGGGCCCAGGACCAGAAAGTGATTCGCGGAGCTGTATCAGTGGTACGGGGTCACACTGCAATGCAGAAGGCAGATGAAAGGCCACAGCATTATATTCGTAGGACAGTCTTCATGGCTGATTGCCATGATGATTGCCAATATTTGGAATCAGATACGGCACAAGAAAAAGAAGAAAAAGCAGGGGGGGAATCACAATGATTTCAAAATGACTATGTATTATTTATTTATTACATACTAGCATAGTTTGCCCGGCGTTGCCGGGCTTTTTAAAATTGTGTTGGATACTAAAGGGTTTCGTTTTTTTCTTGAACTAATGGTGATGGGCTGTTTTAAATGGTGGTGTAAGGTTTTTTGATTTTGTGGTTTTGAGTAATTTTGTTTTTGAACTTGTTTTTTATGTTTATGCAAAAAAAGTTTAAATTTAATTAAATTTAATGTAATATTATTTATTTTAAAATTTAATTTAGTTTTTTAAAATGTTCTTTTAATTTTTTTGGTTTTTGTTTTTCAAAGTGAAAAGGGGTTTTATTTTGGTAATTTTTGAGATAAGTGTGTTTTTTTTTTTAGAATGTTTGTATAATTTATTTGATTAAATTTAGAATTATTCTTATTTGTTAATTTTTTTTGAATGTTGTTTCTGTTTTGGCCACTGGGTGGGGGTGGTGAGCTTTTGAGCCTCTCATTACATTTGTTACCTTCTGTCCTCTTGGTGTCGCTTCCGGTAAGTTTCCTCTTTCTCATTTGTGTTCCGGTTCTCATGGAAGGAAGACGTCTTTTTGTAAGTTCTGTGGGGGGGTTTTGGGGGGGAGGGGTTTGGGGTGGAATTTTTTTTGGGGGGTGTATGTGTTTGTTTGAATGTTTTTCGTTTGTGGTTTTGTGTGTTTTTTCAAGTGTGTTGGGGGGTGGCTTTCTTTCTCGCAGGCCATGCTGGATGGCCCGTGGGAAGGAAGGCCAATTGCGGGGAGGGTTTTTTTCCCATGGGCCATGCTTGATGGCCCGTGGGAAGAATGGGCATTTGCGGGGAGGCTTTCTTTCCCACGGGCCATGCTTCATGGCCCGTTGGAAGGAAGGGCATTTGCGGGGTGGTGGTGATTTCTTTCCCACGGGCCATACTTGCTGGCCCATGGGAAGGAAGGGCAGAGGCAGTGGGGGTTTTTTTTCCCCGTGGGCCATACTGGCTGGCCCGGTGGGAAAGAAGGGCAGTTGCGGGGGGTGGGTGGGTGGGTTGGTTGCTTTATTTTTTGGTTCTCTGGCTGGCCCTTCGAAGAGAAGGGCAGTGGCGGCCGGGGGTGTATTTTTTTGTTTCTCGTCTTTTTGGCGCGCCGGCTGGCTCTTCGAACGGAAGGGCCATGGTGGCGGTGGGGGGGGGTTCCCCCATGGGCCATGCGGGCTCGTTCATGGGGAAGAATGGCTGCGGCGGTGGGTTTTTTTAACTTTTAGTTTCCGTGCGCCGGGCGTCTCACTTGTTTTTCGGGCGCCGCTGACCCTTCGAACGGAAGAGTAGCGGCGGCGGGTTTTTTTGTTTTCTTTCCCCCACGGGCCATGCTGGATCGCCCTTTGGGTTGAATGGTTGCGGCGCCGGCTTTTTCTTAGTTTTGTTTTCTCGCGCCGGCTGCCTCCTCGTTCTGCTCGCACATTGCGCGCAGGACGCTGGGGCTTGTAGTAATGTGTTGGTGATTTGTGTTTGTGCTGCGTTTTTTTTAAAATGCTTTTCTTTTGATTGGTTGCGGCGCGTGTTCGAACGCTGCTCTGTGCGAGAGCCTCTCAGTCTGATTGGCTCTGGCGCGGCGCGGCGCGGCGCGGCGCAAGGACTTTCGGGAAGTGATGTTCTTTGCGTTTCTTGCCATTAGTGGGGCTGAGGCCCCCGTGCCGGATTTTTAAATCCTTCGTTGACCTGCGTAGGCAATTCGGCCGTGCTCTCGAAGGGAGGGTGCGGGTCAGTAGGGCGACGCATAGCAACGTATAGCCAATTCCAACGGTGAACACTTGGTTTTATAGGTTAAGATAAGGCTATATATATATTAGGGGGAAATGGGTTTTAATTAACCATTTATTAGTGATAACATGCTTTCTGAAAAGCAGAATAAAGAGTACATCTGAGTGAGAAATGAAAAGCTGATTCATATGAACAAATGGGAACATGATTTTTTATTTATTTATTCAGCCCTTGACTCACAGATGAATAGCTAAACCAAATCTGCTAAAAAGCATAATGTCTTAAGTCATGTATGGTGGTAAAATGCATCAACATTTGAAGGCAGCAGATGTACTATAAACATGCAATTTTGAATCAAAACAAGTGTTACTATGACTTTTACATTTGATTTTATCATATACATCTAGAGGCTGATAACCACAGATTTACAACTTTAGAATCTCCCTTTTTAAACTACAGTGGTAATACTATTTTGCCAATTTTCTTCAGCAGATTGGGTAAAGGACAGGAGAGACAGAGAACTAGAGCGAGAAAACAAATATTTTAATAATATTGTAAATACTTTGATAAGAATGCTAGAAAACCAGTTCCACAGCAGTTGAGAAACAAACCATTGTGCAATTCTTCATCTGTATGTTTACTCAGAAGAACATACCCTGGACCATAAGCAGAGAAAGCCTTTCAAAAACATTAGTTCACAAATGAATTTATACTACATAATACAGCTTCACAACTATCTGAAGAAACAGGGACGGTGAGAAATAAGAAATGCAAACTATCTTGATAGCAACACTTCTGGAATAGCTCCGTTTCCATTCTACCAGTACCATCATTAACTTAGAACTTCCACTTTGCAGATACATGTTTCTACAGATTTCTTACTCCTTCAATAAGAACAATTTAGGGGAACATTGTAGAAAAGTGTATGTGGAACTGCACATGAAGAGAGAGAAATCTTCCCTTCTGAGAAATTCTGAGGCTTGGCAGCTGTTGCATTATACTAGAAAACACCCTTTCGTCTGTTGAGTCCAGATTTATTTTGTATTCAAATACCAGGCAAGAAATGAATGCGAAGAAATAAACCACAGTTAGGCTGTTTCTAGTTTACAGCATGAGAAAGCCAAGACAAATACAGCCAATGAGTGCTGTAACTAAGGCAAACTTTTCTTTGGGGTTATATATTGGCAGGCAGTAGATATTGCAATTTGCTGGGAGAGACTCCCAAATACAGTGGAAGCCTATTTCCTTTCCAGCTTCCAGAACCTATTTCCTTTACACATCTTTAAGTCTTCTTGGCAATGCTGCTTATTGGCACTGCAGAAATCTCTCGAGCACGCTCAAAATCTTTATATGTCACCATGTCTGCAATTGCTCTGAACAGTAAAACAAGAATTCGTGAACTTCTGCTTACAAATAATGAAGTATTTGTGGTCCATCGCTTTGCAGGCGCACCCCCCCAATAACGGACACAGACAACATTGAAAGTGGATAACAGCAAAGGGCCACATTTATTGATTCAATGCCCTAGTCCGAATTATAAATTTGTATTGGTAAAACGACCAATCATAATTCCTAAGGCAAGCAGGCCGAAGTAACACTGGTAAGGTACCACCCCAAAATTGCCAACGGCAATTGGTTACAATGTATCGATTTGTATCAATTTGTTTGTTAACAACAAACAAATTGTTGACCGTAGTCAATAACTAACTCATGACCCCACCCTCTGACGCGTATCCGTGAAATCACAGGGGTGATGCATGCTGGTTAGCAATCGTCATCACCCCATCGCCTGGTTCGTCGTTGACCGGACAACGTTTAACTAATTTATTCCTGTCTAGTGTTGTCCAGTCAATTGCGAACCTGCCGGATACTTGTGGGTCATACTGTTTACCTTACCAGTGCTACCCGCCCATGTGACCAAAGTCAACAGTAGGAACGCAGAAAGACCCCTATATCAAACCATAGCAACAGTGTGGGATGGGCAAAAAAGCCAGGACCCGGAGCCAATATGGGTCCCAACCAAAAATTCCCACCCGGCCCCGAAGCGACCATAATATCACACTGTTAACTAGGGAGGGGGTGGAGGGGAAAAAACTTCTCCGCTCCGTCGCTGAGGCAAAATGGCAGCTCGGCTGCCTCGTGGCCACCCCTTTTATAAGGGAGCTGGCCACGCCCCTAACTACCCGGATTCTCTGTCCTGTGGGGGGGGGGCCCGCAAAGGGCGCGGCGGCCATTTTGGCGCCGCGCTTGCATTGCAGGCGCACCCCCCCAATAACGGACACAGACAACATTGAAAGTGGATAACAGCAAAGGGCCACATTTATTGATTCAATGCCCTAGTCCGAATTATAAATTTGTATTGGTAAAACGACCAATCATAATTCCTAAGGCAAGCAGGCCGAAGTAACACTGGTAAGGTACCACCCCAAAATTGCCAACGGCAATTGGTTACAATGTATCAATTTGTATCAATTTGTTTGTTAACAACAAACAAATTGTTGACCGTAGTCAATAACTAACTCATGACCCCACCCTCTGACGCGTATCCGTGAAATCACAGGGGTGATGCATGCTGGTTAGCAATCGTCATCACCCCATCGCCTGGTTCGTCGTTGACCGGACAACGTTTAACTAATTTATTCCTGTCTAGTGTTGTCCAGTCAATTGCGAACCTGCCGGATACTTGTGGGTCATACTGTTTACCTTACCAGTGCTACCCGCCACACGGAGGGGCTTCACAGAAGACCTGACGCCCCCCCCCCCAGACCGTCAGCTCGGTCAACAGGCCTGCTCGCCAGTCACCCAACAGGAGGTCCATACCTCCTCGCGACAGATGGACCAAATCCCCTGCATACAGGTCATAATTTTGTAGACTAATATCGGGGTGATGACTAACCCGTCCCCAAGCCCTGGTGGCAAGAAACCGCGCCACTGCCTTATTGACCGCACGCCTAGCGCGGTCAAGAGCCAGGAGGTTAACGCCCCCTCTGTAAGAATGGCGCGGAACAATGTCCGACCAAACCAGGGTTGTGGCAGGCCAGACATAATGCAAGTAGGCGAGTTCCTCGCAAATCGCATGCTTGAGCGATAAGCCGGTGACCTGGCCCAAATCATTGCCCCCCAGGTGTATGATTAGAATGTCAGGCGGGTCAGCCCCCAGGCCAGAAAAAAGGAAAGGCCGCAGCTCCCGCCATAACATCCCAGGCTTACCATGCCATGCGAGACTGGCGTGGTCACCCAGTCCCAGTCGGGGTCCCCACTCTGTCGCCGCAGCGTAACGCGCTGCCCTGTGCACATAGCTGTGGCCCACCAGCCATACTGTCACCGGTGTAATACGACACCCAGGGTCTGTAAGAAAATTGAGAAAAAGGGAGGTAAGGTGACTGGATTGGTACTCATGGCGGGAGTGGGCGCACATAAAACTGAAAACATTGTGAGCCCCACCTCCCCATGCTGCGTATGTCAGCCCCAGAGTACCCAAAAGCAGCTGCTGTAGAGGCTGCACCAATACGGAACGAATGTGTGCCATAACGGGCACCTGGTAGGCCCACCCTGGTGAGGGCTCTGCCTGTCACCTTCCAAAACTGAAATTTAGTAAGGGGAGACCCATCTTGGTGACAGAAAAACGGGCCGTGGTGCATGCCACGCAGTGCCAGGAATTCCTGTAGGGCACCAACCGGACAGATGTCTGCCAAAGAACACCGTAGCAGTCTTACTCCACTGCCTACGCCATGCTGATCTGTTTTAGAGGAGCGGATCCTCAACTGGGCCCAGTCTTTGGCAACATAGACATCTTCGAGTTCCAGTGCCCTACCACTTGCATCCGCCTTAGACAGCATCACGAGTTCGCTGACGCGGAGCGCTCCAAAAAATGCCACCGTTGTGGCTGCATGAAAGAGGGCTGCCTCATAATGATCAAAACAGAGGCCTGGCCAGCCCCGGGCCAACTGGGTAAGAACCCATGGGGAAATAGGGTGCCGGTCGTCCGGGCAACGCCCGCGCTCGCGCACCCACCCCTCCAAAACGTGTATCACACGGAAGTCAGAGGTGGTATCCACATGACCCCCTACTTTGGCCATAAAAGCCAACGCCGAGAGCTTGGATGCTATGGTGCGAGGTGCGAGGCCCTGTGCATGCAGGTGAACCATGAACCGCAGAACATGGTCCACCGGGATAGGCCAGGTCTCTGGCAAGTGAAATTGAGTAGCAAAAACCCTGTACGAATTGAATGCTTGTTGATACGCCTTACGCGTGCGTGGCGCTAGTGACAGGCCAATCGCCCGGTTCACCTCTCCTTGCCAATAGTCCACATCTCGTCCGGGAGTGGCGAGGGAAATTCCTCCGCATCCGGGGCCAAGGCGCGGAACCGGGAGATCTGCAGGCGGGACAAAGCGTCAGCAATATCGTTATTAACCCCTGGGACATGCCTGGCCCTGAACAAGACGTTGAGGCGCAGGCAGCGCAGTACAAAATGGCGCACTAGATCCATAACCCTGGGCGATTTAGAAGTCTGTGCATTGACAATGTGTACAACGGCAGCATTGTCGCACCAGAAATGCACCACTGAATTAGCCCACTGTTCGCCCCATAGCATCAAAGCCCCCAGAATGGGAAAAAATTCCAGGTATGTGAGATCCCGCAGGCGACCTGTGCCTGCCCATGCCGGTGGCCACCCACCATAGGCCCACTTCCCATTGAAGTACATCCCATAACCCAGGGATCCTGAGGCATCAGACTGGATCTGGAAATTGGGGGATGCCAGGAGGTCAGACCTCCAAAATGAGACCCCGTTAAACTCCCTCAGGAATTGCAACCAGACGAACATGTCTGCCCTGATACCCCGGGTAAGCCTGACTCTGTGGTGGGGCCTGGATAACCCTGCCATGGCGTCGCATAAGCGCCGGGCAAAAGCCCTGCCCGGTGCGACCACCCTGCAAGCAAAATTAAGGTGCCCATGTAGCACCTGCAGTTCCCTCAGGGATGCCTTACGCTTGGCCAGCAATTCGGAGATAAGGGTCACTATCCTGGACACCTTATCACCCGGCAACCTAGAAGCCTGCACTACTGTGTCAATCTCAACCCCCAGGAATACTAACTTGGTCGATGGGCCCTCGGTCTTTTCGGGCGCTAAAGGGACACCAAGTTCCTGCATTAGCGTCTGAAATGTATTGAGGAGACGTGCGCACGTGTCCCAGCCCCGTTCACCCCCGAATAGAAAATCATCCAGGTAATGGGCTACAGACCGGGACCCTGACCTGCGGACGAAAGCCCACTCTAGGAAGGTACTAAAACGCTCGAAAGCCGAGCATGATATGGAGCAGCCAAAAGGCATGGCCTTATCAAAATAATATTCCCCTTTAAATTTAAAACCCAGCAATTCAAAGTCGCCCGGGTGCACCGGCAAGAGGCGAAAAGCTGACTTAATGTCGCACTTGGCCAGCAGGGCACCCGGGCCACACGAGCGCACCATGCGCAGCGCATGGTCAAACGATGTATACCTGACCGAACAAAGGTCATCAGGTATAGCATCGTTGACCTATCGGCCTGCTGGGTAGGACAAATGATGAATAAGGCGAAACTCCCCTAGGGACTTTTTGGGAACCAAACCCAATGGCGAGACCTTAAGATTGGGAAACGGGGGTGCGGGGAAAGGTCCAGCGACCCTGCCCGCGTCTAACTCCTTTTTAATGCTGGCCGCAGCCACCTCCTCCCTTCCTCTGAGGGATAAAAGGTTGGGAGCATCCTGAGGGGACCTATCACCCATAAAAGGGATACGAAATCCCTGCTTAAAACCTTGAAGGAGATACTCCCCGTCCTCCCCCTTCGGGTACGATGCGAGCCAGCGCTCCAGCATGTCCACCTTAATTGGGGAGGGGGCCTTTTGGAGAACTAGCTCCATCCGTGGCAGCCTTGCCAGCCCACTGTCCACCCCTCCCTCTGCCTCGCGCCCCCCCAGGCTTGGGACAAGCAGAGGCTGCGTGGGGACCAGAACATGTGGGACACTCATGCTTATACCTGCAGTTCTTTCGATTGCAGGAACCATTTGACGAGAAAGTCCAGCACAGCAGGCGGGCTGGAACCCCCTGCCCCGCCGGTTGGCGGGTAACCTGCGCTGGAGCCGCTCGCTGGACCGCATGTCCACAATGGTATCTATCCCCCGGGGCAGGGCGTGTGGGTGTCATATACAAGAGCCACAGTCTCTGGCACGGCTCGTCCCATCTCATCTCAGGGTGGAGGGGAATCCTCATACGGAATTCCTCATCATATGCTAGCCATGAGGGGCCCGGAAAATCTACCATCGCCCTATATATGTTGTCCAAATATTGGACCATGGGAATAGCTAAATCCGGCCGCGCCCTCAGATATACCGCCATATATATTAAATAAGCGGGGAGCCAGTTGGCCCAGGTACGCGGCGGCTTACGGCGGCGTGCCTGCTCCTTATCCTTCTCATCCTGACCCTCCCTTTCCTCCTTGGTGGGCTCTCTGTTCAGGAGTGAGAAGATATCTACGTACTCCCCTCGCCATATCTTTTCTCTGGTAGCCTGTGCCAAGTGATCACCCAATGGCAAGGAATACCCTGCCGTTGGCAAAGCCGAAAAGGGGACAGCCGGCCTATTAAAAGGGGCCTGAGCTAACCCTGCCACCCCCAGGACATTCCCAGCAGTATAAGGACCGAGGCCCACCCCAGTGGGCATGGTGGCAGTCGTTATCGCCGGGTGGGTCGCCAGCAGCGTGGCCCCCGCACCACCCGCGCGAGGCCAAGGCCACTGAAAGGCCCCCCCTATGTTGGGAATGTGTGTAGATGTACTTGCTTGCACCGTATACTCACATGCTGCACCCCCGCGGGCCGCCCCCACCGGGGGTTCCGGCCCACTGGGGGCGTCGGAGCTCACGACCGATGTAGAGCTCATCACCGGGGCTTGACCCGCACCAGGTTGCTGGCTGGGGAGCTGCGAGGCAGTGGCCGGAGCCGCGCCACCCGCCTGCAGCAGCTCAACCCTCCCCGCCGGCTGTTGTCCTGCTGCCGACAGCGCCTCAAAAGGTACCCCGAAGGGGGTGCCTGCCTGACTGGCCCGGGCCAAAGACGCCTCCAGGGCCGCAATGCGGGCCAGTAAGGTGTCCACGTTGACCATGGGCAAAGGGCCGGCCGGCCCGCCTGATCCTGGCATGGGGACAGGTCCCTGCGCCCCAGGGCCCATATATGGCCATTGGCCAGCGCCAAAGCCCGGTAGGGCTGGTGAAGAAACCTGCCAAGGCAGGGAGCCGGGCCACCCCCCAAGGCTAGAGGGCCCCGGGAGAGGCTGCGGCCCAAAAGAAATAGGCCCGACGGAGTGGGCAGGAGGAGGAGCGGTGTCCACCGCTCGCGGGCCGCGGGCCGGAGCGCCCTCCGCGCCCGCACTCTGATCGGGCCAAGGGGCAATAGACCCCATTCCACCAGCCCCGGCCGGGGGTGGCAAAGGTGGCTGCTGAGGAGGCGGCACCACGGTCCTCCGACCTGGGTTGCGCCTCCTAACAGCCCGAGCTGAACTCGAAGCTGCCTTCTTTTTCGAAGGCATCTCTCCTGAAGCAAAAAAGGGAAGCCAGCCAGGCAGAATCGCCACCAAAAGGCTTCCCGGTAAGCTAACGAGCGACGGAGACGCAGGGGAAAAAACTTCTCCGCTCCGTCGCTGAGGCAAAATGGCAGCTCGGCTGCCTCGTGGCCACCCCTTTTATAAGGGAGCTGGCCACGCCCCTAACTACCCGGATTCTCTGTCCTGTGGGGGGGGCCCGCAAAGGGCGCGGCGGCCATTTTGGCGCCGCGCTTGCATTCTGTAAGTAGAGTAACTCAATTGATGTCGAGCACACTAGCAACATTAGGTTCCATTATATGTGTTACTAGCATTTATTTATTTTTGCCCAGCCCTGCCGGGCAGGTTTGTATTGTGCAGCCCAGCAGAGGGGTGTGTGTGTGTGTGTGTGTGTGTGTGTGTGTGTGTGTGTGTGTGTGTGTGTGTGTGTGTGTTTATACTCAACACAAACACACACACACACACCTACACACACATACAATACACACACACACAACACAACCTCACACACAATACACACACACAACCACACACACGTACAATCACACTCACTACACAACTACACACACAATCACGTACACACAACGCAGCCAAACACGCAACACAATCACAAACACACACTACACACACATCATAGCTCCGTGGGGAGAGGGATGCTCCCCCTCCCCCCCGAAGCCTCGGTGACAACACACACACACAACTGCCAAAGTTGTGCAGGGGGAGGAGGGGCTCTTCTTCAGCCTTGGTGAGGACACCCGGGAGGCCGTGTCAGGGAAAGCCCCAGCAGGCAAAAGGTAAGTGGGGTGGGGGTCAGGGACTGGGGGGGCAAGGGGGCGGTGCAGGGGAGCGGCATGGTTCCCAGACCCGTTCCTCCACCACCAAAATACCTCTCCCCCACCCCACTTACCTTTTGTCTCCTTGGGCTTTCCCCGGTGTGGCCTTCTGAGCAGGGACGTTCACCGGCCTGCCCTCCGTCCCTGCCAGCCTTGACACCGGCAGGGGCGGAGGGCAGGCCGGTGCACGTCCCAGCACTGAAGGCCAAGTTGGGGAAAGGCCCAGTCAGCAAAAGGTATGTGGGGTGGGGGACAGGGACTGGGGGGCAAAGGGGCGGGTGGGCGGCGTGGTTCCCGGGCCCGTTCCACACACCCAGTCCCTCTCCCCTGCCCCACTTACCTTTTGCTGGCTGTGCCTTTCCCTGGTGCGTCCTTTGCCGATGCCATGGGTGGGAGGAGGGTCTATTCTCCCTCTCCTCCCCCCCAAAGCTACGGAAAGGCCGGCGCCAGCCTCCAGGGCTGCGGGGAAACTATCTTGTCTCCCCGCTACCTTGCCGAAGATGTGGGGGGAGAGGAGGTGCTCCTCTTCCTCCCCCAAGCTACGGTGAGGCTGGCACCGGCCTTCGCCGGTGGGACGGAGGGCAGCAAAAGTTGGTTGCCGACATGTTGGCGGTTTTTTTAACCGTGTGCACCAGCTGCCCCGCCTACTCCGCGCTCGCACCCTTCAGCCTCATTGGCTGAGGGGTGCCACGGCGCAGAGGATGCTGGGCCTTGTAGGGTTTTTTTGGATCGCGTTTGTGGGGTGGTTGCCCCACTCGCGGCTGGTGGACCCTTGCAGCGATGCTCCAAGGGTGGTCAGGTAAGTGTAGGCGGCTTGGTACAGGATAGTAGGGACGGGTGCGGGCGTGCATGCCAGACATGAATGGTTAACGAGCCTTCTTATAGTTAAATATAATTAAACCTAGCTTCCCTCTTCCTCTTTACAGAACTGTTTGAAGCCCGGGCTTATAGCTAAATTCTGGATCCTGAATTACTAGAGTAGGAATAATCCGAGTTCAAGTTTAGATTTAGCACTACGCTATTACTACTCTAGGGGAGCACTGCCATGCTTCTGACATTATTAGACCTGATCGCGGTTAATTATATTAATAATGGCATCCCTAGCCCAAGGTACCCTTCCTACTTTAGCTAATGTGGAATGCAGAAAAAGGCTGGTTAGATAGCTCAGTGTGATGGGTATTTTTGGCTGCACAGTCACAAGTTGGGAATTTAATTGCCTTCCGAGAGAAAAGCCAGCCTATGTGGCCTTAGGCACAGTTCTAAGATGACCACAAAGAAGGGAACTATAAACCACTTCTGAATTGGCGGCAGCGGCTGCTACTCATATCCAAGTACAGTATACATTTTTTCCTGGAAATCATTTTCACAGGATGACAAACAGTAAAAGTGCCACTGGCGTGAATTTGTTTAAGGTGGATCCCAGCTTGCCATGAAGTGACTCCACACGCTATGATCACAAAGCCATCTCCTGTGGCACGTATGAAATGAGACATGCAGGATTTGACACCAGAACTGCAATGGACTACTGCAGCCTTGAGGATATTAACAAGGTGCACCTTCTTCACAATCAATCCATCTGGCATTACCTCTTCCGCCTACATGACCATTGGAAATCAGAATAGTGAAGTGGTTCCTTTTCCACTCATTTCTCCGTTTGACTCAACATGATGGTTTCCAGTGGCATTTCCTCCCCTGAGGGGGCCATCACCCCACCTAAAAGGGCTCATCTGCCCCTTTAGGGAGTCAGGTTATTTATCGTCGCCCAACACTCTGCACTGAGTCGCTGGCTGTAAGGTAAAACTCCATTACCATAGTGGCCAGACTTCTGAGTACTTTCTACCTAGAAAAAGTCACCAATTTGACTAAACAGCACATTATTATTATTATTATTATTATTATTATTATTATTATTATTATTATTATTATTATTATTATTATTATTATTATTATTAGCTGCAATATTCTGTGGAGCATCCAGTCAGTCCTGCATCTCAGATGCCAGCTCTGCTCCATTGTCTGCCTTCTTCATTGTGGAGTAAAACAAGGGAGACAGCAGAGTGTAAGCAACCAAAAGCATATTTTGTTTTCCCCATAAAGGCGATCACAGCCCTGACAAAGTTTCCAGTTGTTATCTCTAACAGGAGATCAGAAACTACAGTGTGTATTTTCCACCCTGCCTCTCACCTTCTCCCCTGGTGGCTTAGTGGTTTAGGCGCTGAGCTGGAGACTGGAAGGACGGGGTTTGATACCCAAGAGCTGCACTTGGGGACAGCCTCATTCAGGCGTCCCCTAAAAATCCTTTCAACCCAGAGTAAGCTCTGACACAAAAACACACAACTGGGAAGACAAGCAGTGCAGAAGTAATCCTTGCTGTTATATCTAGTTTCTAATCGAAGATAACAGTGGATTCTAACTCTTCCTGCTTTGTTCCTGATAAGCGAGGTAGACAGAGAGCCTTCAGTGAGCACATTTGGAAGAGAAAGAACATTTCCTCGACTTAGTTGTTGGTCAGATTAGGAATTTCACAGGCCAAGGTACCTACCCTTCCTCTCTAGCCACTATGACTTGCAGGAACAGTTGAGCAGAAACAATCAGCAGAGTTCTTAACAATCAGGAACTCAGGAAGTCATCTCACATTCAGATCATTTCTTGTTTGTTTTGCAGCCTATATGTTGATTCTGACTGTTATCAGGTTTCCAGAGTTTCAGGCAGGATTCCTTCCTTACCCAATCTGATGATCTTGGTTTCTCTAATGCAGTGTTTCCCAACCTTTGGTTTTTGGACTTCAATTCCCAAGAGCCTAAATCAACTCCCCAACACATTGATCAGGCAATGTAGACTCCTTGTTTCTGAGAATTGAAGTCCTCCCTGTGGGGTGTGGGGCCCACATTGGGAACCACTGCTCTAATGCAAGTTATTAACCAAGCAATCCAAAGTCAGAAAAGATCATGACTAGTCCGGGCAACATAATATGCATTTTTGGCAAACAAAATCAGAATAAATTTACAGAAAAAGCAGATAAAGATCCAAGGATAAGTCAATCTTGATGCCATCAGAATCAAACTTTTTTTGGTGCAGTACCACAGCTTAACCACTATGCTATGGGGGCTTTACACAATGTGTAGCAAGTAATGCTAATGGAAGTGAACCAACAACCGTAGTTAGCAAGACATTTTTTGACAGATCACAAGGAAAACTCATACAGTGGAACCCCGTATAACGAACGCTTTGTATAACGAAAAATCCATACATTGAAGCATTTTTGCGCTATTGGCGATGCACCGTATAATTAAAAAAATGTTTGTTATATGAATCGCTATTGGCAATACCCCATACAATGGGAAACTTGGAACTTTTTTCGTTGTACGGGGTATCGCCAATAGTGATTCGTATAACGAACATTTTCTTTTTGTTATAAGGTGCATCGCCCATAGGGATCCGTATAATGAAAAAAACCGTATAGCAAAGAGCTCCACAGAACAGAGTCTCCCCCCCCCCCAATTAAACGGGGTTCTATTGTATTTGTCAATAGCAATTGATGTTCACTGCAAATTATCTGCATAGGCTCTACTTTATTTATTTATTTATTTATTTGTAAATTTCTATCCTGCCCTCCTGATGAAAAACAGTCTTTGATAGATTGTCTTTTGTACATTTTGTCCCATCAACTTTTAACTCTATCAAAACCTGTAGCAATTTATGTGTTAATGATGACTATCAGTACCACACAGTGCTTAGAGTGTCAGACTGGACAAATTTAAATTCTTATTCAACTAGGTAAAGGTCACCCTTGCTCGAAAGCCAGTCATATCCGACTCTAGGGTTCAGTGCTCATCTCTGTTTATAGCCGAAGAGCCAGCACTATCTGCATTTGCAGAAATTTCCATGGACATGTCGCAGACATGCCTAGATGCCGAAGCATACAGAACGCTATTTACCTTCCACCAAAGTGGTCCCTATTTATCTAATTGCAATTTCTTGCTTTCGAACTGCTAGGTTGGCAGGAACTGGGACAGAGACAGGAGCTCATTCCATCATGCAGTACTTGGGTTTTGAACTGCTGACCTTCTGCCTCCCAGTTAGCATCTTAACCACTTCAGCCACTGCAGTCCATAAGACACTCTCTAATAATTTGCATAGAGACATAATTAATTGCTTGCATGAAGAATTACTGTCATGTGTTGATTTCACTTCAATTCTCTGAATCAAAGGGAGGGGAGTATTTGCCACATCCTTACTTTACACCACACAGAAAACCAAACCAAATTTATATTAAGACATCTTGATAACACTGATTTCTTTTCAATCCCTTGTAATATTTAGCATGAAACATAGCTATTCCACATTGTCGTGCACCAAGTTGAAGTTTTTACTAAGTTGAACCACCATAGGTACAAGATCTGTTGGATGAACTAGGTGCTGCCATTTCAGATCACAGTAGTGCATAGGTAGCATTAATAATAATTTTCCCCTAAACTCATGTACCTTTGCAACTTATACAGACCTTTAATCATTACTTCATTGCTCTTTCTGGAGAAACACTATTTGGAATGCTTGATTTTCAACATATTGAATAACTTATCATCTGCAGACCTGGCTACCTCTCTAAAAGAAGCAAACATTTAAAAGTATGTTTCTACATGTATATTAACTGGTAGTTTCTTCATTTACTTTGTCATTGACTCAGTCCTAAAATAAAATAAAATAAAAATAAGTATTTGTATGCTTTTATAAACATACCATTTTCTCCAATATAAATGTATTATTGTTCCAAGGCCCCTTCTATATTTGATTTACGGTATTTCTGGGTTATCAACACATAGGCTAAGATCTGTTGTCTACAAAGCAAGTGGTTTGAGAAAGAAGGTCTCAAGAAATTTAGGAATAGTATAAGCATATAAAGGATAATGTTCTTGGACAGCAAGGGCTTTAAAGAAAACAAACCTGTTTGTTAGGATTATAGCGTCATGCTGAAAAATCATTTTTAAAAGCTTAGAACAGTATTAAATTTGCTAAAGTATACTAGGGTTAGGAAAGCATTTGTAATGGATACAATGAAAATAGAAACTGGGGAATGTGCTACATTAATTTACCAAAGCTGTCCTGTTTCTAATCATGGGAATCACACAGAATATATGAATTTTACATTCAGATGCCAGAAATGTCTGCCCCCAAGTAGAAAAGGTTTTCTTAGAAAAACCATTTGGAAATAGTCAAATATTGCTGTACTATTAAGCAGCATCTGACAGGCAGTTCAAATTATCATGTAACCAGTGGTGCCCTTGGATTTTTGCAAAAATGAAAAAGTGAGGTATGAACAAAATTCCAACACTAACTAGATAATATCCATCTGCTATGCTCCACATAGAATTCCTTTGCTGCTTACATCTGGGAAATATTAATAAGAAAGACAGATGACTACATGGAAAAAAATATCAACCTTTGTATAACGAAGCTTGAGCTACTAAAATAGCATAAACAATTATTCTCAAAACACAGAATGAAATTAGAGCACCTGTATTAGACAAATGTATACAAAATCACACCTGTAAGGTGTCCTAATGATCAGCAATTTAAAAAACTGACAAATGTGTGCAGCAAGACACTGACAGCCTGTGTAAAACTTTATTCAATAATATGTGCATGAGTCTAAGACTACTGAAGTGTTAAATAAGCTAAGCATTTGGGTGTGTGGTACTGCACAGGCAATTTCCATTAATGCAAACTAAATTAGATAATATTTCTGGATTGTCAGCAAGTTATCTGCACTTGCCAACAAGCCAACATACATTAGGGGACAGAATGCCATATCAATCTAAATTTTTACAAGTTGATCAACTTGACTTTCAGTTTGATGAAAGGGCATTGTATCTAACTACAGGTATAAGAAGTGTGGCTGTCCAAACTATAAATACATCAGGATTTAAGCTTACCAATTTGGCTACTAATTTAGATACACTTAACTAGGGTGGCAGAAGAAGATTTTCTGGCAATTTTATCCCTGCAGCTGTAGCATCTCCTGCTCCTCCAAAACAGTACACAAAGTATCAGGGAACCCAGATGAATGAGGGTGAACTTAGTTGCATGGTTTAAGAGTCCCAAAACATTCCACAATTGGAGACTTTTCATGTTAAGAAACAGTCTCTAAGTGAAATTTGTCCATTGCAAGTATGACTCATCCTATAGGTTGAGATATAAAAGAGAAAACCTTCAAAAGTGCCTCCCTTAATTTGGGTTTAGGAGGACAATGTTACTATTAAAAGGGTGCTAACCCTCTAATCTTCATTTATCTGTAGCTGAAATGTTTTTTAATTATGCTCTTGAACAGCTCAACAAACCCACATGAATTAGCCAGTGCTCTGTAGTAGAGTAGTACAGATATTCAGTTAGATGCTGTCTTCTTCCCCTTCATCCACTGTACAGCTCTGAGTTGGATTCAAAAGATACAACAGAAGAATACCAAACTGCTTCTGGGTGAAACAAACCAGCCAACTAATCAATTTTAATATATATATTAAAATATATATTAAATATATATTGTGTGTGTGTGTGTGTGTGTGTGTGTGTGTGTATATATATATATATATTAAATTTAATATATATATATACACACACACACACACACACACACACACACACACACACACACACACACACACACACAAAATAAGTAAGTGTAGAATGTCAGCCTTTCAGGTTATCAGGCAAGCTGGAGGACATAATAAATATGGCAGAGCAAACAATGGACTAAGGACTGCAGTGGCTCAAGTGGCTAAGACTGGGAGGCGGAAGGTCAGCAGTTCGATTCCCGAGTACTGCAGGACAGAATGAGCTCCCATCTTGTTCCAGCTCCTGCCAACCTAGCAGTTCGAAAGCAAGAAATTGCAAGTAGATAAATAGGGACTTCGGTGGGAAGGTAACAGCGATCCGTGTGCTCCGGTGTCTTGTCATGCCTGCCACATGACCACGGAAACATCTGCAGAAGCAGACAGCACTGGCTCTTCGGCTTTGAAACAGAGATGAGCACTGAACCCTAGAGTCGGATACAACTGGCTTTCAAGCAAGGGAAAACTTTACCTTTACCTAAACAATGGACTGGGCATTCACCCATCAAAAATTTCTCTCACCCACAGCACAATATACTCTTTTATTTAGAACTCAGATTAGAATCCATGGGAAACCACAGGAGAAAAATATGCATTGAAATGTGACATTGTGGATTTTGTAGAAAAGGGTGGAGCAAACCTCTTTATAAATAACTTGTTCAACAGCTAGTTCCTTGATTTGCACCTGCTAAGCCACTACATAGTCCTCTTGATAAATACAAATACTATAACCTCTTTGTCAGTTACATTTTTAAAAAGGAAGCTATTTTGTCCACTTAGTGCAGGGGTTCTCAACTTTTTCAAGTTGCAGGCCAGATCATGCTCACTCAAACAGTTTGTAGGCTGAACTGGAGCTCCAGCCACCGCTACTGCTGTCACCAGAATTGGCCACGGACTCATTTACAGCTGTCGTAAACATGTTTACAACAGTCATAAATGAGTCAGTGGCTGTAATAAACGCGTTTACAACGGCTGTAAATAAGTAAATGGCCAGTTCCGCCGCTGGCTGGAGAGAGAGCTGAATTATTTGATGCTATGGGCTGGATCTGGCCTGCAGGCCGTAGACTGAGAACCCCTGGCTTAGTGTGTTCTTCAGGACACTTTCCATCATAAAAATGAATCAAAAAGGGTGAAAGAGAAAAATAAGAAAAAAATAATAGATATATTTGGCCAATATTCGAGATTTCAAATTAATTATGAAAAATCTAAATTAATTTGTTGATGACAAAGGAAGAACTTAATCTTCAAAGACAAATAAACATCCCCTTCACTTTGGGTTTTAAGTATCCTGTTTGCTCATTTGTTTCCCAATGTAAGGTACTCAATATCTCTTCGCACTAATTCAATAAGAAATAAACAAATAATAAAGATAAGCTGTATACCCTTGACAACTTGGTTTGTTAGAAAATTAGAGGAGAAAAGGCTAAAATTATCTATATTAGGCAGAAGAGCAACTATAAAGATGAATGTTTTACCAAAATCTTATTTTCAGAGTAGACACTATCATTCCATCCTTGAGCACATAAAATAAAAAGATGTCAAAAGAATTTGTGGCAAGGGGAAAAAACATTTAATTTCTTAAACTGCTCAAATGTAATTAAAATCAAAATAAGAATTAGCAATTCCAGATATACATCTTTATTACGAGACATGTGAACTTCAATAAATGATCCCATTATGAAGAGATGTGTAAAGAATACTTTGATAAATATACAATAGTGAACCAGCAGACCGAGAACTTAGTCATACAAAAACTTAAATATACAAGATACTGTACATTAATAGCATGGCCGTTATGGCCATCATTGTTTAAGAAAGCTTTAAGAAAGGATTAGACAAGTTCAAGGAGGACAAGGGTATCAATGGCTATAATTAGGGATACTTAAGGACAACCTCCGGGTTGGAGAGATAGACAGGATATCTCTCAATGCCATTTCCAGGGAATCCTAAGCAGGTGAAGGCATCTGCTTGGGAATAATACCCTGAAGCAAATGGTGAGCCACTGTGTGAGACAGAATGCTGGACTGGATGGGCTGTGGCCTGTTCCAGCAAGGCTGTTCTTATGTTCTTATGTATTGTTAGCTCCCATTCATTCACCTACAATGCTTTTTATACACCACCTGTCATTTCCCCCATAGAAAGAGATAAGGAATGGAAAGACAAAACAGTGTATAGAATTAATGAGGGGAAATCAATCAGCATAGAATTACTGAAATATAAATTAGAGGACATTCAAATTAATTGCATACATCTATCACAAGTTATAGATTTCATCAAGCAAAAGGCACAGCGTCTACGAGACCACTAATGCAATTTGATTCTGCTGAAATACATATCTACCAAAAAGGTTTTACTGTATTTTAAATCTGTACTCACAGTTAGCAAATATAAATTTAGATATATAGTATAAAGAAGGCGAAAATAGCTTTGGGGGAAAGGGCTTAAATACTACATGCAACTCAGTGGCACAACTTGCAGTCCTCTTCTAAATTCAGATCTACAGGTATGTGAGTACTTTATTGGTATTATGCTTCAGAAAAGCTTTCAAAATAACTGTATAGAAATATCTACAGGTAACTATGTTGGAGAGGATGCAACATCCAAAGCATTGTAACTTATATGAAACTGCAGTCTCCAAAGGTACAAAAATACCAGCTAACTGTAATAAGGGAAACTGAAAATAAATAAATAAATGGACAATTACTATAACATTGAAATGAATGAATTTTACTCTTCATATTCACTACAAAAACGGAAGGTTCATTACTACACTATTGTTGACAGTAAGAAGGAACATGGCAAGACACTATAAATAATTGGCTACATCATCCATAAATACATGAATGCAACAGATAGAAATAATGGCAACATTCTGTCTTATAGCAAATATTATGAACAATTTTAACCCTTTAATGATTATGCAGAAACAAATGAAACAGGTAATGAGACATATGAGAGATTCTGGATGGCTGTACTGTAGAATGTTTAGAACTATGAATATAGTAAAAAAACCTAACTCATTGAATCAGTGGAGATTTCAGTTATTGCAATAAGCAATGGGATTACATCCACAAAATCATGTCTTTTTGCAGTATGCTGCAGTATGCCTTCCTTTAGTTATTTTTATTAAGAGTTCATGCTTGATTTCAACTAGAATCATTTTGTTGTATAAACCCACTTACGTACCCTTAAAATCAGTTATCTCAAATGAGCAGTCTTGTATATTTTTCATTCACTGAAGTTTTTGTCACATCAAGTCTTACTTTCAACCCTGGATTTCCTTTTCTTCAGACAATCTTCCTATGACAGTCTTTGTGGTACCCACAGACTGCCCTCATCTCGTTTGCCATCATCTTTCAGTAACACAGAGAGAATCTTGTCCAAAAATTTATTCTTGCTACTACTCAACTAGTCACTGTGCTCCCTCGCACCATTGTCTCAATATATGAGACTCCTGGGCCTCTTCTCAATCCTGTTCAAGGATTTTAATTTAGCCTGTTGTTATGACTATATCCATATGCTAATGTTTCTATCACCAGTTCTCAGACTGGAAGCCTTTCAAAAGTTATGTCTCTTTCCTTCTTTTCCACCTTTGCTGAGCCATGCTTCTAGAAAATGAAGTGATGTATGTTGTACAACTCTCTAAATTGATTTTAACAGATTAAATAATGCAGACTGTAATAACAAAACAGGTTCATGCAGAATTTTAATATATTATATCAGATTCTAATCCTGCCTTTTTCTCACAGCTACACCTAATGTAGCTGTTTATTATCCTAATAAAGTTCAGAACTCTTTTGTTGTTATGTGGTCTCAAGTTGCCTCCAACATAATTGTGACTCTACGAATGAGCAGTTTAAATAATCTGCCTTTAACTGTTTTTTGTAAACCACAAGGCTGGGGCTTCATTTAATGAGTAAATCCATCTTATATTTGGCCTTCTTTTCCTGCTGCCTTCAGCATTTCCCAGCACTGTCTTTTCCAGAGAATCTTGTCTTTTTATGATACACCCAAAGTATGACAGCCTCTGTTTTGTCATTTTTCCTCCAGAGATCATTTAAACTTGTTTTTCGCTAGGTCTCACTTGTTTGTCTTTCAGGAAGTCCAGGGTATCAGCAAAGCTCTCCTGCAGTACCATATTTCAAACAAATCATTTTCCCGTCACCTTTCTTCACTGTTCAGCTTTCACACCCATGAACAGTAATCAAGAATATAAAAATGTGAATGATCTTGGTCTCCAGTGATCCATCATGACAAAACCTTACATCTCTCCTAACTAAAATCCACTATCTTACTCCTATGTATCTGATATCCTAAACACCCACTCAATCTTACGTATTCTCTCTCCCATCCTATTTTGGACGGAAGAAAAGCGCTAATCATAACAGATTTCTACAAAGATATATTTTTGTTCAATTCTCCACCCAACTATTGTAACTTGTCGGACTGTCATTCACCCAGCCTTACCTGTCAATCAATCCACTAATTCTATCATGCAACTAACAAGCATTTTATATACATATAACAGCCATAAACAAAACAAAGAAAAGAAGAGTGAAACTGTCATATTCCTGTTAACCAAAACACTCCTTTTGTAGCTGGTAAAAGAGCATGGCATGATAGCAAGCCACAGGCAGAACGGAAAGGAAGACTTCAGGTTAAGGATACAGTAGCTGACCTGGGCTTTCTGAAGTCTTCATGGAACTTTATGGAAGGATGTAACAACACTGAAAAATACTCTATCAGCATCTCAGGTAGGTCACAACAAAGGATAGCAGAGCACAGATTCAAAGGTTTCCAGTTGTAGTCCTAGTTGCTTTTGACATGCATGTTTCATTTTGATACAAATCTATGCTTCCAAGTGTCTTGATCAGAGTGGATAAAAGTTTCCTTCTGGGACGTATTGTCAAGTTCATCAGCCGAATGTTATCTTATCTATGGTTAGCAGGAGTGTTAATGATTGATGACAGATAAAGGTTTGCAAGAGTCTAAGAGACTTTGAAATGTCTTGCCTGCAGGCAAACAAGGAGGTTGAATATATAGGATGCTTCTGTAAACCTTTTAATCTTTTTGATTCCTTGTTTTGGCTTCAAGAGGGATTAATGTCACATGCAATGACAAAAGACTTATACAGTTCCAACACATCTGAAGCAAAACTACATCACTGGTGTTCAGTTCAGACAAATCGTCTCAGCCAGAGACAGGAGATATAACACATGCTACATGCTCCCTTGTTCCTTTTCTCACATAAAGTTCTCCTTCATTAACTATCACTTTCACCACAATATATGATTAATAGCATATTTGCCCGGACTTTGTCCGGAACGGACCCAACCAGGGGCGGGGAGGGGGGACCCCATCACCTTTGCGGACAACTGCCTGTCATCTTGGGATTCCCCTCCCCCACTGTTTCGAGGCCAGTCTCGGAACGGCAAGGGGGAGTGGCAAGGGCGTCAGGCAGTTGTACGCAAGGGAAGGCACCTTTGCAGACAAATGCCTGCCGCCTTCGTTCCCCCCCCCCCCCCGCTGTTTCGAGGCCAGTATCAGAACAGCGTGGGGGAGTAGCAAGGGCATCAGGCAGTTGTGCACAAGGGAAGGCGCCTTTGCGGACAACTGCCTGCCGCCTTGGGGAGATGCCTGCCGGAGAAGGGGTTCGGCTTCTCTGGCAGGCAAGGGCCATTTGGAGTGTGGCGTTTGGTCCTTGACTCACGGAGAAGGGGCCTGCTTTCTCAGGCAGGCAAGGGCACAGCCTTACCCACCACCGGCACAAATAGCAAACAACAGCCGTGCGGCACGGCTGCAGCGCATGGCCATGGCCCCACCTCATCTGCACTCATGCTGGCTAAGCTGATTGGCTGGTGTGTGGCACAGGGGATTGTGGGGCCTGTAGTTTTTTGTTTTGGTGTTTGTGGGGCACATGACGCACCCACGGCCCCCAGATTTCGGCTATGCAATCTGGGACATGGGTAGTAGGCGTGAGCTAGGGGGCTGTGTGGCCTTGTCCTGGTGCGTGGAAACGCATTCGAGACTCACGGGCACACACTTCTGCTTTATTTACACAGATAGTTAACTAGGATTGCTCTAAACTAGAGGTGCCCAAACTATGGCCCATGGGCCATATCTGGCCCATGGCACCAATTAATCCAGCCCATGCCGCTCCCAGAAGTGGAAGTAAAACGTGCATGCATGGGTGCCTGTGCAGAACACTGCCGTAAATGACCCGCAGCTGTCGTAAACACATTTACAACAGCTGTGAGCCATTTACGGCAGCATTCTGTGCATGCGCGAGCATGTTCTGCGCTCATGCATGTGTGTCTTACTTCAGCTTCCAGTGGAAGGAACCATGTGACCGACACACTCAACCACGTGACCGGCCCGCAGCCCGAAAAGTTGGGCTCAAAACTGTCCATAGAAAAATTACTTCAAGCCTTTCCTTCAAACAACAGCTTCCATGTAATTCTAGTTAGGACACATACACAAAAATCTCTATAGCCCGCCAGATGTTGCTGGACTAAAATTTTCACATTGTCCCCTATTCAGACAACATAAATATTGTGGGAACTGTAGTTCAACATCATTTGAAAAGAGTCAGATTTCTAACAAAAGAACATTCACACTCACCTATCATCTCACAGAACAATACAGCTGAAAATGGCCTCAAAGGCATCCAATCAAGCCCTTGGGCAAGGCACAAAATCTACAATCAAGATTTATGGAATACGACACACACACACACCCAAGCCCTTTTTGAAGCCTTTTTTTTGGGGGGGGGGGTGGTGGTGGTGGTGGTGGTGGTATTCTGATATTTAATCAAAAGCCTCATATGACCCCAGTAGTTTCAAGTTAGATCTTCTGAGGCCACAAGAAACAAATCTGTTCCAACTGTGTAACAGTCCATTAAATATCTAAAGGGGACATTGTAAGTCGCATCTTTTGTATACAGTAATACATACAAAGTCCGCTTCATACAACATCGGATTCATACAACATCGCCTAATTCCTTGAAAAAAGTTGCCTCATACAAAGTCGTGTGACGTTGTATAAGACATTGGGGTTTCCCCAGGTTGCATTGTGCCTGGGCAGTATAAAAGGCAGGACACATGCGTGCATTTGCTCTTGTGGGTTTTGCACGAGGCAAAGAGTGTTCAAGAATGGTGTTGAGCGCGATTTTGGATTTTTTTGAATTTTTTCGGCAGAATTTTTAGAAGCATTCCTGGGATTTTTGCAGCATTCTTCAGGTTCTTGGACAATCAGGGTTATTTGACAAGTTTTTGTAATGTATTTAGCCTTTAGACAAAGATTTCTTAAAGTTCTGTCAGTTTCCTGTCTGTTTCCTTGACTTTGCCCTGAAGTCTGTGCTGTTACAGTACAATGTATCTCTACGGAAATGACGTTGTATGAGGCATCGCGGCAAGGATTTGGACGTTGTATGAGGCATCGTGGCTAGGATTTTGCATGCCTCATACAAAGTCCAAATCCGTATAAAGTCCAAACTTGTGGAACCAAGTTTGGACGTTGTATGAGGTATCACTGTACTGTGGTTTGAATATGTACTGGAATTGTTTTATTCAAAGACAGAGTATAAATATCCCTCCCTCCCCCCCAAAAACAACAACAACCCCATACACACACCTTTGGGTTAAAGCAAAAATATATTGTTGGAGCTATATCTCCAAAAGCAAGAAATTCATAAAATCATTCATTTCTTCCCTCCTTACTAATGCATGAGTACACACTGAAAGTAGTGGGTTTTTACAGTTAGGATGCCAGATGTTCTTTTACTACAACTGCCTGAAGCCCTAGTTGGAAAAATCACAACCTCAGAAGCAGTACTGCTAGAACAACTGGAACCCGAAATTCAGGAACCGCTGCACTACAACATAATCCCATTAGTCATCAAACTCTATATAAAGCAGATTACTAGTGACATGGGAGACCTGAAATGAAATATAAACTTTGTGTCAACATCTACAAACAGCACAGCACTGCCCATAGTTACATAATCTTTACTAATCCAATTTTAGTAATCCATTCCAATTGATCCATATTTAGGGAAGGAAACTTATTGCATTAAATAGTCTTAATGCCAGGTAAATTCAAGTCAATCTTTATTGTATGGTCACAGACTGCGCAAAACTCATTTTAAAAAATTCAAAAGAGTTAAATAAATGACATGGAGATAAATTAAAAACAAATATTATAAAACTACCGTATTTTCCGGCGTATAAGACGACTGGGCGTATAAGACGACCCCCAACTTTTCCAGTTAAAATATAGAGTTTGGAATATACTTGCCGTATAAGACTACCTCTCTTCCAATGCACACCAAATAAAAATTAACCCACACTCAACCCGAAGACGCGCAGCCCTCCGAGTCGAATGGGCAGGTTCTGGTGGAGAGCCAATCCACGCTCACGTTCTCCTCCTCAAGGTACAGGAAGATGTGTGCAGCTTGCTTCCCCTTGCTTCATACTCCCCGCACAGAGCAGGGACTCGGCCGCGGCACCCCCCCCCCCCCACCATATGCGCCGGACATATGAAGCAAGGGGAAACAAGCTGCAGTTAAGTACCTGTCCTATAAGACGACCCCCGACTTTGGCACAGATTTTTCGGGGTTAAAAAGTAGTCTTATACGCCAGAAAATAAAGTATTTCCTTTCTCATCCAAACCTCTCTCAATAGTTTCCACATGAGAAAGAAGTCTAGAGGTATCATCACAGTCTCTCCTCATCAACAAGAAACGGACTGGTTTCGCCAACTCCACACAACACTATAATGCAACATCTTATTAATAAATAGTAAACACCTTCCCCTTGAAAGTAATTATATTGTTTCAAGTTCTGAAACAATGTCTTTGTATGACAGCAAGTCATAACAATCCACCAACCTAACAGCTGGAGTATGGTATATATTTTATGCTTACTTGCGATGGAAGTTCAGGCAGAAGTATGGACCGTGAATGTACTCACATTTAGAATTTGCTTCGGAGAATACGACATGAGGTCCATATTTCCTTGTCCGTTTGCTAGTTATAGTCCTACAATCTTAACTGTGGCTTTGAAATAGAGACACAAGTCCTAGCGTTCAACATGCTTTCGCTTTGCAAGTGCTGCGGCTCTGTGCTCAACCTCATTTGAAACAACCACAGTTCTCAGTCCCTTCCACTCAGTCAGCATCAGAAAACCTGCAATCCATAGAGTGTATGCCACTCATAACTTTATTCAATTAGAGAACTTTATATTGCTCTTCCTTTCCCTCAGCCTTTTTTTAGGCATTACAACAAAAGGGAAGAGTGAAATAATTTATACAGAAAATGCTTAATACTGTACAGAAATCACACATGTCTTTGTATCAATACCAGCTATGCATCAATGTTCAAGGAATTTCCCCCTACTGTTGCTCGAAAGCCAGTCACTTGCTCGAAAGCCAGTCATATCCGACTCTAGGGTTCAGTGCTCATCTCTGTTTCAAAGCCAAAGAGCCAGCGCTGTCTGCTTCTGCAGGCATTTCCGTGGTCATGTGGCAGGCATGACTAGACACTGGAGCGCACGGAACGCTGTTTACCTTCCCACCGAAGTGGTCCCTATTTATCTACTTGCAATTTATTGCTTTCGAACTACTAGGCTGGCAGGAGCTGGGCCTGGAACAAAGACAGGGGCTCATTCCGTCCTGCAGTACTCGAGAATCGAACTGATGACCTTCCGCCTCCCAATCAGCATCTTAACCACTTGAGCCACTGCTGTCCCATTGATATACGGAATATCTAGTGAATTTTTAAAAATCTTTTTTCATACAAGAGCTCTGAAATTGTATGTTGTCATTAAGGCAATGATTTGGAAATGCCAAATTCTTAACTGCCAATTGCCATCAGTTCTTGGCTTACTAGGGCCTTTGTTCAGTAAAATTAGAGTAGCAAAACATGTCTTAATCAGAAACACCAGGGCCTCTTTCATACACATACATCAGGGCACATCAACCAACCCTGATTTAATAACAGCAAAACTGGTAGAAGCACAGATCTAAATAATAAAGTGCTCCTGTAGCCTGGTAGGACTAGAATTAAAGCACTGCAAAGTATCTTCAGCCCCCAAACAGGAGCATTCTCATCCAGGTTTCTTTCCAACCTACTAGCTTCAAGGATAGTAAAGGTAAGGTAAAAGTCACCCTTGCTTGATAGCCAGTCTTATCTGACTCACAGGTTCAGTGCTCATCTCTGTTTATAGCCAAAGAGCCAGAACTGTCTGCGTCTGCAGACGTTTCCATGGACATGTGGCAGGCATGACTAGACACTGGACTGCACGGAACGCTGCTTACCTTCCAACTGAAGTGGTCCCTATTTATCTACAGTATTTGCAATTTCTTGCTTTCGAACTGCTACCTTGGCAGGAGCTGGGTCAGAGATGGGAGTTCCTTCCATCGTGCAGCACTTGGGTCTTAAACTGCTGACCTGTTGTCCAGCATCTTAACCACTAAGCCACCACAGTATCTTGAAGCTTTAAGGATAAAATACAATAAACTATAGGCAATTAAAGAGCTCATTCTTTTCTCTCTGCCCCTGCCTGTTTGTTTGCTTGCTTGCTTGCTTGTTTTGGGAGGAGGAAGTAGTTACTTCAACAGACAGTATTTTGTAGCTGTTGATGACACTACACAGCCACAATATTACAGGAGTAGGGAATTGTGTGAATTTTAAAATCTTTATTTTGTACTTCTACTAATTACAGTACTTATAGTACATTTCATCTAGTTCTGAAACAATAGTATTTGCTAGGCTTTTCTCAATATCAGAGAACAAAATTCCCATGAACTAAGAATGGAATTTTATGGTAGAACAGAACCAGTATGTAGTGATGAATTATAACTAACATTCTAAGAAAAAGGCATAGCATACATTCTTTCAAATGTACCTCCACTATAAAGCAGCAGTCTGAAATATTACTGCTCATTGTTAATTTTAATAAGACATTCAAAACTTTCATTAATTCAAGAGTTGATTTCCTCTTGCATGAATATATATATATACAAGGGAACACACCTATAAACAGAATATTTCTGAATTATCAAAAAAAAGTTTTAATATTTTCAGAACATTTAAAAACCTATTTTGTATATTTTCTTTAATATACCGTACTTAAGTTGTGAAAATATACTGCTTTCAGCTTTGTCATTTTTTTCCCCATGTCCAATGGGAAAATCCCATGTCCAATGGAATTTTATTGCTTTGTTGGAAACCAAAGCTCCTTTTCTTTATAAAGTTTTCATTAGTGATCCCAAAGGATTGATGCAATTTTCATGATTCTTGGCATATATCCAATATATATGATCTACTTTGAAACAATCAAAGTAGACTTCACCAAATATAAAGGGTTAGCTTCTGGTTTTGTAAAGACTAAACTATGCTTGGAAAAAGCAACTGCAGCAAACAGAAGTAAAACATATGTGATAGATAACCATTAAAAATAAACCAACAAAACTTAGAATCCAGCATTTTTACTGATAATTCTGAACATTTCATTCCTGCTTCAAACAAAATACTATCACATGACTTAATATTACAAGAATAAAGAGTCAAACATTTTTAGGTTATGCACTGTTTTATTTCCATGCTCATACCATTAATCCCTGCCTGCAGCCCTAGCTTAAGAAAATAATTCTGCTGATAACCTATCGTCCTGCTGGCAAACCACTTTGCTGACCAACTATAGTTTGTGGTTGCCTAGCAATCTCTGTATCACAATCCATTAGGAACCCACAAACCATTTTGCAGATAAACCACAATTTGTGATTGCCCTGCAAAACATGTTACAGGAGACCAGGGGTTCTTAAGGACACAACCAAGAAACCTCAGCTCTGGGAATAGACACCCCATGTGATTAATTATTATTAAGAAGCATTTTGTGGGTCATTTTCATGTTCCAGATTGACTGACCCACCAAGATTAATAACTGACCCCCAGTCAAGGAAACTAAAAAGGGCTCCTGCAAGGAAGGAAGAGGCAGAGAAAGACCTAGGCCTCAACTGACCAGTTACCATCCAGAGGCCTTGGGGGGAGGTGAGTGAAGAATCGGCCCCTCCCCCCCATCCTAAAACCTGGGTGCAAGGAAGGAAGAGGCAGAGAAAGACCTAGGCCTCAACTGACCAGTTACCATCCAGAGGCCTTGGGGGGAGGTGAGTGAAGAATCGGCCCCTCCCCCCCATTCTAAAACCTGGGTGCAAGGAAGGAAAAGGCAGAGAAAGACCTAGGCCTCAACTGACCAGTTACCATCCAGAGGCCTTGGGGGGAGGTGAGTGAAGAATCGGCCCCTCCCCCCCCCATCCTAAAACCTGGGTGCAAGGAAGGAAGAGGCAGAGAAAGACCTAGGCCTCAACTGACCAGTTACCATCCAGAGGCCTTGGGGGGAGGTGAGTGAAGAATCGGCCCCTCCCCCCCATCCTAAAACCTGGGTGCAAGGAAGGAAAAGGCAGAGAAAGACCTAGGCCTCAACTGACCAGTTACCATCCAGAGGCCTTGGGGGGAGGTGAGTGAAGAATCGGCCCCTCCCCCCACCCCATCCTAAAACCTGGGTGCAAGGAAGGAAAAGGCAGAGAAGGACACAGGCCCCAACTGCTCAGTAACCATCCAGAGGCCCACGGGAGTCCTCCTAAAGTAGCAACACCCCAGAGGGCAAAGAGGAAGTGCCGCGCTGACACTACAGACACTGCAGACACAGGAGACCCTCGACCACCCCCAGAAGACACCATCCGTAGCCACCATCACAGTGAGGCCTGAGTTGGAGCCTTTAACCAACTTTTCGCAGCCAAAGGGAGGCGAGAGCTGCTGCATGCATGCAAGGGATCAGTAATTGAACTGAAATAATATAGTTGACTGAACATAGATGACTTAGAGCAACTGACATAGTGACTGTGTCACTGTGTCAGTTTAGAGCTGGCTGACATCAGTTCTAAACTGATACTGTGTTATAAACTGTGATAATATGCATGATGATGTTACCTTGTTTTAAACTGTGATAATATGTATGATGGGGGGGAATGGCGTAGAAACCGGCAAAGCACACCAGGGAGTCTGCCAAGAAAACCCTATTGACCAAAGCAAAGGCAAAACAAAGGGACAAATCAGAGGAAACAGGATGGATGCTCAGCACATTAGATGGACAGAAAGGGATGGGCAGGAAAGGGGGAGGAGAAATACAGTGTTGTAAGGAACAATATTGCATAGGGACATGGAATGTAAGATCTATGAACCAAGGAAAGCTGGAAGTGGTAAAAAAGGAAATGGAAAGAATAAGTATTGACATCTTGGGAATCAGTGAGCTAAAATGGACAGGTATGGGCGAATTCAGCTCTGGAAACCATCATGTCTACTACTGTGGACAAGAAAACCTCAGAAGAAATGGAGTGGCCATAATTGTAAATAAAAGAGTGAGAAAAGCAGTAATGGGATACAATCTCAAAAATGATAGAATGATGTCAGTCAGACTACAAGGCAAACCATTTAATATCACTGTAATCCAAATATATGCACCAACTACCAGTGCAGATCAAGCCACAGTAGACCAGTTCTATGAGGACCTACAACATCTTATAGAACAGACACCAAGAAACGATGTCCACATTATCTTAGGAGACTGGAATGCAAAAGTAGGAAATCAAAAAGTGGACGGAATAACAGGCAAGTTTGGTCTGGGAACACAAAACGAAGCAGGGCAAAGACTGATAGAGTTCTGCCAAGATAACACACTAGTCATAGCAAACACCCTTTTCCAGCAACACAAGAGGAGACTCTACACATGGACATCACCAGATGGACAACATCGAAACCAAATTGACTACATACTCTGCAGCCAAAGATGGAGAACCTCCATACAATCAGCAAAAACAAGACCTGGAGCGGACTGTGGCTCAGATCACAATCTACTGATTGCAAAATTCAGGCTCAGACTGAAGAAAATAGGGAAAACTAATAGGCCGGATAGATATGATCTAGACAACATACCCAAGGAATACACGGTGGAGGTGAGGAACAGATTCAATGGTCTGGACCAGACAGACAAAGTACCAGAGGAATTATGGACAGAGATGAGAGACATTATGCAGGAGGCAGCAAGGAAAACTATACCAAAAGAAAAGAAGCGCAAGAAAGCAAAGTGGTTGTCGGATGAGGCTCTTAAAATAGCAGAGGAAAGAAGGAACGCAAAAGGCAAAGGAGAAAGGAAAAAATACAATCACTTAAATAAAGAATTTCAAAGAAAAGCAAGGAGAGATAAGGAAAGCTACCTAAATGAACAGTGCAAAGAAATAGAGGAAAACAACACAAGAGGCAGGACTAGAGATCTCTTTAAAAAAATTGGGGAAGTCAAGGGAACGTTCAAAGCAAAAATGATCACGATAAAAGACAAAGATGGCAAGGAGTTAGCGGATGCAGAAGAGATAAAGAAAAGATGGAAAGAGTACACAGAGGAACTTTACAAAAAAGACCTAAACACCGCGGATAATAACAATGAGGGGGAAATTGAACTTGAACCAGACATCCTAGAGAGTGAAGTCAGAAAGGCCCTAAAAAGCACGGCAAATAACAAAGCCAGTGGATATGATGGTATCCCAGTTGAATTCTTCAAAGCCCTAAAAGATGATGGAATCAAGCTACTACATGCTTTATGCCAGCAGATTTGGAAAACGAAACAGTGGCCACAGGATTGGAAAAGATCAGTATATGTCCCAATCCCAAAAAAGGGCAATGCCAAAGAATGTTCAAATTATCGAACAATTGCGCTCATCCCACAAGCCAGCAAAGTGATGCTCAAGATAATGCAGGATAGACTACAGCAGCATGTAGAAAGAGAACTACCAGAGGTGCAGGCTGGATTCAGAAGAGGCAGGGGGACCAGAGATCACATTGCCAACATACGTTGGATCATGGAGAAAACAAAGGAATACCAGAAACAAGCTTACTTCTGTTTCATTGACTACACCA
Organism: Bradypodion ventrale; assembly: GCA_035047345.1. Taxonomy (NCBI): domain Eukaryota; kingdom Metazoa; phylum Chordata; class Lepidosauria; order Squamata; family Chamaeleonidae; genus Bradypodion; species Bradypodion ventrale. The sequence goes on along the minus strand of JAWDJE010000001.1, from coordinate 107,629,106 downwards.
AGGCCTTTGATTGTGTGGACCACAACAAAATGTGGCAAGTAATTAAAGAGATGGGAATACCAGAACACCTCATATGTCTCATGAGAAATCTGTACATGAGTCAAGAAGCAACAGTTAGGACAGAGTATGGAATGACGGAGTGGTTTGGAATAGGAAAAGGAGTAAGACAAGGCTGCATTCTGTCACCCTGCTTATTCAACTTATACACAGAGCACATAATGCGCAATGCAGGGATGGAGGAATCACCATATGGGATCAAAATTGCTGGGAGAAACATCAACAATTTGAGATATGCAGATGATACCACCCTAATGGCAGAAAGTGAAGAAGACCTAAAGAAGCTCCTGATTAGGTTGAAAGAAGAGAGTGCAAAAGCTGGCCTGAGACTCAATATCAAGAAAACCAAGATAATGGCAACAGGCGCTATAAGTCCCTGGAAAATAGATGGGGAAGAAGTAGAAGCAGTAACAGATTTTACTTTCTTAGGATCCAAGATCTCTGCAGATGGGGATTGCAGCCATGAAATAAAAAGGCGACTGATTCTTGGGAGACAAGCTATGAAAAACCTGGGGAACATAGTGAAAAGTAGAGATATCTCACTGCAAACAAAGGTCCGCATAGTCAAAGCAATGGTATTTCCGGTGGTAATGTATGGCTGTGAGAGCTGGACCATTAGAAAGGCTGAGCGAAGAAAAATAGATGCCTTTGAGATGTGGTGCTGGAGGAGAGTTTTGAGAGTCCCCTGGACAGCGAGGAGAACAAATAGGTCAATATTAGAAGAGATTAGCCCTGAGTGCTCCTTAGAAGGACAAATAACAAAGATGAAGTTGAAGTATTTTGGACATCAAATGAGAAGAGAGGATTCACTTGAGAAGGCCTTGATGCTGGGGAAGGTGGAGGGCAAAAGAAGAAGGGGACGGCCAAAGATGAGATGGCTAGATGGTATTGTAGACACAATGGGCACGGGGCTGTGTGGACTAAGGAGGATGGTGGAGGACAGAGGTGCCTGGAGAGCGATGGTCCATAGGGTCGCAAAGAGTCGGAATCGACTGTGCGACTGAACAACAACAACAACAACAACATTTACCTCTTCCTGATTCTGGCATACAGTACTGGTAATCATATTTGTTTCTTGCTTCTCCATTCTTGACTCAACTTTCTTATTCATCCAGAGCAGTGGTTCCCAACCCAGAAATCTTGGCCAGCACAGGCAATGGTGAAGGGTTCTGTGAGTTTTAGTCCAAAATCATATGAGGACCCAAGGTTGAGAACCATTAGTCCAGAGCAACTAGAGATATGAAGAACCCAGTCAAGATGAGCATATAACTCATCCTTGATGCCAAGGATATAAATGAACTCTAAAACCAGAATTGGAACCCCCATCGTCAGAATATTAAACTACTGTTTCATTGAAACTAGTCAAGTAAAAATTCACCTAGTGAATTTTCCAAGCCCTAACTAAAAAAAATGTTAGCTTCTTAGTAATTTTTCCTGAAAGCTACTACTAGAAGTCTTCCACAAGTTAACACACTGGGTGCGTTTTATGTCATAGTCTCAGATTTATCAATACAATACACATGCATTTTCAATATAATAAAATATTATACAGGGGAATGAATCCAATACAAAAGACTCACCAACACTTTGAGTGAAAAATCCACAAGAGACACATTCCAAGATCATCTGTGGATACATGAAACTGCAGAAACCAGTGAACCCAATATTCATTCTATATGTGTGTTAACAAAATGGCTGCTGTAAAAAACAATTTGTTCCTTCTAAATATTACATTGCAGGGAGTGGCCTCTAGTGGCTAGGTCTGTTAATGTACCCTAGGAACGAATATATATAAAATTTATTTCAGGGATTTTTTAAATTGAATTTTCATTTCATATTTCATTTCATATTTACATTTGTATGCCGCCCAATTGAACACATAACTCAGGGCGGCTCACAACAATAAATTACCACATCAAAGTTACAATCATCATAAAACATCAAAAACATAGCAAAAGAAAATTATTTAATAATAAGTCCGTATCAGCATACATAATAATTATAACATAGCTCGCATCACGGCCCACACCAAAACCATTGGTAACCTCGGCAGCTCCTCATCTCCCCAGCTGGGGGGGGGGGCCTGGGTCAACAGCGGTGTGTCCTCCCTCCCGCTGGGCTACAGAGGCTGTTTTCAACCCAGCCGGTGGTGGAGGCTGGGTCAACGGCAGTGTGTCCTGCCTCCCGCCAGGCCACGGAGGCTCTTTTCAACCCAGCCGGGGGGTGGGGGTGGCTGGGTCAACGGTAGTGTGTCCTCACGCTGAATATTTTAGACCTGCAGATAAATGAAGCTGCAGGAATGGAACATGTGAATAAAAGCAGGTGACCTGTACTTCAAAATATAGGAATTTTGCAGAATGCAAGTTGAATGCAGTGGCTCAAGTGGCTAAGATGCTGACTGGGAGGCAAGAGGTCAGCAGTTCGATTCCCGAGTACTGCAGGATGGAATGAGCTCCCGTCTTTGTCCCAGCTCCTACCAACTTAGCAGTTCGAAAGTTCGTGCGCTCTGGTGTCTAATCATGCCTGCCACATGACCACGGAAACGTCTGCAGAAGCAGACAGCGCTGACTCTTCGGCTTTGAAACAGAGATGAGCACTGAACTCTAAAGTCGGATACAACTGACTTTCGAGCAAGGGAAACCTTTACCTTTACCTTTAAGTTGACATAAGGTGGGCAGAAACCATTATAAACCACAAGACTAACTTAAATTGCCAGGGGAAAGTAATGCAATGCAAATAATTCACTTAAAAAGCAATGTGCTAATTCTGTTCAATTTAGCCTTTATACATGTTCTTCTAAATTGTAACTGTAATTTTAAAAAAAAACAACTCAGAAATATTATTAATGTGATTTCTTGCCTCCTTAAATCTCACATTGCTTGCTACAAGCTTAACTCACATTTCCCACAAGCTTCTTTTCCAGATTGCATCAACCACCAACACACACTTTCAGACACCAGGATTATCAGTGAATAGAATAATATTGTGGATATTAAGGAATTAAGACTGAGACTCTGTGTACAGACAGTTTCAACATGTGTTACAATAGCTTAAGCTGCCATTCTAAAGCAATCAATATAAATCAAGAAAACTATTGAAAGCAATACTGAAGATGTTGATAAGGCTTCCAAGAACTTCCAAAATTTTATCAGGACAGGAGGAGAAAAGAAAGGTTCAGGAATAACTAAGGTCAGAATTGGAAATTATAACGTCCAAGATTCTCCCCATACGCTGCTGTTAACTACTACAGTATGTATCTCTGGAGACATAAACCCAGTTTGACATCTTTTCAAATACTGCATCTTTTAAATTGTATTTTTACCATTTGAAGTTTCCTTGTGAGCTCCAGTGTGTTAAGAGAGGCATTTTGTCACGTTTTGAGGGAGCACTACAGCCTCATACATTTTTTATGGGGCGTGGGGGTGTGTGGAATACATATTTTGGCCATTTAAGAATGTAAAGGTGCTTTTCTACAAAAAAATAACCCCTCCCTTTTGGTAAAAAGGGGAATTAGGGATTGCTGGTCACAGGTTTCTCCATAGTCCTTGTTGGCTACCTGATGTTTCAGGATATTGGCCACTCTGGCTATACACAATTATCTTGAAAGAAGTGCAATGGAACTCAATCATTAATATTTTTTTTCAACCGTCTGTATACCCGAGTTGTAATGAACACTATTGTAATGAACACTGGCCAAAGGGAATGAGCAAATAGCAACTGAGTTAATTAAATATTTTATTATTTCACTTCAGAGAAATTGCATTAACCCAGAATTTGTATTTATTTCAACGGGAACAAATGTCTCCTTCTTCATTTCACCTATGTATTAAATGTCACACTGGTTTCTATAAATTTACATTAAGTACTGAAATTACTCATGTTGAAATGGAATGTACTGTATTTCGTTTTGTTGCAGTAGATAATCCATCAGAACAAATCCAAACTTGTTGATCGATACTGCCAAAACAGGTATGCTCTTGGGGATATAATGTACAGTACTACTGTCGGGGGTGGGGTGGGGGCAGAGGAGACAGACTGCAGAACAAAAACTTTAGTGAAACTAGTTGGTGCTTCCATTTTATCCAACCTTCAAAATATACACCTAAGATCTGTAGTTAAAACAAGACAAGAGAATTACTTGTATAGGAAATAGTTCTTGGAAAGTATAATGACACATTATTTTAAAAACTAGTTTATTACCTACTGTGTATGCTTCATTAAGCTTCAGTTATCAAATAATTAGGCACAGCTCTGTTTCTGCATGACTGCTTAATTCTTTAACCAGGCTGACCCTACATTCCTTCCTAGGTAGTAATTTGGCTGACCTACACATTTTGTGTCTGCTCTAGTATTATTATGCTTGACCAACTTTAGCTCAATGTGCCTAAGAATAAAAGGAAAAAATGTGTTGTGCAAGGAGAAAGCAGTGAGTAAAAAAAAACCATGGCTTTCTTTGCAAATGTCTCTTTTGTCCCCCACACCCACAAACACACATGATCCTCTATTGAGACCACACCGTTTCCCCCTGAACATATACTGTACACCTATACTGAAAGTAATGTCAACCTCTATTAAATTTAACAAAACTACCTGTACTAAGTTCTTGGATGGTATCCAAAACAATGTCTGCAGATGGGACAGAGAAATTGAAGCAATTGTTTATCTCCCCTTGAACCCTCACATGCTTGTTCAAGTCTTCTCTGAGAGTTGTGAGACTTTCATGAACTGATCTGGAGGTACACGAAAACTCCATGAAAAGGGAAAAGAGAGAGATGCCAGTGTGGAGGAAGAAGTGTGTTGAAACAATGTTGGGTTTCAAATCTTACATTTATTAGCTGGTAAACTGATGAAGCAATTAAGCATTTAAAATAGCAGTTCCCTGTTACAGCCATATTTGGATTTTTTATTCTCTTTGTATATACAAAAAAGTTAATACAGTAAAACCCAGACTTACAAATGCGTCGAGTTACATAAAATTCGACTTACATAATGATTTTATGCTAAAGCCATATCCCGATTTACACGATGGGTTTGCTTCGAGTTACATAAAGATTCTTTTTCCTGTGGGTTTGCTTCGAGTTATGTAAAAATTCATTTCCCTATGGGTTTGCTTCAATTTACATAAAAAATTATTTTTTCCTATGGGTTTGTTTCAAGTTGCAAAAAAAATCAATTTAAACAAAAGCCTACAGGACGGACTTTTTTGTAAGTAGGAGTTTTACTGTATTGGTGAACCAGTAGTATTAGAAAGGAAAGTGGCAGAAAGGTAATCCTTATTATTATTATTCTGCCATATCCGAATCTGGATATTGGTGATCCTCATGGCAATCAGCCATTAAGACTGTCCTGAGAATATAATGCAGTGGCCTTTTATCAGCCTTCTGCATTGCAGCATGACACCTGTACCAATGATCCAGTTCCGCGAGGCACTTTCTGGTCCTGTGCTGTTTTGGCACAAAAAGTTCTCATCAGCCCCATTCCAGTATTGCTGAAGCTGCTGCCTTCCATCAAAATGGATTCAAGAGGGATTTAATCCATTTGGGGACCATTACCCTTCCCTGTGGACTTTGGCACCCAAGGCTGTTAGTCTTCAGGGTTGTCAGGTTAGTTAGCCTGACACTCGGTGTTGAGTCTCTGGCAGTATGGTCTACTCTATTACCATAGCAAGATAACCTGGCCAGACAAGCAAAATAATCCAGGCACATTTAATTTCAAGGAGATTACAAATTGTCATCTATCCAAAATTAATAAAACAGGATTGTTTTTGCACTTCACACACATTTGGAAACTTGCCATTTACTAACCCTTTTAGCCAACCAAAACAAATGTCACACAAACTGTGTGTGCTTACACAAAAATTAAAGCAAATGTTCATATGAAATATTTTTCAAAGTTTTCACTTTCAACATGTGCAAAATTAACACCTCTACAACCATGCCAGCTAACTGATAAAGCACAGCAAGATCAGAAGTAGGATAACAACATTAAACAGCATTGTGTTTGTTCCATTAAATCATAAGTTCCTCCCTGGTTGAGAAAGAACAGTTAATTTCATATTTGCAGAACAAGTAGCATTCTCCAACAATCAATATAAAAATGACAATTTAATTTATAGTATGAAAATATGAAAGTTTGATTTATTAGCACCTACAAATAGATGAGCCCCCATGGCACAATGCTTTGCATTTAGAAATGAATGTGTATTGAATGTGCTTTTTAAAAAGTTATGTTTGTCCAACAGAGCATGTACAGTAAAACGCCGTTTTAGGACTGCCCTGGATTATGTTTGCCGCGGTGTATGACAGCAAATTCCTTTAAAATAATGTCCCGGTGTATGATGATTTTTCACCTTACAACCAGGAATTTGACCACCAGTGCCATTTTAACCACCGACAGAAGTTGCATTTCATCCTTTACCGGTGTGATGGGAGGGTGTTTGGAGCATTTCTGCTCTGATTTTGAAATTTTTCGTCACTTTTTGGCTCTGATAGAAGTTGTTCTCAGAACCAGGAAGTGCTAGAATTTTCCCTGCCCCCAGTCAGCTGTAGGTCGGAGATTTTTCCTGCAATTACCAGGGCTGGCCAATAGATGGCGCAGATGGAAATGTGATGGATATGCCTTAAAAGTAAAAAAAAATCAGCTCCGAAGAGAGCCCTGGCCTGCTCAGAGCCCAGGAAAGTGGTGCTGGCGGTGGATTTCTCAAGCCGTGGAAAAGGTAAGGAGCTTAGCTTCTTCTTCCATTCCATTTTGCTATGTTTTTTGCTTTTAAAAAAATGTTTTTGATTATTTTTTCTATTATTTTTCAGAGGTTCGGGACCATTTTCCCCCCAATGCATTCCTATGGGAAAACATGCTTTGGTTTACAATTTTTTTGGTTTACGATGAAGGCTGTCAGAATGGACCTAGGTTGTAAACCTAGTTTTTACTGTACCTATAATTCAGTCAAAGAAGGTCATTGATCAGTATGAAAGAAGTACAAAACCACACCTTTAAACAGAATGGAACTGATCAAACAAACATGTTTCATCCAAATGCACTGGCACATGGGATACTATCAGTGTTGGGATTCAGCCGGTTCGGGCCGGTTCAGGCAAACCGGTAATAGAACTGGCTGGCCCCACCCACATCCCCACCCTGCCCTCCTCCTCCTCTCATCCCTCTCCAGGCGCTTGGAGTCACAGCCAGGACGTGACGAGAGGCCAGGAATGCAGCTCTTCTCCTTCTTCTGCCGTATCCGAATCCGAATACTGGCGATCATCATGGCGATTGGACATGAAGATTGTCCTGCTAATATAATGCCATGGCCTTTCATCTGTCTTCTGCATCACAGCATGACACCCGTACCACTGATCCATCTCCATGAGTCACTTTCTGGTCCTGAACCCTATTGGCACACAAAGTCCTCCTCAGCTCCAGGCCAGTATTGAATCCATTATTTAGTCTTTTATTTGGTATGTATTTTATTTTAGTTTCATCTAAGACATGTGCAATTGAAGGTGCGTCTTCTGGCACAACATGATAAAATGAATGTGGTTTGATTGTTGCTCAGTTTCCTGTCTTCAATGGATAATCCATGCAGCAAATATTCAGCACTAGGCCACAAGCCAGGTAAGCAACAGAAAGTTTTTATACTTTTGCCAAGATTTCTTGTTCTCTTTTTAAAATGAAAATCGTGACCATTATGCTGATGCTCCGCCTGAATTAGATGTGTTTTAAAAGACAAGAGCCTATTTGGGCCTTCCAACACACCATTTCACAAGCTCATTCATTCGTTTTTTTAAAAGGCAGCTTACATACCGATTTAAAGGCTAACGGTCTTGTCTGAAAAACTTTTGGAGCCGGTCAACCTGCAGCAATTTTCAGGCAGTGATCTTGAAATAGCAATAGAATTCTAGATAAAGGGATTCAAAAGAAGAAATCTATTGGCACTGTCAAAAATACTGTTATTGTTTCTTTGTCAGGTTCCTTGCTTTTGCAATTATGCAATTAGAGGCCTCCTCTTCCAATGCATAATTGTTCAGCATTAAAAAACTCTGACAAATAAAGAATATTTTATTTAATAAAAAAACAGCAATCCAAATTCTCATAGTGCCCCCAAATCCATACCCTATTAATTCTTTGCATAATGTTGCAAAGTGTTGTCATTTAGCAAAAACAAGAAAATATGAAGATGTTAACCTGCCCCAGTGTGGTCCTTTTGTTGTTCCACCCCCTCAGCACCTCTGCATGTGTCTTGATGTCACACTTTGAATTTTTCAACAAGATCATCCAAATGATGCCCAGCAGCTGCTGCCATATTCAACTAAAATACAGTACTCTTCAACCAGAAGCCTTCAGAATCATGCTTCCTTCTTGGTATAGGACTATTAAAATTAATACCATAACAGAGGCTGGTTGGAATTTGACAAAGTGTCCCATGATATTCTGATCAGCAAGCTAACTAGGCATAGCTTAGATGCACAGATGGTTACAGAATTGTACTTAGATAGACAATACTTATCAATGTACAAGAAAATGGCCACCACATGCGTTTTTTACAGGAAGCTTTGGCTTTCTGGGAATTGAAGTCCAAAAAACCAGAAAGCAAAATGCCACCACAACTTTTATCAGCTGTTTGTCGGGGCAGGGGGAGATTTCTTTTCCTCCACAACCAGCATGAACAGGTAGGAGGCCACGTCATACTTTCTGGGGTGGGGTGGGCAGAGGCACCCTGGGTGCCTCTCTGATACTAAGGGGAGCCGATTGGGGCTTCTTCCAAACACACACACACCCCACCTGCCAGGACTGCTAGAAGGCAAAACAGTGGGGAGAACTCCTTCGTCGGCTGTAGTTTTGGGCTTGCTGCAACGTCCAGGCGGGGGGTGGGGGTGGAAAAAACCCCACCAGCTACCCCGAGCCTCCTGGAGGTGGCAGGGGTGGCGGAGATCCCAAAATGGGCTACAAAAAATTCCACCCGAACAACGACGAAATCCGAATAACAGCGCAACTTGGGGAACCAAGTTTTGTCATTATTCAGAGTTCCACTGTATGAGTCTACAGTGCAATGTGGCTGCAATAAAGGCAATTTTAAGCTACATTAACAGAAGTCTAGTCTCCCAGTCCCTCTATTTCGCAGTGGCTAGACATTGTCTTGAGTACAATGCCTAATTCTGAAGATTGTACTTTCAGAAGGATGCCAACAAACTGGAACAAGTTCAAAAGAGGGCAAAAAGGTTGATCAGACCAAACCCTATGAAGAAAGAATGAAAGAGCTGAACATATTTATCCTTGGGAAAAAGAGACTGAAAGGGGATAATGATAGTACTTTTCAAATAATTGAAAGACAGTCATAAAGTGGAGGTGCAGTATCTGTTCTTAGTCCTCGCTGAGTGGAAGACATATAATAATGAGCTCAAACTACAGGAAACCAGACATAGGCTGAATATCAGGAAAAAAAACGTAACAGCTAGAGTGAATACAACAATGAAACCAATTACCTCAGGCAGTTGTGAGTGCTCCAATGCTGGAGGTATTCAAGATAAAATTGGACAACTATTTGTCAGATCTGCTTTTATTTGAATTCCTGCATTGAACAGAGGCTTGATGATCATTATTCTATGATTTATGAACAGTTTCACCAGTTAATAGTCTGTTTTTGGACGCAATTCAATGTCCAGGTTGTGATCTTTATAAAGCACTACAGGAATTAGATACAGCTTATGTTTCTCTACACTAACCTCCCCATACTAAGATTTTGGGGTGGATATCTTTCTTTCACCACCACCACCGACCGTAACTCCTGGAGCTGACATAAGACAATGCTTTTACAGTGGCTGGTCACAGGAATAGAATGCCTTCCAAGGCAGAGAAATCTGATTCCTTCTTTGCTACCATTTTGCTGGAAGGCAAACACTTTTGTCCTCAGGAAAGCCTTTGCAAGTACAGTGAATACCCCACCTAACGACGCGTTCGAATAGCATCATTTTCGATTAATGATGCTACTGACGCACCCCACGTGATCATTCGAATAACAACAAAAAAGTTATTCGAATAGCGATGGTATTTTTACCGGTTATTTGAATAACGTTTTTTGTCGTTATTCGAATAACGACGTTTTCTGCATAACAATGCTACTTGGGGAACCAAGTAACGTCATTATGCGAGGGTTTACTGTACAGTAGAACCCCATATAGCGAATGCCTCTTATAGCAATTAAATCGTACAATAACGAGGATTTGAAAAAAACATTTTACCCCGTAACAACTAGAATTGTTATACATTTTTTGTCGTTGTACGATTTTACCCATAGAGATTATCATTGTACGATGCATCCCATAGGGATAATCGTTATACAATGCATGCATCATATAGCGATTAGATTGTACAACGACTAGCCCCACGGAACGAATTAAAGTCAATATACAGGGTTTTACTGTAATCAGTTTCCAAGTAAGGAGTTTTTAAGGGGAGATGTTCTATAAATTTTCAATGTGCTTTACAGATTTTAATTCAGTTATTTTAATATGCTGTATGTTTAACTGGCTTTTAATATTGTAATTTATTTTAACTCAACAGCAAGAAGATACATCAGTTATCACACATTAAAATACTGAAACCTCATCTTTCTCCTTGATTTTTCCTCTTACTGACATAATATTAATTGAAGTGGATGCTTCACCAGGACAAATCTGAGTATGGTCAGCATTTCTTGAGCACATTTGGTCAGAATCCAATAGTGCAACTTTGGCTGAATCCCACTTTCCCCAAAAACATCTACATTTTCCTATATTTCTGCAGCTCACTATATGTGTTTGTTTGTTTGTGTGTGTGCCTGTTGTCAGCTTGATTCTGACTTATACAACTCCTTACAGGGTCTTCTAGATAGAGAATAATTGGAAGTGGTTTACCATTCTCTTCTTCTAGAGACACTCTGGGACCATTGAGTTTGCTGAAGACTGCACAGGTTAGCAATTCTCTCTGGAGGCAAACTGGAGAATCCATCTTCCAACATCTGGCTCCACCGTCAGATCCTAATTCATTACACTATGCAACCATCTCTACATCCCCTAAGTGTGCTGAAGTGCCAAGACTGTAGTCTGAGCATACAGACATGGAGGGGGGGGGCAGAATGGACTAGTTGAATTCACTGCTTCTAAGGCCTGATTAAGCTATATCAGTGATGGCAAACCTTTTAGAGACCGAGTGCCCAAACTGCAACCCAAAAAACACTTATTTATCGCAGCGCCAACACAGCAACAGGGGAGGAAGTAAACACTCCCATTCGGCTGCTGGGCTGAGGGGCAGGATGAACTCTGTGCTGGGGAAGGGAGGAAGCACTCCCATTGGGCTGAAAAGTGGGGTAAACTCTGCTGGGGTGACTGTACAGGTGCCCACAGAGAGGGCTCCGAGTGCCACCTCTGGCACTGGTGCCATAGGTTCGCCTCCACTGAACTATATTATAGCTGCATTTGGTTAAGCCAATATGTATTCTAGATACAGTGTCATCAAAATCAGGATGCCTTTCCCTTTCTCTTTATAAAGCACTGCACGGAGCTAGATAATCTGTTCCAAAAGGATATCTGGCCTTCTAGAACAGATTTTTAACAGCTACCTTTAAATACTTAAAATCTGTTCCAGAAGGCTGAGAATACTTCTTGAAGTGATTTTTGTGGCGTCATGTATTGCTGCAGAAGGGGAAAGGGAAAGAAGTTTCTATTTTGCTTATGGTGAGTACTAGTGATAGATTTTTGCCACTGTATATAAATTTTCTGGATTAGCCAAAATCTTCTGAAATACTTTTACAGCCTAAGTCAGCATTGAGAAGAATGAGTTCAACTGGCAGAGGTTGCCCGGAGTTGCCAGGCTGTTTTAAATTGTGTTGTAAGGTTAAATTGTGTTAATGCTTGTTAAAAATTGCTTAGTCTGTAATTTTTAAAATGTTTATTTATACAAATTTTTTTGGCTTGGCTGGCTGTTTTATGTAACTGAATAATATTTTAGTTTTTGTTTTTTAAAAAAAATAGTTGTACAATAGGTAATAATTTTAATAATGTGAAAGTAAAGGTTTTTTACATTCAATGTTTTTAAAATGTGTTTAGTTGTTTTGGTTTTTTATTTGAGTTAGAACTCAGCACAGTATTTTAATAATTTTTTATTTTATTTTATTGACATGTGTTTGTGATTTGTGTTAAATTGTGCTTTCGTGTAATTTTTTTGACTTGTTATTATTGTGACCTTTTGTGTAAAATTGTGATTTTGTGTTTGTTTTGATTTGTTTTTACTGTTGTGGCCTTTTGTTTGGGGCTGTTGTGTGTTTTTGAATTGTTTTTACTATTGTGGCCAGCAGGTGGTGCTGGTAGGGGTTTTCTTGTATTTTGACTGTTTTTTCTCTCCTGGCCTCTGGGTGGAGCTTCTTCCGGTAAGTAGTCTCTTTCTTTATTCATTTCGTTTCCGGTCGTCGTGCAGGTAGGACATGTGTTGGTGAGTTGGCTTGTTTTCTGTATTATTATTTTTTTGGGTGGGGGTTGGTTTTGTATTTTTCTGACTGTTTTGTTTTTGATTGTGTTTTTGTTTACTTTGTATTTTTGGTGTTTTTTTGTATTTTTGGATGTTTTTGATTGTTTTAAGGTATTTTTGGTAAATTATTTATTTATTTTTATATAATTTTTGTTGTGGCTTGGGGGGGGGGGGTGTTGGCTTATTTCCGTTGGCCGGCCTGGCTGTCCGGACCGTGGGAATTCCAACGCCGCTTTAGGCGGCGTTGTGGGGGTTATTTCTGTGGGCCGGCTTCGCTGGCCAGACAGCAGGCATTGGGGAGGGGGGGCTTTATTGTGTTATGGTGCTTTGTGTGGAGTCGTGAAAGTAGATCGGGGTTTCCCCTTTAATATCAGTGGGTGGGGGTTTGCAATCCCCCTCTTCGCTGGTTCCCCAGGGGTTGGGAGGTTTGTGGGGACAAAAGGGGTATGTCCCCCAACCCTTCTGGACCCAGGAGAACAGAGAGAGTGGATCAATTCCCCCCTCCTAAAAAAACCCTCCGTTTTTAAAGAGAAGAAACCGCTTGGTTTCTTCTCTTTAAAGATGGAGGTGTTTTTTTAGGAGGGGGAATCGATCCACTCTCCCTGGTCTCCTGGGTCCAGAAGGGTTGTGGGGACAGATCCCTTTTGTCCCCACAAACCTCCCAAACCCAGGTGAGCCAGTGGAGATGGGATTCGCCACCCCCCACTTACTGATATTAAAGGGGAAACTCCAATCGGGACCTTCAGGCGCTGTTGGTGAGGGAAAGAAGGGCAGTTGGTGTTTGCGTGGCTGTGGGGCGGTGGTTTTTTTTAATTTTTCGGGCGCTGGCTTCGTCAGCATTCTGTGCGCTCATGTCGCGCAGGACTCTGGGGTTTGTGATTTGTGGTTGTGGTGTTTTTTTTTCCTACGGCTTGATTTTGATTGGCCGCGGCGCGTTTCTCAATGTTCTTTGTGGTCACGCCTCTCAGCCTGATTGGCTGTGGCGCGGCGCAAAGAACGTTGGGAAATGAAGTTGTTTCCCTTTTTCGCGTTTGTGGGGCTGTTGCCCCACTACCGGTTTTCTCAATCCTTCGTTGACCTGCGAACCCAGTTCGGCCGTGTGCACGAATGGTGGGTGTAGGTCATTAGGGCGAGGCTTAGGAACCTATAGCAAGTTCCAACTGTTAACCCTTGGTTTTATAGGTTAAGATTATATACATGCTTTGGACTTTAGCACTTTAGGACACAGCTTGCTTCTTGCAGTAACACTCAACTTATACCTCAACAAACCCATGAAGAAGAATTGCAGTCACAAGTTCTTCTGAAATGTATCCAAACACTTCTATCCTTGCAAAACACACAAAGAATTCAGGTAACAATGTTCTCCTGAAATGTGCCAAAACCTTTCCTATAATTAAACACCAACAGCCTTTTAACAGTAAAACAAATAATTTATTACCTCTTAAAACTACATTTAAATAATTAGCTTCTTTATAGTGGTGGATCTGGTTGACAGTAAAAAGCAACTGGTCCACTGAGTTTGCAGAATTTATAGCCTTGACTATTCATCTCTTGAATAGGCCAGATTAGAGAAGATCATCATGTGTTAGGATGGGTTACTGGAAACCAAGATCAAAATCATCCACACACTTTTATTTTCAGTCACCATGTATGAGCAGAAACTTTGAGAATAAAGAAAGCTAACAGGAGGTAAATTGTTTTATTTGAAATACAGTGCTGGAGGAGACCTTTGCAAATACTCTGGGCTGCTAGGAAGACAAACAGGTGGGTCCAGAGCAAATGAAACCTCAACTATCTCTGCAGGAAAAAGTGATGAAATTGAAGTTATCATGCTTTGGGAAATCAAGATTCGCTGGAAAAGACAATAAAGCTGGGAAATGTTGAAGGCATCAGGAAAAGACCAAACACAAGATGGATCAACACCCTAAAGCAGTGTTTCCCAATCATTGGGTTTTGGACTTCAATTCCCAGAAGCCTGTCATTTCCTCAAAGCAGTAATCAGCCAATGTACTGACTTAGGCTTCTGGGAATTGAAGTCCAAAACCCAAAGGTTGGGGAACACTGCCCAAAAGGAAGCCAGAGCCTTGAGTTTACAAGAGCTAAGCAGGACTATTGAGCATTGGACATTTTGGAGATCACTCATTCACAGGGTTGCCACTACAATTAGTTCAGAATGCGGCAGCCCGCACAGTGGTGGGGTGTAGTCGTTTGCCCGCGCCTCGCCACTGCTGCAGGAGCTGCACTGGCTGCCTATATGTCTCCAGGTGCAATTCAAGGTGCTGGTTGTCACCTTTAAAGCCCTTCATGGTAACAGACCAGGATAACTCAGGGACCATATCATCCCTAGGACATCGACCCATCCCACAAGAGCAAACCGAGAGGGCACCCTTCAGGTGCTATATGTTGGGGAGGCTTGCCTCTCCAAAACAAGGAAAAGGGCCTTCTCGGTCATAGCCCCCACACTATGGCACCTCCTCCCAGAAAAACTACGCCTCCAGACCCAGTTGCTACCATTTAGGAAAGAATTGAAGATGTGGTTGGCAAAATGGGTCTGGGGACCGGGATTGTCAACAAGCTCCCCTTTTTGGCTCATCTGAGGTTTCCCCCCTCCTGTAATTATTTTTTTAAAGGTTTTTAAGATTTTATATTTGTTTTTAGATAATAGATGTAACGGCGGGGGTGGGTGGATAATATTGCTATGTTTTATGGGTTTTTTTAATTGTTTACTTGTATACTGGTCCTAGTGTACACCACCCAGAGTCCTTTGGATAGGGCGCTATATAAATCTATTAAATTAAATTAAATTAAATTAAATTAAATTAAGATGGTAGCAACTTCACAGAACGTAGCAACAGTTCGTCTGATGCTGAACCTCATTTCAGATATATATCTCTAAAAAGCTCCAGATATCGGGGATAGTAATTCAACTTTCATAAATCAACAAGAATGGTAGCCCTGCGTTGCACACAAATCAGGAATACTTTATTTCAAAACTTGGATGGGCGGGGCCAGCCAGAATTTCTGCTACTGTTTCTGGCGAACTGGTGCGAACCTGCTGATGCCCACCACTGTGTATAAGGGTAAAGGAAGTCCATGTGTAGCTAATGAAAGTAGCTCTGGAAACTGCAGGTTTTTTTGGATTAATCTCTCAGAATTCTGCCTGGAGGGGGCGGTGGAATTACTAGTGAATTTGGACAGTTGTAGTCCAAAGAAACCTGAAATTATCATCCCTGTGTAGTTGCCAGCAAGAAAAGCTGATATAGCTTAGAACCATGCATTATGTGTGCTTTATTGAAGATAGTATGCTCCAATCAAATATTAAGCACCACATGGGTCACAGCACTATCTCTAAAATGCTAGATCTTTTCTCTCCTTTCATTACTGAAACTCTTTAAATCAGGTCGGGGGAAGATGCAAAACAACACCATCAACAGAGGTACAACTGTCTACAGTGTAAGCTATAGCATACAGTGCTCAATTCATGTAAGACTCTACCATTTCAATGGTGCTACCAACACATTTGAGGAGTACTACAACTGCATCTGTCATGGGCAAAGCACACACCATGTTCCCCAACCTGACAAGGTTTACAGAGAATTGTATAGCCTATTGTTCTGTAATTGTCAGAAGTTAATAAAGTAGCCATGCTCTCTTTCATTCACTGAGGTCTTTGCAGAAACCTCTCTCATAGGTTGTTAAAATTTATCCATTTAAAAATGCTGGCATTAAACAACAACAAGAAGAAGAGTAAATAATTTTCTAGCTTTCAATGTTTAATGAACTCCACTGCTGCTCTGTAAGTCATTCCTTTAGTACTGTTTAACAATATTCTGGTAAACCAATACTGTATTTTTACCATCCTCTTCCCTTTGTCTTTTAGAAACTATTTTTTCAATAACAACTGAATTCATTGCAGGTAAAGTAACAATTTTTTGAAAAATAAATAAAAACACAGGAAGGCATGTATATGCATGTACAATTCAAATATCAAAATATGCATACAATAAGTACATGTAAGGGTCAGGGCCATAAGTACTGAGACCCATTATACACACTTAAATCATATTAAATTGTATTTTCTATGCACCTACATGCAGAGAAATGATGGTCTAGATCAGGAGTTCGCAACCTTTTCAAGCCGGGGGTAAGATCACACTCTCTTAGTCAGCTTTGAGGGCCGGACAGCCATTATGCCCTGCCTGCACGATGAGGGAAGCCATTTTGTCCCAACACTTCAAAGAGGTGGCCATTTTGTTTCTCAAATGTCCTTGGAGGGGTGGGGGGCCACATGAAATTGTGCTGGGAGCCAGATCCGGCCCACAGGCCTTAGGTTGGAAGCCCCTGGTCTAAATCTAACAAACCTTACAGCATGTCCCAAGTACAGCACTGAATCAACTGAAGAATGATGAGTCAATATATCTTAACCTATAAATCCAAGGGTTAACCGTTGGAACTGGCTATAGGTTGCTATGCCTCGCCCTACTTGCCTGCACTCACCCTTCGTGCACACGGCCGATCTGGGTACGCAGGTCAACGAAGGATTGAGAAAACCGGCAGTGGGGCAACAGCCCCACAAACGCGAAGAAAGGGAAACAACTTCACTTCCCAACATTCCTTGCGCCGCGCCGCGCCAGAGCCAATCAGGCTGAGAGGCTCTCGCACGGTGCAGCGTTCGGAAACGCGCCGCAGCCAATCAAAAGAAAAGCATTTTAAAAAAACGCAGCAAAAACACAAAGCACCAACCCATAACTACAAGCCCCAGTGTCCTGCGCGCCCGCGCAGAACGCTGAGGAAACCGGCGCCCGAAAAATTAAAAAGAAAAACAACTCACCGCCTCACAGCCAAGCAAACACCAACTGGCTTTCTTTCCCTCACCAACAGCGCCTGAAGGTCCCGACTGGAGTTTCCCCTTTAATATCAGTGGGTGGGGTTGCGATCCCCCTCTCCCCTGTCTCCCCTAGGGTTGGGAGGTTTGTGGGAACAAAAGGGGTATGTTTCCCAAACCCTTCTGGACTCAGGACACCAGGGAGAGGGGATCGATTCCAACCCCCCTCCTTAAAACAACTCCGTCTTTTCTTCTCTTTAAAAACGGAGTTGTTTTAAGGAGGGGGGGGAGGGAATCGATCCGCTCACCCACTGATATTAAAGGGGAAACCCGAACTACTTTCACGTCTCCACACAAAGCACCATAACACACTAAAGCCCCCCTCCCCACCACCTAGCCCACCCTTCCTAACCCCAACGACCATGCCCCCTCCCCACCACCTAGCCCACCCTTCCTAACCCCAATGACCATGCCCCCCTCCCCACCACCTAGCCCACCCTTCCTAACCCCAACGACCATGCCCCACTCCCAACCACCTAGCCCACCCTTCCTAACCCCAACGACCATGCCCCCCTCCCCACCACCTAGCCCACCCTTCCTAACCCCAATGACCATTCCCCCCTCCCCACCACCTAGCCCACCCTTCCTAACCCCAACGACCATGCCCCCTCCCCACCACCTAGCCCACCCTTCCTAACCCCAATGACCATGCCCCCTCCCCAACACCTAGCCCACCCTTCCTAACCCCAATGACCATTCCCCCCTCCCCACCACCCAGCCCACCCTTCCTAACCCCAACGACCATGCCCCCTCCCCACCACCTAGCTCACCCTTCCTAACCCCAATGACCATGCCCCCCTCCCCACCACCTAGCCCACCCTTCCTAACCCCAACAACCATGCCCCCTCCCCACCACCTAGGCCACCCTTCCTAACCCCAATGACCATGCCCCCCTCCCCACCACCTAGCCCACCCTTCCTAACCCCCAATGACCACGTACCTTCCCCACCACCAAATAAATAATTTTTTAAAAATTACTAAAAACACTCAAACACATCCAAAAATACACAAAAACAAAAAAAACAAAAAACAATACGAAGTAAACAAAGACACAATCAAAAACAAAACAAACAGACAAAAAACACAAACTCCAACCCCCCCTCCCCCCCGCCCACACACACACACAAAAGAAAGAAAACAAGCAAACTTACCAAAAGAGGTGCTACCTCAACCAGGACTGGAAAAGAAATGAATAAAGAAAGACACTACTTACCAGAAGAAGCTCCACCCAGAGGCCAGGAGAGAAAAAAAAGTCAAAATACAATAACCCCTACCAGCACCACCTGCTGGCCACAATAGTAAAAACAATTCAAAAACACACAACAGCCCCAAACAAAAGGCCAGAAGAGTAAAAACAAATCAAAAACATAACACAAATTCACAATTTTACACAAAAGGTCACACAAATAAAAACAAGTAAAAAAATTACACTAAAAACACTTTAACACAAATTACAAATATATGTCAATAAAATACAATAGAAACTTTTAAAAATCCTGTGCTGAGTTATAACTCAAATTTAAACTCAAAACATCTAAACACATTTTAAAAACATTGAATGTAAAGAACATTTACTTTTAAATTATTACCTACGGTACAACTAATTAAAAAAATTCAAAAAACTAAAACATTATTAGCTTACATAAAACAATTTGAAAAAATTATATCATACTTTCTTCTTTTATTAATCCTCAAAAAAAAACCAAAAAAGCAGATCACAGTTAATAACAGCAGCCAAAAAAAATTTACATAAATAAACATTTAAAAATTAAAATTACAGACTAAGCAATTTTTTAAAAAAATTAACACAATTTAACCTTCCAACACAATGTAAAACTATTGCAAAAATAAAATTGGTTCATTTTTTATTAAAACACACGGAGAGAAAAGCCCGGCAACGCCGGGCAACCCTTGCTAGTGTGTGTGTGTGTGTGTGTGTGTGTGTGTGTGTGTGTGTGTGTGTGTGTGTGTGTGTGTGTGTGTGTTTATATATATATATATATATATATATATATATATATATATATATATATATATATATATATATATATATATATATATATATATATATATATATATATATATATATATTACTGAGCAACTATTCAGTGATAAGATTGCATGTAGACCAATGTATGCATTTCAAGTTTCTGAGAAAAGTGGAAATGAGCCTTCACAACAGATCTGAGGCAATGAACAACGTAAATTGGAGCATAGCTGTCAACTATCCCTTATTGGCCGGGGAAACCCTTTATTTTACCCTTTCCCACCGTCATCCCTTATTAATTAGACTGCAATGCCCTATTGCCGCCATTGGAGAGTAGCACTGGATAAGCATAGCTGTCAAGTATCCCTTATTTGCCAGGAAATTTCCCTTATTTCCAAATCCAAAACTTGACAGGTATGAATTGGAGCTGCTGAGCCAAGGTAGGCCCATTACAAGCTTTAAAAGTAGGTTTCAAATGAATCATTTCCCCCTGGACAACCATGTTGGGCAAAAAGTTCAAAACTTTGCCCTTCAGTTGTTAGCTCTTATAACCAAACTTGAGCATCCCAGGTCACAAATATGGTAACATACAGTTCACTCAGCATTTTTAAATCCCCTGTTCTTTCCAAACCTCTAGGCTTCATATTCTCAAGCCTCTATCTCATTCATCTGTCCCTCCTATTTCATGCCCTAGTAGCATACTGCCTTGAACCATCTTGCCCTTTGGTTTTCCAGTATCTTAAAGCCATCTTCCCAATTTTGGTCTGTGAACAGTCCTTTGACTATATAACATTTTAACCCCAGTCCAATGATTGATTGATTCCGGAGAACAAAATTCTGCTTCTGGGCATTTCACAACATTAAAATATCATAATACATAAACACAAAAACCCTTCCGATGGGCAATTACTATAGTAAGTAAAAATTCTGGGTCCAAACTAAAGCAAATTAAATACCCAGGGAAGAAATTCCATTAAATGCCTTCCCAAATAAACTTGTTTACAGTATGTGCCTCCACTGAGAAGGTTCTTTTCATAGTTTGGTCTTCCTTGCCATTCTCAGTGTTGGCAGCCGGAGCATCATATTTCAGAGGACAGGATAAAGTGGCCATTTGACTTTTGCTCTCTTGCGCAAAAACCTGGACTGCAAGCTTTCTGGCAGTTTAGTCTTTAGTTCTTTGAGCACCTGTAATATTCGCGAACCAGTTCAGCAAGTTATTCAGTCAAAAGTTATGCAACCACAAGTACAGCACAACAGAGGTCACCAGCAAAGCTATCAACATATTTCAAACCCCTAGTGCACCCTCCTAAATGATATTATTATTTATGTAATGCCACCATACACATGCTCACCAGCAGCATTATGAAAACCTGGAAAAAGTTACAGTCAAGGCACCAGTATCAAAGCTGAGAGATAAAAGGATATCAGCTTCCATATACAGTATACAGCTGCCTGGTATTTTTCCTGCCTCTTAGCAAGCTGTGGTGGGTTTTGTTTGGCTGGGCTGGGTTTACTTCTGTAAAGCTTTCTGCCAACACCATTTCAACTGCAGAGATCACTGGAATTCTTAGGATTTTTGCCCAAATGTATACAAGCAAATATTATATGATACTTTTCTGATATACAGTGGAACCCCGACATACAAACAGTTCAACTTTCAAAAAATTAAACATACAAATAGAAATCCTGGGGGGGGGGGGGGGATTTGACATACAGTTAAATACCTCACATAATGAAAAAACTCCGTTCTGCAAGTTGCTTTGCTATGCGTTTTTTTCCTTATGCTAAGCCTATTGGAGATGCCCCGGATAACTAACAAAAAAAGTTTGTTATCCGGGGTTCTCATTGACCGGGTATACCCCAGCTACCGAAAACCCCGCATAACGAACAATTTTTTTGTTATGTGGGGTATCGCAATTGCCAAATGAACGCTTCATTATGCAATTATTTCATTATGTGAAGTGTTCGTTATGCGAGGTATTACTGAACAAATTTTTAATAGGAAAAATTTGACATACAAAAATATACAGTGACATCTAGTGGTATCTTCTGGCAATGCAATGTGTTTTTGACATACAATTTTTTTCGACATACAAATAAACTCGTGGAACTGAAAAAAATCGTATGTAGAGGTTTTACAGTACATGTATTAGCCAACTTTTTGTTTTGATTTCTGTAAGCTATCTTAAAAACATGGATTCATTTCATTTCATTTATTGGACTTGTATGCCACCCTACTCAACAGATGCGACTCAGAGTGGCTAACATGTACCGTGAAACATCAAATATTACACTATAAAATTTTTCACCCAAAGTCAGAGAATTATTTTCATTTTTTTACAATGAACACTTACTTATTATCGCACTATTTTTAAAAAAAGAATGGTGAGTGATTGCTCCGTAATATTTTCCATTGGACAATTATAAGCATGATGAAGATAAGGAAGGCACCTGTCAATTTAAGGGACAGAGATTTAATCTAACAATCTATCCTTCATGAGCAATAGTCTGACAAGGCCTGCCTGACAGGTTTTGGTTTTTATGTTCTTTTTAGTTTGAAGAATAAAGTAGGTGAGGTTCCAGTCCTGTTGTCTAAAGAGCACCTGCTCTAGCCAGTTTTACTCCTATCACACCATTCATCTCTTTCCCGTACTATATTTGAAGCCCGTTGGTCTTCATTAATATATTTCTCCACCCTGTTCTTTATTACTTGTGCTGAATGCAACAAACAGAAAAATGAAAACATATACTAACAAACCCAGGAGCTGATATTAAAAATAAACTGCCTGTGAAAGCACATTAAGAATTGGAGAGTAAACAAAACAAAAAATCTTGTGGCATCTTAAAGACTAAATACAAGAGTTATGATAGTCTTTATGGTGCCACAACGTTTTTTGTCTCCACAGCTACCACTTCAAAAATTAAAAATTGGGTTGCACACCAACTTATCTATTCTTTGCAATTCTGTTTTGTGTTTTCCTTTATGAATTATGACTCTTTTCAGGGCATGAATTCTGGGCAATTTAGCATTGAACATGCATCACTGTGAGACACAACAATCAGAACTTTACTGTGTTACAACCAAAAGAGCTGGATCCAGCCAAATGTAAAAGCCAAATGTAAATAAGGTGCAGCAGCACAAGAGTCCCACAGGACAAATTACAGCCCTGTGTTCTCACCACTTTCCCAAAACTGAACATTCAAATGTAAAATGCAAAGGGGGGTTGCAGGGAACAGGAGGTCTGCAAAGGCATAGAGAGGTTTCTTCTCATGCCCTGAAGAAACTTATACTGTAGGAGACGACTAGGTTGGAAGTATGGATATTCACACTGTGAATGAAACTGGTTCTCAGTTCTTGCTGTGCCTCCATGCAAATGCCCAAATGCTCAACTTTGTGTACCTGGCAGCAAGCAGGAAATTAAAACCAGAATTCAAATGAGCCCAGCAAAACTCCACCACTCATTGCACGTAGGATCTCAGTTTTGAAATAGCTGTTTACAAAGAACTAGTCACTTGTAGTTACTGTATTTTCTGGCGTATAAGACTACTTTTTAACCCCGAAAAATCTGTGCCAAAGTCGGGGGTCGTCTTATAGGACAGGTACTTAACTACAGCATGTTTCCCCTTGCTTCATATGTCCGGTGCATATGGTGGGGGGTGCCGCGGCCGAGTCCCTGCTCTGTGCAGGGAGTATGAAGCAAGGGGAAGCAAGCTGCACACATCTTCCTGTACCTCGAGGAGAACGTGAGCGTGGATTGGCTCTCCACCAGAACCTGCCCATTCTACTCGGAGGGCTGCGCGTCTTCGGGTTGAGTGTGGGTTAATTTTTATTTGGTGTGCATTGGAAGAGAGGTAGTCTTATACGGCAAGTATATTCCAAACTCTATATTTTAACTGGAAAAGTTGGGGGTCGTCTTATACGCCCAGTCGTCTTATACGCCGGAAAATACAGTAGTTCTTTTTCCTCCGTAACAAAGCTATAACTATATACTGTCACTATAAAACTAAAACTACTGTACTACATATTTCTCGATTACAAATCTATAAGGCAGGTGTTTTCAACCTACGGCCCGGGGGCCAGATGTGGCCCACAACACCATTTCATGTGGGGGCCCCACCACCTCCACCACACCCAGAAGCGCCATGTGTGGCAGGCAACACAAAATGGCCATCCGGCCCCTGAAGCTGTCTGAGGGAGCGTGACCCAGCCCTCGGCTTGAAAAGGTTGAGAACCCCCCTATAAGGCATCTATAATTGGCAGGGACGAGTTGGGCTACATTCAGCTTCAGCCAGCACTTAGCAATTGTATTAGAACTGCTGTAGACTGGCGGGATCCGACTGTTTAATTAAAGCTATAACTAAATTACATTGGCAAGAGTCCTGCTGGATTCAAAGACTCAAAGTAGGAAATTGGACCTGGCTGTTGTCGTCTACTTCCTCCGTTCAGGGCCAATAGCTACCAGCTCTTTCTTCTAAACTGGTTCAAATGCTCAACAACTGAAAATTCTGCCATATTAGTTAATCATGCTAGTCACTAGCACTAGGAGTTTCTAGGTAGCAGCAGATTTTAAACTCCAGGACACGTCAATGAGAACAGATATCTGAAATCCTAAGTAGAAGATGATTCATTTGTTCTGACCAGAGACAGGGTTTTCATACCACTGCTTAATATCTTTACATTTAATTACTACAACAGCATTTCCCCATGGCCTAAGATAAACACTGATTACTGAACATTCACATATCTGTGCAGCCAACTTCTTCATTCATCTTAGTCTAACTTCCAAACACTGAACCATCAAGTTTTGTCTAATTATAACTTTCAAAGGTATAGTATTTGCATACAGAGGTAATCTTTTTCCCACGTAAGAGGTGGAAGAAATGTTCACAGAATGCTATAGCTGCTATACCTGACAGACAGGTATAGGACATACTTTTCTCCAAGTGTGTGACACCTGGAGGATTTCTTCCCTGCCTAAACCATACCTGTCAAGTTTTGGGAAATTTCTGTCAAACCCCCGTATTTTACACTCTTTCCCGCCATCATCCCATATTAGTTAGAATGCAATTGGACTGGAGTTAGACTGGAGGCCAGCACAGGATAAGCACAGCTGTCCAGTTTCCCTTATTTGACAGAAATTTCCCAAAACTTGACAGGTATGGCCTAAACCCATTAATTAATACTTCAATTAGCAGGCTAATACGGTTTGTAAACTGTAGCAAAAGTGCAACTTGGATCACAACTTGTCAATAAGTATTCATTTATTAAACAAAAATTGAGTAATGTAAAAATGACAAATACTCTATAGGTTTCCAAACATTATTTTCAAGACTTTCTTCTACTGAACACTACTAAAGCATAACTTATAAAAACACATAAAATCAGCAAGCATATGTCAATTCTAAATTATATTTAAGGCATTATTCATCCGTGAAGGTAACTAAAAGTTAACAACATTTAAAAGAAATAAAAACCATTGTGGTTGGTCTGTTAATGTCTCAAGGGGGGATTTTTAAAAAGTGAAGTCTTTCAGTGTTAGGCCCACTAATTTCAGATATATAAAATACACGTTATCAAACTGTTTTGAATCTCTTCTGCAATCAATAGCCTCAAAGGACTAAGCAAGCTTTGTCCACTTTTCATATTTGTCACTGAAAGCACCCCAGGAATATAATAGACAAAGACCAGGGAAACGCATCTTCAAATTTCTACTCAGCTACAAAATTCATTGGGTGCCTTTAGACACAACACTACCTCTCAATTTAACCAACCAACTTCCTTTTTTCCATCCAGAGACAACAGCATTTTTAAACAATTGTGCAGTTTTTCCTTTTATGTACTGATATTATTATTTTGTATGCAGCTCCCCCGGTGGCTTAGTGGTTAAAGCTGAGCTGGAGACTGGAAGGTCAGATTTCGATACCCGAGAGCTGCACTTGGGGACATGAAAGGAGCCTCATCCATGCGTCCCCTAAAAATCCTTTCAACCGAGAGTAATCTGACATGAAATTATTATTATTCTTTTATATGTGTTTAATATGTTTCTAAGCTGCTTTTATCAGTTTTAATATTTGATGCTTAATTGTTTTTAGAGTCATAATTTATTGCAGTTACAGTTGATTCGCTTTTAATAACTTGTGAGTCCCTTTGGCGCCCTTAATTGGGAGAAAGATTACACCAAAATGTAAATAAAATACAATAAATATCTGAGAGGCTGGTAAAAGGATAAATTCATAGTACAACAAAAGGAAGGAATAACCACAAGGGGTGACCACAAGAAAAAACCTGGTATTAATATTGTAGTAATAGCTATATTACGCCAATAAACAAAAGAATGATACAAAAAAAACTGCATACATTTTGTTGCATTTCTGACTAACCTAATAAATGTATTACCAAAATATGGTTTATGTATTTTAGTCTGTCTATCTCATCCTATGTTCTGTAGAAGAAAAGCATATATAAATTAAGAGGAGGGGGAATAAGTGGTGTGGTCTTTCCTGACTTTAACTAAGTATTAATTTTTCTTGTTTACTGATTAGGAAATGGATTTTAAGAAGCTATATTTGATTCAGTGCAATGTACTTCAGCACTGTAATCCAGACTGCCACTTCATAATTCATGCTACCTGAAGTATAACTTCCTTTCCATCCACTACTAGAGCCACTTGTGTTGCCAAAGAAAATCCTCTTCCAGAGCATTTCAGCTAGGAAGGTTTTTTTAAAGGCATGGGGGGGGATGAGCACAGAACAAAAGGAAGGAGTAGCTAACCCTGGCCAAAGCCATGGTATTCAGACTTTGTTTATACTGTACAGTACAACCTCATTCAGCCAACAAGATAGAATGGAGATCACATGAGAACATTATACTTGACATTAAATGCATCTTCACTATGCAGGCCTTGAAACATTAAAATGGTTGCCCAACCTGGGTAGGGTAATTATTGGGATTACAGCAGGGAGGAGAAATTTAATCACCTGGTGCTAATGAGAAATTCCCATCTAAACAACCATCAGTTTTTGTGGGTGTTCATCAGGACAACTTAAAAGAAAAAGACTACATTCCCTTCCCTAGATGTTATAATCCTCCCAAAATTAATGTCATTTGCATTTTAAAAAAACATATCCTTCCAATGTCTGGCAGTGAACTCTTGGATGTGAATACTGGTTAGAGTTTGTGTGGAGTTCAAAAGTAAAAATTTAAAATTTCAGCCTTAAACCATTTCTAATGCAACCTCAATATTTTGTTGAAATGGTGCCAGTTTCCCTGTGGGAAAGAGTTTTATTTGAGTACAACCCTTCATTCTGCTCTTGTTTCTAGTAAAGTTCCTTAAATAGTGAAGGCTGGATTTCAAGGAATAATGAACTGCTACTAAGCATTATTCTATATAATTAAAAATGAGGCTTGTTAAGGTCAACATTTCAACTCTGTCCATTTTGACTGAGGTTTTGCAATAAAGCATTTAATTCAATTTTAACTATATTCAACATTTCCCAGGTAATTGTGCTACAATGCAAAGAACTATACAATTATATCTGCAACAATAACTTTTAATATCTCCAGAGGTTTACAGCATTCCTCCTCACCTTGGTGCGTTCCTCAAGCTGGTGCTGAGTCTAAACTCATTCAGTACAAGCCAAGTTGAGGTTAGAATATTAGTGGCTCTAGTAAAGATTTAAGGGGGGAAAGTGATGAATCTTGAGCCTGAAGGTCTAATTAGGGCCGAAATATTAGCCTACTACCCCCTTCCTATCTGGCATATAGCAGAAAGGTTGCTTATGAATAAGTTGATTATTAATTTCTTATCCTGCTTCTCAACCATGCTCAAATACCATGTAAACAAAAGGAAAGGGAAAGGAAACAGGCATCAGAAAAGCTCAAGGAGTCTTACTAGCTGATAAGCAAGGATTAAAAACAGAAGAGAAATACACTATTAATTTAAACCTTTTGTGTCACAGATTTCACATAACCCACTTTAGCATGGGATAAATGTTTTTATAATCAAATCAGTACAAAAAGGGAAGTGCTATAGAGAGTGGGTACAGAACAGAAGATCACACATTTATTTCTCTACTTCTTTTTTTGTTTGCATTTAATACTCAGGAAAAGCCCTTTTCGTTGTATTTTTCTTTGTTTCAACAGGAGGTGTTGTGAGCCAAATGGGATCTTCCCTGCGGAAACAGCTGACGCCAAGCAAAACAAAAACAGTCACAGGTTGCATTGCACAGAACTTCCTTCCTAACACAGGGTGGCTAGGGGGGAGGCAGGAGTTGCAGTCATCAAACTGCATGAGTCATTAGTGTAAATGGGAAAGGAAATGTCCATTCCAACAAAGAAACTACAACATTTTATAACACAAAATATTATGTTATCACTGATAAGAACAGAGAGTCAAAAGTGTTAACTTTTACTGAGTTTTGAATAAAGGACACGACGTCATCAGATTGGTAATGAATTACAACTGTTAAGAACATACTTTATGGAAGGAAGATTATAGCCTAGCATCCTGTAAAATGACTGTTTTCCAGGCTTTAAATGCTGCATTAGATTTTATATTAAAAGCTGCTCTTACCATCACTATGCACTCAAAGGATTTGTTTTTAAATGAAAAGAGGAAACCCAGGGGAAGATCCCAACAGATCTCTAAACCAAAAAACCAAAGCAACAACTGAAAAGTCCTCACATGATAGTGTTAGAAAGGGGTTCCCAACCTTTTTATGCCACGGGCCTGACCACACCACCCGGACAACTGAGCGGGCCAGTCATGTGGTCCCCCACTCCACAAATGCTGCTGTGGCTGTCGTAAACACTTCCACATTTAGAGCTGTTGTAAACGCATTCGCTTCCGCTGTGTTGGCATCACAGGCCACATGAAACGGTGCCATAGACTGTAGGATGGCCATCCCTGTGTTAGAATTTCCAATCTTCTAAGGAAGAATTCAGTTCAGTTTTGTTATTAAGAAAACATATCAAGAATCCTTTTTTCGAAATAAATAATTGTCTTTCCAACAAACAACTTCTTCATTTTTTTAAAAAAGGTCACATCGAACACAAATGAAATACATTAACATTCCATATGTCCATAGCAGAAACTAAATAACGGCAACAGCTATTACAGTATTTTATAAAATATGAGCTTTTTTCAACAATCCAAACACTTTACAAGCAATAAAAAACCAATCTGATATAATACTTCATTCTGGTATATTCATTTCTATTTGAAATATTTTCTTACCTCCCTTTCCTAGTAAAGACCGTATAGAGCTTTAAAGTTAACAGCAGTTATGACCTGCAAACTTGACTTGGTTATAGCTCAATCAAGGAGGTAGTAAAAATTAATCAAAGCATTGTGTACATACAATAAAGAATCTTCCAAAAATACTCAGACATTTTTCCTAAGTAATCAACCACACAAACATGTTTGTAAAAATGTTACACCACTCCATCACAGATGTGTGCATTTAGAAGAAACTTTTTCAAAATTCAAGCCAACACAAAAACTTACAAAAAAATATCTGAAGTTATAATGTTCAGAACAAATTGTAAGAGATATATCATAAAGAGAGAAGAATCGTGTATGAGCATATAATACATCTATATTGAAACTGTTAAAACAATTGCCTGTTCAACATAAAGCAACCTGTTATTTAAAGTCATGAATTCTAATTTTTCCCCACCACTCATATTATGGCGATCATTACACAAATTAAAATTACAGATTGCTCTCTGTAGTCCAATTTTTAAAACAGGTCAGACAGACAAAATAAAAGGCAAATGTCACTTCATGGCTTGAACTTAGTATATTAATACACTAAGACATTAACATGCTTTGCATTCCTCAAAGCAAACACGGTGTCCCTCTTTATAAGCCTGCCCAGGAATAAAAATAATCAGAAGAGGCCTTCCATTTGGTCTCATCACCTTCACAGGTACATTTAGTAAGGAAAGAAAAACAGGGGGGGGGGGTCTTCTCTGTCAGGAATCCCAGTCGTCAGAACGCCTTTCCAAGAAGATGAGGCTGGACCCTTCATTGCTGTCATGCCGCAAGCAGGCAAAGGCCTCTCTCTTCAGGCCAGCTTTTTCTCAATAAGATAGGGTTCCTAAAAATTGGGCTGCTGGGTTTTTTCCATCTTGAAGGCTTTTTTTATATTGTTTGTTTTGACATTGTAAACTGCTTTATAAGCTCTTTTTGTAAGAGCCCTGGTGGCGCTGAGGTTAAACTGCTGTACAGTACTGCAGCCAGAATGTTGGGAGTTCGATCCTGAGCAGGTCTCAAGATTGCCTCAGCCTTCCATCCTTCCCAGGCCGGTAAAATGAATACCCAGCATATTGGAGGCAAAATGCTAATTACTCTGTGAACTGCTAAGCAGTATGGGGTGGTATATAAGTGTAATTGGTTTGCTCTGCTTTGAGTCCTCTTGAGAAAGGTGAGGTATACATATTTTACTAAATAATAAAGCAACAAGAAATACAAGGCAAGAAATTATTATGATTAGCATAATAGACTACAGCATAATAGATTTTTAAAGGTAGGTAATGTAAGTAAGCCCTCATCTATAAGGTGCACAGGCCTCCTCGAAGATTGTGGTATTTTTACACCACAATTGAATGTACCCTGGGCAACAGCAACCTTGTGTTGCCAACAAATCCTTCTCACACTAGGTCAGACGGAAGGAAGTACGGCATGAATTGACCAAAATGCAGCTTCATTTTGGCAATTTCACATCTGGCCTAGACATAGAAGATCTATAAAATGAAAATAAATTGATGTTACTGTACAAGGATGTTACATTTAAAGTGTGTTAAATAAATGCTAAGTATTAGTATTATCCACATGTCTTCTCTTTATTAACATAAACAGAACTCCATGCAACAGGGATTACTCTGAATCTCAGAGCAATATTTTCTTAGTTCATCTTAACATGACTTGTTAACTGTCTGGTCCTTCATCACAATGAACTCATATGGGAGCTGACTGATACACTCAAAATAAAAAACAGTATTCAAAATATGGATTATCTGAATGAAAGACTAAGACCAAGAGTTAAATCCACAAGAGTTAAACCCACAAGACTGTTGTGTATGTTTTAAGAGAACCTAGTTATACAGTTGTTGATCAAATACAACACAGCAAAAGTATTACTAGACAAAAATGAACTTAATTTAATTTAATTTAATAATCATATTTATATATGCCACCCACTCAGGCAGAACCCGACTCAGGTTGAGAAAGATGAGCTTGGACCATAAGTGTATTCCCACGGGCAGAAATATTTGGTGATCAAAGTTTTCAGATCCATCCACAAAAGCCCCTATAAAAATCTGTTCTGGAGGATCAGAGCACTTCAACAACGTCATGGAAAAGAAACTGCAGAGTCTTAGCTATATAGAAAGCCTTCCATGACTGGAAAGGTGCCCTTCTTCAGAACACTAAATTAGAACTCAAACTATAGTGGTGAATAGAATCAAGAAGAGCCTAGTTCAGATGAAGGTAAGATACTCTCGAGTCCAGGGATTCTCAACCTGCGGCCCACAGGCTGGAGGTGGCCCATGGCACCATTTCATGTACTCCCCACCGCCTCCACCACACCAGGAAGTGTCATGTGGGGGAGGAACGGCAAAATGGCCATCCAGCCCCTAAAGCTGTCTGAGGGAGTGTGACCCGGCCCCCGGCTTTAAAAGGTCGGGAACTCCTGCTCTAGTCAGACGAAATGGTCTTGATCCAGGAAACCTCAAATTTAAATACAGGAGTTGGTCTTTAAGGTGCCACAATGTTTTGTTTTTTGCTTTTTTGTTGTTGTTGTTTTCCACCAGAAATGCTGACAAACAACCTCAACTCCCCTTCACTCTTTGGAAATCGTGCTTTTCAGTGAGCAGGGCACACAGCAGAACTGAAAAGGGGGTGGGGGAAAGAGGACATGCACACACATAAAGACTGAACATTTCATTGTATAAAGCCAGCAGGAAATTCCAAACTCTCCACACAGGAACTAACACAGTTTCTGGAATAAGGCTGTAGCTTTCAGTGCGGAAGCCACCATGTGTTACTCTAGCTGGGAATGTTAAATGACAATATCTTGTCTGGCTTAGGTTGTATGCACCCTGAACAGCCTCAGTTATGAGGTGAATATTTAAAATATACAAGGATAAATGTCGACTATTATCATAGGTACCATGTTGATATAGGAGACTTTTCTTTCAAAGTGAACAGAATGCTAAGGAAGCAAGAAAAGCGTCCAGCTTGATTAAATCTTTGAATCATGGGTAATACTCAAATATGTGTGTTTGTGTTATACAGAAACAGTGTGAAAAGCAAAGCATTAATATAGAATGATAAAGTGGCACATACCAAAAGCTTTCCAATATCTAGCTGTGTTAGTCTGGACATAGTTATTTGAGGCCAGTGCATTCATAACCATACAAATAAGTCCCACTATACTGCATGGGACTTACTTCCAGAAAAGGCTTTGAATAGGAATGCAACATAGAGTACTTTCTAGATCAGACATCAATTGCTTTCATTCTGTTCTTATATTCATTGGCCAAAATCTTACTGGAACTTATATAAAGTTTGCATAAGTTGCCATGGCTAGATGATGAAAATCTAGGCAAAACACCCATTGACTAATTACATAGCCTGATTGTAAACCCAAGATGTACCCTGGCCAACTAGCCACAATTGGTTGCAGCACCAATCAGCTGTAAAAATCAGCAGAATTCTGATCAGTGTACATCAAATATCTTTCATTAAATGTATTATGACTGAGTAGAGGCATTGCATTAGTGTTACCATTGTTCATAGGGAAAGATCAGGAAGAACACACCTCTAAGCACATTCTCTAAGCATATGAGAAATTAAGGAACTATTTCAGAAGGGATGTCTATACACAGCTGTGCTGTTCTCCTCATTTTTCATTCATTCATTTCATTTATTGGACTTGTATGCCACCCTACTCAACAGATGTGACTAGGAGCGGTTAACACATACCATGAAACATCAAATATTACACTATAAAAATTTTCACCCAAAGCCAGAGAACCATTTTCATTTTTTACTTCCATACATAAGAAATTTATTCCATCTTTTTAATATGAGAACACATAGAATAGAAAAAGCAGCAGTTCAAAAACAAGTTAAGCAGTGCAGACAAACAATATCTTGCACTTTTTTTAAAAAAAGATACAGACTCATTATATTAATTAGCATTAAAGGCTCGAGTGGACAAGCATGAGAAGGCCCCTATGCCAGGTAAGTCAGCCATAAGAACCACCATGCCAGGTAAGTTGGCCACCCTGGGGAATTCCATAACAAGAACTCTACCATAAGATAAGGTATTCTTCACAATGGTTAGCTACCTGATCAAAGAGTCTCCCAAAGAGAGGCCTCCGGTTTAAGATCTCAACAATCAGGTTTACAAGGAGGAAATATCCATCCCAGAACCAATTAAGGCTTTATACATAAGGCTTTATACACTTCACAACAGTTCGAATTGGGCTAGATGTCTGTGTAATGAGAAGAATACAAGGAAAGCAAGCAGACATATTGGAAAAACTGAAGAAATGTTTTCACTCAAGGCAATTATCTGTTAACAATTTAGTTGATGTGTTTTATACCTCACTTAATCATTTATCAAACACTTTAACAATTTAGTTGATGTGTTTTATACCTCACCTAATCATTTATCAAACACTTTCCAAAGGCACACCCATTTATAATACAGTATGCAGCAGCAATGAAGCTTGGAAGTCTCCGTGGCACAACAGTCTGTAATGTTGTTGTTCAGTTGCATAGTCGAATCTGACCCTTTGTGACCCCATGGACCATCGCACGTCAGACACCCCTGTCTTCCACTATCCTCTTCAACCCACCTAGCTTTGTGCCCGTTGCGTAAACAATACCATCTGTAAAATAAGCACCTATTTCCAGATTCTGTTTCCACTCCAAAATATAATTGGTTTATCAGCCAAAATTTGTGCAAATCTAAAATACATACCGTATTCTGATCACATTTTATTACTCAATCAACAAGGGTTTTTTTCCTCATCAACCAGCACAGCTACCTTTACTTTTAGTGTGATCAAAGTGGTACAAATACAGAAAAGTCAAATATTGAATAGGGACTTGATTTCTTCTTCCATGTCTAGGCCAGACGTGAAACTGCCAAATATGAAGGCACCTTTTGGTGAGTTCATTCTGCAGTTCCCTTTGCCTGACCTAGTGTGAGGAAGATTAGCCGGCAACACAAGGTTGCTGTTTCCAGGGTACATCTGATTGTGGTTCAAAAATACCACCATTTGGACTTGCGAAAATGCCCAAGGTGAGAGAGATACTGGGCAACTCAGCCTTCCACAATAATTATGACAGGGCTTTGAGAGAGGCAAATAACTCTGAGTTGCACCCAATGTATTTTAAATGCATGGAGAACAATGCATTTTTGTAAGCATGTATATGATGCTCCAAACAAAGCATTTGATTATGTTATGCCTTTGATTAGTGTGTGTGTGTGACCCATGGAGCGGGAGATTTTCATACCTCCACTGTCAGCTTTTCATTCCATTTTTGTTCCTATTGTTCTCCAAGCCACATACACCCCCACAGACACGGAAAGAAGATGCTGGCTACATTTCCATCCTTTTTAAAGAGAATGTTTCCAACCTGAGGATGTGCAAGCAAGGCCTACTTCATCATCACACCCCCGCCAGCGTCCAAGCCCCAAGGGGGGGGGGGGGAAGAGCTCTGTCTGGCCAGCCGATGTGTGCCTTGTGCCAAAGTACACAGGCTGTTATTAACTCATGCGGGGCAAGACTAAATCTCGACATCAGAGCACACCGGCCGACTCCTGGCTCCACAGCAACCACCCCCCTACGCCTTTAGCCACGGGTTCGAGGCAGCAAGGCGATCAAACCCGTGGCAGGAGAGAGACGCTAGGCTTTCGCCAGCCACCCACCCGAGAGGTCAAACTGGGGCGAGGAGTGCCCTCCAAGGAGACGCTCAGCCTGGTGGGGCGGGGAAAACGTGGGTACGATTCCCAAGCGGGGGGGCAAGGGGGTTTTCAGTGTCCTAGGAAGGCATCCCTGCACAAGGAAAACTCCCTTTAGTTCCCAAACGCTTTGTGCAGTGCCGCCCAAACTCTCCTTGCCTCGGCCGAGTGGGCGGTGGTGAAGAAATCTAACTAATCAATAAATAAACAAACAAGGCCCCCACCGGCCGGCCCGGGAACCCAAGCAGGGGGCGCGAGTTCAAGCGCCCCTTTCCCCGTTCTCCCCACCGGCCAGACCTCTTTCCCAAAGCCAAGCTCCCCCCCCCCCCACGCCCCCCAAAAAGACTTACGGATTTTGACTTTCCGGTGGTCGAGGCGAGCGGCGAGAGCCTTGAGGGAGTCCAGGCGGCGCTGGAGCAGGGCGCCGCGTCGCCCCAGGCGGTCCGCCTCGCTCTGGATGCCGCCGAAGATGTCGCTGGCGCAGCGGGAGAGGTCGGAGAGCTGCCAGAGGAGGGAAGCCAGCGAGTGCGCGCAGACCGACTCCAAAGAGCCGAAGCGGCCGCCGCCGCCGCCGCCGCCGCCGCCGGAGCCTCCTTTGTCCCTCGGAGCCGCCGCCGCCGCCACCTCCTCTTCCAGGCGGCACAGCCGGAGGGGGGACACCGTCCTCAGGGGGAAAGGCATCTCTCTCTCTCTCTCGGTCCCTCTCTCTTCCGAGCTCTTTATTTAATTATCCCACCACCCCCCTTTGGCGGAAAGCAAACAGCATTCAAAAAAAGCCACAACACTGGGAGGAGGGGGGGGGTCGTGGTTTGGAAAGGGGGGAGAGAAGTAGGAAAGGACGGAATGCTTTTGTTTGGTCTCTTCTCTTCCCCCCCCCCCCTCCCCACTTTCCAGAAACAAAAAGCTGAGTACTTCTTGCCTCCCCCCCCCCCCGCAGCTCCGCCGCCGCCTAATG
Source organism: Bradypodion ventrale (assembly GCA_035047345.1). Classification (NCBI taxonomy): domain Eukaryota; kingdom Metazoa; phylum Chordata; class Lepidosauria; order Squamata; family Chamaeleonidae; genus Bradypodion; species Bradypodion ventrale. Next base: position 107,593,745 of record JAWDJE010000001.1, on the reverse strand, counting down.
CCTTCCCCAACTAAATAAATAAATCTTGGGTCGTGTCCAGTTCTCTTTTTTTGCGCCAAGAAAGCAAAAATGCAAAGGTAAACGGTCGCCCTTGCTCGAAAGCTAGTCGTCTCCAAAAGGAAAAAGAGGGAGATCTTTAAAATGTTCAAGGGTTGGGGGGGGGGGCCCTCCGGGAAGCCACGGTGCAAGGAGTGGGGGCTTCTCACGTGCAGGAGCGTTTGCAAGAGCAGCCACAAGCCCGGCGGGGGCCAAAGCGGCCAGGGCGCCGCCACAGGTACATCGCGCCTGGGCCAGGAGGTGAAGCGGCTGGTGCCCTTGCGCTTTGGCTCCAGGAAAAGGCACCGAAGGAGCCCTGGCTGCTGGTCTGGCGAGCCAGAGGTCCACCGTCCAGGATCTCTTGTGGCTCCCCTTGAGAGGAAGAGCAAGGCGAGTTTCTCCTGGAAGCAGAACCGAGGAGGGGAGGAAGGAAAGAGTTGGATGGCGGTGGCGATGGTGGAAGTGCCTTGTCTCGGGACGCACCGCCGCGGAGGGGTTGGAGAGGTGTGGGCGCAGGCACCTGGGATTCCCTCCTCTCGCCTTCCCTGGACCGCCTGGCCTGGCCCGCCCCGCTCCGACAACCCCGGAACACGGCAGAAGGGGAGGAGAAAGCCCGACGACTCAGACCCAACCGCAAGGGGGAAAGGGAGTTCTCAAAACAAAATAAAAACAACCGCAAAGTCCGCCGCCTACCTGTGGCGCTCCCAATTGAACCCAAAGGTGGAGCCCGGAGCCGCCGGCTCCTTCCCCCCGCCCGCCCCCTGGCGCCTTACATTTCCCCTGCATCTGGTCTCCCCACTCCACCTACCCACCCCGCAAGCTCGTCAAAGTTACTTTTCCTCCCCATCCGCCCCACGCCTGAAGAAGGCTCTTTTTGGGAGACGCTAACTGTGAATTCCCAAATAATTTCATCCTGAATTGTCTGGCACAGCGGGGTGGTGGGGGTTAATAATATTACTATGTTTTAAAGGATATTTTAATTGTTTTACAGTAATACCTCATACAAAGTCCGCTTCGTACAACATCGAATTCATACAACATCGCCTAATTCCTTGAAAAAAGTTGCCTCATACAAAGTCAATGCGACTTTGTATGAGGCATTGGGGTTTTCCCCCAGGTTGCATTGTGCTTGGGCAGTATAAAAGGCAGGACACATGCGTGCATTGCTCTTGTGGGTTTTGCATGAGGCAAAGAGTGTTTAGGAGTGGTTTGAGTGCGATTTTGGATTTTTTTGGATTTTTTCATCAGAATTTTTAGAAGCATTCCTGGGATTTTTGCACCATTCTTCAGGTTCTTCGACAATTAGGGTTGTTTGGCATGTTTTTGTAATGTATTTAGCCTTTAGACAATGATTTCTTAAAGTTCTGTCAGTTTCCTGTCTGTTTCCTTGACTTTGCCCTGAAGTCTGTGCTGTTACAGTACAATGAATCTCTATGGAAACGACATTGTATGAGGCATCGCGGCAAGGATTTGGACGTTGTATGAGGCATCATCACAGCTAGGATTTTGCATGCCTCATACAAAGTCCAAATCCGTATAAAGTCCAAACTTGTGGAACCAAGTTTGGATGTTGTATGAGGTATCACTGTATATTGGTTTTAACTTGTGTACACCGCCCAGAGTCCATTGCATAGGGCGGTATATAAATCTAAAATAAAAAATAATAAGAGCACTTTGAAGTGGTCTGTGCAAGGATATTCATTCATTCATTCATTCATTTTTTGTATTTCTATCGTCGCCAACTCAACGGCGACTCTGGGCGACTTACAGAAGTAGACAGTATCAAAATCACTAAAATTAGAGAGCAAACAAAACAACAAAAAGACAAAAAAACATTGTAGCTGCTTAAAGACTAACTCCTGTATTTACATGTCAGCTTTCGTGGATCAAGTCCACTTAACATCAGACGTAAGAGCTTGACTGTGCCAATGTAGATCTCCACTCTCCTTTGTTTCAGTGAGAATTTACAGTCACAATCCAAGGTAAATGGTTATTTAAAATAAGAACGTCCCAAGTGCTTTTGGAAGAGCAGAGTTTGAGGCTGCCTTGTGATTCATCTTAAGATCCCCGAGCCAAACAATTGGAAGCTAAGGTTCAACAGGGGCACTCAGCCCTATGGCTCATAGATGGGGTGAGTAGGTAACCCAGAATTTCACAGGAAGTGTGTACCCATCTTGGATCATAAACCACCTGTGGCCATACTGCCAGTGACTCAATACTGAGTGCCAGGCAGCAGTTAACTAACCTGATAACCTTGAGGACTAATGGCTCAGGTATCCAAGTCCACAGGGAAGGTTGATGGTCCCCAAGTGGATTAAATCCCACTTGAATCCATCTTCATGGAGGGCAGCAGCTTCATCAACATTGGCCTGGAGCCTATAAGAGCTTTGTGTGCCAAAAGGGCTCAGGACCAGATAGTGACTCATGGAACTGCATCAGTGGTACAGGTGTCATGCTATGATGCGGAAGGCAGATGAAAGGCCACTGCATTATATCCTCAGGACAGTCTTCATGGCTGAGCACCATGAGGATCGGCAGTATTCAGATTCAGATACGGCAGAAGAAGAAGATGGAGGAATGATGTTATACAGTGTCACAATGAGCTTGAAGACCTGAAGGTTGGCAGGTCAGCAGTTCAAGGCCCAAATGCTGCATGACAGAGTAAGGTCCCAGCTCCTGTCAACCTAGCAGTTCAAAAGTAAGAAATTACAAGTAAATAAATGGGCATTGCTTCAGCAGGAAAGGTAACAGTATTCCATGTCATGCCTGCCACATGACCACTGAAATTTGTGTTCTGTCAAAATGATGCCATTTTCTTGGCTTTGTCATTGGCCAAACTTAAGTCCTCACCAGTGCATGTTTCTGGCAGTAATCGGCAGACCAGTAAATGAGCTGGATTCTGTACTCCCCACATTTACACCACATGTTGTCTGCCAGCAGCCCACCCTTGAGCATGTTGGTCTTATATTAGGGACTCCAACCCTCAGCCTATTCAGGGTCCTCCAAGTGACATAGGGGAGGTTGAGTTCCTCAGCTATAGCTTCCTTTAATTATGTTACTTGCCCAGTGAGTTCCTTCCTCAATCTTTTAATTTGTTTTTGCTCTTGTGTACCCTGCAGTGGCTCAAGTGGCTGAGATGCTGACTGGGAGGTGGAAGATCAGCAGTTCGATTCCCGAGTACTGCAGGACAGAATGAGCTCCCGTCTTTGTCCCAGTTCTTGCCAACCTAGCAGTTTGAAAGCAAGAAATTGCAAGTAGATAAATAGGGACCACTTCGGTGGGAAGGAAACAGCGTTCTGTGCGCTCCAGTGTCTAGTCATGGCTGCCACATGACCACGGAAACTCTGCAGAAGCATACAGCGCTGGCTCTTCGGTTTTGAAACAGAGATGAGCACTGAACCCTAGAGTCGGATACAGCTGGCCTTCGAGCAAGGGAAACCTAGCTTAGTACCCTCAAGAATGTTTGTTCTTGCCATAAAGCTCTTCCTGGGTCTGAGCTGGCGGACTTGAGGCTCATCCATTCAGAGGATGTCGAAGGTTATTCTCTTAGTTCTCCCAGTGTCCGCTGCTACTTCTCTCTTGATTTTAAGTGGAGCAGTACCAACAAGAAGGTATATTTTCTCAACTGATGTAGGTTTGCAAGCATCAGCAGTACCTATGGAGGCTACATATGTGACCCAAAAGATCAGAATAGCACCCATTGGGTGATGGCTATACAGTAAAATCCCGGGTTACAAAATTAGTCCATTCCAAAAAGTTTTCTATAAAGAGGTTTTTCCCTAACCCGAAGGACAATTTATCATAGGAATGCACTGAAAAAAATAAAAACGGTCCTGACCCTCCAAAAAAATTTAAATTCCAAAAAATGCCAGACACGATTTTCTCCCACACCTTGATAAATATCTTCAGCTGATGAGCAGCTGAGGTGGAGAAGAGGGGGGTTCTTGAGGTGTGGGAGAGAAAGGGGAATCCTGTAAGAACACCCCTTCCTTTCACCCCCAGCTGGTGAGATCGAACGACTTTAAAAATTTCAAAAAATGCAGAGCACATGGTAAAAGAGTATAAATGACAAAGCTAAGCTACCTACCTTTTCCATCGCTGGTGCTTCTTCCTGAGGGTCAGTGACAAACAGGAACTGTTTGTCCGTCCGCCAGGGGAGCCCATGCAGCAGTAGCAGCAATCACGGTGGTTTTGCCGCTGTTTTCACAGTCTCCACTGCTGCTCCTGGCAGTGGGAGACTTGTTGTTGTTCAATCGCACAGTCGACTCCAACTCTTTGTGACCCGACCCCATGGACCATTGCTCTCCAGGCATCCCTGTCCTCCACCATCCTCCTCAGTCTGCACAGCCCCATGCCCATTGTGTCTACAATACCATCCAGCCATCTCATCTTTAGCCGTCCCCTTCTTCTTTTGCCTTCCACCTTCCCCAGCATCAAGGCCTACACAAGTGAATCTTCTCATTTGATGTCCAAAATACTTTAGCTTCATCTTTGTTACCTGTCTTTCTAAGGAGCAGTCAGGGCTAATCTCTTCTAATATTGACCTATTTGTTCTCCTCGTTGTCCAGGGGACTCTCAAAACTCTCCTCTAGCACCACATCTCAAAGGCATCTATTTTTCTTCACTCAGCCTTTCTGATGGTCCAGCTCTCACAACCATACATTACCACCGGGAATACCATTGTTTTGACTATGCGGACCTTTGTTTGCAGTGAGGTGTCTCTACTTTTGACTATGTTCCACAGGTTTCTCATAGCTTGTCTCCCAAGAATCAGTCGCCTTTTTATTTCATGGCTGAAATCTCCATCTGCAGTGATCTTTGATCCTAAGAAAGTAAAATCTGTCACTGCTTCTACTTCTTCCCCATCTATTTTGCAGGGAGTGATATGGCCTGTTGCCATTATCTTGGTTTTCTTGATATTGAGTCTCAGGCCAACTTTTGCACTCTCTTCTTTCAACCTAATCAGGAGCTTCTTTAGGTCTTCCTCACTTTCTGCCACTAGTGTGGCATATCTCAAATTGTTGATGTTTCTCCCAGCAATTTTGATCCCATATTGTGATTCCTCCTTCCCTGCATTGTGCATTATGTGCTCTGTGTATAAGTTGAATAAGCAGGGTCACAAAATGCAGCCTTGTCTTACTCCTTTTCCTATTTCAAACCACTGTCATTCCATACTCTGTCCTAACTGTTGCTTCTTGACTCATGTACAGATTTCTCATGAGGCATATGAGGTGTTCTGGTATTCCCTTCTCTTTAATTACTTGCCACATTTTGTTGTGGTCCACACAATAAAAGGCCTTGGTGTAGTCCCTCTGCAGCATTTCAGCAAGGAAAGCGCACCATTCTGGGACTTCCTACATCATCACCTGGGCACCCAGCATGGGACTACGAAGTTCCAGAGTGGCACACTTTCCCTGCTGAAGCACCACGGAGGGACCTCAGACAGAGACCGAAACAGAGCTAATATGCTCCCCATAGTCTCCCACTGCCAGGAGAAGCGGTGGAGACTGTGGAAACAGCAGCAAAACCGCCGCGATCATAAGTTGTGACATATAGTAAGTTGTGACATATCGCAACTCCCGGCGGTGGAGGGCAGGGGCTGCAGGGCTTCCATTTTTGACTCTCTTAGACACTATTTATTCTGGGGGAACCCGTTCCATAAATCGGGATGTGATTTCCCCAGAATTTCCTTCTGTAAGTCAAGTTTTCTGTTACCCGAGGCATCCGTAACTTGGGGTTTTACTGTATATTCATGTACTATAAATGTCTTGTGCTAGTCCTACAGTGTTATGTGCTTGCATGAGCAAAAATCCTCTAAATTGCACAAGAATAATATTTGTATAATCCTATCCTGCATATTTGCAGTGTTTATCAGAGGACATGCATAAAAGTACAAACTTTATTTTCCATTTTATTTTTCAAAAACCAAATTTTGTGAAAGGAGTCTTCTTCTTGTGCCATATCCAATTCTGAATATTGGCGATCAACGTGGAAATCAGCCATGGAGATTGTCCTGGGACCAATATAATGCAGTAGCATTCAATATCTTCTGCATCACAGTGTAACATCCATACCACTGTTCAAGTTTCGTGTGTCACTTTCTGGTCCTGAGCCTTTTTGGCACACACAGTCCTCCTCAGCCGCAGGCCAGTATAGATGAAGCTGTTGGCCTCCATCAAGATGGATTCAAGTGGGATTTAATCCACTTGGGGACCATCACCCTTCCCTATGGACTTTGCCACCCAAGGCTGTTAATCAGGGTTGCCAGATTAGTTAACTGCCACCTGACCATTGCCATTGAGTTGCTGGCAGTATGGTCTACTCTATTATCATAGTAGGATAACCTAGCCAGACTGGTCTGAAAAGATTACAGGAAAAAATTATTAATGAGCTAAAAAAAATCATGTGATCTTTTCTCTGCTACTGTATATTCTACTCTTTTATAGACATAAGGCAGCATTTAGTTCTAGGTAGTTTCAACAGTAAGAAAACATTCCTGATTCAAAAGCACATAATTAAATTCAGAGTCAGTTGATATGATACAAATGCTGCATGGTTGGCTCTGCTTTTTATCTGAATAGATAATTCTTGTCAGTTTATGTTCTGGGAAGCCCATTACACAGCGTTCAAAAGAACAAACTACAGAGCAATACAGCATTGAATGTAACTTTGAAGTTAAAATTGCCTGCTTACTCAATTATGTCGCCATGGCAAAAAAAAGGAAATTACTGTTGTGGAGCTGGAGAGAAAACAGTCAACCATTTGTCAAAGAAAACATTGTGTGACTACAGGGTGCTATGGCTAGTGGAATGATGGGAAGCAATTTTCCCAATTCCCCTCTGTATTCCCTGAAAATCTGTTGAAAATTAGGCCCTGGGCACCTCTTTTCCATCAGAGAGTGGTTGCCAGGAGGAATTGCATGTCAGTGACAACCTTTGCTGGATTACAGCCTCTTCTGTGAATGGGAAGAGCTCAAGATCCCCTTCTGTGACTTATTTAAATAATCAGTTAAATAAATAAAAACCTATGTTGTCTATTGAACTGATCTGAAGGTCTCTACAGGCATGGTTAATGCTCTCTAAATTATTTAATCAAACAAAGGCAAATGTTATGCTTTCAAGCTTTTTTATTTCTAAAAGGGTAACATTTAATCTTTCAGATTATGAATTTTAAGCAGGTACAGACTTCCCACATTTCTTTATTTTTGGAAATAGAGGACACTCAAGCAAGATTAGACCTGAAAGCCCCGGTTCAGAGAGAAAACATATTATTTACTGCTGAGTGGACGAAAAGAGGCTAAAAGCAGCAGCATCAAGTCCAGAGAAAACACACTAAGATAAAAATACTGATACCAAAAAAAAAAGGGGGGGAGGGAAATTGTCCCCCCAAAATATTATATCCAACACATACCGTAATGAGATAATACAGTTCTTGCCAGGCTGTATGGAGGTTCCGTCAAAATGTTCCAAATCTCAGGGCTAAAGTATCAACTACAGCATTCTCTGATGTTTTTCCTTATCAGCATTTTGAGGTTTTATTTGTAACTAGCATTTTTTTTGCCCGGCGATGCCGGGCTGTTATAAACTGTGATCAGCTTTTGGGGTTTTTTTTAATTAAAAAAAGAACAAAGAATGATATAATTTTTTCAAATTGTTTTATTTAACCAAATAATATTTTAGTTTGTGGTGTTTTTTTTTAAAATAGTTGTTCCCTACGTAGGTAATAATTTTAAAAATGTGAAAGTACATGTTTTTTACATTCAATGTTTTTAAACTGTGTTTAGATGTTTTGGGTTTTTATTTGAGTTAAAACTCAACACAGGATGTTATAAATCTTTTTATTTTATTTTTTGACATATGTTTGTGATTTGTGTAAAATTGTGATTTATTGTTATGTTTTTGACTTGTTTTTACTCTTGTGGCCTCTAGGTGGCGCTCTTGAGTCTTTTTGAGTTGTTTTTACTATTCTGCCCTGCAGGTGGGGCTGCTAGTGGTTGTTTTAGTTTCACTGTTTTTTCTCTCCTGGCCTCTGGGTGGGGCTTCTTCCGGTAAGTAGTCTCTTTGTTTCTTCATTTCTGTTCTGGTCGTCGTGGAGGGAGGACATGCTGGTGAGTTGTCTGGTTTTTTTTCTTCTGGGGTTTTTCTTTGTTTTGTTTTTGTGGCGGTGGGCTAGGAGGTGTTTCTGTTTGTTCTTTTTTTTGTTTAGTTTTAGGTTTGTTTAATTGGTTTGGTTATTTCTGGTTTTGTTTAATTTTTCTTATTTTGTTGTTGTTTATTAGTGTAATTAGTTGTTGTTTGTTTGTGTACTTTATGGGGGTTTTCGTGTTGTAGTTAGGTGTTTTGTATGTGGTTTCGTGTCATTGTGGATGTTTTTGTTTGTGTATTTTGTGGTTTTTTTGTTTATTAATTATTATTTTAATTATTGATTTATTTTTGTTTTATTATTTTTTAATAATTTTGGTGTTTGTTTTTGGTGTTTACTTTAGTTTGAAGAACGGGCTGCCTGTCGGTTCCTCTTTCCCCATTGCTGCTTTGAATTTTGATTTAGATGTAGCAATGGAGGAGGCAGTCAGCCCATTCTTCTCTCAGGAAGGTTTGTTAGGTAGGTTGGGGGGAAAGGAGGCAGAGAAGAGCTTTCTCTGCCTAACGATGGTTCTCTCCTCTCTGTCTCCTTCTTCTCCCGGCTTACCTAACTGGAGATCAGCAGGCAGCAATCCGTAAGGGGTGGGGCTCTTCCTTGCGGATTGGTGGCTGTTGTTTTTGTATTCGGAAGTACAAAGGCATCAGCCAGTCATCCTCGAGGGAGGGTGCTTCTCCTGACAAACTGCTGCCTGTTTTGGGGTGTTTTCTTCCACCCCGGCTCAACTTTACTTGAGGCTGGTGGTGGTCTCGCCATGTCTTCAGCAGGGTAGCGTGGAGGAGAGGGAGTCCCTCTTCTCCCCGTTTCTCCGGGAAAGAAGGACAGTGGGTGTCTCGTGGTGGAATTTTGTGGCTTTTTATTTTGCATGGCTGTGGGGCGTTGAGTCTGCCTGCTGGGGACTTGCGCTCCCGTTGCTTTTTGTAAGTTTATTTTTCACACGCCGGCTTTCTAAGCGTTCTGCACGCTCACGGTACGCAGGACGCTGGGACTTGTAGTTTTGCACTCGTGGTTTGCGTTCATGCGGCAGTTTTTTTTCTGCGGCTCAATTTCAATTGGCCGTGACGTGTTTCCCAACGTTCTTTTCGCTTGCGCCTCTCAGCCTGATTGGCTGTGGCGCGGCACAAAGAACGTTGGGAATTGAAGTTCTTTTTCTTTGTTTGCGTTCGTGGGGCTCTTGCTGCACTGGCGCATTTCTCAACCCAACAGTTACCTCCGTACCGGGTTCGGGTGAGTGCAGGAGGCTCGGTACGGGATAGTGTGGACAGGTGCGGGAGCCTTTGTCAAATTCCAACGGTTAATGCTTGGATTTATAGGTATGGATGACACTAGTAGGAGAGTTGAGTTCACTGGTATGAGAAATGCAGGAATCTATTGCTCTTCTCTAACAATAACATCCCTCAAGTAGTCCTTGTTGATGGCTTTTATTATTATTATTATTATTATTATTATTATTATTATTATTATTATTATTATTATTATTATTACTACTACTACTACTACTACTACTACTACTACTACTAATACAATAAGACTAGGGGACATGTGTGTAGGAATGCATCTGGATTCTGTCAGGCTGTCTCTGACACATTTTGTAAACAAAAGCCTCTTTGCTCACTGAGAGACAATGCTCCTTATCTCTCCTTATTTGGGTTCTGACATTCTGATTGATTATGTAGGCTAAGTTTCGTTTCTGGTATACAATGCTTGCGAGTTTCGTTTCTCGCTCTCTCTGCCTAAATAAAGAAAAAGGCTTCAGTAGCGTTTGACCAGCCAAGGACTGAAGTGTGCTTTCTCTCTGTCTCTCTGTTTCTCCCTACTCAAAGCCTAATGAAGCAGGACTTCATGGGACTGATTGCTATCTTAAAGATCTGAGGATAGAAACTGCTGCTAATGAGGCTGACTGAATAAAGAAGATATCTTTACATGAAGCAGAATTCCAACAAGTGGTGCCCCGTGTGAGGCTTTGAACTACAATGAGAGAGCCTGCTGTGAAAGCTGCTTCAGCAATTAGCACCTCATAATCGACCGGGGAAGGTCTCATTCACCTACGACCAGGCAAAAGGTCAGACCGGAGGAAGGTCATAAATTGAGCGCTCAAAATTCATCCAATTCTACATTGGGTCCCACATTAGGTGAGTGAAGAAAAATATTATTTTTTTGAATAATGGGGTGTTTCCCTTCTTCAGAAATGCAGGAACTTTGTAAAGATATCTCAGATCTTTTGCATGAGAATGGGCGAAAGGTAGATGAGAAGAAGATACAGCAGCTGGTTAAAGTTATAGCAAAATTCTGTCCTTGGTTTAAATATGAAGGTCTGGACTTAAAACAGTGGAAACAGATTGGGAGAGAAATGCAGAAGCATAATGGAATTTCTGTGTCAATATTATTTACATGGGAGGAAGTGAGAGGCTGCCTTCAGAGACTTACTCCAAAAAATATTTTATTGTCTCAAAGACTTGATGGCCCCCTCACACAGCTTTTGCCTTCAGAGAAAGGGGGGGCCATGGCAACTGCTCCTCCATCATATGAGAAACAGCCTCCTGATGGGGGTGGAGGTGAAAATGGAGATGGGACATTATGTCCTGACTTGCAAAAATCAAGCACTTTTAGCCCTACAAAGACACATTTTTCTGATGCTTTAACGGCAGCTGTGCTGGACATGCAATCTCCTGAAATATACCCAGTGATAAGGGGGGCTCCGGCTGTGGGCAACGCACTGGCTGTCCCAGATAGGTATGAAACCCTCCATTACAAATATCTGAAGGAACTAAGAGTCAGCATACGTGACTATGGATTTAATGCACCTTTTACTAAAGCTTTGTTGGAAGCCATTGCATCTCAAAAATTGCTACCAGTGGATTGGAAACAGATGATTAAAGCGCTTTTGCCCCCAGCAGAAGCCATGCTCTGCTTGCAAGAGTGGAGGGATGTGGCTTGGGAGGTTCATCATACACGCCCTGCACTCACAATGGATATGTTATGTGGGGAGGGAAATTTTGCCAACCCCACACAGCAGTTGGCACTCACGGATGCCCAGCTGGGAGAGATTGCTCAGATAGTCATGCGGGCCTGGAGTAAGATTCCTTCCAAAGGGGATAGCTCCGTTGCTGGATTTGCAGCAATTAGGCAGGGCCCTAAAGAGAATTACACTGAGTTCATTAACAGACTCATGACTGCTCTCAGCCGCCAGGTGGAAAATGTGCCGGCACGGGAAATGCTCATGAAACAACTGGCTTTTGAAAATGCCAATGAGGATTGTAAAGGGGCTCTGACAGCTGTTTATGCTAGGCCAGGAACATCTATAGCAGACATGATGAAAGTTTGTCAAAATGTGGGGACTCACAGTTACAAGGCTCAACTTCTGGCAGCTGCAGTTCAATTGCCCACAACTCAGGCTCAAAACAAACGTTGTTTTGGTTGTGGGAAGGAAGGACATTTTAAAGCACAATGTCGCTCCTCTCAAAAGCAGGCAGCACGCCCTTCAAGGAAGTGTCCCATTTGCCAGAAAGGGTACCATTGGGCCAATCAGTGCCGCTCAAATCCTGATGCCAATCCCTCAGCTGCTCAGCACAAAGACTCTGACTTTTCTCCACAGCAGCAGGGAAATGGGAGTGCGGGCCAGGCTCGGGCCCAGGCAAAATAATAGGGCTACCAGAGGTCAGTGAGGAAGCAATACAGGAGGTTTTGGCAGAAGATATGGAACTTGCCCAAGAAATGATTTCACGATATAGAAAAAACCATCCTCTAAAAGAAGGACTTTTATTGAGGTTATCTAAGGACTGTACTTTTACTATGCCAGGGTGTGTGGAGGCTCTTCCCACACTGGTTGATGATGTTATTTTCCAGGGCATGATGGGCATCGTTCTTCCTTGCTCAGACGCCTTACCCGCTTCTGTACACATTGCAGCAGGGTCAGTTACATTGGGTCACCAAGAAATTGTCATCCCTGCTTCAGCCACGCAACATCTCACCCTGCCTAAGGGACAACCTGTAGGACGCCTTCATCTGCTCCCACTAGGGACCACTGTAACTCCATCCCAGGAGGGGACTGCAACAGCGGCTATGGCGGTGATACAAATCACCGAGGATAGACCGACCCGCTCGCTGATTATGGGTGGACGTTCAGTGTCTGGATTGGTCGATACAGGAGCCGATATTTCAGTGGTGGCAAAAAAAGATTGGCCGACTGGATGGGCCGTCCGCCCCTGTAGGGAAGTTTATGGGGTGGGCGGGTACGAGCCAGCACAGCAAAGTGTTCATCCAATCGTCTTTGAGACCTCAGGGGGAACAAAAGTTTCTCTTCACCCCCTGATTATGGATATTCCTATTACTCTGTGGGGCCGGGATCTCCTGGCTAAAACAGGGTGTACCTTGCAGACAAATTTTTGATACGGGCCTCCCCTGCAGCGCCGTTGCATGCACTTCCACTACAATGGACAATTGCAACAATTGCTAGGGAACATAAATTGGGCTCGTCCTTTCTTGGCCCTGAGCACGGAGGAACTATCACCACTCTTTGCTGCTCTTTCTGGACACACTTCTCCAGCGGACATCATTCCCTGCACAACGGAGATGCGTACAGCTCTTCAACGCCTCAACGAAAAGCTGCATACCATCGCTGTGGATCGGGTGCCCTCAGGCACCATTGCACTGGCATGCGCTCTTCTTCCTACACCGAGGCTGCCCACTGCGGTTTTGTTCGCGCCTGTCAACGCTCAGAAGGTGGCCATCGTGGAATGGCTGCACTTCGCGCACACTCCCTCGAAAAACTGTTATCGCCTACCTGATGCGATTGCTGATCTTTTCCTCAAATGCCGTACTAGGGCAAAGCATTTGACTGGCTATGACGTTGACTTTGTTTGTTTTCCTTTTTCACAGGATCAGCTAACCGCCTTGCTACAGCATTCTGAGGCATTTCAGGTGGCCATGGCGGACTTTGTGGGACAAGTTAAATTTAACCTCCCCAAGGATAAGCGGTTTACCTTGCTGAATCTCACTTCTTACTCCCTGTCATCCCCGCTTTGCATGCAACCTATCTTGCATGCCATTACTCTTTTCTCAGATGGCTCCCCCTCCCATGGAGTCCTTACATGGCAGGGTCCTACTGGGGAATGGGAGGTTGTTTTTACAGGACCTCAAGCATCGGCCCAGCGGTCGGAACTGGCAGCGGTCATACTTGCTTTCTCTATGTTTTCTGATGTGCCTTTTAACCTGATTGTGGATACTCAATATGTTTACCGCCTTGTTTTTACTTTAGCTCAAGCTTATTTGTCTCCATCGATGGATAGGGATCTTTTTGCTTTATTCCAACAGCTTCAAGGTTTTCTTACTAACCGTACGGTCCCTTTCTTCATTGCCCACATACGCTCTCACACAAGGATCCCAGGTTATTTGACGGAGGGCAATGCACGAGCAGATTCTGCTCTCCGAGACTCTGCTGAGGTTTTTTCTCTCTTTGACAACCCCATTGACAGTCATGCAATGTTTCATCAATCTGCTAAGGTTTTGCATAAACGGTTTTCCATTCCTATGTCACAGGCTAGAGACATTGTGTCATCCTGTGCTTCCTGTACGAAGTCTCCTATATTTCTGCCATTTGATGCTGTTAATCCTCAAGGAACAGAAGCTAATCAGCTATGGCAGATGGATGTCACGCAAGTACCTGCTTTGGCTCCGCTTTCTAAGTTACATGTGACTGTTGATACCTTCTCTGGATTTATATGGGCTACACCCTTACGTGGGGAAACATCCAGACATGTTATACAACATTGCATTCGTTCGTTTGCGGCAATTGGTAAACCTAAAAGCCTTAAGACAGACAATGGGTCATCATATGTTTCTTCTGCCTTTCAGGACTTTTGCCGTCAGTGGGACATTAAGCTAACCCATGGAATACCCTATAACTCGACTGGACAGGCGATTGTTGAAAGAGCCCACCTGACATTCAAAAATTTGTTACACAAGCAAGTGGGAGATAGAGGGGTTCCTGTGGCTGAAATACCTACAGCTGTTGCTAAAGTACTGTATACTCTTAATTTTCTTCTTGCTCCCCATAACAGGTCACACTCTCCAGTCGAATTGCATTTCAGGACTGAGGAGTGTCTTCCTAAGCCATTGGTCGTTTATCGGCAGCAACCCGATCCTGAGTGGAAGGGTCCTGTACCTCTAATCACCTGGGGACGAGGATACGCAGCGGTTTCTACAACCTCAGGACCTGTGTGGATTCCTGCCCGAGCGATCCACCCATGGAGAGAGAAGAAGGTTACTCAGCTCCAGGATGGTGGTTCACCAGTAAACTAAATGTGCTGACATTTGTTATTTTCTTTCTTACTGTGCTTCCAGCTGTAAGAACAATGCCTCATGGGGGCAACCCCAACTTTTGGATTCGTCATGCTAACTATATGTTTGAGGTTCGTGGTAAGAATGCAACGTTATACTATGAGCATCCACTGGCAGTGTCGCAAATGGCTTTTCTTCCGGCATTGTTCAACACACCTGAGCTGGTTATTGGACATTTGCAACATCTTGATAGGTCTACACTCTTCTCTAATCCTCCAGAACAATTTAACAACACCCGTTGGCGAAGCATGACATTCAAGAAATACACTAAAGGACTTTGTTTCTGCTGTCATAGTTCTGGAGTCTGGAATAGTAAATGGAAATACTGGACTCAAGCGAAAAGGGTTTTGCAGAATGTAGGCAATTATACGGGTTGTGACGATTATTTTTGGTTATGGGGTAGTTATAACAGTTCTTATAAGCTTAATTATACCTTGTTTAACACTACTATTGAAGATATATATGATGTTTTTCCTATGTTTACTCCTGATTATTCTGCTATAGATAGTGGTTCAATTTGCAATGGATGGCAAATCAAGGATCCTAACATGTGGTTCTTTTTTAATGGAGTTGCCACGAATTTCCATCCAGGACAATATCAATGTGCAGCATTGGGTTATTTTATCTGAATAATATTATTGAGAAAGAACTTCAGAATTTACAGGAGAGTATTACTAACAATGTACGCACTGATGTTAATCTCTTTGATTGGGTGACTTCTTGGTTGCCTGATTTATCTGTCCTTAGACAAGTTTTCTTTTATGGGTTTATTATTATTATCTGCTTTATACCTTTGTATTTTTGCATTACTTGTATTCCTAATCTTATTTCTATGTGTAACACATGTCCATTGCGTAGAAGGGAGACATCGAGTTTTGCACGACGGCAATTGTACTCAATGAGGTATCATCCTCCGGAACAAAGTACCATGAGTCAGGAGGGGTACGATGTCCAGGAGGACAGTGATGATGTATATGGAGGAGTAGTTATGGAGTATGATGACATGCAGGGGTATGATTAGCCGTCCCTCTCTCAAATTTAAATGAAAAAGGAGGACATGTAGGAATGCATCTGGATTCTGTCAGGCTGTCTCTGACACATTTTGTAAACAAAAGCCTCTTTGCTCACTGAGAGACAATGCTCCTTATCTCTCCTTATTTGGGTTCTGACATTCTGATTGATTATGTAGGCTAAGTTTCGTTTCTGGTATACAATGCTTGCGAGTTTCGTTTCTCGCTCTCTCTGCCTAAATAAAGAAAAAGGCTTCAGTAGCGTTTGACCAGCCAAGGACTGCAGTGTGCTTTCTCTCTGTCTCTCTGTTTCTCCCTACTCAAAGCCTAATGAAGCAGGACTTCATGGGACTGATTGCTATCTTAAAGATCTGAGGATATAAACTGCTGCTAATGAGGCTGACTGAATAAAGAAGATATCTTTACATGAAGCAGAATTCCAACACATGTGGCACTTTAGGAAGAACTTCTGGATAACAGCTGATCAACAACAGATTAAGACTACAGAACCTTAGGAGAGCATATGTTCTGCTTCTTTGGAAGTCTTCAAACAGTGGTTGGTTGGCTTTATCTTGATTTTCTTTTCCAGAAAGCAGCTGGACTGAATGATTCATGGGTTCCCTTCCATCTCTACAATTCTGAGTCTATGTTGAGTTTCAGTTCCTATCAGCCCCAACTATCAGCTGAACCAGTTATAGAAATGATGTGAGTGATCATCTTTTTAGGCTTCTATCAGTGACCGGGGCAATGGAAGACCTTCTTGTGGGATAGTTAATGGCAGGTAACATATTGCTGTGTTGAACACTTTTTATATTGTTCTAAAAGTTTAATTCCTAACATTTAATGTAAATACAATTTAAAGTGTGTTGAAAACAACAGCTTTACAATGAACAGAGAGCCAGTTTTAAAATAGCCACCATGTTTGTGTTCTTCAGAGTTAGGAAACATTTTAAAATCACTGTACAAAGAGGAACTTTGTCACCCTTCGTTAAGGTGTAGCCATGTGAAGAAAGGGGCGCCTGGAACACACTTCCCTTGCACAACTGGAAGTTTATTTTCACAGCAACAATTGTTCTTGTATTATCCTCCTGCTATTACCCTCAAGAAAATGGCAGCTGTATCCAGAAATACCCCAAGACAGAACCTAGTTCTTCCCATAACTGAGGGTGGTTGAGCCACACTAGCTAGAATAATGCAAACAAGCCTCACAATACAGAAAGCATTTGTGTATGTGGAAAATAAGATTTCAATATATGTAAATTCAACCCAGAACTTAGTTAAATATTAAGCCTTTGGGGTGTGTCCCCCCCCTTTTCTTCCATCTATTTAATACATAATTTATCTCTCCAAATAGCCCTATTATAATAGGATTTGCAGTTAAAGATGGTAGCTTTTTCATTTTAAAATACAATACTGTATAATCAAACTCACATCCACAAGTCTCTTTCTCTTCATCTCTCCCTGACTTTCCCCCTAATACTAGAACAACATTGACTAAACCAGGGGTGGAGAACCCAGATACCTCAGATATGTTGGATACCCACCAACCTTCATTAGGGTTACCAATCATCCCGGGTTATAGGAGCTTGTTTTAACATTTGGTGGATTACAGGTTCCCTAACTCCAGGCTATGGGAATCTTGGCATGGAAGAAATATCACAGAACAAGATTCTACAACTCAGCACTGAATAAATGCAGGGTGAAATAGAGGGCAAGAATGTGTGACTGCTGTGAAGTGGCTATTTGTGCACTGGTCTGATACTATTCCAGTTTCTAGAACTATGTTGACAATTCTAAGTAATCATTTCCACAGAGCCACAGTGACATCCCAAATTATACATTAGCCGGTAGAAACCCAGCATGTCCTGAAAGAATAAACACAAATGAGACAGTATACAATTTCTCCAACATTCTTGTGGCAGAAAATTCGGAATCAGTAACTCTTTGCTGTACAGTACAGATGCTTAAAATCAACTGACACACTATGTGATTTCCTTAAAACAGCAACCACAATCTTTTAAAAGTTATATTTATAATATTTTAGCTGCATATTCATTGTTACTGAGTTTGACATCACGCTGCCTACATAATTCTTAATTATACTCTCCAAGGTCCTCCAGAGAATATGAAAAATACATTCTTGTAGTGGGATAAGGAAAGCACATACAGCTCTATAAATCACTTTATAATCTACCAACACACACAGTAATAAGTAATCATTACACATCATCAAGCCGATTCCTATTTATGGTGAATTTTTCCAGGAGTTTCTGGGTATAGACTACTCAGAAGTCATTTTACCAATCACTTCTTTTGTGGATACTCTGGAACTATACCACTTACTCAAGGCTGCACAGGTCGGCATGGTAAGCACAGTAGAATATCAAACTCCCAATCTCTGGCTCCACAAACTGATGCCTCACATACTGAGATATCCAGCCAAAACAAGCAATCTGAAAAGATGAACTTCACTGTCTTTCTTCAAAATCAACCCTTTATACTCCAAATGCCTGAAATTCCAATCTCATTTTATACACTCCACTGAACAGAGTGATTCTGGCTTCTGAGTAAACACACATTGCAGTCCACTGCATGGTGAAATCCTCAACAAATTTATTAAAGAATGAGTAAAACTTAACTTAATTGAATTCATTGCTGAATCTGATGTGCTGTTTACCCACCTTAGCAGTTGCTCACACTATTTCTTTCTCTACTTTGCTTTTCCACAAACCTTTCCATTATTATCCACGTTTGATATACCATATCAGTAATATATTATATAATGTATTATAGTAATACATTGGTTGTGACATTACCCCTTTAACAATAACTTTGCTACCCCTTTAACAAATAAGAGAGGATAAATGTCTGTATTCCAGAAAAGTCAAAAAGAGGATTTATTCATAACACGTTTTGTAACGAAAAATAGATAAATAAAATGAAAAGCAGATGAAGTCTCTGAGTAAATGTAACTATATCTTCATAGAATAAACAAAATATATGGATATTGTAGTCTGCAAAAAACGAAAATCCTGTTATCACACTAAGCACGGTATCCCCACACAGAAAATAAGCTGTCCTCTGCAAGGCTCCAGAATGTTCACAAATGGGGTACCCGTAATCAAGTTCATGAAAGTCCCGAAGTCTACCCGGTGTGAAGACTTTTCACTATGGTTTCCTCAGGGGAAAATATTGTTTTATATCTTGCAAAGTGTTCTTAGATCCTCCACTGTCTAGTTTCCTTAGGTGCTCTTAAATGTACTGACTTAGGCTTTTGGGAATTGAAGTCCACCAGTGTTCCGTGTAACATAGTGGCTTTCAGATGGTCCAGTCAGAATATTGGTCCCAGCTCCAGCCAACCTAGCAGTTTGAAAGCAAAAAATTGCAAGTAGATAAACAGAAAAGTTATATTTATAATATGTATTTTAGCTGCATATTCATACAGAAAAATATTTATTTATTTATTGTTCATATTTGTATCACTGCCCCCTCGCCGAAGCGATTCTGCATTCATTCATTCAGCAAAGTGTGTTGTTTTTGTTCTCCATAGATTTAGCCTAGCCTCTTCTAGTTTAGTACTTAGAGCTTAAAAGGTGTGCAAAAAACTTCTCCCTCAGTATTAGCCATTGTCTAAGGGACTGTGGTGGCTTAGTGATCAAGATGCTGAACTTGATGACTGGAAGGTTGGCAGGTCAGCAGTTCAAGACCTCTGTAGACGCAAATAGCGCTGGCTCTTTGGCTATAAACAGAGATGAACACTGAACCCTAGAGTCGGATACGACTGGCTTTCGAGCAAGGGCAACCTTTATCTTTACCTAAGGAACGTGTCTGTGAGGTGGATGGCTTCAGTGCTATACAGTATTAGTTTATTTTTTCATTATTTGCTATCAAGCACCACTTGACATACAGTACTTCCAGATGAGAAATGCCAGCAAAGTAATAAACTTTTTCAGTGGAGTTAGGTTTCCTTCGTGGTTCATTAACAGCTACAACAACTTGTTTGGCATGTGCTGATTTATACAACATGGCAATAGTATATTCTGCTTAGAATAGCACAAAGACAAAGCTGTTGGTTCTTATTATTTGTAGGTATGCACTAGAGTGCAAACCAGTTTCTTAAATACTGTATGTTATTTCTAATGACAATATTTTGTTTAGATTATTTTTGTAGATCAGAATTCAATTCAGAGTGATGTCCAAATACTTTGGGGCATGGCAATATTCCAAAATCTTGCTTTACTAGGTAATTTGGAACTTCTTTGCATCTCTCTTCTTTAAATACAAGGCATGGATCTATATTTTTAAAGGGTTTGGATTCAGCCAGTTGTTTTTATAATATGGAACATCTTCCAATGCACGTGTCTTGGAAATGTTTTTCCTATTGTATAGTCACATTTTAAAAGTACTCCAGGATAAATAATGGCAGTTCTGCTGGTTGATAATCAGGTTTTTTGGCAGCTAGGAAACTGCAATTCTCTCAAAAGTCAGTATGCTATTGAATAGTTTTTAGTAAGATGATAAAAGGATTTGGATATATTTTTTGTTTTAGCAAATACAGTATCCGGATTTTTATTAGTGAATTTTACAATGTGTTTTAAAAACTGTTCTGTTTTGTAAAGGCTTATGGTAGTGATTCCCAACCATTTTTTGGCCATGCCCCACCTAAGCATCTGTAAAATCCTGATTCTCTTCCCCTCCCTGTTACATGGAGAAAACAAAGGAATATCAAAAATAAGTCTACTTCTGTTTCATCAACTACATCAAGGCCTTTGACTGTGTGGACCACAACAAAATGTGGCAAGTAATTAAAGAGATGGGAATACCAGAACACCTTATATGCCTCATGAGAAATCTGTACATGAGTCAAAAAGCAACAGTTAGGACAGAATAAGGAATGACAGTGCTTTGGAATAGGAAAAGGAGTAAGACAAGGCTGCATTTTGTCACCCTGTCTATTCAACTTATACATGGAGTACATAATGTGCAATGTAGGGATGGGCAAATCACAATATGGGATCAAAATTGCTGGAAGAAATATCAACAATTTGAGATACACAGATGATACTACCGTAATGGCAGAAAGTGAGGAAGACCTAAAGAAGCTCCTGATTAGGTTGAAAGAAGAGAATGCAAAAGCTGGCTTGAGACTCAACATCAAGAAAACCAAGATACAGTAATGGCAACAGGCCCTCCTCAGTCCCTGGAAAATAGATGGGGAAGAAGTAGAAGCAGTGACAGACTTTACTTTCCTAGGATCAAAGATCATTGCAGATGGTGATTGCAGCCATAAAATAAAAAGGAGACTGATTCTTGGGAGACAAGCTATGGGAAACCTGTGGAACATAGTTAAAAGTAGAGACATCACCTTGCAAACAAAAATTCGCATAGTCAAAGCAATGGTATTCCTGGTGGTAATGTATGGTTGTGAGACCTGGACCATTAGGAAAGATGAGTGCAGAAGAATAGATGCCTTTGAAATGTGATTTTTGAAGAGTTTTGAGAGTACCCTGAACAGCGAGGAAAACAAATAGGTTAATCTTAGAAGAAATCAACCCTGACTGCTCCTTAGAAGGTCAAATAGTAAAGATGAAGCTAAAGTACTTTGGACATCAAATGAGGATTCACTTGAGAAAGCCTTGATGTTGGGAAAGGTGGTCAAAAGAAGGGGGTGGCCGAAAATGAGATGGGTAGATGGTATTGTAGATGCATTGGGCACAGAACTGGGTGGGTTAAGGAAGATGGTGGAAGACAGAGGTGCCTGGCGGACAATGGTCCATGGGATCGCAAAGGGTCCAAATCAACTGTGTGATGGAACAACAAATACAAAAAGTGACCTATTCACATGAAGAAAGCCTAAAAGGCCATTAATTTGGTCTAAACATTCTCAAATTGCCCCCCGTAAAAAACAATTTGCCCTCCTGTGAGGCATATACCCCACGTTGGGAACCATGGGCATATGGTCATGAATTAAAAAAGCAACTACACTGTACACTTATATACTGCCCAATAGCACTTAGCGCAGTCTCTGGGCAGCTGACAAGTTCTTCTTTTGTGTCCAGATCAAACTTTGGACTTCCAAAATAAAGCCTCTTTCTTGGCTTTGTCGTAGGCCAAAATTAAATCTTCATTGCTGCATGTTTCCTGTTAGTAGTCGGCAGACCAGTAAATGAGCTGGGTTATGTATGTACAGTATGTACATATGTATTTAACTTATACTTGTATACTTGGGGAAAGTATGGATCATTGACATTGCCATACCTGGTGACAGCAGAATCAGCAAGAAACAGCTTGGAAACATTACTTGATATCAGGATCTGAAAATTGAACTGCAGAGACTCTGGCAAAAATCGGTACAGGTGGTCTCAGTGGTAATCGGCACACTGGGTGCTGAGCCTAAAGACCTAGGCAGGCACTTAGAAACAATTGGAGTTGACAAAATCACCATCAGTCAGCTGCAGAAGGCCACCTTGCTTGGATCTGCTTGCATAATTAGCCGACATGTACCTGTCAAGTATCCCGTTTTCCCGGGAAAACCCCTTATTTTTACCCCTCTTTCCGCTCCCTCCCGTTTTATTAATTTTCCCAGAATATTCCTTATTTATTTATTTTTTTAAATCCTGACCAGAGCCCTCACAGGCGAAGCTGCAGTATGTTTTTCCTGCCACCAGAGGCCGCTGTCTGTGGCTTTTCACTTGTGAAAGGAGAGAGAGAAGGTGGTGGGAGGGGCCTTCTGTAGTTTCTCTTTCATTTCCCTTCCCGGCCACATGGTCAATGGAGGCTTCGCTTCGTTTTTGCTGCTGAGCTGGTCGGAGCCACCATGGGAGTCTACTCTAGGTGAGCGATATTTCATATATGCAGGGGCAAATCAGCTCTTGGTCTCTCACTCTCATGGTTTATTGAGCTGTTTCTGCCCTGCCTCCTGGCTGGAGGATTTCGTTGTTTGATCACTATATGAGAGAGAGAGGGGGGGGGTTTGTTTCTGTCCTAGAATTAACTTGGGAGGGAGGGAAACGTTTCTTGATCACTATATGAGAGAAAGAGAGTGGGGTTTCATTTCTGTTCTAGAATTAACTTGGGAGGGGGGGAAACATTGCTTGATCACTATATGAGAGAGAGAGAGCGTGCACCCCACCTTCTAACAAACCATCTGGAGGAAGATTAATTCCTCAGCTTCTGGGAGGCTTGGAAACTACAAAGGTTGCTTTTTACTTTATTAATTCCCTTCCTTAAGCTGGATCCGACATTCTCAGGTGTTGGTGCTTCAATTGGTTGCAGTGAGGAACAAATAGATTGGTTAATGTGGGGGAATTAATCCCTTGCTCCTCCACCCAAATTGGGGGGGGGGGGTATCTAGCCACGTGCAGGGCTAGTTCACCCTAGGGGGCTGGTTTACTATTCTGCTCTTTGCTTCCCAGAAAATTTTTAAAATTAAAAATGAGTAAATAAGAAAGAAAACAAAACAAAAGTCCCCCAAGATGGGGAAAGGGTTCTTTGGCCCACACAGCTTTGTGCCCATTGCATCTACAATACCATCTAGCCATCTTATTTTTGGCCACCCCCTTCTTTTGTCCTCCACCTTTCCCAGCATCAAGGCTTTCTCAAGTGAATCCTCTCTTCTCATTTGATGTCCAAAGTACTTTAGTGTCATCTTTACTATTTGACCCTTAATGAGCAGTCATGGTTGATTTCTTCTAGGATTGACCTATTTCTAACACCACATTTCAAAGGCATCTATTTTTCTGCACTCAGCTTTCCTAATGGTCCAGCTCTCACACCCATACATTACCACTGGGAATACCATTGCTTTGACTATGCAATTTTTTGTTTGCAAGGTGATGCCTCTACTTTTAACTATGTTCCCCAGGTTTCTCATAGCTTGTTTCCCAAGCATCAGTCTCTCTTTGATCCTAGGAAAGTAAAATCTGCCAGTCATATCCAACTCTAGGGTGCAGTGCTCATCTCCATTTACAGCCAGAGCCAGTGCTGTCTGTGTTTTCAGACATTTTCATGGCCATGTGGCAGGCATGACTAGAGCCCAGCAAGTCACATGGCTATATTTGGCCATGCCCACTGATTTTGCCACAGCCACAGAGGGGTGTGGCCAAAATTTCCCTTATTTTCAAATCCAAAACTTGACAGGTATGCTGATACATCACTTAGTCCTAAATGTGTGGGGAGTGTTCGACTAGTAATTTTGATACAAAATCCAGCATCGTTATCTTGTTGGCTGTGTGTTTGAGGATGATGATGATGATGATAATAATGATAATAATGATAATAATAATAATAATAATAATAATAATAATAATAATAATAATAATAATAATAATAATAATAATAATAATAATACCACCCCTCTGGGATATTTTCCCATTCTAGGCGGCTTAAAATATATTTTTAAAATCTTTACAATAGAAAATTAGACATAAGTAATAAATAAATAGTAACAACAAAAATTACCCCCCCCCCCCCCAATAAAAAAGCCCAACCACATTGACAGACCATGTTGTTAACCACCAACAGAGTTCACAAGTTAATTAGCATTAATGGGGGGGGGGAGTATTGGAAACGCTTTTCACCCTCTCTATCCTGTTCATCAGCATATTTATTTATAGAGAGGTGAAAGAATCAAAACACACACGAATAGCCTCCACCACCCTCCTCTCCACTCCATTTGTGCTGCTTCCCTATTTATTTCCTCTTCCACACCACACCCGCCCTCAGCCTCCTTGACGTGCGCCTGCGCGTACGGGTGTTTTCGGAAGCGAGGAGGCAGAACCGCAGCCCCGCCCACTTAAGGGACCGGCTACCGGCCGAGGGGAGAAGAAGAGGAGGCGGAGCCTCTGTCGGCGTTGGAGGTTCTGCTTCTGTCCTTCGTGGGGGTGAGAGGGGGGGTGGGGAGGTTTCTGCGCAGTCGCAGTGCCTAAGGCCACTTTTGCCTAGGGGCCGCCGCGCGCAGTCTCTCTTGCCCTAAGAGAGGGGATGGCCTGAGAGAGTCCGGGCTTTGCGGTGAGTACGTGACCACATGAGCACGCGCAGGGGCGCGAGCGGACCCAGAACGGGAGGGCGGGGGGAGAGGAAGAGGTGGCGTGGCTCACTCAGGCGCGCGCAGGCCCTTCGCGTGTGTCAAACGCAGACCGTCCCTAAACTTGTGGCCGTCCCATGACGTTTGATTGAACAGCATGTGGGAAGGAAGGGCGGAATATGCTAATGCTAATGCTACTACTACCACCACCACCACCACTTACTTAGGTTACAAGACAGTGGTGTTTGGTCCCCCCCCCACCCTTTATCTCTGAGCTTGACCACCAGAAGGTTGGCAGGTCAGCAGTTCGAGACCCTTCCCCTGCACATATAAAAGAGGTGGTAAGGTAAAGGTTTTCCTTGCTCGAAAGCCAGTCGTATCCGGCTCTAGGGTTCAGTGCTCATCTCTGTTTCAAAGCCGAAGAGCCAGCGCTGCCTGCTGCTGCAGACGTTTCAGTGGTCATGTGGCAGGCATGACTAGACACGGAACTCTGTTTACCTTCCCACCGAAGTGGTCCCTATTTATCTACTTGCAATTTCTTGCTTTCGAACTGCTAGGTTGGGGACTGCGGCGGCTCAGTGGTTAAGAGGCTGGACTTGACTACTGGAAGGTTGGCAGGGCAGCGGTTCGAGACCCGGTTGCTGCACGACAGAGTGAGCTCCTGTCGTCTGTCCCAGCCCCTACCAATTTAAGAGTTTGTAAGCAAAAAAAAGATGCAAGTAGATAAATAGGTATCACTTCAGCGGGAAAGGTAACAGCATTCTGACAGCACTGGCTCTTTGGCTGTAAATTGGAGATGAGCACCAAACCTTAGAGTCAGACATGACTGGCTTTCGAACAAAGGCGACATTTACCTTCTGCTCAGCCTCCTATTCTACCTGATCTCTCTTTCCTTTCTTTCTTCCATAGCTCTCTTGAATTTTGTCCACGTTTGTTTTTCTATCCGTTTAAAAAACACCAAAGTGTCAAATAGGAAGATGCACTTCCCCATTCCATTTCTCGTTCAGATATATTTTTTCATTGTACAGAGATACCTTGCATAACGAACGCATTGTATAGCGAAAAATTCTCACAACGAAGCGTTCATTATGCAATGGCAATATCCCGCATAACAATTTTCCCCCTGTTATGCGGGGTTTTTGGTAACCAGGGTATACCCACTTAATGGGAACCCCTGTTAACAAACTTTTCCCTCCTTTATGTGGGGTCTCTCCCATAGGTAATTGCATAATAAAAAAAACCGCATATCGAAGAGCTCCATGGAACAGAGTTTTTTCATTATGCGGGTTCTACTGTATTTATTTAATTTTTATACCGCCCATGTGGGATATTTTCCCACTCTGGTTAGTGTAAAACAATTAAAACCAGACATATACAACCAATAACAATTGATGGCATTCAAAGGTGGCATAATCCAAATATACACTTATCCATTGGCCATAGGGAGAATGTATCTGTAAACTTCTTCCTGCCTAAGTATCTTTAAGTTTTTTTTCCAGATATTTCACAAGTACAAACTCAGTGTAACTTTAAGCTGAAATTTGCACACTCCTAGACTTTGCTTATGTGTTTGCTTTCTTTTATCATATCACCTACCACCCTGTTGAGTTGAGCAGGCAGGAAACCACAGTGTTTTCTTCTTAAAGTCAGCTGCTAAATCTTTCCTTCTCCTTTACAACTATTCCTTCATATCATTAAATAGATATGTTCCTTTCCTTCCTATTCTGTTAGCAAATGTATGAAATTATTTAATACAATATGAAAACTAGCTTCGATGAGTTGAATGTATCTTTTCAGAGGAGCAGATAAACTAAGATTTTTAAAAAATCTTTCCATAGTGTAAAAAAGCATTAAATAATCTTTGAAAATGGAAGAAAGAAAAACCAAGAGGAGGAGTCCCAGGTCATCCACCTCTCATGTCACTCAGGTTGTCAACAATAAGAAAAACTCTGTGCCTGCAAGCAAAAGTCTACCATTCTCAAACCCTGCACCACAGCCACCTTTACAGAAACCAAAATTAAAAAGGTAAATACTCATATGTTGATTATAAAGACAATCACCACTAGCTAGATTGAGGGTCATGTAGGCAGAAGGAAGTGATGATTGACAGCAACCCTGTGCCTATTTACTGGAGGGGAGACTTGCTGAACTTGGTGAGTGTTCTGAAGAGTTATGTATAGGATTGCACTGCCAGTTGTGGTGAAGTTGAAAAAGGTAAGGGGAGGAGAATCAAACTGAAAGCCCCCCCCCCTCCCAATAATAATTGTCTATTTGTAAAATGTCTAACTTGTTTCACCTACCCAGCCAGTATGGCACCCAGGACTGTACAAGCATATACTGTAAAATTACTAAAAGAGTCACAAAGCAAACCAGAAAAAACTGAAAACCAGCAATAAACCAGCATATTAGTGTAGACTTTCTAAGGATAGTGTAGATTATCTAAGGCTCAAGTGGCTAAGACGCTGACTGGGAGACAGAAGGTCAGCAGTTCGATTCCTGAGTACTGCAGGACGGAATGAGCTCCCGTCTTTGTGTTAGCTCCTGCCAACCTAGCAGTTCAAAAGCAAGAAATTGCAAGTAGATATAGGGAACACTTCATTGGGAAGGTAATAGCACTCCGTGCGCTTCGGTGTCTAATCATGCCTGCCACATGACCACGGAAACGTCTGCAGAAGCAGACAGCGCTGGCTCTTCAGCTTTGAAACAGATGAGCACTGAACCCTAGAGTCGGATACGACTGGCTTTCGAGCAAGGAAAACCTTTACCTTTACTATCTAAGAAAATAACATAATTGTGTGTCTGTTAGATTAGAAATTGAATACAGTACAGTAAAACCTCGCCTAAAGAGTGCCTTGCTTAGAGACTAACTCGCTTAAAGAGCAGAATTTTCTCTGAATGGTCGCCTCGCTTAACAACTAAAACCAACCAAAAACTCGCTTAAAAACTAAATCGGGGTTCGCAATCCCCCCTGCCAGAAGTCACAATTGGTCACTTACAATGGTGTTTTGCTTAAAGAGCAAACTCGCTTAAAGAACAATCCCATGGAACACATTATGTTCTTTAAGCAAGGTACCACTGTATTAGATTCTGTTGAGTTAGAAACTGAAGGCATTATTCCTATCCAAAAACTGATTGTGTGCATCATTGTTGCATACATCCACATTATCTTGCTCACTGCTTGCTTGAACCATGAGTCAATAAAATAAAACTATTTGTCTTTTGATCACAAAGAACACTCAAGCATCATTGGGAGGAGGCTATTTCCCTCATGTAAATGGCAGGATCCAATTACTGTTTGTTTACTTCTCCCTGTAAAACAGCTGTACACAACAAGCTATTTTTTGTTCTAGATATCATGGCTTGCTTCTTTGTTCCCAAGGATGAGCCTTCAACTAGCTGTGATAACTAAAGGTGATGAGAGCATGCACATGTACAAATACACACCGGATGGCCACAGTCTAAGTCCACTAAATTTGCACACTTATTCAATTAATTAATTAATTAATTAATTAATTAATTATGGTGTGTGTATGTGTACACACACACACACACCTCCCAATGTATTGAAAATTCACTACTCTGGGTGGTTTACATAAAAGGTAAAACATAAGAAAGACTAGATCTCTATAACCACCCCCACCCCCCAACCAACCAATATCAAAATACTGTATTTAGGTGGGGGAAATACAGTCAACAACTCTAAAAATACATATACTTACTTGGTTGATCTGTACTTCACACAACTAGTTTGATGTGGCTGATCGAAGCGTCGTCTCCCATGAGATTTTAGCGGGCTCTTGCCATTGGGAGGTCCTACCGCAACCATAGCAGGGTCCAATGGTTCATGGGGGGCTGAGGCACGTGTTTTTGATGCTCTTTTAGCCATTTTAAATACAACAACACAGCTGGCTGGGCTCATCAAAGTTAAAAAAAATGTTTAATGTACAGTAATAACATTCCACATGAGACTTAAATTAACAGACAAATTAATATATAAACAGTGGGTCATAGAATGTATCTCAAGGGAGTATATCTTTAAAAGTCTCTTTGTAAAGCTCAGCCTTCACCAATTTCCTGAAAATTTGTGTGGGGGGGGGGGCAGGGCCTGGCATACCTAATTGAGAAGGGTGTGTGAAAGGGACTAATGCTATGTTCAAACATGAACCTGCGTGGCCTATTAAATTGGCCCGCCCCCGGCGACTGATGGATTCTGACGAATTCCAGAGGGAACTGGGGGATTTTCCTCTGGATCGGCTACACGATTCATCCGAGGCACTCGTTGACCTGTGGTACAGGATGACTACGGCTGCCTTGGATGAAATCGCACCACTACGGCCTCTCCGAGCCCGTGGGGTTCGATCTTCCCCGTGGTTCACAGAAGAACTGCGGGAGTTTAAACGGGCAAAGAGACGCTGAGAGCACCGCTGGGTGAAGACCCGGAGTGATTCCGACTGGACACTGGCTAGGGCTGCTATTAAGACCTATCTGGTGGTGATGGGGGTGGTGAAGCAACAATACCACCGCCCTCATTGCCTCTGCGGATAATCGCCCAGCCGCTCTGTTCCGGTTTACCAGAGCTCTCCTTGGCCTGGAGGGGCCGGTGCCCGGTTGGCAGGGTTCGGCTGAGGTTTTTGCAGACTATCTGGTGGAGAAAATCGCTCGGATTCGCTCGGGATTTAATCCCGGCGTGGATGGGGAGGGTCCAGAGGGGATCAGAGCTCAGTCTGGCAGTGTTATCTGGGATCGGTTCGATCCAGTTGTCCCTGAGGAAGTGGACAGGCTTCTTGCAGCTGTTCGCACCACCTCCTGCCCTTTGAATCCCTGTCCCACTTGGTTGGTGAAAGCCTCCAAGGGGGTGACGGGAGGCTGGGTCGGGGCTATAATAAATGCTTCATTGCGGGGGGGGGGGGAGTTCCTGCACCTTTAAAACATGCTCTGGTGCGCCCCCTCCTGAAGAAACAATCTCTCGACCCAGCAGTTCCAGCTAATTGTAGGCCGGTCTCCAACCTCCCTTTCTTAGGGAAGGTACTGGAGAAGGTGGTGATGCGGCAGTTGCAGGGGGTCCTGGATGAAGCGGATTATCTGGACCCCTATCAATCGGGTTTCAGGCCTGGATATGGTACTGAGACTGCATTGGCCGCACTGGTTGATGACCTCTTGCGGGAGCGGGACGAGGGTCATCCATCCGTCCTGGCTCTTCTGGATCTCTCAGTGGCCTTCGATACCGTTGACCACGGTATCCTTCTGGAACAGCTCAAAGGTTTGGGGATCCAGGGCACTGTGCTGTCCTGGTTTTCCTTATTTCTGGAGGGTCGTACCCAGTCGGTGTGGTTGGAGAGTGAGAGGTCCAGCGCTAGGCCCCTACAGTATGGGGTGCCTCAGGGCTCGGTGCTCTCTCCTCTCCTATTTAACATATACATGAAGCCATTGGGCGAGGTTATCCATTCCCATGGGGTAAGGTATCATCAGTATGCTGATGATACCCAGTTATATATCTCGGCCCATGGGGACCCCAGTGATGCAGTCAATGTCCTATCCAGATGTCTGGAAGCGGTTGGGGTCTGGATGGGGGACAACGGGCTACAATTGAATCCCTCCAAGACTGAGTGGCTTTGGATAGGGGGTCCCACATTATCCAGGGAGCTGCCAACTTTGGTCTTGGATGGGGCTGCTTTGCCCCAGACAGACCCGGTATGCAACTTAGGGGTCCTCCTGGATTCGGGGCTGCTACTAGCAGATCAGGTGGCGGCTGTGGCCAGGAGGGCTTCTCACAGCTTCGCGTCATCTGTCAGTTGCGTTCGCTCCTGGACCGGGACTCCCTGCTAATGGTCACACATGCTCTGGTCACCTCCAGGCTAGATTATTGCAATGCGCTCTACATGGGGCTGTCCTTGTCAACCATTCGGAGGCTGCAGTTGGTCCAGAATGCGGCAGCCCGGGTGGTGATGGGGCACGGGCATTATGCTTGTGCCTCACCATTACTTCGGGAGCTGCACTGGCTACCAGTTTGCCTCCGGGTGCAGTTCAAGGTGCTGGTTTTGACCTTTAAAGCCCTTCATGGTAGTGGGCCAGGATACCTTAGAGACCGCATCGTCCCAAGAGTGTCCGCTTGTCCAACCAGAGCGGCTCCCTAATTGTTCCATCTGCCAGAGGGGCTCGTCTCTGGCACACGAAGGAGGGCCTTTTCCGTGTCCGCACCGGCCTTGTAGAACCTCCTGCCTGTAGAGTTGTGGGAGCAGATGGAGCTGCTACCTTTCAGAAAAGACCTGAAAACCTGTTTGGCAGGGCAGGTGTGGGGCCCAGATGGAAGAGTGGCCCCCGCCTGTTGGCTTATAAATTAAACCCCCATTTCTTTTAATTGTCTTTTTTTAATGTGGGTTTATGTGGGTTTTAAGAGGAATGGGGTAGGTGGGCGGGTATGTTGGGTTTTAATTGGTTTTAATTGGTTGTACTGTTTTATGTGTGTTTTAACTTGTTGTGAGCCGCCCAGAGTCGGGTTTACCTGATTGGGCGGCATATAAATTTGAATATAAATAAATAAATAAAAATAAACCTTGCTCCCTTCAGATTTTCTGCAAAACCAAGGGGGATGTTTTGGCAGGGCTTGCATGCATGCCAACATCCCCTCTCCATTTTAACCCTTAGACCACCTTTGTAGTGTTCATGTTCTTATTGTAATAAGTTCATCCTTTCATTTGCGGGGCTTACCACATTGGGCATGTGGTACAATGAGAGGGTAGCACATCCAAGAACAAGAGGAGGACTGGCTGGTTAAAGTTTAGAGTCATCCGACTTTTTAGTGCAAAATTAGCATATTTTATTCTGGATGGATGTTGTATCAGCAAAGCCATGTGTGAATCAGCAGGACACGACACATTCCTCTGACTGGAGGCCAGCAAAATAGCAAACTGGGTTCAGCATCATTTACAGCTTATAAAAGCAGATTGTCTTGCTGTGGTGATAAAACATTAAGAGCAATGGGCCTGGATGTGTACAAGGGGAGGAGATTCCTCCCAAAGATTCTGGAATGCCTTCTGTGAGCCAGGCAGGATAGATATATGCAGTAAGTCATGTTTGCTTCTGTCTTTATAGTAGAATATAAAGCCTAGGGAAGCTATTTATTCTGTTAGATTTTTATACTTTAGAGCAGGAGTTCTCAGCCTTTTAAAGCCGGGGGCCAGGTCACACTCCCTCAGACAGCTTTGGGGGCCGGACGGCCATTTTGCCTTTCCTCCACCACATGGCATTTCCAGGTTTGGTGGAGGCAGTGGGGAGCCCCATGAAATGGTGGTGCGGGCTGCAGATTGAGAATCCTTGCTTTAGAGACACTGTGGCTTGAATCTTATTGTACTTAGCATGTTGTGAAATCAGGTCTGGACATTCTCAGAGAGTTAAACTCAGCAGTCTGGATGGCTGATTGTGCAACTAACCAGGCAGTTGTGTCTATGGAACTCCTTCCTGCATAAAACTTCCACCTTGATGCAGATTTTGCAATGGCTTGCTCATCTTCAAGTTATGCAGGTGTAGCTGTGCAAGAGGATTTCAACCATTAATGATAAAATAGAGCATAAGCTTTCTTATGATATGTCTTGCAATAGATGAATAGTGTTTTGCAGTGGAAGGCTGTTTCTAGATGGTACTGTATTTGTTGATGTATGTGGCCTATCCTAACTTAACTATCTGTCTTATCCTTAGAGGCATAAGAGAGAAAGCCAAAGCACCAGGAGCAGATAACAAAGGAGCACAATCAGCTCCAATCCAGCATTCATTTCTCACAGATGTATCAGATGTTCAGGAGATGGAGAAAGGACTCCTAAGTCTTCTAAATGACTTCCATTCTGGAAAACTACAGGCATTTGGTAATTTTCCTATCACTTCTCTCCATTAAGAAGTATTTCCAACATGAAGACTTCTTTCATATGTCAGTAGTGAAGTGTATTGTTGAAAGTAGGACTGATGGACAGGTCTCTCAAAACCATTTATTTATTTATTCAGATTTATATATCGCCGCTCCACTTGAACAAGCGACTCTGGGCAGCCTTACAACAGAATAAACAAACATTACAATCTTAAAAACATTTTAAAACATAATAAAAACTCTTAATAAACACTAAAATTCCCTCCCCACCCTGTTTAAAACCATCCCCAATTAAAATCCCACCCACCCCATTGTATCTGTAGGGGGAAAAGGGAGAGTTTTACAGTAGCTTAAACAAGCCAATGGGCGGGGGCCACGGTTCCATCAGTTCCCCACACCTGCCCTGCCAGCCAGGTTTTAAGTTGTTTCCTAAAGGGCAGCAATTCCGTCTGAAGCCACAATTCTACTGTCAGGAGGTTCCAAAAGGCCGGTGTGGACACAGAGAAGGCCCTCCTTCTTATGCTAGAGAGACGGCCCCCTCTAGCCGATGGAACAATTAGAGAGCCCCTCCAGTCCGCTCTGGTTGGATGGACAGATGTCCTTGGGGCGATGCGGTCTCTTAGGTATCCTGACCCACTACCATGTAAGGCTTTAAAGGTCAACACCAGCACCTTGAATTGCACTCAGAGGCAAACTGGTAACCAGTGCAGCTCCCGGAGCAATGGCGAGGCGTTGGCATAGCGCCCACACCTCGTCACCACCTGGGCAGCCACGTTCTGGACCAGCTGAAGCCTCTGAATGGTTGCCAAGGGCAGCCCCATGTAGAGTTAATGGAAAAGTATAGCATAGAGCGGTGGTGGCGAACCTATGGCATGTGTGCCAGAGGGAACACTCAGATCTCTCTCTGTGGGCACGTGTGCCATCGCCCCAGTAACAGTATATATCTGTAAACTCAACTGTTCTCTTCATACCTTAGAAGACAAAGATATTTTTCCATTGTACTTCTATTAATCTGGTTTTTTATTGCATCTGATATAATGGGCTGCAGTCTCTGAGAACGTATGCTAAATAACATTTGCTAGTCTCTTTGCTTTTGTTGTAACAAGGAGAACTAACACACTAGAAATGAATTGGAAAATAATTAATTCAAATAAAGGTAGAACGATCATGGTATTATTGGCACACTTTAGCACAACATACCTTTAGCTTTTCCTCTTTGCCAGTGTGCGCAGAATGTAGCACAGTCCCTCACTACACCTTTTTGTGTTTTCTTTGAGCTTCCATCCTTTTGCTTGAAAGAAATGGGGATCAGGAGAATAAACAATTCTGGGAAAGAGGATGAGTTACAGTGGTATAAATGCCACAGCAGGGAAGGTCAGGAAGCATGACCACATTCAGTACTGTGGCTCTGTTCAAATTATGGTTAATGTTACTGCATTCTATTTTGTTTGTCAAAATGATACAGAAGCCAGAATTTTGTGTAGTTTGACTCTTAGGTTGTTGTTATTTCTGTGTCAATTTCTGTTAAATGACTAGACAGTATGAACCAGATCTAGAGAATAGAATACTTATTATATTAAACATAACATTGTTTTATCCCTAGAGTTTTGAGAGAAATGTTTTTGGAACCAGATTCCAGATCAGCCTTAGGGTTTGTCTAAATCTCAGGCTCAATGAAAGGAGAGCCTACTGCATTTCTTCCAGTTATGTACGGTATAAGGTTTGGAATATGAGACTATTCTCTGACAGTTTTTCATACTCAGAGAGGTTTAGTTGATAATATTTTTTATAAGAACAGTTTTAGCAGAAGTATCATTCATACCAAGATAGAACATTACCAAAGTAACATCAGTCCCAAGAAGGTGCTGTAGGCTAGAAGAAAAAGTGGGACTTCCTTGTCCACAGCCTTTGTCCTTTAACTCCTCTTCTGTGACAAAACAGACATCACTTAATTAAGCTTGACTGTTCTAAAATTAACTTAATATTGACTTTTACCCCAGTTTTAGACCATCTGTTCCAGTGAAAAGGATATTCCATCTGCATTGCTTGTTCTGTGTATAGCAATAGCAGTTACTCTTATAAACCGTTCCATAGTGCTTAGTGCACTCTAGGATGGAAGATTATGACTAAATGATGGCCTAGCATCTTTGGATAACTCATGTTTGTGGTTGTTCTTCAGGCTTTGAAGCTGTTACCACTGATTAATTCCTCCTTCTCTCTCTCTCTTTTCGTCTTGACCAGTTTAGTTTTAGGGCACTTTAATTTTTGTTAAAATTGCATCAGATAGAAAGTTTAGCACCCTTTATTCATTAAAATATTGTATCGAAGGAACCTCAGTGTTAATTTATCTTGTAAGTTATAAATAAAATTATTAGTTACGTCATATGGTTGCCTCCTATATCTGGTCCCTTGTGGCACAGCGATTAAACTGCAGTGCTAAGTCAAAATTCTGTTCACAGTCTTAGTTCAGTCCTTATGGCCTCAAGGCTGACTCAGTCTTCCATCCTTCCAAGAGTGGTGAATGAGTCCACCTTGTTGGTGGCAAATTATAGTTTGCATAATTACTTATTAAGCCTCCCATAGAGTGCTTAGCACTTATGTGGAGGTAGATAAGTAGATGCATTTTCATCTTAACTGAAGCTAGCAGTCTATAGCCTTAAAAACAATATCATCTGTGTAAATAAATTTCTGAAAAAACGAGCCTTCTTGTCTTAAAATTAAAAGAAGATACTCCAGAAGCCTACAGTGTACACTTTCAATAGGAATTGCTGGAATCAGTCAATGTGCAACCAGCATCCTCATTACTTATATATTGTATTGAAACATAGATTTTTGTTTTGTTTTGTGTGGATGTTCAGTTCATTAAAAATGGAGATTGTTTGAAAAATATTAAGATTAGAGAGTGTGTGTTCACAGTGAAAATGGGAGCAATGGCTAATGAGAGCTTAAAAATCATGAGCTGAACATTGGGAAGGGTGGGTGAAGGAGAAGAGGCCATCCCTGTTTTAGTCAAGAAATCAAGTTCCTAATGGCTGGAATAATGTTTTAACTAATGTTTTTACTATAATAATAATAATAATAATAATAATAATAATAATAATAATAATAATAATAATAATAATAATAATAATAATAATAATAATAATAATAATAATAATAATAATAATAATAATAATAATGCTTTAACTAATGTTTTAACAAGGCTGCATTTTGGCAACCTGCTTATTCAACTTATACACAGAGCACATAATCCTCAATGTAGGGTTGGACGAATCACAAGTTGGGATCAAAATTGCTGGGAAAAACATCAACAACTTGAGATACGCAGATGATACTACCCTAATGGCAGAAAGTGAAGAAGACCTAAAGAAGCTCCTGATTAGGTTGAAAGAAGAGAGTGCAAAAGCTGGCTTGAGACTCAACATCAAAAAAACTAAGATAATGGCAACAGGTCCGATCAGTCCCTGGAAAATAGATGGGGAAGAAGTAGAAGCAGTGACAGATTTTACTTTCTTAGGATCATAGATCACTGCAAGATGGTGACTGCAACCATGAAATAAAAAGGCGATTGATGCTTGGGAGACAAGCTATGAGAAACCTGGGGAACATAGTTAAAAATAGAGACATCATCTTGCAAACAAAAATTTGCATAGTCAAAGCAATGGTATTCCCAGTGGTAATGTATGGGTGTGAGAGCTGGACCATTAGGAAAGCTGAGCGGAGAAGAATAGATGCCTTTGAAATGTGGTGTTGGAGGAGAGTTTTGAGAGTACCCTGGACAGTGAGAAAATAAATAAGTCGATCCTAAAAGAAATCAACCATGACTGCTCATTAGAAGGACAAATAGTAAAGATGAAACTAAAGTACTTTGGACATCAAATGAGAAGAGAGGATTCATTTGAGAAAGCCTTGATGCTGGGCAGGCAAAAGAAGAAGGGTGGGTGGGAAATGAGATTGATAGATGGTATTGTAGATGCAATGGACACAGAGCTGGGCGCACTGAGGAAAATGTTGGAGGACAGAGGTCCATGGGGTTGCAAAGGGTCGGAATCAACTGTGCATCAAGTTCAGTGTCTTAGGCCACCACAGTTCCTGGGAGAACAATCTTTATTTTAATAGGAAAATAATGTTATGTGCCATCAAGTTACCTCTAACTTACGGTGACCCTACAAATGAGTAACCTCCAAAACATCCAGTCACTAACAGTCCTGCTCAGTTTTTGCAATTCTTGGCCTATATTGGTTTTGTTTTCTTCAGGAAATGAATGTTCCATAGAGCAAATGGAACATGTAAGAGGAATGCAAGAGAAACTGGCTCGCTTGAATCTGGAGCTTTATGGGGAGTTAGAAGAACTTCCTGAAGATAAGAGAAAAGTAGCCAGTGATTCTAATTTGGACAGATTGCTGTCAGATGTAAGTATAAACAGAGAGGAATTGCCTTACACAGTTCTAACTATTTTCAGGAGTTTAGGGAAGCATGGAAGGGGTTACGTTTATATTGTTACGTTGCCGTTTGCTCCAACAGTTTGTAGAATAGAATTGTGAAGCTAGCTATGGTCTAATCCTGATTTTAGGAAAGTGTGCAGCTCTGATTTGACTCATTGGTATTTGTTAGCTTGCCAAGCAGAATTTTGTGAAATTCCATGTTAGGTTTTCATTATTGGGAGCCTGAATTTAATTCTGCAGTAATCTTTAGGTATTGATGTCAAATTGAATCTTGAGTTTTTAATGAATGGAATTCTGTTCACGAGATGCTCCTATTATGTGTTTCCTCTGAAAAACTACTGGGTGGTTGGGGTAGCCTCAGAAGAGTGGCATCTGGGACAATTAGTAGAAAATACCGCCATCTTTCCTGCAGCTGGAGCAGGGGTGCCCAAACTATGGCCTGGGGGTCAGATTTGGCCCCTGATGCCAATTCATCTGGCCCACAAAGCCCTCGTCGCTCCCGGAAGTGGAAGTAAAACATGCCTGTACAGAGGCTGAATCCGGCCCCGGGCCATAGTGACCGGCACTGAACCACATGACTGCTCCACGGCCTGAAAAGTTTGGGCACCCCTGGGCTGGAGATTCTATTGTATCTCATTCTCTTCTAGGAATGGAAGGGCACCTCAGTTCACAGGGATGTTTTGTGTCTAACTGATTTAATATTGAATATTCAGATAAATGGAGATAATTTACAATGTCATTCTGTTTCCTTGCATTGCAGCTGGAAGAACTGAATTCTTCAATGTATCCTTTCTGAGAAATGTCTTCTGGAAAAAAAATCAGAACAAGAAATTAAATTACATCTCAAATAGGAAACACATTGTGCTACTTGATCAAATTAAGGCAGCTTAGAATTAGTTCAGGTGCACGTAAACTTATTTTTAAGCTTACAAACCTGAAGCAATTATTTACAATTTTGTTTTACATATAATGACACTTCAAAAACTTAGTTCTGGTGTTCTCGTGTTTCTGCTTGCTCTCTTCGTGTTGTTGTTTTTTAATTTACTCTTTAAATAAAATTCCCTTCAGTTTTTCTCTTTGTGGTTCTTAACTTAATGTGTACTTTGACATTGCCTAATTGTTTACCACAGGGATTCTCAACCTGTGGCCCAGATGCAGCCCACAGCACTGTTTCATGTGGGGCCCCCACCGCCTCCACCACACCAGGAAGTGCCATGTGGTGGAGGAAGGGCAAAATGGCCGTCCGGCCCCCGAAGCTGTCTGAGAGAGCTTGACCCTGGCTAATAAAGGTTGAGATAGCCTGGTTTACCTCAAGGTACTTGTGAGAGGTATAGGGTTAATTAAGACTTGGATGTTACTTGCAAGAAGCATAGAGATTAATAACATGACAACACAGATGTGTTCAGATGTGTTCATTTCTCCCTTTCTCAGTGTTCCCAAAGAGGTAAAACTGTCCTTCCCTTCCTTAGTTCTAATTCTGATTAATGTCTTCCTGTGGATGGTATTATATTAACTGTGCAATGTTAAATTGTACCCTGTATATAATACATAATTTTAAACATTTGTTCAGTCTCACTTATCTAAAAGGTAATTCCGAGGATATAACAGTAGGCAGTGAACCGTCTGTAGTATTTCCAGATCCTTTGAAGCAGAGAGGAGGAAAAGACATAAGTAACATTGAAGGCCTTTTATGAAAAAAAGAAGAAGCAGATTTTCCTGTATTTTCTTGCTTTCTTTTAAATACGTGCTTCTCTAGCTCTTATCTCCAGTTATGCTGTACGTAAAAAATAGTAATACCTGAAAAACATAAGCCTGGAAAATATAATTCCTTGACTCTTTGTTTCAGACAAAAACTTCACCTCGCAGATGTTCAAGATGTTCCAAATACCAGCACAAGCTAAAAAAAAATGCAGCTATTTCATTTGTTTCAGGAAGCCAGGGTGTCTTATTTAATGTTTAGTTGACTTTTTTTTTTTTTGCTTCTGCAGTGAAATGTTCAAATCCAAGTGAACATGTTGGCACATTCCTCTTAACAAATGTAAGCACGAAATTAAAACCTTGTAAAGGTCAGGGTCTAGATTCTAAGGTATGATATGACCATGTTTTGCTGCTGCACTTTGTATTATTGCCTTATCCAGTATGAAGTGATGGGAAAACTTGAAAGTACTGTACATCTTTGTAATGTAACATACTTATCTTTGATTGAGACAATAATGGAATGTGGTGTACCTGCTGCCATTTCTCCACAGTAGACAATCATATACAGGTTCATGTGATTATATTGTTTCATGAATGTGTAATTTATTTAAGCAATAAAATAATCTTTAAAATCGATACTTTTTTTTCTATAGAGATCATTTATAAGCTACACCTGTGATGACCTCAGTTTTTTCTAAAGGTTTGGAAACAGGAATGGGGGTGACTACACTAATCAGACCTCATTTTGAGTCTTAATATCATATTTAAGGAAATGTTGTTTGAAGTAATCATGAATCCAATACTTACTGAAAGCTGGTACCCTTTTGTTTAGAAAGATTTATACCACTTAGGAAACTTTCTCAAATAGCACTTCCCTTTAAGTAAAGTATTAATCTTTCATTACCATGGAGGGTAATAATAGAGTAAGGTAGAAATTACCTGCTAAAGATGATTGCTATTGTGTGACTCATTGTGTTCATTTGAATATCATAGTTGTAGACAGGGCATTGAAAGAACCTGTGTAACAACATTTACGAAATCTATTTGGAGCTTATTTGGGCATGACTTGTTTTTCACTTTTTTCGATCTGGATGCTACACTGAGATTATTTTTAAATATTTGCTTTATTCTTCACCTGTTACTATATTTTTCAGTTTAAATTAAGAATCTTCCAAACATAAAATGACAGAAGGAAACAAACAATATGAGTTTCTTTTAAACACATGTTTGTGTATGTGCGTTTTTAAAGATGCTGTTTTGCACCTTTTTACTTCAGGAGGGCCTGTTTAGATTCTGTTTGGAATGCTATACTTAAAATATATAGAATAATTACTTATGCTACTTTTAAAAAGTAAGGAAAATGAGGTGACTCAAGCTTTTTTTCCTGTGTTGGCAAAGGAGTGTATATAAACAACCTTTTTCTTGTTAAGGGCTGCATTCCTGTGAAACTAATCTGTGAATTTGTTTCCAAACTGTTAGGTCTTCCATGCAAGTAAACTGTGTGTGTATGTGCGTGTGCGTGTGTTTATATGAATGAAAGAGAGAAAGATAATAAAAAATCCCCAAGTAAAGAAAACATCACAGTGAGGACCCCCACCTTCACTACCTCAAGGCAATACTTTTTTATCTATCTCCAGTTGACTTATCTTGCCTGTTGTGCCAGCTAAGT
This sequence comes from Bradypodion ventrale, assembly GCA_035047345.1. Classification (NCBI taxonomy): domain Eukaryota; kingdom Metazoa; phylum Chordata; class Lepidosauria; order Squamata; family Chamaeleonidae; genus Bradypodion; species Bradypodion ventrale. The sequence goes on along the minus strand of JAWDJE010000001.1, from coordinate 107,553,526 downwards.
TTAATTTCCAGCATTTCTGATACCAAGATTGGCAGGTTTCTGGGTGCTTCTACTCTTAGTCACACAGGAGCTGTGTGTTTCAATACCAGGCAGTGGATAAGGCATTAAATGACTGGCAGTCTTCCTAGAAATGGGGAAAGACAATTGATCGTACATTTCCTGAAGTCAAGCTGATTCTGCAAATTTGCAGCTTCTGTTTTGGGGTTTTACTATAACTATAAATCCTGAAATCTCAACAGCTGGCCTGGGTGATTCTTGGATTTATTTATTCCTGTTCTATCCTAGCTTCTTCCGTGTCTAGGCCAGACGTGAAACTGCCAAAATGAAGCCACCTTTTGGAGAGTTCATGCTACAATTCCTTTCACCTGATGAAGGTTGCTGTTACCAGGGTAAGCCTGATTGTGGTTCAAAAATACCACTCTTATAGGAGGCTCTTTCTGTGTACCCTGTTCTGTCCTATATCCTTTCTCTACAATGCCCAACCTGAAAAAGAGTCCTGCAGAACTTGAAAACTCATTGGGTATTGTAGAGCAACCTGGGTATTGTAGAGCAACCTAGGTATTGTAGAGCAAAGATATAGGATAGAACAGGGTACGCAGAAAGAGCCTCCTTGAAGACTGACATATATATACAGTACTGTATGTCAGTCTTGAGGATCAGTGGCATTTCCAGAAAGTGCATGATGTTACAGAGGGGATTTGTGTGGCTGCTACTGCTTCTGTCTCAGGTAGGGGGCAGCAATTAAGCCTTCTTTGGCCATATTCTCCATAAAACCAATTCACAGAGCTGCTGGAACTCAATGTTATGAAAGTAAGCAACTGGCGGTTATGAGGAAGGAGTGAATGCCAGCTATACCTCATGCTACTGGTTCAGAGGGGCAATAAGTTTACTTTACTACCCACCCACCCCCATGTCCATTCACTGTCCAAGCCTGGGTTTTGCTCACCACTACAGCCCATGGTTGATGCTGGGCTTTCCAGACATATCCTAGCCAACTACCTCTCTTCAAAGAGGGCTTTACTGCATTAAAAACCAAAATACATTAACCAAAACAGTTTCTCATAGGGATGCATTGAAAACCAATTAATCTGTTCTGAAAAGAATTATATAAACCGAGCCACTATTTTCTATGGATTTCCTTTTGTTATGCGATTGTTATGTAAACCAAGCTGTTTGTTAACTGAGGTTACAACTACTTTATCCAGTAAACAGTGACACGAGTCACTGTTGGAGTGACTAAAGTAATCAGCTCTGTTTCATGGAACTAGTTGGTATCCATTCCCCTCATTAAAAGCTAAAGAAAGCATCTCTGTGTTCTATTTTATACAGAATGACCTCCACCTCCTCTATCAATGTTAACTTGAATCCAAAGACCCCCTTGAGTGAGCAGGTGACTCTTATGTTTCACATGGACAACATGCAAACATAACTGCAACAGGATTTCAGACATTAATTTTAAAATAGGGTCATGGTAGTCTTAATCTGGGGACTGCTGTGGCTCAAGTGGTTAAGATGCTGAACTTGTTGACTGGTAGGTCAGATACTGCTTGAAGGAGTGAGTTCCCATTTCTGTCCCAATTCCTGCCAACTTAGTAGTTCGAAAGCAAGAAACTGCAAGTGCCCAGGACGCCGGCATAGTGGAGGGTCCCGTCGCTGCAGTGGCCTCTCTGCCTGGCTGAAGGGTGTCCAGGGGCAGCGGTGAAGTCCTGCCGCCGTTGTGGCCTTTTATCCCAGGGCGGGGCACAGGACGACGGCAATGGTGGAGGTTCCCGGCACCGCAGCGGCCTCTCCGCCCGGCCAAAGGGAGTCCAGGGGCAGCGGCGAAGTCCTGCTGCCGTTGCGGCCTTTTATGCCCTGGCGCGGGATGCAGGGTGGGGCCCAGAACGCCGGGCTCTTGCCCCATCCCAGGACACTTTTCCTGCTGATCTCATAGAAACTTTGTCTGAAGTAAAAGTGCCATCTCAAGAAAGATAAGCCAACAACTATGCTGCTTTAATTCTGTTAAAATCTAAGGGATTGTGCCTCTCTAGGTAGATTCAAAATTAGTCCAAAAAGATAAGGGAAAATCTTTTTCTCTCAGCCTGCTTGGGTGTGAGCCCAGAGAGCACTGTGGTGTGTACCTTGGTTCCTATGGAGATGCAGGAAAGTACTGACCTTCAGTCATTTCTACAGCAGTTCTTGTTTTCACACAACAGGTTTCCAGTTTGCTCCTTTTATAAAGGGAAAAATTGTCTCCCAAGGTAAGGTAGTAATTCTTGTGTTGACTATTGATGCGTTTGAATATGGTAGAATATACAGTACATTAATCTGCTTTTTAAAGTCGTCACCTTAATTATTCCTTCCATACCACAGTCTTATGCATTGGTCCATGCTGTCATAAATTAAACAGCAAATAGTTTAATGTTTTCTGATAATACATTTGTTGTACTGTATGTCAATATCAATTTTCAGCACAACATAGTTGTTCTTGCCAATTGATGTCTTCCTCATGTGGTGTGACTGGAGTTCTGTATACAAACCCAGTCACTGCCTGGCTCCTCCACCATCACCACCCAAAATCTGACCCTGTTCTAGACATCAACTGCAAATTGGTTATTGTAACTTTATTGACTGAGGAAATACTGACTGGACCTACAGGTTTGAGCTGATGGAGGCAAGTTTGACTTGTGATCTCTGTCTATTACCATTGGTCCTGAAAATATCCAGGAAAAAGTATACAGTAGTCTCATGGTACAATGACATAACTTAGGTTAATAAAAGATTTGGTGAGAACTTTATCTGAAACAATGGCCTTACATACATTACAAGGTAGCTATGAAGTTGTGAAACAGATTGAAAGTCTTTGGGTTTATTGGCTATGATGGGTGCTAGTTCTCAAACAAATAAGAGAAAGTACTTTTTCACCCAGAGGATCACTGGTCTATGGAACTCCCTGCCAGAAGAAGTGGTGACAGCTGTCAGTCTTGACAGCTTTCAGAAAGGATTAGACAAGTTCATGGAGGACAAGGGTATCAATGGCTATAATTATGGATACTTAAGGACAACCTCCGGGTTGGAGAGATAGGCAGGATATCTCTCAATATCATTTCCAGGGAATCCTAAACAGGTGAAGGCATCTGCTTGGGAATACCCTGAAGGAAATGGTGAGCCACTGTGTGAGACAGAATGCTGGACTGGATGGGTTGTGGTCTGTTCCAGCAAGGCTGTTCTTATGTCCACATTGACACAACCTGCTGTGTGAGGCCAATGGAAATTTTGTTTCAATAGATCAGGAGGTGCCAGGATAGGAGTGGCTAACAAAGGTATTTTAGAAATTAGAAAATCATAGGCTGTATTGCTTTTAAATGGAATTTAGGAAAGGATCTAAGCTCAACAGTATGCAATATCCCTAGATCCAAGACATAATTTATGGACTGGTCTAGTTCTGCACATTAATGAAACCATCTTCAAGTGAAGTATGTGATTTTGCTTAGCTCTTTCAGGAAAGAATCAAACTTATAGGTCACTGGTTTGACTTATGGATGGACAAGCAGCGCAAGCAATTTCTCCACTGGATATTATTCAAATGTAATAAGTCACAATTGAAGTAAGTGAGCCAAAAGTACTTTTCTGAGTTCTGTTTTCAGAAAAAAAGTCAGTTCTTCAAAGATTCTTGCTTTGAGATGAATCTTTTATCCGAGCCAGTACTTTCATCTTTGTAGAATTCGTAATCGTCATCACTGTGATTTTAGCAACCTGAAGACTTGAATGTGCAGATTAAGCATCAAGGGGCAAAGACCATATTGTATTCTTGTAAGACGTGTATTTATGTTGAAAATGTGTCTGGTGAGATAGAGTTTGATTAAAGCAATGTTTTATTTTGTTACAACACAAAAAGAAATTGTTGAATTTGTTGCAAAATGAATATTCATTTCAGTTTGTTCATGAAACTATTTCTTTCATTTGATGAAAGAAAATCTTTGAAACTAAGACAAACCTGTTGCTACCTGAGCAGTTCTACAGAAATTTGAGTCTCTGGGAGAGATGAATGAATTGTGACTTTTCAGATGTTTTTTGGTCCACAGTTTTCAGCACTGCTTGATGGTGGGAGCCAAAATCCAGTAACATTCCAAGCATGAAGACATATACAGTATGTAATAGGCAGAAATCCAATAGATGCAGCAATTTCCCATTATTGCACGCTCCATGTCAAGAAAAGTGACATCTAATAATTTTCTTCTTTTCACAATCTACCAGATACAGAATCTCTGCTCAGGAGAAATGAGGATGACTCTAAATATTAAATCAATAGGCATGGATTGGAGCTGTCATTGAGTGTCTTTCTAAAGACAGAGCAAGCAGAAGCTCAATTGGTCAAATTAGACTTTGGACATGAGGCTTGAACTGTTCGTGGCTGTGATACAAGTGAGAGAGGGTATTATCTAGCCAAAAACATGTAGAAAATAGTGGAATATACAAATGAAATAAATAAGTAAATATATACAACATCATGGTTTATTGTAATGACAGAATATGACCTACACACAAACCACAGGTTCTTTGAGCCATACCACCACCACTCCGCTAGGATCTGAGTTTGAAGCTTTTCCTTTAAGATAGGAGTGAATTTATAAAGTTGTTTCAAGTCAAGAAGCTGAATGTTGAGGGAAGGGAAAACAGGCAGCTGATTTAAAACTATGGTTTATCTCTGTTTCAGAAGTCATATTTGGAGGTTCAAACCACAGTCTTGGTTCTTAACTATAGTAGGGCAAACTATTTTTTTTTGTTCGGTTTTGCAAACCAGGCAGTGTCATAGCCATGTCATTTTGAGCCTTCTGACAATATTCTTGGATCTTTTTGCTACCTGAAATAACCTCATTCCAATGGTATCAGGAGTATAACTATCCAATTGGAGTTACCCTGTGTTGTGTATGCATGTCTTATACTGTCAGAATGTAACAACCCCAATTACAATGTATTGCAGCTGTAAAGGAACGCGAGCAAGCAGCCCATAGAGGGCAGCTGCGAGCGTTCAATCTCACATGGTTCACATTGCTCAATCACGGACAGCCGCGGGAAAACCTTCCCCGCATTCAGCAGCAGGAAAGAAGAACTACGGAAGAGAGGCGTGCCTGGGCGAGGCCACGCAGGTAGCGGCCAATGAGCTACCGTGCTACAAGATTCAAATGTATAACCCTACTGTATATAAAGAGATGTATCACCGCCATTACCTCATGCTCCACCAGATCCCTATGCAATAAACCTGTGTTAAGCCAACCCTTCGGCTGTTCTGTTGTCTTTGGTCCCATACAGTAAATTGGCGACGAAGGTGGGATCATGGCTGCCCACGGGACCAAGACATGCGCCGGCTACGAGATCAGGAAGCCGGGAGACTTGGAGCTGTTTGAGATAGACTTCAACGGAGCGCTGGTGGAGCTCGAAGTCTCAGATGAAGACAAGAAGAGGGCCATCTTCGTCCGCATGCTCGGACACGAGACAAAAAGGACTCTGGTGGACCTGATCGCGCCGAGGAGGGTGAGCGACTACAAAGCCAAAGAGCTTCTGGCTGTGTTGCGCGCCCACCTCCGGCCCGCGATAGCGATGTTCCCCGCTCGGAGCGCGTTCTGGAGGCGAGTCCAAGTGCCCGGGGAATCGGTCGCCGAGTTCGCCGCGGCCCTGCGGCTGGCCGCAGGCCCCTGCAAGTGGGAGACCCCAGAAGTCACCCTCCGCGACTGCCTGCTCTGCGGCCTGAGGGACACCGAGACCCAGCGCGCGCTGATGAAACAGGAGCCGCCTCCCACGTGGCAACAGGTCCTCGACACGGCGCAGGCCGCGGAAGCCACGACGGCCGGCGTGCAAGAGCTCCAGGACTGGCGACCAAAAACCGCCAAGGCAGAGAGCTCGGTGCGCGCGGCCCGGCGGGTTTCGAACTCGTCCACGGAGAGCGGCGACGACGAGGACGTCCGGCGGGTCCAGAAGGATGGCCGACGCTGCGACGGCTGCGGCGCCGCCCACGCCCGCGCCAAATGCCCGTTCCGCAAGGCCGAGTGCCACAACTGCGGCCGGCGCGGGCACATCGCCAAGGTCTGCCGGAAGCGGCGCGAGGCCAAGAGGAGATCCCCAGACCGCTCGGCGAGGCAGGATCGCACCACGAGGCCCAAGGACCACGGCACCCGGACCACGAGGAAGCGGGACGGCGTCGGACGCATCTCCGACGACAGCGAGGACGACGCTCCGGTTTTCAGCGTTTCCACGGAGCATCCCCGATACTTCGTCGAGGTAGTAATACAAGGGGCCCCTGTTAGGATGGAGGTGGACTCGGGTTCTTCTTACTCTATTATCTCTCAGGGAGAGTTCCTAAAGATACCCCCCACGCGCGGCCCAAGCTCAAGGCGCTGAGGGCCACACTAAAGGACGTGCAAGGGAACCGCATCCCGGTACTGGGGGTTGGGAAGTTCCAGGTCCAGTTCAAAAAGCGCACTGCAACGCTTCCCCTAGTCGTCCTCAAAGGAGGTAAATGCAGCCTCCTCGGGACTCAATGGTTTCAGCCCCTGGGGTTGTTCATCGGGGGGGTGCACGCCGTGGGAATACACGCCGCCGGGACTGATCCAATACAGAGCGTGTGTGAGGCGCACCCCGAAGTTTTTAAAAAGGGACTCGGAAAATTCAAGGGCCCCCCAGTGACTTTCGACCTGGACCCTGGAGTGCGTCCAATCAGACTTAAACCGCGCAGGGTGCCTTTCGCCCTAAAAGACAAAATAGAGGCGGAGTTGGACAAATTGGTGGGCCAGGGGATTCTTGTTCCTGTTGATTCTGCGGAGTGGGAAACTCCAATTGTAACAGCACTCAAGGCCAACGGGGAGGTCCGCATATGCGCTGATTACAAGTGCACCATCAATAAGGCGATCCGCCCTAATGCGTATCCGGTGCCGGTAGTCAGCCACTTGTTGGCCAGGTTGCACGGGGGGAGGTGTTTTGCTAAACTCGACCTGGCCCAAGCCTACCAGCAGCTCCCGGTCACCCCCGCCGCGGCTGCTGCGCAGACAATAGTCACACACAAAGGGGCGTTCCAAGTATCGCGCCTCCAATTCGGCGTGAATTCGGCGCCCGGGATTTTCCAATCACTCGTGGAACGCCTCCTAAAGGGACTAGAGGGGGTGTTACCCTACTTTGATGACGTATTGATCACAGGGGGGAGCCGGGCAGAATTGGCAGAAAGGTTGGGAAGGGTCCTAGAAAAATTCGAAAAGGCGGGGTTGCGGTTGCGAAAGGACAAATGCGTCTTCTTCGCAACCGAGGTCGAGTTCCTAGGGTTCCGCATTACTCCCGAGGGAATAAGGCCATCCCAATCCAAGGTGGCCGCCATCAAAAAGGCCCCTCGCCCCACCTCCAAGCCCGAGCTGCAGTCGTTCCTTGGGCTGCTCAATTTCTACCACTCCTTCCTTCCTCGGAAGGCAGCCGTGGCGGAACTGCTACACAAATTGTTAAAAAGGACGAGGCATGGAAGTGGGGCGACGACCACGAGAAGGCTTTCAATGACCTGAAGCGACTCCTGGCATCAGATGCTGTGCTGACCCACTTCAATCCCAAACGCCCAGTGGTCCTGATTTGCGATGCATCCCCGGTGGGGGTGGGGGCGGTGTTATGCCACGTGCTGGAAAACGGGAGGGAGGCCCCGATAGCGTTTTACTCTAGGTCCTTGTCCCAAGCGGAGAGAAACTACGCCCAGACAGACAGGGAAGCACTAGCGATAATTGCGGGGACCAAGAAATTTCATGATTTCGTGTATGGCCGCCCCTTCACCATAGTGACGGACCACAAGCCCTTGCTAGGCATTTTCACCGCAGATAAGCCCACACCCCAAATCCTGTCCCCGAGAATGCTCAGGTGGGCCATTTTTCTCAACGCGTATCAGCACGCGTTGGTATACCGGCCCGGAAAGGAGATCAGCCATGCGGATGCCCTGTCGAGGTCCCCCATTCCCCGGGATTGCTGCCACGTGGGCGAGGAAGAGAGAGACCACCAGGTTTTAATGATAGAGGTCCTAGACGCCCCTCCAGTAGTGCCGGCCGACATCGCCAAAGCGACCAGTAAGGACAAAACGTTAGCTACAGTTTGCTCCTGGGTACAGAAAGGGTGGCCCATGTCTTCCCCAGCAGCGGAATTCGACACATTTTTCAAAAAGAAATTAGAATTGTCCCTAGAGAGGGGTTGCCTTTTGTGGGGACAGCGGGTAGTGATCCCCACGTCCCTCCGGCCGAGGGTGCTTAAACTGCTGCACGTCAGCCACCCCGGAATCGTCCGCTCTAAGGCACTAGCCCGTAGCTACTTTTGGTGGCCCCAGCTAGATGCCGACATCGAGCACATGGTCGGCACTTGCGAAGCGTGCCAAAGCTCCAGGCCAGAAGAGGCTCGTCTGCCACATAGAGAGTGGGACGCAGCGAGGGGGCCCTGGTCCCGGGTACACGTAGACTTTGCAGGGCCGTTCAGGGGAACGCTTTTCCTCCTAGTGGTGGATGCGTTCTCAAAGTGGTTGGAGGTCATCCCAGTCTCGAGCACCTCCTCGGCCACCACAGTTAAACAGTTACGGAGGGTCTTTTCCACGTTCGGTTTACCCGACACCCTCGTCAGTGATAACGCTAGCTGTTTCACGTCCGCCGAGTTCAGGGAATTCATGGATCTCAACGCCATTCGGCACATCACCTCCGCCCCTTTCCACCCGGCCACCAACGGCCAAGTAGAGCGCCTCGTGCGCACCACTAAAGACGCGCTGCGGCGCATGGGCTCCGGAGATCTAGACCGACAACTATGCCAGTTCCTGCTAAGGTACAGGGTCACCCCACTAGCGTCAGGATACTCCCCCGCGGAGTTGCTAATGCGCAGGAAGCTGGCTACGGTAATCTCCAGGCTAGACCCCACCAGAGTAGAAGACAAAGGGCGAAATGTAGAGATGGATTCCTCAAAGAGTTTTAGCGTAGGCGCCCCCGTGCATTGCAGGAACTACGCCAGTGGGGGACCAGCCTGGGTGCCCGGCATTGTAATAGAACAAACCGGCCCCGTCTCATACCGCGTGGAGACCGATACAGGCCTCCTGTGGAGGCGGCACGCAGATCAACTCAGGCGGAGGGTCCCCGGAAAGCAGGACGAAAACGAGAGTAGCAACGAATCAGCGTTAGGGTACTCCCCCACCCGCTTAACCCAAGGGGGAGGGAAAGGGGAACATGGGTCCCCACCAAGGGGGGAGGAAAGGGAATCGATCCTCAGAAATCTTTTGCGGGAGTTTGCGGCGGAAAGGAAGAGCCCCGAACACACACACATCCCCCGAGAGCGTTCCCAAAATACAGAATCCCCAAAAAGTTTAGATTTTAATTTACAGTGCCAGGGGGAGTTAGCGGAGTGGTCCCCCACCCGTCCTAGCGAGAAGAGGGGTTTCAGTTCAGCCCCTGGTACTTCCAGTCCCAGAAGCCCCTGTGAATTAGAGTGCAACATAGCGCCAATGTCCCGGAGACCGACACCCCCAAGGCAGGAGGCGACGGCGAGGCCGTCCGCCACAGGCTCAAGGTCCCCCGAGCGGGGGACAGAAGGGAGCAGAACCACAAGGGCATCCTCATCGGTCCCGCGGTTCACGATCGGAGGGTCCCCGGGGTCCGAGGGAAACAGACAGGGGTTCACGTCCCAGTTGTTCATCCCATTCCCTTCCCCCAGCGCAAGGCAGGCACAGACGCCCCACAGAGCCACTAATGAATCCCCGTTTCCCATTGCAGGACAAGCACCCACGGAGTCAGGGACCACAGGCTCTCCGGTACTAGGGCAGGCGCAAGCACGCCCCAAGCGGATGTGCGGCAAGCCACATTGGTTGCGGGACTTCGTCCCATCCTAGGGGGGAGGGATGTTGTGTATGCATGTCTTATACTGTCAGAATGTAACAACCCCAATTACAATGTATTGCAGCTGTAAAGGAACGCGAGCAAGCAGCCCATAGAGGGCAGCTGCGAGCGTTCAATCTCACATGGTTCACATTGCTCAATCACGGACAGCCGCGGGAAAACCTTCCCCGCATTCAGCAGCAGGAAAGAAGAACTACGGAAGAGAGGCGTGCCTGGGCGAGGCCACGCAGGTAGCGGCCAATGAGCTACCGTGCTACAAGATTCAAATGTATAACCCTACTGTATATAAAGAGATGTATCACCGCCATTACCTCATGCTCCACCAGATCCCTATGCAATAAACCTGTGTTAAGCCAACCCTTCGGCTGTTCTGTTGTCTTTGGTCCCATACAGTAAACCCTGTTTCTTTGCCTGTTCTACAGATTTGCTCAGAAGTGGCTTTCAGAAAACATTCCAATGACTGAGGTAGACTTCACCACCATACTACCACGTTTTATATCTTTGTACATATTTTCTTTTCTCAACCCCAAAGATCTTTGTGCAGCGGCCCAGGTCAACTGGCACTGGAAGTTTTTAACTGAGCAGGTAAGCTCAGGTTGCCTATTATCCTTACTAGAGCCAATAATGATTCTTACAAAAACATGTTCTCCCTTTTGAGATTCAAATAGGAATTTCTTACTTTCAAGCATCTACTAATTGCATCCTATTTGCCTTTCTGACTCATTCTCATCCCCCATGAAAATAAAACCAGTTGTGTTTGAAAGCACAGTCTTAAGTACCAAATATGGCTGAGGTCCAACTGAACTGATAGCAGTGCTATTGAAGCTGGGCTGAATTCAAACTCCTTCTGGCTTTAAGGTGTTGTAAATTACTCATAATTAACTCCATCTTGGTCTAACTTTGTGCCAGTATAATGTAGTGATGGCCAACCTTGGCACTCCAGGTGTTCTTGGACTTCAGTTCCCAGAAGCCCTGATCAGCAGAAGTGCTGACTTGGGCTTCTGGTAATTGAAGTCCAAGAACACCTGGAGTGTCAAAGTTGACCATCAATGGTATAATGGCTCGCTCCCTGGGACAGAAGAGATTTAGACCTGGTGTAAATGATCCCATCTCTCCCCAACCTGCTTGATGGCTCATTTGTTAGAGAGGATCTTAGCCAGCTGGTCTCTCTACCAGTAGATCTCTGAGCAAAGCTAGCAGAAACAGGCTTTGCTCACAGAAAGCAATATCAAGTCTATTTCTAACTTGCTACAGCTAGCTCATCTTTTAATTAATCATGGGCTTTTAAAAGCCAGGTTCTAAAAGTGCAATCCTAACTCAAAAATGTGCTTGCTACAGTGGCTCATGTGGTTAAGACACTGACTGGGAGGCGGAAGGTCAGCAATTCAAAACCTGAGTACTGCATGATGGAATGAGTGCCCATCTCTATCCCAGCTCCTGCCAACCTAGCAGTTCAAAAGCAAGAAATTTTTAGTGTCTTGCACGGAAGACAAAGAAGGAGTCGCAGGAAGGACTAACACAGGTTTATTCATTGATGATCAGGATGAACATGTGGTAATGGCGGAGGTACATCACATTATATACAGTAGTACAATGCATTTGAATCTTGCTGCACGGTAGCTCATTGGTTGCTACCGGCGTGACGTCGTCCAAGTCACGCCCATCTTCTGTAGTTGTTTGATAGTGCGGGGAAGTTCCCGCGGCTGCCGGTGATTTGAGGAATGAGAACCATGTGAGTTGAACGCTCGGAGCTGCCCTCTATGGGCAGCTAACTCGCGTTCCTTTAACAGCTGTGCTACATTGTAATTGTGGTCAGGTTACATTCATACATTTCTTAAAGCAACATTGTACATACATAACAAAATTGCAAGTAGATAAATAAGTACAGAGCCGTAGCCAGAGGGGGCCCAGGGTGGGCTTGGCCCACCCTGAGTTAACAGTTTACACACCCTGGCAAGGCATAATTTCCCATAGGAATACATTGAAAAGAGGCTTTGTTGTCCAGCCTGAAAAAATATTTGCCCACCCACATCTAGAATCCTGGCTATGGCCCTGAATAGGTACCACTTCAGTGGGAAGGCAAACAGTATTCCATGCACTTCGGTGTCTAGGCATGCCTGCCACATGTCCACAGAAACGTCTGCAAATGCAGATAGCCCTGGCTCTTCGGCTGTAAAGAGAGATGCGCACTGAAGCTAGAGTCGGATACGACTGGCTTTGAAGCAAGTCGTATACCTTACAGAGGTTTTCAAATGGGCCGAAACCATTTATGCTGGCACAATGGCCCTGCTTTTACAGAACCCTCCTCTGCTAGTGGATTTCAGAGATGTGCTGCTTGAAAGCTCTACTGAAACAACTTCTGTGCTGGCTAAGTTCAGTCACCAGAAGAGCAGAAAAGAGGCAAAATGTGGACAGATCTGAGGCATAGGGATCCAGACTTCCATGCCCAGGAAAATACAATGGCAGCATAAATTTTGGCCAAAGGGTGGGGGTGGGGTGGGGTTAATCCTAAAATAATTCCAACATTCCTGATCTGGGAGGGATTTGGATTTAGCAGAGTTTCAATTGGCCCTCAGCCATTTTGCCTAGTTTTGACTACGCCCAAAGTTAGGAGCATATTAGATTTATTTCAGTTTGAGAATAACTTTGAAACATGATAGAAGGAAACAGTAGGAATTTGTTTATGTATATTTTTCTCTCACACAGGGTACATAACCTCCAGTCTTATAGCAGGCCTTAGCCAAGTCAATTCACAACAGTTCAGCTAACTAGAAATATGTTTTGCTTTAATTTTATAATGCATAGATGAGAGCTTCGTTTTGAAAAAACTTTAGTGGTTTTTTCTTTTTACATTCCTTACCTAAAGGATTGCCTATGGATGCCAAAATGCATTAAATTGGGATGGTTTTTACCTTATACTCCTGAAAAACATGAATATGGTGTTTGGAAGCAACATTATATTAACTGTGCAAGTAATCGGGATTACTTCAGGAAACCTGCTGAAACACATAGAACTCTTAGGCAACCTAAAATTGAAAATGAAGAAAGATCGCATGCAAAGTCTCTGCAAAAAGCTATTAGAGAGAGATGGGCACTGCACAAAAGTAAGTTGGTAGAAGCGATGACTTGCTTCAGTTATTGGTAAAGGACTTAACTGGGGAGTAAGTATGATTTCACTTAGTGGGGCAGTTGGGAGATATATAGGTAAAGGTAAAGGTTGCCCAACACCCATGCTTGAAACAGTGGTGGGCATCAGCAGGTTCGCCCCAGTTTGCCAGAACCAGTAGCAGAAATTCTGGCTGGTACCGCCCATCCAAGTTTTGAAATAAAGTAGTCCTAATTTGGGTGCAACACAGGGCTTTCTCCCTGGCTACGCCCACCAGACTACGCTCACAGTGTGGTAGTAATTTTTTTTGGAGCCCACCACTGGCTTGAAAGCCAGTCGTATCTGACTCTAGGGTTCAATGCTCATCTCTATTTACAGCCAAAGAGCCAGCGCTGTCTGTGTATGCAAACATTTCCATGGACATGTGGCAAGCATGACTAAGCACTGGAGTGCACAGAACACTGTTTACCTTCCCACCCAAGTGGTACCTGTTTATCTACTTGCAGTTTCTTGCTTTTGAACTGCTAGGTTGGCAGGAGCTGGGACAGAGACAGGAGCTCACTCCATCATGCAGCACTTGGGTATCAAACTGCTGACCTGCCGACATTCCAGTCATTAAGTTCAGTGTCTTAACCACTAAGACACCACAGTTCCTGAGAGATATATAGCCCTCCATATATTGTTGGACTAATTCCCATCAATGCTTGCCCTCATAGCCGGAGGTGAGTGATGATGGAGTTGCTGTCCAAGAACATTTGGAGGTTCCACAGTGTTGCCCACTTCCAGCGTTTGATGTATGCAGATTGATACGCGGTAGGCAGTATTCAGTGAGCCAGACACATCTTTATTGCAAGGTATGCAATCTGAACATAAGGCAATGGCAGAGGCGCAGCTCCTTTTATACAATGAGGGACAATACATTTGGGTTTCCCACCAGAGGTGTTCATTGGTCCTTTGCTTGTTCATGAGGGAAGCAAAGGATGTTCATTGGTTGCAGCTGAATTGCTTCCTAACAACTATGTTAAAGGCAGCTGAATCGCTTCCTAACAACTGTTAAAGGCAGCTGAATCGCTTCCTAACAACTATGTTATATTCTTAAAGATACAGAGTTCCATACACAACATTCTTCCCCCCCTAGGATGGGACGAAGTCCCTTAGCCAAAGTGGCTTCCAACAATTTCGCTTTGGTCGTACAGCTGCTTGGCCGAGGCTGGGGGAACTAGGGGTCCTGTGTTCCGCTGATCCTCTTTGTCCAATCTCTTTGCTAGTTCTGCCTCGCTCCCCGCAGTAATTAATACATCATCAAAGTAGGGGAGGACCCCAGGGAGACCCTTGAGGAGGCGTTCGACAAGAGATTGGAAAATCCCTGGGGCTGAATTCACGCCGAACTGTAGGCATGTTACCTTAAATGCACCTTTGTGCGTAACTATGGTTTGAGCTGCCGCAGTGGCAGGCGTGACCGCCAGTTGTTGGTAAGCTTGGGCCAGATCTAACTTAGCGAAGCATTTACCCCTATGTAAGGTGGCGAGTAAATGGCTAACTACCGGCACCGGGTACGCATTAGGGCGGATGGCCTTGTTTATGGTGCATTTGTAGTCCGCACAAATCCTGACCTCCCCATTTGCTTTTAACGCCGTCACAATTGGTGTTTCCCACTCTGCAGAATCTACCAGCACCAGGATACCCTGACCCACTAGTTTGTCTAATTCCGCCTCAATTTTGTCTTTGAGGGCAAACAGCACCTGTCAGGGCTTAAGTCTAATGGGATGAACCTCGGGGTCTAGGTTGAATGAAACTGGGGCCCCCTTATACCTCCCAAGCCCCTTCTCAAAAACCGCTGGGTGTGCGTCGCACACATCTCGCACTGGGTCAGAGTTTATGGCGTGAATGCTGGACAGTCCGATGCCTAAAGGGGCAAACCACTGGCTTCCCAGGAGGCAGCACGATCCCTGTTTAAGGACCACAAGGGGCAGCTTCTCCCTGAACCCTTTGAACTTAACCTGGACATTCCCCACTCCCCAAACCAGAATCTGGTTTCCCTGCACATCCTGCAAAGTAGTTTTTAGAGTCTTAAGTTTTGGGCGCTGGTTTGGGGGAATGCGTAGAAACTCCTTGTGGGAGATGATGGAGTACAATGAACCTGAGTCCACCTCCATCCGAATCCCCCCCCCCCAACAGTACCTCAACAAAAAAACTCTGGTGGGAGAACACACGGCCCACGGCTTCCTCGTCGTCGTTGATCCTTCTGATGCCTCCGTTACGCCGCGGGCGCTCGGCCGGTCCTTGGTCTCCATCCTTCTGCTACCTGCAGACCCTGGCAATGTGGCCCCGTCATCTGCAGTGGTGACACTCGGCCTTTCGGAATGGGCACTCTCCTGTCGTGGGTGCTCCCATACCCATCGCAACGGTGGTTTCTCTCAGTGGTGTCTCTCTTGCCGGTTGGTCACCTCCGTACCTTCTGGATGTCTGGCTCCCCATCGCTATCGCTGTAGTCCGATGAGGATGTGGCGGTGGCCGCGGCGGCTTCCGGTTCCTGCTTCTTGTGGGACGAGCAGCCGTGAACCGGGGCCCCGTGTGTTGAGCTTCCAGGGATTGAGGGCTTGGCTCGGCATGCTCGCACCCCATCTTTAACCGCCTCAGCAGCCTGCGCGGCCCGCAACACTTGCTCAAAGGTAATGTCCTCCTCTCGGGCCAGGAGCCTCCGCTGAGCCTCCTCGTCTCTCAGCCCGAGCAACAGTCGGTCTCGCAAGGCCTCATTCAAGGTTGCGCCCCACCCTCAGGGCAGCAACAAACTCGGCCACGGACTCTCCGGCCCGCTGGTTGCACCGGTGGAAGGCCAGCCTTGCCGGGAACACCGACACTTTTGGGTGGAAGTGTACCCTCAGCGCTGCAAGAATGTCTGCGAGGGGGACCGATCAGAGTGGCCTTGGCATCAGGAGGTTCTTTGCCAGCTCCAGGGTCAGCAGCCCGCACTGAGCCAGTAAGCAGGCTCGTTGCTGTGCTTCGGCCTCGATGCCCTCAGCATCCATGGCGTACAGGAACTGCTCCTCGTAGAGGTCCCATGTCTCTGGCTTGGCGGTGTTGAAGGGAGTGAGGGTGACCTTATGGGATGCCATTATCCCATCCTCGTCGCCAATTTGATGTATGCAGATTGATACGCGTTAGGCAGTATTCAGTGAGCCAGGCACATCTTTATTGCAAGGTATGCAACCTGAACATAAGGCAATGGCGGAGGTGCAGCTCCCTTTATACACTGAGGGACAATACATTTGGGTTTCCCACCAGAGGTGTTCTTTGGTCCTTTGCTCGTTCATGAGGGAAGCAAAGGATGTTCATTGGTTGCAGCTGAATCGCTTCCTAACAACTATGTTAAAGACAGCTGAATCGCTTCCTAACAACTATGTTAAGGGCAGCTGAATCGCTTCCTAACAACTATGTTAAAGGCAGCTGAATCGCTTCCTAACAACTATGTTATATTCTTAAAGATATAGAGTTCCATACACAACACAGCCCAAGGGCATAAAATGGCATTTTAAACTCAGCCCAAAAGACCCATATGCCCCCTCCTAATGAATCAACTGCAAACAGTTCAGAATTGTATTTCACAGATACAGTATGTGAGTAATATTTTGATTGTGTGATAACTCTTTTTTCCCCCTCACATGGCAAAATGGGGAAAAATGTAATGCTACAATTCACAGAATGTTCCCTGCATCAGCTTTATTATAGTGAAAGGAACTTGTGCAAGAGCTATGGCTATACTGTATTCTTGAACAGTTGCTATTATTTTATTCTTTTCAATGGGTAAGTGTTCTGGAAGTTTTCTTGCAGTTTTTTCAAGCAGTTGTCCATGTGGAAGTTAACTTGCACAACTAAACGTTTCCTACTCTTTCCTCCCTGAGAGCTCTGTTTATTTTTTTTTAACTGCTCCTGTTATTTTGAGGAAGAAAGTGCCAAGCGATGCAGCATTTAATGCCTTTTCTGGTGACCTGTTATGGCACAGAAACAGAACAGGCATGCGTGAACAAGGGGAGGCAAAATGGCTTCTATACAAACAGGCATAAGTGGAATTTAAGTAAAGGAGACCATAATCTATGTAATGCCTGGCAAACCAAGTAATATGGTAACCCAGAACAGAATTTAAAAAAAGGAGTGGAAATGTTTTTATGTATCTAGGCAGGTGGAAAAATGTTCCCAATTAGCTGCAATGGTTGCTGCCATTCTTGCTGGGGCTTGTTATCTGGCACAGCCTCACCTACACCACATGGGAGGTTTTCCCAAGGTGTCTGCTGTTGGATTTCTTGCAAATTCACCTGCAGCCCATTGGGTTTTTTCTGCCCCATACAGCTGCCAAGGAATGTGCAACAAGAAGGGCCATAAGTTTCCTCACTTTCTGTCCTGTTTCAGATGCAGTCTATGTACTCACCAGGTCTCTCACTAGTTCCCTTTTCCCTCCCTTCTGCTTTTTCCGAATGTCTTCTATATTGTGCTATAATAAACGGCCACGGCGGCTTAGTGGTTAAGATGCTGAGCTTGATTATTGGAAATTTGGCAGGTCAGCAGTTCGAGACCCGAGTGCTGCACGACAGAGTGAACTCCCGTCATCTGTCCCACCTCCTGCCAACCTAGCAGTTTGAAAGCAAGACATTGCAAGTAGATAAATAGGTACCACTTTGGTGGGAAAGGTAACAGTGTTCCATGTGCTTTGGTGTCGAGTCCTATCTGCCACATGACCATGGAAACATCTGCAGATGCAGACAGCACTGGCTCTTTGGCTGTAAACAGAGATGAACACCGCACCCTAGAGTCAGACATGAGTGGCTTTTGAGCAAGGGAGAACTCTTTTTATATCCTCCTTCCCTGGCTTTCCTTTCCTCTAAGCCAGTGATGGGCAGACTTGGCCCTCCAGCTGTTCTTGAACTTCAATTCTCAGAAACCCTGACCAGCTGGTGTGTTGACTTGGGCTTCTGGGAATTGAAGTTCAAGAACAGCTTGAGGGCCAAGACTGCCCATCACTGCTCTAAGTCCTGATTGGCTCTGCCCTACCCCGTGGTTCTTGATCCTCAAGGTCCTGAAACTTTTACTGCCCCCCTGGCTCACTAGGCAGTTATTTTCTGGCGGACTAAAATCTGGTGGAGTAAAATCTATCTACATTGAATCCACAGGTTTTCCCTACTGTTGTGAAGCCAGGGTTTTCCTACTGTTGTGAATATGACTGGCTTTCAAATAATTTTTAATATTTTTGTTGCCCACCACAAATGAATCGGCACAATAATTAACCACAAAAGATATGGAAGATATTATTAGACCATGAGTAGTGATTTTATCTTATACTTTATAAGAAAAATAAATGCAAGTGCATTTACAGTAGAACCCCGCATAACGAAAAAACTCCGTCCACGGAGCTCTTTGCTATGTGGTATTTTTCACTATGTGGTTCCCTATGGGAGATGCCCCACATAATGGGAAAAAATGTTAGTTAACTGGGGTTCCCATTAAGCAGGTATAACCTGGTTACCAAATACTGCATCACCATTGCATAACAGACGCTTCGTTGTGCAATTTTTTTTGCTATACAATGTGTTTGTTATGAGAAGTACCACTGTATATCTTATTTTTGTAGTTGTATATGAAGTGAAAATTTTTGGCAAGTGGTTCTGACACAACATATGTTCTGTGTACAATGTGTACAGTGTGTCTAGTCATTCCTGCCACATTTCCACAGAAACGTCTGCAGATGTAGACAGCGCCGGCTCTTTGGCTATAAACAGAGATGAGCACTGAACCCTAGAGCCAGATACTGACTGGCTTTCATGCAAGGGTGACCTTTACCACAGTATGTACTCTATATGGAGGAGTTTTAGCTCAGCTTTTTCGTGGATTGATGAAAACATGTTGTTGAACTGCTGTGTAATGTGGCAGCCACAGAGAAATACAAGACAGTATGAAGAATGAGTCCCTTTTCAAACTTGTGGGATTGGACAGCACTGCCTGTTTGTACCTGTTTTTCAGAAGAATTGTTCAAAGCGCGTCCACCTTGGATAAGTGGATCACGGCACTCAGGGTTTTACCAATATGGATTTCAACCAAATTTGACCCATGCTGTCTGTGTCCAGGCTAGGCCGGCTGCAACATTGATGAAGGTATTGAATGTTTGGCAAGCTATGTTGTTGACTCACAACTAGTGTGTAAGCTCACAATAAATGTGAATTTGAGTCTAATCTCTTTCTAAGGCAGTTATTTAGGATGATGTTTTCAGAAGCACTGGAGCTTCTTCCACAGCCAAAGAGCTCATAGGCTGGAACTACACCCTTACAATAAACCAGGGAAAGTGATTCTGCTGCCAGTTAGCTGCAAACAGGTGCAACCTGTCTTGTAACACACACCCCAATTGCAGCACTTTTTTCTTTTTCTTTGGGGTAATTAGGTGTGTACACTGTCTCCATGGATGTGTCATGGCTTGGCGTAATGTCACATGATGGGATTTGTCATGTACCATTCCTCCCCCTCCCCCTTTTATGTTGTTTTAAAAAGCTATTTATGTGCATCTTTGGATAAGCAATTTTAATTGCAGTTCTTTAAAAAGGGAATAATTGCACATGTGTGTTTGTAAAGGAGGTGTAAAGGAGACAAAAACTGAAGAGATGATGGCACGGATTGGCACACAGAGTGGCTGAGGGAAAAAAGCCAGGACCTAGAGTGGGAGTTCTCAACCTTTTAAAGCCGGGGTCCGCGTCACGCTCCCTCAGACAGCTTTGGGGGCTGGATGGCCATTTTGCCCTTCCTCCACCACATGGCACTTCCTGGTGTGGTGGAGGCAGTGGCGGGCCACATGAAATTGTGCTGCAGGCTGCATCCGGCTCATGGGCCACAGGTTAAGAATTCCTGGCCTAGAGAATGGGGGTAGGGAATGAGAGGCAGAGGAAGGGTGGGGAAAAGGGGGCAGTCCTGTAGCATAACATGAACTGGAGCAGATGAAAGCAGATTGAATGTCATTTTAAAGTGCATTATGGCTTGGCATCATCTGCAGGAGTTTCTGCGGGTTTCCCCTGGATTGTGTAATTTTAGGCCTAGTGTTAATAGATGTTTCTCAGAGTCAGCACTAATTTCTTTGAGGAAATTCAAGAAGATTGTAGCCACCGTAACTCCTACTTCCGGTTCTTCTTCTTGGTCAACCTGCTCTCCCAGATGCTTCGATCAGAAAGATTCTATTCTTTTCTCTATTTCCCAGTGGGATAATAGAGTGGGCAGTGTGTCCAGTAGATATGACTACATGGTTGCAGTGGTTTCTGTGGCAGGGATGAGGCACAACATTCTTGAATGCTAGCTTTCTATGATCAGATAATGACATGGGACACATCCAAACACCACACGGGACCTTCTTTCTCAGGTTGGAAGCATCTGCAGTTAGACACTCAAGCTTCCCTTCATCTTGTCTGAGGGCCTAGGCTCAAGCTTCAAAGAAAGCATTGGTGAGAAGCTTCCGGTACTCTAATTTTCCACCCTCCATAGGCTGGTTCCGACTTTGGGTCTGGAAATTCTTCTCCCCTGCTCTGTGACTATGGTTTGCTATATAAAAAATTATAAAGCTTTATTCTCAAATGAGTGGCCGAGGTGGCTTAGTGGTTAAATCTGGAAAGTCTCCTTTATTATGTTCAAGACCCGATAGCTGTGCAATAGAGTGAGCTCCCATCATCTGTCTCAGCTCCTGCCAACCTTAGCAGTTTGAAACTCATCAGAAAATAAGAGGGTCTTTGTCTGGTGCCCTAAAGAGTATAATGTAGCTCTTTCGAAGAAGATCATTCCATATATTTTCCCTTATGCCCTGGTGGTGTAGTGGTTAAACTGCTGTATTGCATTCATAAAGTTGTGAATTCAGTCATGATGGGAATCAAGGTTGACTCAGCCTTCCATCCTTCTGAGATCGGTAAAATAAATACCCAGCATGTTGGGTGCAAAACGCTAATTACTTGTATTACACAGTATTTCTCTCTCTCAATACTTTAGAATGAAACACCTTCTCAAAAAGTTATACTTTCAGAATATTTTTCTGAAGAAGTTAAATCTGAACCAAAATGGAAAGTGCCTCAGGATGCTGAGAAACATCTTCTGTTGTCTTCTTTGAAATATTTACCCAAAAGGTAAGCAGGTCCCTCCATTTACAGAACCTGCTACTTTGTAACTGAAATCTTCTCCACGTGTATGCATGTGTATTGCATCCATCGACTAACCATTTGCAATTCAACAGGGTGAAACTTCACAACCAATCTCAATAACAACCAGAGATCTTCTGCTATTACCAGTTGTAAAAGGCCATATTGATTTGTATACTTATCCATTATGCTAACCAAGCATTCTGTACCTCTGTACCTGGTGTATATAAATTGATGCCATGAAGTCTCACTCTTATATCTGATGAAGTGAAATTGATCCATGAAAGCTAACATTAAAATATAGCACTTAGTCTTTAAAGTGCCACAATATTTTCTGTCTTTTTGTTTTGTTTTATTTACTAAAAATTATAACATTCTATGTCATTATAACTCTACATTTTGCACTTTCGCTCTTTCCTCACAGATGTTGTCAAAATCTTTCCCAAAGTTGCCTGCATGGAGTGCATTCTCTCCAGCCACACCTGATCTTGATATCCTCCCACGTTCCTGCTTATGTGCAACTGGTTTCATGACAATGTATTCTTTTTCTCCTTCCTTCTTGTAATGTAATGTTATCTATCTTTTGTGTACACATCCATCAAGTGAGAAAATGACTTCCAGGAAAAATGTATGCTCAGATACAAGTAGCAGCCGCCGCCGCCGAGAACCTTATACTGTACTTACCTTTTTAATTTCATTGTGTTGTTTTCATCCAAGTGTTTCAAAAGTACAGGAATGAAAAAGGATTGGGGGGATTGATTAGTTGGATAACGAAGCAGTAGAAAATCATAACCAGATCAAGACTACATGGGATAACCTTTTAATATTCTCATAGGAAGGAATAGGTTGCACTTCACAAGGGCTTAGAATATGTTTGACCACAGGATGAAAAGCTTCATCAGGAAAGCTTTAAAAGAGTGTTTCCCAACCTTTGTTTTTTGGACTTCATTTCCCAGGTGCCTAAGTCAGTTCCCCAAAGCACTGATCAGCCAATGTACTGACTTAGGCTTCCAGGAATTGAAATGGGGCATGGGCCCCACATTGGGAAGCACTGCTTTAAACTGAATTGGAAGGGGCAAGGAGAGGTAAAGGCTAATGCAGAATTCAATTCTTCAAAAAGCCTACCATTTGTGAATGTGAAATATTGTCCTTCTGCTTCTACAATTCAAAATATCAGAAAACAGCCCAATATTGCTGAACAGTATTGTGCCTGCATTGCCAAGACAATCTACAGCCGCGATAGCAAACCTAGGCACGCCAGATGTTCTTGGACTTCAATTCTCAGAAGCCCCCGTGAATCCACAGGAATGGGTTTACTGCGAATCATCCCGCCCACGCCGCCCACGCCGCTCCTGGAAGCGGAAGTAAAACGCACCCGTACAATTAAGGCTCTTCTGGGTTAACTCTTCCTTCATACGGGTTCGTTTTACTTCCGCTTCCAGGAGCGATGAGGGTGGCGTGGGCCAGATGAATCACAGTAAATCCATTTGTGTGGATTCATGGGGGCTTCTGGGAATTGAAGTCTAAGAACATCTGGAGTGCCAAGGTTCGCCATCACAGATCTACAGGATACCCTCTTATGTACACTATGATTCACACTTATCGAAAAACAACCATGACAATTGTTTTGTGTTTAGGTGAAGAGTGTAAAAGGTAAAGGTAAAGGTTTCCCTTGCTCGAAAGCCAGTCGTATCCGACTCTAGGGTGCAGTGCTCATCTCTGTTTCTAAGCCGAAGAGCCAGCGCTGTCTGCTTCTGCAGACGTTTCCGTGGTCATGTGGCAGGCATGACTAGACACCGGAGCGCACGGAATGCTGTTACCTTCCCACCGAAGTGGTCCCTATTTTGTTTTGTTTGTTGTTCAGTCGCACAGTCGGTTCCGACCCTTTGCGACCCCATGGACCATCGCTCTCCAGGCGCCTCTGTCCTCCACCATCCCCCTCAGCCCTCCCAGCTCTGTGCCCATCGCGTCCACAATGCCATCTATCCATCTCATCCTTGGCCTCCCCCTTCTTCTTTTGCCTTCCACCTTTCCCAACATCAGTGCCTTCTCAAGTGAATCCTCCCTTCTCATTTGATGTCCAAAGTATTTTAGCTTCATCTTTACTATTTGACCTTCCAGTGAGCAATCCGGGTTAATTTCTTCTAGGATTGACCTATTTGTTCTCCTCGCTGTCCAGGGCACTCTCAAGACCCTCCTCCAACACCACATTTCAAAGGCATCTATTCTTCTGCGTTCAGCCTTCCTAATTGTCCAGCTCTCACATCCGTACATTACCACTGGGAAAACCATTGCTTTGACTATTCTAATTTTTGTTTTCAGTGCGATGTCTCTGCTTTTCACTATGTTCCCCAGGTTTCTCATTGCTTGTCTCCCAAGAATCAGTCGCCTTTTTATTTCATGGCTGCAATCCCCATCTGCAGTGATCTTTGATCCTAAGAAAGTAAAATCTGTCACTGCTTCTACTTCTTCCCCATCTATCTTCCATGAACTGATTGGGCCTGTTGCCATTATCTTGGTTTTCTTGATATTGAGTCTCAAGCCAGCTTTTGCACTCTCCTCCTTCAGCCCAATCAAGAGATTCTTTAGGTCTTCCTCACTTTCTGCCATTAGGGTGGTATCGTCTGCATATCTCAGATTGTTGATGTTTCTCCCAGCGATTTTAATCCCATATTGTGATTCCTCCATCCCTGCACTGCGCATTATGTGCTCTGTGTATAGGTTGAATAAGCATGGTGACAAAATGCAGCCTTGTCTTACTCCTTTTCCTATTCCAAACCACTCTGTCATTCCATGTTCTGTCCTAACTGTTGCTTCTTGGTTCATGTACAGATTTCTCAGGAGGCATATGAGGTGCTCTGGTATTCCCATCTCTTTAATTACTTGCCACATCTTGTTGTGGTCCACACAGTCAAATGCCTTAGTGTAGTCAATAAAACAAAAGTATACTTGTTTCTGGTATTCCTTTGTTTTCTCCATGATCCAGCGTATGTTGGCGATGTGGTCTCTAGTCCCCCTGCCTCTTCTGAAACCTGCCTGCACCTCTGGTAATTCTCTTTCCACATGCTGCTGAAGTCTATCCTGTATTATCTTGAGCATCACTTTACTGGCGTGTGGGATGAGCGCGATTGTTCGATAATTTGAACATTCTTTGGCATTGCCCTTTTTTGGGATTGGGACGTATACTGATCTTTTCCAATCCTGCGGCCATTGTTTTGTTTTCCAAATTTGCTGGCATATTGAATGCAGTAATTTGACGCCGTCGTCTTTTAGCGCTTTGAAAAATTCAACTGGGATACCATCATCTCCACTAGCTTTGTTGTTTGCAGTGCTCTTTAGGGCCTTTATGACTTCGCTCTCCAGGATGTCTGGCTCAAGTTCTACTTCTTCATCATTGTGATTGTCAGGAGTGTTGAGGTCCTTTTTGTAGAGTTCCTCTGTGTACTCTTTCCATCTTTTCTTAATCTCTTCTGCATCAGCTAGCTCCTTTCCTTCTTTGTCCCTTATCATGGTCATTTTTGCTTTAAATGTCCCCTTAATTTCCCCGATTTTTTTGAAAAGATCTCTGGTTCTGCCTCTTTTGTTGTTTTCCTCCATTTCTCTGCACTGTTCTTTTAGGTAGTTTTCTTTATCTCTCCTTGCTTTTCTTTGAAATTCTGTGTTCAAATGATTGTAGTTTTTCCTTTCTCCTTTTACTTTTGCGTTCCTTCTTTCCTCTGCTATTTATCTACTTCCTCCCTATTTATCTACTTGCAATTTCTTGCTTTCGAACTGCTAGGTTGGCAGGTTAACTGGTTAAAAAAAAGTTGTCTCTATGTGAATGGTACTATTCTCTGTGAGAATGGAGACCATATTGGTGTTGTCAACGTTCAGCCTACCCTTTGCTATGAAAAGATTGTCATCCTTTTTTCTGCTGGCAGTTCAGGGAAAAAAGGATGTCAATAATCAGAGGAGGGTTAATGTTGTCCTTATCTTTAAAAAATAAGGAGGTGGTTTAAGGGAACATGAGCACTATGAACTAATCAACCTGACATCATTCCCAGGGAAAATCCTGGAGCTGCAGTGCCTCAAGTGGTTAAGACGCTGAACTCGCTGACTGGAAGGTTGGAGTTTGATTCCCAGGTACTGCATGATGGAGTGAGCTCTCTGTCCCAGCTCCTGCCAACCTAGCAGTTCAAAAGCATGAAATTGCAAGTAGATAAACAGGTACCACTTCGGTGGGAAGGTAAACAGTGTTCCATGCACTCTGGTGTTGAGGCATGCCTGCCATGTGTCCACAGAAATATCTGCAGATGCAGACTGCGCTGGCTCTTTGGCTATAAACAGAGATGAGTACTAAAACCTTGAGTTGGATACGGCCGGCTTTCGAGCAAGGGTGACCTTTACCTTTACCTTCAGGCCTCTTGAAAACAATGCAGTAATAACTGGAAGCCAACATGTATTTATCAAGAATATATTCTGCTAGGCTAATTTTACCTCATTTTTGGATTAGGTAGATAGATGGTGGGAATCCTGTAGACATAATATATTTTTTACTTCAACAAAGCTTTTGACAAAATGCCCTATTGAATTCTGATTAATAGGCTAACTAGATGTGGGCTGGATTGAACAATTTTATCAAATGGATACATAGTTGGTTACAGAATTGTACTCAGAGAGTGCTTATCAATGAGTCCTTCTCAAACTGGGAGACGGTAGCAAGTGGGGTACTGCAAGGCTCAGTTCTGGGTCAGTGTTCAACCTTTTTATTATTGACTTGGATAAGGTTGCGCAGAGAATGCTTATCAGATTTGCAGATGAAACAAGATTTAGAATATCTAATACCCTGGAAGACAGGCAAAAATTCAAAAAGATTGTGATTGGTTGGAACGCTTGGCTGAATACAACACAATGAAATTTAAAAAGGTAAGTAGAAGGTTCTCGTGGTGGTGGTGGTGGTGGTCTGCTACTCATATCCGAGCATACATTTTTCCTGGAAGTCATTTTCTCAGTCTATGAATGTGTCTCTGGTGACTCATTAAACCGATCCTGGCACGAAACATGTGACCACACACTACACTGAATAGATGGTGAAGGGCATAGTTGAGTTTGACGAAGCTTCCATACTTGTCGCTTATCCTCTTCATGTCTGCGGCGTACCCCTTCAAAGTGATCAGTAGCAGCAGAGATGGTTTGGTGCCAAAGTGGGTGATCAACGGTTGCTGCCTTCCAGGTTTGTGGGTTAATACATGACACCTTCATGGTTTGTTTCATGCTTCAAAAGAGCTTCACAAGCTCTTGTACCCCATAAAGAATTTGATGAGGAAACCATCCATACGGTGGACATGCCCTATCCATGTAAGATGATGGCCTATGATGGAAGCTTCATAAGGTTCTACACCTAGGGGGAAACTCAAACACACAGTTACAAGATGGGGGATAGTTGGCTCAGTAATACTTTACATGAGAACAATCTTGGAGTTGTAGATGACAAGATGAATAAGAGCCAACAGGATAATGTAGCTGCAAAAAGGGCAAATACTATTTTAGCCTGCATTAACAGAAATATAGTCTCCAAATCCCATGAAGTACTAGTTCCCCCTCCATTTGGCACAGGTTAGGCCTCATCTCAAGTGCTGTGTCCAGTTCTGGACACTGCACTTGAAGAAGGACACCAACAAACTGGAACAAGGCCAGAAGAGAGTTCCTCCCAGTTCTGCAGTTATCCTTGTTCTTTGTAAATTTATTTTTATTTTTTTAAATCAATAAACACATACAGTATAATGAAAATATTCATATGAAACAAATTAAAACAATAAATCAAGGTGGACTCAATGCCCTTGGGATATCGAATTTTTAAAAATGTAGCCTATTTTCTCATATTCCACATACCCCTATTTATTTCCAAAAAGTCATTGTTTCCTGCATTGTCATTTTCCCTTTCTTTTTCAATAGGACATGTTCCAAGCTCTCCTCATATGCCTGTATCTTTAAACTTATTATCTTTTACCAATCCTTTTTTCAATTTAATCTCACTTGTCTATTTATTATTAATAGCTATATTTTTTAAAAGTGTGCAGTTCATCAAGCTGAAAATGAAAATTACATTTCCAATTTTTAGTTATAATTAATCTCACTGCTGTTCTTGTTCTTGCTTGCTCTTGCTCCTCTTCTTATTGGCTGAAGTTGAAGTTTACAGGAAGTCAAATTTTGGTTGAATATCAGGAAAAACTTCATAATTGTTAGAACAGTACAACAGTGAATTCAATTACCTTAGGAGCTGTTGAGGACATCAGTATTGGAGGCATTCAAGAGAAAATTATGCAACCATCTGTCAAATATAGTTTGATTTGGATTCTTGTTTCTAGCAGCAGGTTCAACTTGATGGCCTTTTAGGTTCCTTACAGCTCCATTACTCTAGGATTCTATGATGTTTTATTGTCACTGTTCTTTGGCTTTTATTTCCAACTAGCAAGGGTTGCCCGGCGTTGCCGGGCTTTTCCCCCCGTGTGTTTTAATTAAAAATGAACCAATTTTATTTTTGCAATAGTTTTACATTGTGTTGGAAGGTTAAATTGTGTTAATATTTTTTAAAAATTGCTTAGTCTGTAATTTTAATTTTTTAAATGTTTATTTATGTAAAAAATTTTTGGCTTGGCTGTTATTAACTGTGATCTGCTTTTTTGGGTTTTTTTGAGGATTAATAAAAGAAGAAAGTATGATATAATTTTTTCAAGTTGTTTTATGTAAGCGAATAATGTTTTAGTTTTTTTAATTTTTTAAATTAGTTGTACCGTAGGTAATAATTTTAATAATGTAAAAGTAAATGTTTTTTACATTCAATGTTTTTAAAATGTGTTTAGATGTTTTGAGTTTAAATTTGAGTTATAACTCAGCACAAGATTTTTAAAAATTTCTATTGTATTTTATTGACATATATTTGTGATTTGTGTTAAAGTGTGTTTAGTGTATTTTTTTTTTACTTGTTTTTATTGGTGTGACCTTTTGTGTAAAATTGTGAATTTGTGTTATGTTTTTGATTTGTTTTTACTCTTCTGGCCTTTTGTTTGGGGCTGTTGTGTGTTTTTGAATTGTTTTTACTATTGTGGCCAGCAGGTGGTGCTGGTAGGGGTTATTGTATTTTGACTTTTTTTTTTCTCCTGGCCTCTGGGTGGAGCTTCTTCTGGTAAGTTGTGTCTTTCTTTATTCATTTCTTTTCCAGTCCTGGTGGAGGTAGCACCTCGTTTGGTAAGTTTGCTTGTTTTCTTTCTTTTGTGTGTGTGTGTGGGCGGGGGGGGGGGGGGTTGGAGTTTGTGTTTTTTGTCTGTTTGTTTTGTTTTTGATTGTGTCTTTGTTTACTTCGTATTGTTTTTTGTTTTTTTGTTTTTGTGTATTTTTGGATGTGTTTGAGTGTTTTTAGTAATTTTTTAAAAATTATTTATTTGGTGGTGGGGAAGGTACGTGGTCATTGGGGGTTAGGAAGGGTGGGCTAGGTGGTGGGGAGGGGGGCATGGTCATTGGGGTTAGGAAGGGTGGGCTAGGTGGTGGGGAGGGGGCATGGTCGTTGTGGTTAGGAAGGGTGGGCTAGGTGGTGGGGAGGGGGCATGGTCGTTGTGGTTAGGAAGGGTGGGCTAGGTGGTGGGGAGGGGGCATGGTCGTTGTGGTTAGGAAGGGTGGGCTAGGTGGTGGGGAGGGGGCATGGTCGTTGTGGTTAGGAAGGGTGGGCTAGGTGGTGGGGAGGGGGCATGGTCGTTGTGGTTAGGAAGGGTGGGCTAGGTGGTGGGGAGGGGGCATGGTCGTTGTGGTTAGGAAGGGTGGGCTTGGTGGTGGGGAGGGGGCATGGTCGTTGTGGTTAGGAAGGGTGGGCTTGGTGGTGGGGAGGGGGCATGGTCGTTGGGGTTAGGAAGGGTGGGCTTGGTGGTGGGGAGGGGGGCATGGTCATTGGGGTTAGGAAGGGTGGGCTAGGTGGTGGGGAGGGGGCATGGTCGTTGGGGTTAGGAAGGGTGGGCTAGGTGGTGGGGAGGGGGCATGGTCGTTGGGGTTAGGAAGGGTGGGCTAGGTGGTGGGGAGGGGGCATGGTCGTTGGGGTTAGGAAGGGTGGGCTAGGTGGTGGGGAGGGGGCATGGTCGTTGGGGTTAGTAAGGGTGGGCTAGGTGGTGGGGAGGGGGGCTTTAGTGTGTTATGTTGCTTTGTGTGGAGACGTGAAAGTAGATCGGGTTTCCCCTTTAATATCAGTGGGTGAGCGGAGCGATTCCTTCCCCCCCTCCTTAAAACAACTCCGTTTTTAAAGAGAAGAAAAGACGGAGTTGTTTTAAGGAGGGGGGTGGGAATCGATTCCCTCTCCCTGGTGTCCTGAGTCCAGAAGGGTTTGGGAAACATACCCCTTTTGTTCCCACAAACCTCCCAACCCTAGGGTAGGCAGCAGAGAGGGGGATCGCAACCCCCACCCACTGATATTAAAGGGGAAACTCCAGTCGGGACCTTCAGGCGCCACGGGTGAGGGAAAGAAAGCCAGCTGGTGTTTGCTTGGCTGTGAGTTGTTTTTCTTTTTAATTTTTCGGGCGCCGGTTTCCTCAGCGTTCTGCGCGAGCGTGCAGGACGCTGGGGCTTGTAGTTATGGGTTGGTGCTTTGTGTTTTTGCTGCGTTTTTTTAAAATGCTTTTATTTTGATTGGCTGCGGCGCGTTTCCAAACGCTGCGCCGTGCGAGAGCCTCTCAGCCTGATTGGCTCTGGCGCGGCGCAGCGCGGTGCAAGGAATGTTGGGAAGTGAAGTTGTTTCCCTTTCTTCGCGTTTGTGGGGCTGTTGCCCCACTGCCGGTTTTCTAAATCCTTCGTTGACCTGCGTACCCAGATCGGCCGTGTGCACGAAGGGTGAGTGCAGGCAAGTAGGGCGAGGCATAGCAACCTATAGCCAGTTCCAACGGTTAACCCTTGGATTTATAGGTTAAGATGTTCTTTGGCTTTTTTTTCTTTTAGATGATTTTGGATAGCATTAAGCCTGGATTGGTCCCTGTAGTGTATGAACCTATTGGCACTACACTGGAAAGTCTCCTTTATTATGTACAAAAGGCTTTGGATGGCCAAACAGCAAGGACCATTGGGATTATTAGTGATGGAGATTCCAGAGGCATTAACTTGCTTCAAGGTGCATTTCCCGTAAACCAGTAAAATATATGAACAGATGGCACATTGTTTTGTATTGCAGACAATATTTTATGAAGTTGACTGGATTTGCAAGTTGACTGGATTTGCAAAGCTGGTTTCCTTTAATAAGTGCTTGTTTGAAGTTGATGACCTTGTTCAGAGATACATTGAAATTAGTGGCATGTGTGTCTGATTCACATCTTCTCTAGGCAAATGTAAATATGCAAATACAAAAAATTAAAAATCTAGATAATAGAAAAGTTGAGAACTATATGAAGTACAACCATGGAAAGACAAAAGGACAATTTACATTATCCTTACCAACACTAAATCTATGCAGACTATCAAATCCTAAAAAACCTAGAACACAAAGAGATGGATTTCATAGCCTTTTCTTCCACTAATAATTTAGGTTTGTGCTTTAGTTCCATACATTTCAGTTAGCTCATAGAGCAAACTTGTTGACATCTCTTCTTTCACCTCTTCTCACCCTGATATTTTATTAGATTTAACATTATAAAACAATACAATAAACAAAAAGATGCAGACAAAATAAACTAATTTTGGAAAACAGATTTTAAAAAACCATAAAATACACAGATAAAAACTGAAATAAGAGACAAAGGAAGGGGGTGAAAGAACAAAACAGTAGTTAATATTCAGATTGATCCAAGCTCCATCCAAGATGCAGATAGTGCTGGTTCTCTGCCTAGGGGACCCAAGGCAGCTCACAGTGTTGGTTAAAACAAATCCGACCTCCATACAGTTAAAAATCGACTGTTAAAACTATCTAAAGCATTTAAAACATCCCTAAAGCAGCCGTTATCTCATTAAAAAGAGGCCGGGCACCTAGGCAGGGAAAATAAACCCCAGGCAGGGCTAAATAAGCCAGTAGGGCTGGATTGTGATCCTAGATGCACCCCACACCTGCTGGCAAAGCCATGTTTTTAACGCCTTCCTGAAGGGGAGCAACTCTGCCAGGAGGCGCAGTTCTGGTGACAGGAGGTTCCATAGAGCTGGAGCGGTTACCGAGAAGGCTCTCTTCCTGGTCCCAGTGAGGCATGCCTCCCTAGCTGATGGGACCCCCAGAGAGCCCCTACAGTCCGCCCTTGTAGGATGGGTCGACAACCTAGGAGCAATGCAATCTCTTAGGTATCCTGGTCCACTACCATTGAACTACATTGAACCCTAGAGTCAGTTTTGACTGGCTTTCAAACAAGGGCGTCCTTTTCCTTTATACCAGAAGAAGCTGGCAGGTCACCCCAAATTATTTTGGCTTGGGTGTACTTTTGATACTTTGATTAAGTAGTTAACATCTACATTATGAGAGGTTCCCAGTGTCACAATGACATTGTCAGCTGGTCTTTTGGCCCGAGGAAATGAAGGATAAGAAACTGGAATATGTAGGAGGAAGGCTGCTATGGGAAGCTGTGAGTCTGAATGATGTGGAGATAGAGAAAGGGTGGATGACTTAATGTTTTTATGCTTAGTAATTCTCCCTCCTGCCACTGCAAGTTGTTTTCCTCTCAATTATAGGAGAAAGGTTTGATTCCCACACAAACATAAAAAAGCATCTAGGTGAGAGGGGATTTTTTATTTATTAAAAAAGTGAAATGGGTAGGCTAAACTGTGAGCTTGATTCATTGCAGCCCTTTAAAAACAAGCAATCACTGCCAGGCAACTGATATACCGTATTTTGGACCATACGATGCACTTTTTCTCCCCCAAAAGTGGGGGGGAGGGGATGAGGGTGCGTCTTATAGTCCAAATGCTGGTCTTCGGCCAGCTGCGGCTCTTGTAAAAGGATTTACAAGAGCTGCAGCTGGCCGAAGACCTCTACTGCCACCTCTTAGCTGTTCCAGGGCAGGAGAAAGAAAAACATAAGAAAAACAAGTGGCCACTAGAGGGCGAAAATCACAATTTCCCATTTAAATGCATTGGAAATAAATTTCTTGTATTTAAATGTTTTCTGTTTGTATGTTCCCAATGCATTTAAGTGGGAAACCAAACCTGTGCTTAAAAAGAAAGTGTTCCACTTACCTTCAGTGCCTTTGTCTCTACTCCACGTGGACAAAATGGAGGGGGGAAACATGCTTCCTGGTTGAAAGGAGAGCAAGAGGCTAGGCTAGAGTATCACTTCCTTCCCTAGTGCAATTGGCCTGCCTGCCCATTTCCCCTGCAGCACTATATATATTGTTTTCCTGCTCTGAAAACTGGGTGCGTCTTATGGTCCAAAAAGTACGTAACTATCTTCCATGAAAGTCTAATTGGGTCTTAGATTCCTTTAAGAGGTATGAACACCTTGACTCTGCTTGACAATGGGCAGAGATAGATAGTTTTCAGTACTAGGTAGATGAGTTTGGTCATAAGGTCAGAGAAAATATGTTTGATTTTAAAATATATACTTTCCTTGCTCATGTATACAATTTCATTCAGGTTGCAGAATAAATACCAAGAGCTTGCTTATGCCCGACGTGAAAGGGTTTTGGGGAAAATTAAGTTATTGTGTCATCTCTCCAGAAGAAGGTGGCTACATAAACATCTTTGTTCCTTTGGCAGCATCAGGTCAGTTCTCTTTCTGAGGGTACTTAAGCTCTTTTTATAAGAAACTTTATCTAACACAATTATGGATTCCGTGGAATGCCAAAAACTGAAAGAAATGGATGTTGGGTTAAATCAATCCCCTGAACTTTCTGTAAAGATTAACTTGAATAAAATGAGGCTATTGCACCTTGGGCAAACATAGAGTTGCCATAATTCTCTCCCACAAAACTGGGACAGAAGTATACTTGACAAAAATGGGTGGGTTATATACAAAATAGCCTTTTTTTAAACAAACAATAGAATGACAGCTATAAAACACTTTTACATTAAACATATTAATGCATAAACGAATTTATTTACAACAGTTAATTCTTACTGTAATATGTTCTGTTGTACTTCTGAGAAGTCGCGTCATGGTCATCTTAAGGTCCTCAGTTTCAAGAAACACACTGGTCACACTTATTGGGCGATGGTATGAGGGGTATGAGGCAAGGATGTTAAGATTTGTCTCCAGGTATAGTCCAATTCCAATGGGGCAGGAAATTGCTCGTTTGATGGTGAGAGTTTGAATTTCTTTTAATGGTGTGTTATAATACACAATCAGAAAGTTTTTAAAATCTGGGACTTTAACAGGATTTTTATTGAACTGGCCAGGACAATTTTTCTGACCTTGAATCCAGGACAACCCCGGTTTTCCGGGACGTATGGCAACCCTAGGCAAACATGACTGACTGGAAAAGACAAGAAAGCTAGCAAAAATGAAAGGCGCCAGGAAAATGGAACTTGTGATGGATTGACATGAGCATACATGACCTGAGCAGGGATGTTAATGATAGGATGTTAAGTCATTAATCAGGCCACTGTAAGTCAGAAGCAACCTGATGACACATAACAACAACAAATCTAATGTTAAAGCTCCACAGATGTTATTAAAGTTTAAACATAAAAAGCTGTGGTGTAAAAATTGTGGGTTTTTTAAATGAAGAAGTTATCACACAGTAAGGAAATATATTTCCTTTTCTGGTCCTCTACCTCTTTCTCAATCCAAGTGTTGAGATTCAGAGGAGAAAGAAACATTTTAGCCAGCTACTTGCCCAGCACCTTCTGAGGGGAGATTATTAACCAACTTCAGAAGAAAATATTTCCCCTGACACAGTCTAAAAATATAAATTACATCCGAGATGGAAGGTCAAGTGTGCTGCTGCTGTTTACAGAAGCATAACCACTCACTCATGCTTCCAAGACCTTCTCACAAGACTCATTCTGCAGATAAGCCTCCAGTTACTACCAGCTGTAGCTGATGCAGTGAATGGATGGGGCAAGCTGCATTCTGAAGTTCAACCACATCTAGAGAGCCAAATTTTAAACACCTTTTCTATAATACATCCTTGACGCTGAACTCCAATAATTGTTCTTTCCTTCAGCATATATAAGGGGCCATTCAACAATTGCGTGATCCATTTTTTTTGGGGGGGGGGGGAAATTGACCCCCTCTCCCATGTAATCCGACTGTAATTTTCACTTTGAAACATGCCCCCCTTAAAATTACATAATCCAGAGCTTTTGTATTGAAACTCTAATTTTTAGAGTTTTTCACTATTGGTGAAATAGAAGTAGAGTGCACAAGCAATTCAATAATTTCAAATTGGATCAAAATTCCCAGAGATCATTTTTAAACCTAAAAAAGTGCCATGTTTCGAAACCACAACAGCTCCAAATGGATTACGTAATCTTTGACCTGACCCCCCCAGCCCCCACGTAATTTTCTGTAATTCAGATGGCAGACCACCCCGCCCCCTCAAGGATCATGTAATTGTTGAATGACCCCTAAGTGCTACCATATTTGAAGTATCATTTTCATTTTTGGAATTTTAAAATAATCCATCTTCAGTAATAGTGGAAATGCTTATGGACTAGATTTCCTCCTCCTTTGCCTCTACAAACAAAAGCATTTGAGGTTTCTGTTTGTAATTCTGAATAAGGATGAGATCATTCACATTCTGTGGCATCAATTCCATCTTCTGGCATTGGTATGAATATTGTTAGTAGTTAGAAATATATCCCTGCATAGCAATGGGCTTGTTAACGAATAATGTATGAAACAGGTTTCAAATCTAGCTGTTGTTGCAAAGGTGGTACAGCAATGAATTGGAGAAAAACGGCCTTCTTCTGTAAATGTCTGGTTTAACACTCTCTTATTAACCGAGTTAATATATTATCAGAGGTTATAAAGATTTACTTGCAAGGTGCAAATAAATGCTATGGGTAATAGACATGTTAGGATGAGAAAGCGAGAAATAGAACATACTATTTTCTTTTTACAAATTATTATGGAGATAATAAATAAATAAATAAATAAATAAATATAAAGACAATCCCTGCCCTGCAGTCTTAAAATCTACAAAGCATGACACAACCCGGGGGGGGGGGGGGAGAGATGAGGAGAGAAGAAGAAAACAGAAGTGATGTTGTGCTTATTGTGTTGCTTCCCCAAGTGTGATTTTTCAAGTGAACCTGGGGAAGGTAACATCCTGACCACAATAGTTACATAGATGTTAAAGATGGAATGTGACTATTTTAAATGATCAGTTGATTTTCTCTGTTGCTTTAGTTTTTTTAACACATATAATGCAATTATATAATGTCAGAATGTAATATTTCATGTGTATAAAATGTAACAAAATATTATTAAACTTTAACAAATATGTTAAGTGCTCTTCTCCAAGAAATTACCAAAGATTAGATTGACGTGGCTGCTGGGCCAAGTAAATTGAAAGATATAAATCAAAATACATCATGATTTATATTTTAGCAATATGTAATTATTACATTATGTAAAATGGACTATAATTTTTCAGAAGCAGGCATGGAAGTTCTTTCTCAGCTGTCTCGTTTGACTGGAGCATTATTTAGGACTCCCACAGGAATAACAACTGGATCATACCATCACGGTAAGTGAAAACTATTATACCTGTTCAGACTTTGTTGTATTAAGTGTCTGATTTCAAATAATATTATGAATCTGCTACACCCAATTTTATCCTCCATTATAGCTGTTGATCGTTATAGCAGAAATATTGAATCCCTGCAATATAATCTCCTTTTCTACTGCTTCTTACAAGAATATTATTAGTTTTGGGAAGATGGGGGCTTTCATACTTAGCAAGGCTGAAAAAAATCAGAATAATTCAACTGGTACAAAATGCAGCCGCTCAAAACCTAATAGTTGCTAGGCTGCTAGATCATGTGCTACTTACAGTGTACCAGTTGCACCAATTGCCATTGTAATACCAGCATCAGAATAATGTGCTTTGATTGGCTTTTAGATAGCTAAACTGGGTGAGTTCAAGTTACTAGAAGGAACATTAAATCATACCAGCCTTCCTGCATTCTGTAATGAGAACTAGTGGTCCTATTTATGTACCAATCTGTAAAGGTAATGAGACTGGCAACCACGAGCATAATACATGTGAAGTGTGCACTAGTTATGGATCTCTTTTCCAATTGATGGCCACTGCTCTAGGTGATATGTGTGTGGTACTAGTTGTGAACTATTAAAATCCAAAATTAGAGTAAAGCTGAAAAAGAACAGAAAAATAATTGTGGTGCCAAAATATAATTTAAATAACATTCCTGATCTATTTAAAGTCCATACAAGGTCCACAGTTTTGTATTATTAAGTTTTATTGGCCATGAACCAGAAGAACAATGGATGGCATCTTTATTTCCATATTCAGTCTTAATGATAGCTTCTTGCCCACAACACAGGTTACTGGAAACATACAGAGACATATACATACAAAAATAAAATAAAGATCATAAATCCTGGATCTACTGTAACCCAAACAATGTCTATACATATTCCCCACCTTATAAAAATTGCTTATAAATTGAAAAGAAACGAAAGACAAAACACTATAGTTGCTTGAAATTTCGTAAAAATAAAAGCGACAACAAAATCTTATATAGAGACAAAATAACTGTTGCAGTAAAGGTAAAGGTAAAGGTTTCCCTTGCTCGAAAGCCAGTCGTATCCGACTCTAGGGTGCAGTGCTCATCTCTGTTTCTAAGCCGAAGAGCCAGCGCTGTCTGCTTCTGCAGACGTTTCCGTGGTCATGTGGCAGGCATGACTAGACACGGAACGCTGTTACCTTCCCACCGAAGTGGTCCCTATTTATCTACTTGCAATTTCTTGCTTTCGAACTGCTAGGTTGGCAGGAGCTAGGATGAAGACGGGAGCTCATTTCCGTCCTGCAGTACTCGGGAATCGAACTGCTGACCTTCCGCTTCCCAGTCAGCGTCTTAGCGACTTGAGCCACTGCTTACTGCTTTTTTTTTTGCAACAACCAGTAAAAAGAAACAGAGAACAAGAACAGGAAAAAAAATTAGATACCTCTTCCATATGATCCAAGAAATTTAAGAGAAATTTAAGTTGAGATCAAGACTACTGAAAGGCCAACAGTGAAGCACACTACCTAACTAGGAAAAAATAAAGAAAAGGTGGAAGCAGTATGCTGAAAACTTAGCAAAAGAAATAAAAGGATGACAAACTTCTTTGGAGAAGAATTCTTCAATGAAAACCTGCAGCTCTAGAAAATGAAGTTGAAGTTGCTTTGAAAGCACCAGGAAGAAATAAATCAATGGGGCATATGGAACACTGAGAACAATCTCAAGCCACAGAGACTGAATCTGTCAAAATCCTAACAAAAATATGCCAACACATATGGAAAATAAAGCAATGAATCACAAATTAGAATCGTTCAATATACATTCCAGTCCCCAAGAAACAAGATGCCAAGGAGTGTACTAACTATAGGACTATTGCTCTAATTTCCAATGCATGATAAATGATGCTCAAGGTGTTGTAAAAATCTTTTTACATCATGTGGAATGAGAAATGCTTGATCTTAAAGCTGAATGCAAAAAAAGGAATGGCTACTGGTGAGCACCAAAGAATTTCAGATCAGTGAATGTTTTATAGGCTACAACAAAACCTTTTACAATGAGGATCAAGAGAAGCTATTTGTTGTTCTGAAAGAAATGAGTGTGCTTCAGGCTCTACTGTCCTGATCCATAACTTGTATTGTGGGCAGAAAGGTACTGTTAGGACAGAATGTGGAAAGACAGAATGTTTTTGTACAGGCAGAGGTGTCAGACAAAGATGTATTTTATCCCCTTGGATTGGTGATTGATTGTATTTATATACTGCCATTTTGGCCAATAGGCCAATCAGGGCTGTAAACATACAAGTTAAAACTGGCATGTAAATATATTAAGATAGTTAAAATGTGAACAATTAAAATACAGGCTAAAAATACAAGTTAAAAATAATAGATTACAAAACAAGACAGGCCACATACAAACTAACTAAAAAAAATCATGAACATTAGACAGTATATGGGATGCAGAAAATCATAACATGCCTCCATAAATAGTTTGGCCTTTATAGCTTTCAAAATCCCTAGAGAGAGAGAGGGCCATGAAAATGTGCACTGGAAGAACATTCTAGGAGCCACTACTGAGAAGACCCAGTTTTTTGTCCCAACCTTTTGGGCATCTCTGGAGTGGGCACCCGAAACCCTAATGTGTGGGAAGATGGGTGCTCTGTTTTGGTTTTAGCCAAAGGAGATACCAAGTGGCTAAAGGATAGATTTGGAAAAGAGACAGGTAAAAACAATCAGTTATTCCAAAGTAAGATTGTTATATGTGGCATTACTTTGATTCACTAGTATTACTGGATATACAATTAAACACCAATGTGTTTCAGTACTTAGTAAAAGTTTGATGGATACATCATATTCACCTTTTCTAGTAGATGTTCTAGACTCACATAATTCCTTGGCTAGCTTTGGTAGTAAATCCAACACATCTAGAGAGCGCCATATTAAGAGCGGTTGAATTATGCTCACAAAAATATATTGGCTACTCTGTTCTTTATCTGGCACAAAACTATTCTTGGAAGTAAAGTCTGATAAGATGCTATAAACATAACCTATCTACTCTTGTATATGGAAGAAAATTTCTACTTTTATTATACTTGCTAATTGAAAAAAAAAACTGTTTTATGTGTTGTTATAGTCCTCGGTGAATGGCTGGGAAATCAGAAAGACAACAGCCCGCTATCCCTCTACTTCAATGAAGCGAAACTGCTTGTGTGGCTTAGATTCACAGAGCTTCTGGAAGATGCACTGAAAGCTATCAGGAAAAACCTAAAGCCATATCTTTGTAATTTGCAGAAGCATGTGGCTGGCAAGATTATTGGTAATACTTTTCGTTACTGCTTTTAAAGCATAGCTGAGGTTAAAACTCTGTTGGAACAAGTTAAAACATTGGAAATATAGCATGTTTGTACAATTGTTGAAGATCACTTCTTGCTCCATAATGTATGGAAGGAATTGCTATTATTTAATGGATGAAATCCTATTGCATAAGTTATGCCATGTAAGGCTGATGATTTTTAATTTAATTTAATTTTTAAATTTTTATGCCGCCCACTCAGGCGAACCTGACTCAGGGTGGCGTACAGCAATTAAAAACATATAAAAACAGGTTAAAAACCCCAACTCTCAATCCCTGGCTCTTCAACCAGATACCTAAGCCATCTTGACAGGCATAATGGAATGTAGTACTAGTAAATACATTGTCTCCAGGCAGACCAGGTCTTTCGTTGTTCCTGGTTTAAACCTTGTGTTGTCTAGATACCAGGAAAAACATCAATAGAATCAGTGAACAGTTGGGTCCATATGGGAAACAAAAACTCTATTTGAATGAGCCCTTTGAGTAGTTTTTGAGGCAGAACTATTTCATTGAATGTCAATTACAAACTATTGGTGACCGAGCTTCTGCTATATCCATACATATGGCAAAAAATTATTTTTTTCATGTGGATTTTACATAAAACAAGTTTGCACCTCTGTGAGCTCACCATCAGTTTGCTATATAAGTCTAAAATGCTTTTCATACATTTGGCAGCAGCTTCTAGTCCTGAGATACTACTTCACACACACTGCTTTCTGTTGTATTTAATAAACAACATATATCATCATATACTGTTGAAATTATTTGAAAAACCTGTTGCCTTACTGCATTCCTAAAAACACTTATTGTTGTCAAATATATTATTGAGCCACCCAGAAATCCTGTGGTGCACCTGTCTTCAACAACTGTAAATCTCAGGACAAAAGCTTCCTGTGCCTTCTTTCTTTCCCTTGTTGTGCAAAGATGCACATTCAGTGTCCAGAAGTAGCTTAGCCAAAACACTTAGTTTATTGCATACTCCCACACATAGGGTTGCACACAGTTGCCCCCTTTTCATTGTGAAATCTAAAACTTGAAATTTGTGATCTGAAATCTAACCTTGTTAAAAACCTTGGACAATCTGTAATTTAAATCTTATGAGTTACTAGCATATTTTTAAAATTGTGTTGGATAGTAAAGGGTTTCGTTTTTTTTCTTGAACCAATGGTGCTGGGCTATTTTAAATGGTGTTGTAAGGTTTTGTGATTTTGTGGCTTCGAGGCGCTGCGTCCGCCTGCGGTGGACTTGCGCTCCCAGTGGGGTTTTTTTTGTTCTTTTTGGGGTTTTTTTTTTTTTTGCGTGCCGGCTTCCTCAGTGCCGGGCTCTTTAAATTGGTTTTTGAAGGTTTTTGTTTTATGTTTATGCAAATTTTAATTTAATATAATTTATTTAATTTAATTTAATATTATTTAGTTTAAAATTTAATTTTGTTTTTAAAAATGTTTATTTTTACGCATTTTTATATTTTGTTTTGTTTTTTGGAGTGAAAAGTAATTTCTTTTTTTTTGGTATTTTTTGAGATTAGTGTGATTATTTTTGAATGTTTTTATAACTTATTTGATTAATTTTGGAATTAATCTTATTAGTTTTAATATTTTTGAATGTTTTTTCTCTTTTGGCCTCTGGGTGGGGGTGGTGAGCTTTTCTGCCTCTCTACAATTGTTCTCTTCTGTCCTCTGGGTGTCGCTTCCGGTAAGTTTTCTCTTTTTCTCATTTGAGTTCCGGTCCTCATGGAGAGAAGATGTCTTTTGGTAAGTTCTCTGGGGTTTGTGGGTGGGTGGGGGTGGGTGGGAGTTTTTTTTTGGGGGGGGGGTGTCTGTGTGTTTTTTCTGGTTTCTTTTTGGCTGTTTTTGTGTTTCATTTTTGGATTTTTGTGTGTTTTTGATTGTTTTTGGTTTGTGTTTTTGTGTTTATTTTTTCAGGGGGGGGTGGCTTTCTTTCCTGTGGGCCATGCTGGCTGGCCCATGGGAAGGAAGGGCAATGGCGGGGAGGCTTTCTTTCCCATGGGCCATGCTGGCTGGCCCGTGGGAAAGAAGGGCAGCGGTGGTGGGGTTTTTCCTTCTTTTTCCGCGGGCCATGCTGGCTGGCCCGTGGGGAAGAAGGGCAGTGGCAGGGGGGGTTACTTGTATTTTTCGTGCCCCGGCTGGCCCTTTGAACGGAAGGGCAGCGGCGGCGGCGGGAGGGTTCTTTTTTTTCCACACGGGCCATGCTGGCTGGCCCGTGGGGAAGAATGGCAGCGGCAGTGGGCGTTTTTTAAAAAACTTTTATTTTTCATGCGCCGGCCGCCTCAGCGTTCTGCGTGCTAATGGCGCGCAGGACGCTGGGGCTTGTAGTTTTGGCTGCGCATGTTTGCTTACTGTAGCGGTTTTTCCCCTGCGGCTTTTTTTTTTTGATTGGCCGCGGCACGTTTCCGAACATTCCTTTTGCCGCGCCGCTCAGCCTGATTGGCTCTGGCACGGCGCGGCGCCAGGAACGTTGGGAATTGAAGTTCCTTTTTTTGTTTGCGACTGGGGGGCTCCTGCCCCCAGGTCGAAAATTTCAACCCGGCAGTTACCTGCGAACCGGGTTTGGGCGAGTGAACGGAGGCCCATTACGGGCTAGTGGGGCTTGGTGCAACATCCTTTGTCACATTCCAATGACAACACACCATTTTATAGGTATAGATTATTTAGTTACTCTTGACTACTTGATCCATTAGTTAGTGAAAACATAGTTGGGTTAATTCATTGTGCAGCAGGACAAACAGATACATTATTTGAAATCATATGTCTTGGTGGGATACCCTAGCAATTATGTGTTATTTTATTCACTCCCTGTACCACAGAGGTCATGCTGTGTTTTGAGGAACTTGAAGGAACTGCGATAGTCTTGCAGTCTGACCCCAACAGACCATCTAGTTTGCTGTCGATTTTGTTTTGTTGTCATCTGATTACTCTGTTCTTTGTTGATAAGACTGTTCCATGTGAAAGTTCTTAACATTTTACTAATGAAGTGTTATGTATAGGTCAGATTATGTTTGACACTCTGAGCTGGTCTGAAATTCAAGGCAATCAAGGAATAGCCCAAGTTTTGGCTGATGGATTAACTGAACTTTCAAAAGGAAACCAGGTAAGCTAATGTTTGAGCATCATCAAATTTTAATTTTTAGCTGTTGTTTGGTTTTCACAATGCACCCTAATGTGTTGGTAGAAAAGAATATTCTCACTGTGCTGGTACTAAGCTGCAGTCCAACAAAGTCTTGTACAGTAATACCTCATACAAAGTCCGCTTCATACAAAATCGGATCCATACAACATCGCCTAATTCCTTGAAAAAAGTTACCTCATACAAAGTCGCTCGACTTTGTATGAGGCATTGGGGTTTTCCCAGGTTGCATTGTGCCTGGGAAGGCAGGACACATAAAAGGCAGGACACATGCGTGCATTGTCTTGTGCGTTTTGCATGAGGCGAAGAGTGTTTAGGAGTGGTTTTTGAGCACACTTTTGGATTTTCTGAATTTTTTCATCAGAATTTTTAGAAGCATTCCTGAGATTTTTGCAGCATTCTTCAGGTTCTTGGACAATCAGGGTTGTTTGACATGTTTTTGTAATGTTTTTAGCCTTTAGACAATGATTTCTTAAAGTTCTGTCAGTTTCCTGTCTGTTTCCTTGACTTTGCCCTGAAGTCTGTGCTGTTACAGTACAATGTATCTCTATGGAAATGACGTTGTATGAGGCATCGCAGCAAGGATTTGGACGTTGTATGAGGCATCATCACAGCTAGGATTTTGCATGCCTCATACAAAGTCCAAATCCGTATAAAGTCCAAACTTGTGGAACCAAGTTTGGACGTTGTATGAGGTATCATTGTATTTGTTCACTTGCCACCGTGAACATTGCTGTGGCACTGCCATCCTGTTACCTTTAGGTAAAGGTAAAGGTTGGCCTTGCTTGAAAGCCAGTCATATTCGACTCTAGGCTCTAGTGCTCATCTTCATTAACAACCAAAAGCTAGTGCTGTCTGCATCTGCAGATGTTTCCATAGTCATGTGGCATGCATGACTAGATGCCAGAGTGCACAGAACGCTGTTACCTTTATCAGGGACGTAGGGGGCAGAACATGCCTCACAAAGGCTTTGTTGGGCTCCCAGAATTTTTCTTGGGGACACCCGGCAGGGCGGACCTTAGATCCTGCGACCTGCTTACCTCTATGAGCACTCTTCCCCCTAGCCTGATTTGCTGGGGGACAGGGTCAGAGTAGCCTTCTGCTTATGGCAGGTAATATATTATTTCCTTGGCAGAAGCTAGACTTCTGCTACTTTCTCTCTCTCTGCTACTCTGCCCCTCCCTTACAGAGCATTCCCCTCTCACCTCCTTCTTCCGGAAACGCGATGAGGATTGTCAAAGGCTTCTTCGGCTCTGCTTGGTTTCCTCCTCTGCTCCTTTACAAAGGCAGGCACACAAACTACTGGCT
Organism: Bradypodion ventrale; assembly: GCA_035047345.1. NCBI lineage: Eukaryota > Metazoa > Chordata > Lepidosauria > Squamata > Chamaeleonidae > Bradypodion > Bradypodion ventrale. Next base: position 107,509,985 of record JAWDJE010000001.1, on the reverse strand, counting down.
TTTTTGCAGTTTTATTGTTGGAAACACTAATACTGGATACAGATATTACTTACTCTACACTTACATAAAAACACAGTGAATAAAACATAAAAGAAAACAAAATCTTACTAGCTTTTCCTAGCAGGTTCAATCTTAATGGTTTCGGGTGCCATAGCCCCTCATGGCTTTTACCCCCGAAGAGCCATTTTGGGATGCCCACCGACAAGGGCTCCCACTGCAATCATGATTATTATGTGGAGGAGACAGAGTTTCCCCTGTCTCTGAAGTGTGCATGCTTAGTTCTCAAACTGGGCTCTTTTTATAATAAAAAGGAGCTTAGGAATGTGGTGATCTCATGGTGATTTCATGGGAGTGCACCTGCGTTCCCTTGAGAAAGGAGCCGACTGGTATGTGCAATGTGACATTGAGCCCCCACCTTTGCATTCTTGGAATTTCCTCATCTGCAGGTGTCTGGGGTAATTAGTTTGACTGACAGGAGTGGAGACGTCTCTCCCTTGCGTCAGTCTGTCCCATCATGGGATTGCAGGTGTCTCTGGAATATGTCCAAGGCTGGACACTCATTTCTCCCTCCTCCCCTCAGGAGAGAGTTCTAATCTTATCTATGCATCATTTGTCATGTCAGGCTGTCAGCCTGGCATTTCAATGTTCTTCTAAAAGAAAGCTGGCATTTCTAAACCTAAGAAAATTACAAAATTTATCTTAACACTACATAGATCAAATGTCATCTTAAAATCAAGACAAGGTCGCATGTGGAAACCATGACAACCTTTAGCAACATGAATATGCTACAGTATTTTTCTTTGGGATAAAGGCTATGTGAATTGGCTTAGGCCAAGCATCAGTGTCTTATTATGCCTCCTAAAGACTTGGCTGAAGACATTTTGCTGTCTGATACAAAGGCTGAGTACCCTTTTCCCATTCTATGTTCATAAGCTGACCAGAATGGCCACTGAATCAGCGTTAGCCATATAGGAGAGTTATCCACCATACCTTGAGGCACAGGACTCTCCTCTAAGAACCCTCAACTGCTCCTTGCCTTCCTGCATTTAAGGCCATTACAATGGTGCCCTTACAGAGAGAATGGGCATTTGTCAAGGACAGTGAAAACAACGGAGAGTCTTGTGGCCTTGGCTATACATGATTTCAAAGGAGAGACAGAGCTTGGAAAGGTTAATTTCTTATACTGAAATACTCAGAATTTTCCAGCCAGTATTTTAAAAAAATTAACTTATCCAGGTCTTCTGGAAGAACGGTGTGATCCTTCTCTCCCATTCTCCACACCTATGTGTTACATGTGTGAAAAACTTTCTACAAGTTTTTTTATTGTTTTTACCCCTGTTATGATTTAAGTTAGGAGTTACAACAAACATTAATGTTCCCCTTCTATCTTTTAAGCAGAAATGGATTGTTAGAAATAAATAAGCTGATAAAATAATGCCCTCAACCCGTCACCACCCAGGCAGCCGCATTGTTTGGGAAACGCTGGTACAATGAAGTGCTGCTGTGTGGTGTTTGTTGAGAAGCTAATTTCCTTCAGTGATGAATCTAGTTTCTTTTTAGCACTCACTGTTGCTTTCACAACACATGGGGTGACTGTCCAGGTGATGGGTAAGCTTTAGAGTTCATGAGACTCACATTGAACTGCTGTTTCAAAGGAAAATGTCCACTGCTGGTGAAGTAATCCTAAAAGAGGCTATGGGTTAAATCCATTTGTTAGTTCCAACAGCAATAGATGCATTAAGTCAATAGGACTGACCTAAAATTGGACATAACTCCTATTATTTTGTGTTGTTTTCTGTAGTTGGGACTAACATTTGGATTTAATACTATAGGGTCATATCATTCAATCCTGCTTTGTTCAGCCTCCACTTGTTATCATAGTGCTGGATCTGTGGAAACGTAGCTGAAATTATAACACTGTAGGATTGTAGAACAAGAATGAATTTTAAGTATCATCAAACCAAAGCAAGAATTCAAATTAAAGGAGTTTGATTGATATGCAGCTTTCTCTGTCCTCCTTTTGAATCACAAAGTAATAGGAGTTTTTGCTTAGGAAAGGGACAGTATGCATACTAGAACATTGACTTTTTGGTTTCATAGGAGGATCCGCTAGGATTTCTGTCATACTTCCTGATGAAGAAATGTTCCAAAAATGAAGAGTCCAGAAATCAGTCTGTCTTGACTGCTACTATGACAGCAGCACACCTCTGTGTATCACTTCAGGTACAATGGAACCATGCTTGCTTTGGGCACACTGTAGTTTTCCAGTATCTCCACATTTTGTTGTAAGGTGAAACTCAGAAAATTAGAATATCATGCAAATGTTCATTCATTTCACTTAAAAGGTGAAACAAATATATGAGATAGACTCACTACATGCAAAGCGAGAGGTTTCATGCCTTAATTCGTTATAACCTGTAGAACGTTGTCCTCTAACAGAGTTAGACAGCTTTATCAAACAACAGAAACAACATGGCTAAAATCCTTGTCAGATAAGACTTCCACCATGATGCTAATTTTGTAATGGCTTGTGCAACTGAAGTTACACAGGCATTGTCACACACAAAAATTTTAATCATTTTAAATCCAAGTGTCTAATTATTTGAAATAGTTGTTTTTGTGATTTTTGCTAACATGACATTCAGCACTTCACATCTCACAAGATATTTCATGTATCTTGGCTCTCTAATTGGTGCAGTTAGTGCTATGTCCAATGTATGTATCTCCAGAATGAAAGACTACAAGATGGCCAGTGCTTAGGTAGTACAATACATATCAAGTCTGCTAGCTCTACTGCAAGCGTCTGGATCTTTGTCACAAGGTAGTGTTTTAGAAGCTCCATAGATCTGATAAACTCTTTGGTCAACTCTATGTACCTACTGTAAATATGAGCAATGCATAATATTATATATGAGATCTAAAATAATTGACAGCACTATCTACACAGAAGACTCATTGATTTTAATAGGATGTACTTCCCTTTATGTACATATGGTGTTACATTCAAAGATGTTTCTGGCATAACATTAACACCCTGATCTGATTTTTGGATTATTATTTTTTTGGTTAAATATGCAACCTGCTCTTAGAAATGTACTATCAACACTTTTGATTATAAATATTCCAGGATGAATATGAGATGGTGAAACATACAAACATTTTTAAAAGTTGCTAGCTGGTATCTCTGTACTTTGAACTTTTAGATTGGTAAACTTAATGAAAACAGAACAGATAAGCGCAAAAGCGTTGCCAAAGAACTCCTATTGAGTGAAAGAAACTATGTGCACACTCTGGAAATTATAAGAGACATTTATGTTAAGCCATTGAAGGCAGCATTAGCATCAAATCGAGCAATCCTAAGTGAGCTCAGTATTCAGCTCATCTTCACTGATATATTGTGGATATTACAACTGAACAGGTAAATTTTACTGACTGTCCTAAACTCTATTAAGATACATCACTACCTCTACTCTCTATATAGTAAGTGTGTCTCGGTCGGATTTGCTCTTGAAGTTTTCTAAAATGACTGATTACAGTTCAAACAGTGGTCTTTATGACAAAGAGGATATTGCAAACCGATCAGAGCTTGAAAATGTTACTTTTGGGGGATGAGAGTAATCTTGCATGTACTTTCACTGGGTATCAGTGGGAAGGGCTTTACAGATTAATTTGATTGTCACTAATTTGATTGGTAAAGTTATTTTCCCACCTCTAACATTTGAGGCAACCTCCACCACTTCTTCTTCTTTTTTGTTGTTGCTTACAATTGTTTTGTTTATTGTCCCCCTTTTTCAGTTTGAAAGCAAGAAATTGCAAGTAGATAAATAGGGACCACTTCAGTGGGAAGGTAACAGCGTTCCATGCACTCCGGTGTCTAGTCATGCCTGCCACATGACCATGGAAATGTCTGCAGAAGCAGACAGCACTGGCTCTTCGGCTTTGAAACAGAGATGAGCACTGAACCCTAGAGTCAGATACAACTGGCTTTCGAGCAAGGGAAACCTTTACCTTTACCAAGCATAAAGCTTGTTTCTACATGTTGGAGATTCCATTTTTCTTTTTCTCTTCTGACTATAACTGCAAATATGATTTAAAACTAATAAAGCTAAACTGTAGGTAAAAGGTAGTTTTTTTCTACTTTAAATGCTTCTAGGGTTATTTAAACATGCAAAGTGCTAGTTTGTGTGTAGGAAGCCATGGAGGGTGGGGTAGTGATGATGAGACCGGGCTGATCTCTACATGCTTCCTCTATGTTGCTATTTTTATTTTTCTACCTCATATTCTTCTAAGAGAAATAACCAAAATTCCCTAATGCTTTTTGAATTACAGCTCCTACAATCTTCTAGGTAAGGTAAGGTAATTCTGGGAATTGTAGTCCAAAAAAACCACAATGTTTCAAAGTTCTGATACAGACATATTGGATACTTGCAAATGTAGTGAAATTGCCTGTGATATCTGAGAGTTGAATATATTAAGGATGACCAAACTACCACAGAATGTCCTTGAGTGAAACTGCTTTGTCATGTGTCATCCACTGTACACATTCCCAGAGGGTGGTTGATCTACTAGAAGACAGCTAGACAAAGATTGTTCACAGCATCAATCACATGTCTGAGACAAACCTGAAATCATTGCTCAAAACGGGAGATAAGTTTCTCCTGAAACCTGCAAACATGTTGTCATTATCATTTGTTTGAACTTGTCTACAAAAGAGAGAGAAAGAGAGGAACACCCTCTTCTGTCTGTTTCATGCACAGGTGGTTTCTAGGTGAGCTAACGCCAAGGCTTAATGAATGGAGCATAGCCCAGAACATAGGAGATATATTCATAAAATTTGACCAGCAGCTTCAAACATATACAAACTTTTTCAACAATTATGCCGTAATCCTGAAAACCACAGACAAGGTAAACATGAACCACTGTCACTGGATTTGAAGTTAGGTGTTCTGTGCAATATCCAACTTTGTCCTTTTTTATTTATTCCATTTTTAGGGATCAAGAGGGTGACCAACAGAAAAGTACTAAAGCAAATTAATACATAGTATGATATCATAACACACGTGAAATACAAAAAGTTAGAATACTGTACAGGTCCTATGGCAGATACACAGACTTTTAATTTACACTGTCAGCAGCCTGATGTTCTTAAGGCAGAGAGCACATCTGATTTAACTCTTTTATCTTGGCTTCTGTGAACTACCCAGCTGAAGGGATGAACATTTGTGCTGTAGTGAAGTGCTAACAAATGAAGTCTTTTTGGAATTGCCTGCTACTTTAGTAAAACAGAAAAGTACACATATCTGAGCTGGATGACCGCAGTAATTACTCTGGCAAAACCAAGGCTTACTTGGCAAGTTGCACAAAGCTGTAATAATTTGTTCTCTCATGTCCAAGGACTGGACAATTCTATTACCAATGTAGCTTCCAAGAAGCAACAAGTAAAAATTACAGGACTCATTTATATATATATGTACAGGATAAATGTCTGGATATTTGGGCTATATGATATTACCTTCAAAACTATGCTTCTTTAGTCACTACAGAGCATGTCTAGACAAGTGATTAGTATGCTCTTTCCAGCTTTTAGGAGTCAGCCTGGGTGTGATGTGTCCACATTTTGCTAATGCTGGAGTGGCCTATCCTCCCCAAAAGCTCCATTTAGAACCTGCATTGGGGACTTCACTAGTTTACACTGTACAAAAAGAATAGTGTTGTAAGTGCCTTTGGATGTTTTGGATGCTATTTAAGAGAGGTAACAGCTTTCAAAGGCTACATCCGGAGGAAAAATCCATTATGCTGACAGGGCGAACGAGCCCTGCCTTTATATTAGATGCCTTCATTTAATACTTTCCCTGCTACTCTTCAAAAGGGTAGGGAAAGTGCAGTTGTTTTTCTCCCTTGCAAATCATTGTACCACTGGATTGGAAAGGAGGAAAATCAAATATTATTTCCTGTTTCCCCCCTTGATCACCAAATGAAAACTTTGATTGGTGATCAAAGGGGAAAACAGAAACAACACCCACACCCCAATTTTATCAATCAGGGGCAACAACTATTGGCAAGTGGGGGGGAGGGGGCGCTACATTTTCCCTACAGAGTAGCAAGGAAATTGTTTCATTTGCCCATATGATGAAGTAACTTGTCAGCCATTTCACTATATAATCATTTCAGGAGTTTGGATGGGGAAAGCAGGCTAAATATGATCTAGCCCCTCCCCTGCCCTTTAGCAACATAAAATGAGACCAGCCCACCTCATAAGGGCTGTCTGGACTTGCTCACAGCTAAAACATTTTGCTAGCAATGTTCTTTTTCCTGTTACATACTGGACTCTGTGTTTAATACATTGCCTGTGTTTTATTATGATTCTGATTCTCAATTTTATATTAATGTATATATTTTACATGTATAAAAACTTTTTAAAAACAGATTATTAGGAAAACAATGAGCGAGTCCCAGTTTTAGTTGTGTTCAAGAGTATACTGAGTCTAGATCCAAACTTTATACAGTAGAACCCCACATAATGAAAAAAACCTCTGTTCCACGGAGCTCTTACCTATGTGGTTGTTTTCATTATGTGGTTTCCTATGGGAGATACCCCACATAACAAAAAATAGTTCGTTAACCGGGGTTCCCATTAAGCGGGTATACCCCAGTTACCAAAAACCCTGCATAACAAAAAAATAGCGTAATGAATGCCTCATTGTGCGAATTTTTCGCTATACAATGCGTTTGTTATGCGAGGTACCACTGTATCAATAATTTGTAAACTGGATTATAAATCTGTATTTGCTTTGCTGTTTCCTATCACCATGCTGTCTCTCCTCTCTTTACCCACCTTTCCACATGTGTGTGTGGTTGGCTTTTCTGAAACTTGTGAAAGGAAACAATTAGTAAGCCCCACTGAAAACAACAGAGATACCCTCTAGTTCGTATGACACCATGCCAGATATCACAGGACCTCTACTGGGAGAGACTTAGATTTTGCTAACAATGAGCAGGAGTCTAACCTTCAGGAGTCTAACCTTGAATTAAAACTTCAATATTCTCAAAGCATAAGCCATGGCAACTGGTTTGATGGCATTTCTAGTCCAAACATCTGAAGAAAGCCGTCTTTGGAAAGGGCTGCCCTCCATAGGTAGCTGAGACATGATGCACTTTCTTTAAGGCTCTTTGGCTATGTGCTTTTATCATGCGATTTAATGGGCTTGTGAATATTTGAGTCCACAGATTAGCCATACTCCCTATGTATTAAACATATGATCAGGGCAACCTCCTTGCTGCTCTGCTCAAGATTTACATCACAATAGTTAAAAGGAGTAAGCAGACAAGAATGACTGGACAAGACTCAGTGGAAAAAATAATGATACAAGAAAAGTGGAAGGCAGAAGGAATAAAGGAAGATGGAACATGAGGTGAACTGACTCAATAAAGGAAGCTAGGTCCTTGAGTGTGCAAGACATGAACAGGACTCTTGATGGTAGGACCTTTCAAAGGTCACCTATTCCTAGGATTGCCATAATTCACAAGCAGCTCAACAAGGAGTGAACAGCACTTTTCAGTTTGCTTTTAATTTTTCAAATATCCTTTGTATCTGTATCAGTACAACTAATAGGTTAGCAAAGGGGAAATCAAGAGTCACTGCCCTTAATGTTGGAAGAAGGCCCATGTACTGTATGACTTCTTCTGGTCTTTGATAGTTTCCTGGTAGCACACATTTACTGAGTGGGCTATCATCCTCAGTAATACTAGCAGCAATCGCTAGAGCTGCCATATGACTGGAGTGCAAAATTGTCCCACAATAATAGAATGAGAGGACTGAGTGCTGCAGAACAGGCCAGAGGGAAAGGGTTAGGAAAGTGGTGTTGCTTGCTATTTGGTCTGCAGCTTTAAAAATCAAATTACACTGACATGCTTTGTGAAATATCTTGTTTTCATAGTGCAGAGAGACGATTCCCATATTCCGTGCCTTCTTAAGGAGACATGATAACACTGTCGTTACCACTATGAGGAGGTAAGCCTTCTTCTTGTTGTTGTTCTGCTGTATCCGAATCTGAATTGGCAATCCTCATGGCGATCAGCTATGAAGACTGTCCTGAGAATGCAAGCGCGGCGCCAAAATGGCCGCCGCGCCCTTTGCGGGCCCCCCCCACAGGACAGAGAATCCGGGTAGTTAGGGGCGTGGCCAGCTCCCTTATAAAAGGGGTGGCCACGAGGCAGCCGAGCTGCCATTTTACCTCAGCGACGGAGCGGAGAAGTCTTTTCCCCTGTGTCTCCGTCGCTCTTGAGCCTACCGGGAAGCCTTTTGGGTAGCGATTCTGCCTTGCCGGCTTCCCTTTGCTTCGGTGGAAATGCCTTCGAAGAAGAAGGCAGCTCCGAGTGCAGCTCGCGCGGTTAGGAGGCGCAACCCAGGTCGGAGGACCGCGGTGCTGCCTCCTCAGCTGCCGCCTTTGCTCGCCCCTGCCGGGGCCGGCGGAATGGGGTCTATTGCCCCTTCGCCCGGAGTGGGCAACCAGAGTGCGGGCGCGGAAGGGGTTCCGGCCCGCGGCCCGCGAGCGGTGGACACCGCTCCTCCACCTGCTTTCGCGTCCTGGGTACAGGGGCCTGTACCCACGCATGGACCAGGCGGGCCAGCCGGCCCTTCGCCCCAGGTTAACGTGGAAGTCGGGCGGGGGCCCCCCCTCCTTTGGGGTTCCTTTTGAGGCGCTGTCTTCAGGAGGACAACAACCGACGGGGAGGGTTGAGCTGCTGCAGGCGCGTGGCGCGGTTTCGGCCACTGCCTCGCAGCTCCCCAGCCAGCGGCCAGGTGCAGGTTCTCCGGGGATGAGCTCTACGTCGGTCGTGAGCTCCGACGCCCTCAGTGGGCCGGAACCCCCGGTGGGGGCGGCCCGCGGGGGTGCAGCTTGTGAGTATACGGTGTAAGCGAGTACATCCACACACATTCCCAATATGGGGGGGGCTTTCCAATCGCTTTGGCCTCGCGCGGGTGGTGCGGCGGTGCACCCGCTGACGCCTCACTCGGCGATGACAGCTAACACCCAGGGCCCCGTGGTGGGGGGTGTTCCCTACCCTTAGGGGAATGTTTTGGGTGGCCGGGTTGGTCCAAGCCCCTATTCCTTACCGATGAGTGACCACTTGGCACAGGCCGCCAGAGGGTAATTTGGCGGGGGGAGTACGTGGATATCTTCTCATTCCTAAACAGTGTGCCCACCAAGGAGAGAGGGAGGGGCAGAATGAGAAGGATAGTGGCAGGCACGTTGTCGCAAGCCACCAAGTATGTGGGCCAAATGGTTGCCGGCCTGCATCGTATGCATGGCGGTGTACATTAGGGCATGGCCGGATTTGGTAATTCCGATGGTCCAGTATTTGGACAATGCCTACCGGGCGATGATTTACTTTCCGGGCCCAGCGTGGTTGGCTTGTGACGAGGGATGCCGTAGGCGGATTTCCCCGCACCCCGAGATTAGGCAGGATGAGCCAGGCCAGAGGCTGTGGATTTTGTACGTGATGCCCACGCGCCCTGCACCCGGGGAGATATACCATTGTGGGCATGCGGTTCAGCGGGCGGCCCCAGCACAGGTCACCTGCCAGGGGGCGGGGCGGGGGGTTCCAGCCCGCCGGCTGTGCTGGACTTTTTTGTCCAATGGCTCCTCTAAGGGGAAGACTTGCAAATACAGACAGGAGTGTCCCACCTGTGTTGGGCCCCATGCGGCTTCTGCCTGTCCCAGGCCTAGAAGGATGCGGGGCAGAGGGTGGGGCAGACAGGGGGCTTGCAAGACTGCCGCAGATGGATCTAGTTCACCGAAGGCCTCCCTCCCCATTTAAGGTGGACATGTTGGAGCGTTGGCTCACATGGTGCCTGAAGGGTGAGGATGCGGGTATCCTTCAGGGTTCTAGACAGGGGTTCCGGATCCCTTTCATGGGTAATAGGTCCCCTCAGGATGCCCCCGATCTTTTATCCCTTAAGGGGAGGGAGGAGGTGGCTGCTGCCAGCTTTGACGAAAGGGTCCATGCGGGCAGGGTCGTTGGCATTGTCCCGCACCCCCGTCCTGGGGAGCATATTGTTCAATGATGCCATGCCTTTTGGCTATTCCTTTGGGGCTCGGTATTCGAGCGTTTCACCATTTTCCTAGATTGCGCTTTTATCCGCAAGTCAGGGTCCCGGTCTGTAGCCCATTCCCTGGATGGTTTTATTCGGGGCTGAACGGGGCTGGGACACGTACCCACGTCTCCTCATCACATTTCAGACGCTAATGGAGGAACTTGGTGTCCCTTTAGCGCCCGAAAAGACCGAGGGCCCATCTCCACAGCTAGTATTCCTGGGGTGGAGAGTAACACGATAGCGCAGGATTCTAGGTTGCAGCAGGATAAGGTGTCAAGGCTAGTGGCCCTTGTCTCGGTCTTGCTGGCCGGGCGCATGGCATCACTGAGTTAACTTCTGGTGCTACATGGTCAGCCCAGTTTCGCTGGCAGGGTCGTCGCACCGGGCAGGGCATTTGCTCTGCGCTTGTGCGACGCCATGGCGGGATTATCCAGGCCCCATCACAGGCTCAGATTTACCCAGGGTATCGGGGCAGACGTGCTTGTCTGGCCATAGATCCAGAGGTAGTTCAACGGGGTGTCATTTTGGGGTCTGATTTCCTGGCTCCCCCTTGCTTTCAGATGCGGTCCGATGCCTCATGATTCCTGGGTTTCTGGGATGTACTTCAATTGGAAGTGGGCCTATGGTGGGTGGCCACCATCCTGGGCAGGCAAAGGGTTGCCTGCATGGTCTCACGTATCTGGAATGTTTCCCTATCCTGGGTGCTTTGATGCTATGGGGCAAGAGGTGGGCCAACTCGGTTGTGCAACTTGGGCATGGCAACGCGGCTGTTCCGCATCGTCACTGCACAGGATTCCAAATCGCCCGGGGTTGTGGAGCTAGTTAGTTGGTTTGTGTTATGCAACCTGTGCCTCAACGTTCCCTTCAGGGCCAGGCATGTCCCAAGGGTTGATAATGATATTGCTGCTGCTTTGTCCCGCCTGCAGATCGCCCGGTTCCGTGCCTCGGCCCCCGGATGCGGAGGAATTTCCCTCGCCACTCCCGGATGTGAGATGGACCGTTGGCAAGGAGAGGTGAACCGGGTGATTGGCCTGTCACTAGCGCCATGCATGAGTAAGGCGTATCACCACGCATTTAGTTCCTTTAGAGTATTATGTACCCGATTCTGACTGCCAGGAACCTGGCCTTTTCCAGTAGCCCATGTTCTGCGGTTCACGATTTACCTGTATCCCCAGGGCCTTGCACCACGCACCATAGCATCTCAGCTGTCGGGTTGGCTTTTATGGCCAAGGTGGGAGGTCGTGTGGACAGCACCAATGACTTCCGGGTGAGACATGTTGGGAGGGGTGGGTGCGCGTGCCCGGGCGTTTCCCGGGCGACCGCCACCCCATTTACCCAGGGGGTTTTTTGACCCAGTTGGCCCGGGGCTGGCCTGGCCTCTGTTTTGATAGATGAGGCAGCCCACTTCATGCGGCTACAACGGTGGCCTTTTTGGAGTCCTCCGCGTCGGCGAGCTTGAGATGCTGAGTAAGGCGGATGCAAGAGTTTCCCAGGGTTTTTACCCAAGTGGCCCGGGGCTGGCCTGGCCTCAGTTTTAAGAAATGAGGCAGCCCACTTTATGCGGCTACAACGGTGGCCTTTTTGGAGCCCTCCGCGTCGGCGAGCTTGAGATGCTGAGTAAGGCGGATGCAAGATTTTCCCAGGGTTTTTACCCAATTGGCCCGGGGCTGGCCTGGCCTCTGTTTTGGAAATGAGGCAGCCCACTTCATGCGGCTACAACGGTGGCCTTTTTGGAGCGCTCCGCGACAGCGAGCTTGAGATGCTGTATAAGGCGGATGCAAGTGTAGGGCACTGGAACTCGAGGATGTCTATATTGCCAAAGACTGGGCCCAGTTGAGGATACGCTCCTCTAAGACAGATCAGCATGGCGTAGGCAGTGGTGTAAGACTGCTACGGTGTTCTTTGGCAGACATCTGTCCGGTTGGTGCCCTACAGGAATTCCTGGCACTGCGTGGCAGGCACCACGGCCCGTTTTTCTGTCACCAAGATGGGTCTCCCCTCACTAAATTTCAGTTTTGGAAGGTGATAGCCAGAGCCCTCACCAGGGTGGGCCTACCAGGTGCCCGTTATGGCACACATTCATTCCGTATTGGTGCAGCCGCTACAGCAGCTGCTTTTGGGTACTCTGGGGCTGACATACGCAGCATGGGGAGGTGGGGCTCGCAATGTTTTCAGTTTTATGTGCGCCCACTCCTGCCATGAGTACCAATCCAGTCACCTTACCGCCTTTTTTCTCAATTTTCTTACAGACCCTGGGTGTCGTATTACACCGGTGACAGTATGGCTGGTGGGCCACAGCTATGTGCACAGGGCAGCGCGTTACGCTGCAGCGACAGAGTGGACCCCGACTGGGACTGGGTGAACACGCCAGTCTCGCATGGCATGGTAAGCCTGGGATGTTATGGCGGGGGCTGCGGCCTTTCCCTTTTCTGGCCTGAGTGCTGACCCGCCTGACATTCTCATCATCTACCTTGGGGGCAATGATTTGTGCCAGGTCACCGGCTTATCGCTCAAGCATGCGATTTGCGAGGACCTCGCCTACTTGCATTATGTCTGGCCTGCCACAACCCTAGTTTGGTGGACATTATCCCGCGCCTTTCTATAGAGGGGGCGTTCACCTCCTGGCCCTTGACCGCGCTAGGCGCATGGTCAACGGGGCGGTGGCGCGGTTTCTTGCTGACAAGGATTGGGGACGGGTCAGTCATCACCCCGATATCAGTCTACAAAATTATGACTTGTACGCAGGGGATGGGGTCCATCTGTCGCGAGGAGGTATGGACCTCCTGTTAGGTGATTGGCGAGCAGGCCTGTTGACCGAGCTGACGGTCTGGGTGGGGGCGTCAGGTCTTCTTTGAAGCCCCTCCGTGTGGCGGGTAGCACTGGTAAGGTAAACAGTATGACCCACAAGTATCCGGCAGGTTCGCAATTGACTGGACAACACTAGACAGGAATAAATTAGTTAAACGTTGTCCGGTCAACGACGAATCAGGCGATGGGGTGATGACGATTGCTAACCAGCATGCATCACCCCTGTGATTTCACGGATACGCGTCAGAGGGTGGGGTCATGAGTTAGTTATTGACTACGGTCAACAATTTGTTTGTTGTCAACAAACAAATTGATACAAATTGATACATTGTAACCAATTGCCGTTGGCAATTTTGGGGTGGTACCTTACCAGTGTTACTTCGGCCTGCTTGCCTTAGGAATTATGATTGGTCGTTTTACCAATACAAATTTATAATTCGGACTAGGGCATTGAATCAATAAATGTGGCCCTATGCTGTTATCCACTTTCAATGTTGTCTGTGTCCGTTATTGGGGGGGTGCGCCTGCAATACAATGCAGTAACCTTCCTCATCGCCTTCTACATCACAGCATGACACCCATACCACTGATCCATTTCCGCGAGTCACTTTCTGGTCCTGAGTCCTTTTGGCACACAAAGTCCTCATTGACCCCAGACTAGTATTGATGAAGCAGCTGCCCTCCATCAAGATGGATTCAAGTGGGATTTAATCCACTTGGGGACCATCACCCTTCCCTGTGGACTTTGCCAAGGCTGCTAGTCCTCAGGCTTGTCGGGTTAGTTAACCGCTGCCTGGTATTTTAAAATATACAACATCAGCAAATAAAGTAAAGAAAATACTGGCAATTTGTACTGCTTCCTTACATGTTAATTTTGAAAATAGGATGCTGATATTACTTTCCTGTTAAACTGATGATTGTAGCAAAGGTGGAAAAAACAAAGTAGATAAATTCATATATCTTAAGCCATAGAGGTGGTGGGACTTTAACCATAGCTATATGTCTTGGACTAGATTACCCCATAATGGCCAATGCATTATAGAGTGGGGACTTCACTTACCACTCTATAATGTATGTTGTAACTAAACATGTGAATAGTTTTAGTATCTGCAAATGCTAATGAAGAAAGTAAAAACTAGTTATGAACTAATCCAACTGGTTTTAGTGCTTTTCCATGTTTACATTTTCAGAGAAAATCCTTCCTGTTTCCTATCCCAGAACACAAGGTGGTGGGAAGCCAGGCCCTCAAGCAGAGTATAAGCTGCTGAAGCTCCAGGCAATAATTCCCTTGTGGGCCTGGTGGCATGAATGGACAGGCTCCCAGCACTCGGTTACTTGGTCTTTGTGAGTGCATGGGTAGGGACATCTCTCTCCCCACACCCTAAAGAGGTTTCTCATCCCTGATATAAACTATCTATCATAATATAACTTCTCAGTTGCGATGAAACGTGGAAATAGTATGTTTAGCCTGAAAAGGCAAAGTGCCTGTACAGTAGTTGTTGTGTTTGAATACATTTATGCTGAAACGTTTGTGAACTGATTAGGATCATTACGATCCTTCGTTTTGTCTCCTTCTTCTTGGTCTTGTAATATCGCAGGACTACGTTCCCGCCTAAACTATGTAGTTTGTACAGTTTTCATTCTGGTCCGATACCCTCCAAATTACCCCTCTCCCTTCCTATCTCTTCCCGCCCAAATGTATCCATTTCTGAGTGTATATATTGAGCAGTGCTGCGCCACTGTTCTCCATGTTCTGACTGCCTAATAAAGTGTTTAGCCCTGTTATGCTGGCTGTTTCGTATTTCTACCAGAACATCAAAGTAGTGATCCCAGACTGGACCAGCAGTTGTAAAATAGATAGGAAGAGATGTCTTACCATAACTTAGTGTAGCATAACCATGTTTGCTTTGACCAGCAAAACAGTGCAATGATCCTAACATGAAACATAGAATATTTATGGCAGATGCCTTCTCCTTTTCTAATTACATTGTTTGTACAATTTATTATGCATTATGTAGCCTACAAGAACTTCTGCTGTACCCTCATAAGAGGATTGAAGAGTACATTAAACTCTTGTATGCTCTGAAGCTTCACACTCCTCCAGAACACACTGACTGTGAAAATGTGACTGCTGCAATTAAGCAAATGACACAATACAAGGATTACATAGATCAGGTCTGTCTGTTATATTGTATTCCATTTAGTATGAGGATGTCAAAAGAATCAGTGAAACACTACATATTGTATGGGGTGTACATGAATTGATCTCGCAACGTAAACTGCCTTCACTTCAAGTCAGGGTTAGAAGCACAATGGGCTTAATCCATTCTTCCTATGTAGTGGAAATCCCAAGGGATGGGCAAGGCCACAGATCTGTCTTCCATTTTGGATGTGTTCCTGCTACTGCCAGAGATATCTCAAAAATTCTGCTTGATATCATGCCATGCACTCTACATCTTTCAAAATCCAATGGTAGCCTGGTAGCCTTCCCATGAAGTAGTTTTAAAGTCTCCTTCATGTTCTGCTACCATCCAAAGAAATGTATATGGCAAATCAGAGCCTTTTCAGAAGATAGTGCCTTTTTTGTGGCAGAAGGACTTTGCACCAAAATTGCTACCCTTTCAGTACCAGGCAAAGTCAACTTTAATCTCTAAAATTCTTAACAATTTATTTTTAGCTTTTAATTTATGCTATAAGCGATTTATTGCATTTGATTCCATTTTTGTAAAACCCCATGTCAGCTCTGATATATACATCTTTTAAAAAAATGAACAAAAATGGCTAATTAGATCCTCATACAGTAAAAAAGAAGTATAGTATACCATCTACTTTCAGTGTCTGCCGGCAACTTTTTAGTCTCGTGCAGCTGGAAGGAATCTGGGGGAAATTCTGTGTTAATGTTTCAAAAGCGCATGGTTTTCAGGTCAGATTTAACTGCTAATTTATTAAGATGTTACTCTCTTTTCAAGTAATTTAACCAATTTTTGAATGGCAAATCAGTCACTGAAAATTCCCTGATATGGAACCATTGGGGGGGGGGGAGGTCAAGTCAAAGTATTTTCAGAAGAGTAACTTCCTTACCCCTTCAGTGAGTGGATATATCAGCAAGTGTTTTTGTAGACTGGAAAGCAGAAAATGTACTCTTTCAGGCTGATGTCTCCCAAACTAGTTGGGAACCAACCCAACTCTTTTTCATGTTACTTTCAATATTTTAGTCCTTCTTCATGAATATATTTTCAGAGCAAGTAATTTCCATTTTCCATCCCATGAAACAAGAGGGTAGAAAATCAGGTCTCCAAGCAGAGCAGTGGCCATTGAAGTGCCAAGCAAGGATTCCACCATACCAGTCAAGTTTTGGATTTGAAAATAAGGGAAATTTCCCAGCCAAAACAGGAAACTTGACAACTATGCTTATCCTGTGCAGCCCTCCAGTGGCGGCATTAGGGCATTGCAGTCTAATAAATATGGGTGGACGGCAGGAAAGATGGTAAAATATGTCAGTTTCCCGGCCAATACGGGACACTTGACAGCTATGGATTCCACCAAGGCCCTAATGTCATCAGAGGACATGATCCCACCCATCCCATCATACTGTGTTTTAAAACAAAATCAAATTTCTTTGGCTTCAGCTTAAATTCTGCCTTTCTTTTTAAAAGATATCCTCAAATGATGTAATGTGGTTTTTTTTAAGCTTGGAAAAAACAGGAAGGACAACTCATTTGTTTACTTGAATGGTCTTTGAATAAGAGCATTACAGACAGTATCGCTTCATGGTCCTTGGAAAGTTTGCATTGTTTTACTTTCACTATATTGAATTTTCAGCTAAAACTAATTGTGGGCAGAGAAGATCAACTATTAAGTATAGAAAGTCTCATCCAAGGATGTCCTGTAAGTATTTGGTTTTCCTATCTCAAGGAGAAAAAAAAATATTTAATAAAAATGAAATATACAAATCTTAAACACATTCACACCAATGGCATTTTTCCTGTTTTGAAAATGATTTCCAGGGAAGAAAAGTATACTCAGATATGAGTAACAGCCGACAACGATGACGATCTCAAGGGTGGACAGCTGTGTTCCTCCAGGTGCTGTTGCACTGCATCTTCCATTACCTTTCAAATTGATGGTGGCCAAAAGCAAATTGAAGGTGCAGTCCAAGAGATAGAAGGTCACAGTTGCCAATCCATGCCTCTGTTAAGTGAAATGCAGAGGAAGTGCATCCGTTATGTGTGATAAAGGCAGAATAGCTTGCCCAAGAGGGATTTGTGTGTGAGTCCATTAATAAATGAGAAGAAGAAATCAATTCACCAAAGATTACATTAGTGTATAAAAAAGATAGCATAGGTAAAGAGCACATAGTACAATTATATCTATATCTATATCTATATCTATATATCTATATATATATCTATATCTATATCTATATATCTATATCTATATCTATATATATCTATATCTATATCTATATCTATCTATCTATCTATCTATATATATATATAAATATAAATATAAATATAAAAATCCATAATATTTCTGAAAAAGGTTCTGAGATTGGAGAGACTAAAAACCACAATCAAAGTGACACGTGAGTAATTTATTTTAAAATAACCAACACTTCTGTATAGTCAGGCTATGATAATTCTTGTGAGAACATATTGGTTTGCAGTTCTCTGCAACAAATCTTAATTGTAAAGTATTGTTAAATTTATGATTAAAAGAGAGCATGCATTTATGAAAATGTCAAAAATATATAACCTTTCCTTTTGAGTTTTAAAGCTTTTAGGCGACTGATTATACACCAGCAATCAAGTCTAAGCAGTACAAAAATTAATCAACATTGGCCTGTGGAATGTTTAACCAATTCCCATTTAATGTTTAATTCACAGCAGTTACCGAAGGCCAGTAGGTACCTAATTAGGACGCAAGAGGTAGCCCAACTAAGCTGCTATTCTGAAAGAGTCGATATGCCATACAGGTAAATGGATCAGTGCAAATATTACCTAGAGAATGAAATAACCAAAATTAAGGATGGCTTTAAAAGGATGGCTGGTAATCTGTTTTTCAGGGTTTGGTGTTTGTAGCTATAAATAATAATCATTGAACTGTTCATGTATTCTTCATAAATGCAATCCATTTAGGGTGTGTTATCCATTTAGAGATGATATGTAGAGGTGTTTATTTTTCCTTCTACAAATATGGGAGAAAAATCATCTTGCGGATGATAAAAGCTATTGTTTAGAAATGGGCAGAATGTAGTCCTCCAGATGGTGGTTGACTCCAGTTCCCATCCACTCTGACCAGGTTAGTTAATGTTGAGTCATGTGGGAAGTTGCATGGAAGATGGGAGTCACATTCTGCCCATTTTCCAGAATAGGGATCAAATGTTGGGGTGTTTCTGTTGAAAGGGGAGTTTCTTTAACACTTAATTCTGCTCTTCTGCCAGTTGGGTGTACTCGAGCAACAGCCACCTTGTGTTGCCAGCTAATCTTTCTCACACTAGGTCAGGCGGAAGGAACTGCGGAAGGAACTGACCACAAGGTAGCATAGTTTTGGCACTTTAGAGTCTGACCTAGATAGGAAAGAAGAAGAACCTGAAACAGAATAGGCTAAACACATTTTAGTGCTTGGAAATGAAAATTAAGGAAGCAGTGGCTCAAGCGGCTAAGACGCTGACTGGGAGGCGGAAGGTCAGCAGTTCAAAACCCGAATACTGCATGGCGGTTTGAGCACCCGTCTCTGTCCCAGCTCCTGCCAACCTAGCAGTCCAAAAGCAAGAAATTGCAAGTAGATAAAAATGGACCACATCGGTGGGAAGGTAACAGCATTGTGCGCTCTGGTGCCTAGTCATGCCTGCCACATGACCACGGAAATGTCTGCAGAAGCAGATGGCGCTGGCTCTTCGGCTTTGAAACAGAGATTAACACTGAACCCTAGAATCGGATACGACTGGCTTTTGAGCAAGGGAAACCTTTACCTTTAACGGGAGCATGCTGAAGTAACCATGTCTTAAGTATGTTTTTGTCCTTATAGTAAAGGTCGCTGTGGCTCAGAAGTCAGTTGTATTCAGTGTTCAGCTCTGTTTAAAGCCAAAGAGCCAGCACTGCCTGTGTTTGCAGACGTTTCCATGGACATGTGGCAGGCATGACTTAACACCAGAGTGCACACAACACTGTTTACCTTCCCACCAAAGTGATACCTATTTATCTACTTGCAATTTCTTGGTTTCAAACTGCTAGGTTGGCAGGAGCCTGGGACAAAGATGGGAGCTCATTCCGTTGTGCAGTACTCGGGTCTCAAACTGCTAACCTGCCAACCTTCCAGTCATCAAGTTCAGCATCTTAACCACTAAGCTACCGGAGCCCCTTCTTTTGTCCTTATATTTTCTACTAAATTATTTTCAGTAAATGTTCACTAAATGCCTATAACCGTGATGGTGAACCTTGGCACTCCAGATGTTCTTGGACTTCAATTCCCAGAAGCCCAAGCCCCCGTGAATCCACACGAAGGGGTTTATTGCAATTCATCCAGCCTGCACTGCCCTCGTTGCTCCTGGAAGCGGAAGTAAAATGTGCCCGTACAGTTAAGACTCTACCGGGTTAACCCTTCCTCCGTACGGGCACGTTTTACTTCAGCTTCCAGAAGCAACGAGGGAAGCGCAGGCTGGATGAATCGCAGTAAACCCATTTGTGTGGATTCATGGGGGGTTGGGTTTCTGAGAATTGAAGTCCAAGAACATCTGGAATGCCAAGGTTGCCATCATGGGCCTATAAGGTTAACTTTCTCAGCCTTTATGCTAGTTTCTCAGAGGTTTTATACAATATTAATACTATTGTATGTAAATAGTTTGGAAGGCTGATCTTTTGCTTTCAATTTTTCCAGGCTATATGAACAGACCCATGATCTTAGCCTTTTCCTTTTCAACGATATACTTATCATCTCACTACGCAACATCTCTTACAAGCCTTTTGAACGGATCCCAAAGACAACTCACCAGTTTTTGGCAGCCGTGACACTTCATGAACTCCTCATAGAAGATATTCCAGATTCCAAATGTTCGTTTTTCATTGCCCTGAAACAATACAAATGCTGAACACACTCATTCATGAGTATTTTTTTGACATGCAAATCTTCTGCTGTTAAAGGTCCAAGAGAGGTATTGTAATGCAGCCTTTGTTGACATTGTCAGCAAATTAGCTTTCTAAAGCATCACAGCCTTAACAGGGCTCAGAATGCAAGACTAAATATATAATTTATGTGAGAATTAAACTAAATTACATCAATCTTGGATCTCCAGTTGTGGTTGGATGGCAATGTCGATAAACACTGGCCATGCTAACATGAATATTGACCTATCCAATGTGCTCTCAGTTCCCTCTTTTAGGAAGGAAACAAATGAAAAGGCAGCATGAAGGTCAACAACCACCCACCCCACCCATCATTTTGTGGGCACAGTTGGGGTGGGGAGATTGATAGCTAGCCAGCTAATATGAATAATTTGTTGTGATCAAAATATTTGCTATGACATGCCTAGTGGAATGTTCAACTTTTTGCTTTAACAGTAGCCTTTGTGCCATATCAAAGTGCTTGATTTTTTAAAAAATCCTATGTGTTGTGCAGCTGCTTGAAGAAGCACAGGGCCAAAACAGCAAGAATATGTGGAATTGCTAATACATTTTTGGTATTGTAGCCATAATGTCCTCATTTGGCTTTTCTTTGACTTCTTATATACATAATGATGAAGTGGACTTGATCCATGAAAGCGAACACTAAAATACAGTAGTTAGTCTTTAAAGTGCCATGATGTTTTTCTGTCTTTTTGTTTTGTTTATTCTCTTGTTTGTTTACATAAGACAGTAATTAAAATCATAAAGTAATACTCTTTAAAGTATTACACAAAAATACCTTTCAAACAAGTGCCATTTCTGATTTAATGTGATAACTACTCAGCATGTGCAGTAGGAATGGAGTGCCTAAGATGGTCAGCTCCCATCTGCCCCAGTGTAGTGAATAATGGGGGATGTTGGGAGTTTTAGTCCAGCAACATCTGAAAGACCAAATGCACTCAGCTCTGACATGCTGTATTGAATGGAGTATATAATATTATAGAGGTATCTCGAGTTTTCCCCACAAACATTACGCTATCTATACCTATAAATCCAAGGGTTAACCGTTGGAACTTGCTATACGTTTTTACACCCATCCATCCTATCCCATACCAAGCCTCCTGCACTCGCCCGAACCCGGCCCGCAGGTTTCTGCAGGGTTGCCAAAGGCGCCAGTGGGGCAAGAGCCCCACGAATGCAAAAAAAGGAAAAGAACTTCAATTCCCAACATCCTCTGCGCCGCGCCTCAGCCAAACAGGCTGAGAGGCGCGAGCAAAAAGAACGTTGGGAAATGCGGTGCAGCCAATTGAAATTGAGCTGCAGGAAAAAAAACCGCCGCACAAACGCAAACAAAAAATACAAAACTCAAAGTCCCAGCGTCCTACGCGCCATGAGTGCGCAGAACGCTGAGAAAGCCAGCGCACAAAAAATAAAATTAAAAAACGCAATGGGAGCACAAGTCCGCCGCAGGTGGACGCAGTGGCTCAACAGCTTCAGAAAACAAAAAGCCACAAAAAACCACAGCGACACCACCGCTGGCCTTCTTTCCTGGAGCAACGATGAGAAGAGGGACTCCCTCTCCTCCATGCTACCCCGCCGAAGACACGGCAAGACCACCGCCGGCCTCAAGGTCAGTTGTGCCGGGGTGGAAACCAAAACAGCAGCAGACAGCAGTTCATCAGGGGAAGCACCCTCCCTGGCAAATGACTGGCTGCTGCCTTTGTACTTCCGACACCACTGTTTCGAGAACTAACACAAAACAGCAGCGGAGGTAATACAAAAGCAGCAACCAGCAATCCGCAAGGATCGCTGCCTGCCGATCTCCAGTTAGGTAAGCCATGAGAGAAAGGAGATAGAGGAAAGAACCATCGTCAGGCAGATAGCTCTTCTCTGCCTCCTTCTCTCCCGACCTACCTAACGAACCTTACCAGGGGAAGAACGGGCTGACTGCTGCCTCCTCCTTTTCCCCATTGCTGCATCCAAACCAAAATTTGAAGCAAAAGAGGAAAAGAGGAACCGACAGGCAGCCTGTTCTTCACGCAAAAGTACACACCAACAACAAACACCAACACTAATAAAAATTAATAAAACACAAATAAAGAAATAATTTAAAAAGCCCATTAATAAACAAAAAAGTAAACAACAAAATCCACAAACAAAAAACATCCACAGTATCAGAAAAGCACAGAAAAAACACCTAACTACAACACGAAAATACCTAACTCTAACAACACAACTACCACAAATTACACAAATAAACACCAATGAAATCACAAAAATAAACAAAACCAGAAATAAACAAACCAATTACACACATCTAAAGCCAAACAAAACCACAAAAGAACAAACAGAAACACCTCCCAGCCCATCACCACAAAATCAAAACAAAGAACAATCCCAGAATAAATAAAACCAGAGAGCTCACAAGCACATCCTCCCTCCACGAGACCGGAACAGAAATGAAGAAACAAAGACTACGTACCGGAAGATGCCCCACCTAGAGGCCAGGAGAGAAAAAGCACGTGAAACGAAAACAAAACCAACACTATTACTAACAGCCCCACCTGCAGGCTGGAATATTAAAAACAAGTCAAAAACAAAACAGCCCCACCTAGAGGCCACAAGAGTAAAAACAAGTCAAAAAATAACAATAAACCAAAAGTTTACACATATAACAAACATATGTTAAATAAATAAAATAAAAAGATTTATAGCATCCTCTGTTGATTTTTAACTTAAAAACAAACAAACCAAAAAGCAAGACACAATTTATAACAGCCCGGCAATGCCGGTTAACCTATGCTAGTAGCATATAAAATGGAAAATACTATTTTAACTTTATATATTTTCTGCAGGTGGCCCAATATTGGGCAGATGTCATCTAGCCCTTTTTAATTCTATTTTGTTTTTAGATGTGTTAATTTTAGCTTTGTATGTTATTATAGAGACCCCTTGCCGGGGTCTCAAAAGGAGCAGCTGCAGGAGGACTTTGCTGTCTCCTGGGGACTCACCTGCAGCTGAGATGGAGGGCTTGGGACTGCCCACTCCACCGGCGTCCTGGCCCCCACCCATCCCCTTGTCGAGGTCTCAAAAGGAGCAGCCGTGGGAGGCCTTCGCTGTCTCCTGGGACCCACCTGCAGCTGAGTCGGAGGGCTTGGGACCGCCCACTCCACCAGCGTCCTGGCCCCCACCCACCCCTTGCCAGGGTCTCAAAAGGATCAGCCACGGGAGGACTTTGCTGTCTCCTGGGACCAACGTGCAGCTGAGATGGAGGGCTTGGGACCGCTCACTCCACCGGCGTCCTGGCCCCCATTCACTCCCCTTGCTGGGGTCTCAAAAGGAGCAGTCGCGGGAGGACTTCGCTGTTTCCCGGGACCTTACTGATGTTGAGGCGTGGAGCTCCTTCCCCGGTCTGGTGGAGGGAGGGGAAGCTCGGGCGCCAGCACATCATGGCTGTACGGACTTTGCTGCTGCTGAGGTTGAACAGAGCACCCCGCAGCCATAAGGACTTTTGTTTGTTGCTGGCCACCGCTCGGAATTCTGCTATATTGTATTTTTGTACTCTTGATGCCTGTAATATGGATTGTATTGTATTTTTGTATATTATGTTGTACTTTTTGCTTTTTTGCTCCTGTTATTGATATTGAATTGATTATACTGTAATGTTTTATTTTTGTACCATTGTGTATTTATTTATTTTGTATATTGTATACTTATTGTATTGTTATGGTTACTGTTGTTTGCCGCTTCGAGTCGCCTTCGGGCTGAGGGAAGCGGGATATAAATAAAACTAATAATAATAATAATAACAACAACAACAACAATAATAATAATAAACGCCGGTGAAAATGCTCCCTCCTCTAAGGGGAGCATTGGTGGGGGAAATGCCTGGAAATGCGATGTGATTTCACACGCCGCCACCAGGAGGAACCACATGACTGACACACACAGCTGATTTAGGGGGCGTGGTCAGACCCCTGCTGAGAAAAGATTGGCCACCTGATTTAAAGTCTTGCATTTAACAAAGATGGTGAGGGTAACCTTGTTATTGCTCATGCATGGTGGTGGTGGGGGGAACAGATTCAGACAAGCTAATACTGGCTCCATAGGCAGGATGCCCCTGTCATGTAAATGCCAGCTGATGACTGTGGAGTCATCTGAACTTCAGAAGTGACTGTGTGATGGGATTATTATGCGTTGGACTTTTCATGGATGGATATTGTCCATCTCTCTGTCAAGGGTGGGGAATGTGTGGCTCCTCAGATGTTGTTGGACTTCAGCTTCCATCAGCTCAAGCCAATACAGCCATATAAGCCCAACGACTAGAACACAACTGCTTCTCTGTCCCAGGCATACAGTTACCCAATCTGATTCAGTTCCTATAACTATTTTAAGACTATATAGCAGCTAACGGCATAAAGGTTGATGTGAGGTGACAGTGATGGATGAGGTCAAAGGTGATGTAGTACTATTGACAAAACTGGTTATTAGAGATGTAGGAAAGCCATTTAACTAAATCAACATTCTTAAGCCTTCTTTAACTTTAGAACTGGTCCTATTATTAAGGCATCCAAGTTCCCTATCTTGAAAGTTAGTAATTATTTCTTTTTCAGATATCAAGAATGCCTTCCTTCTACAAGGACCAACGTGTCACTGGATTTGTTCTACAGAAGAAGAGGACAAGATTGTGTGGCTTTCTGCACTAGAAAGAGCAATTAACTGCAGCCTGGAAGAGGATATGAACTCTTCTTGAGTTTTCCTATATTGGTTAGCTGATGACTACATCTATGGACAGAGATAGGTGTGACTATTTAGTTTATACTTGCTTAAAACAACTTCTTATAAACACAATTGACTTTCAGTAAATAACACCCAGATGGGTTCCCACACACACAAACCAACTTGTTATTCAACCACCAGTTATTCACAGACTTGATTTTATCATTGTTAACAGCAAATAATTTTAAACCTGAAGCTTTTCAAACTTGCTTTGAATGCTATGTGAAGAAATGGATGCTATATTCAGAATGTTATACAGTACTGTATTCAGAAAACAGATCCCTAGGCACATCCAGTGCATGTCCAAGTGATGTATAGGCCCTTGTGTGTATCACAGAGACCACAAAGCCCCTCTCTCCTTCCACTATCACTGTACTAACATCCATATTCTGCTCTACTATTATGGTTAGTGCTGAAGTCTGCAATGTGTTGAAGAGTTGACTGTGGGGTGGAGGAGAAAATCAAGGATTGTGCTGTCACTAATGCTGCATCTTAACAGCTTAATGCTGCCTCCTTAAAATAGCTTAGTATAAAGAGAGCTCATTTTACATAGGCTACTAGGATGCAGGCATGTGCATACTAGCACAAGGTGTTTCTCTAATTCTTGCTGACGACTGGGTGGTTTTATATAAATTACTGGATCCACACCATTTCTTAGTGGTCAACCAAGATGTTACCTGTTACGTAGCAGCAAACCTGTTTCTTCACCAAGGAATGGTTAGCTACAGTTAAATTTTGCCTTCCTGTTGCTTGCAGTTCTATCATACTGTCATACACGTGCTTGTCATGAAGCTCCCAAAAGGAAAGAAAGAAGAGAAATGATTCAGTGTAAACAATGAAATACATTTGCTTTGAATTAATATTCCTTTTCCTGTTATGCACTATGTAGAAATTATTAGTGTGCAGTTATACCTCTGCTAACACATGCAGGTTTCAATCTTTCGGATGATTACTCTCTTCAAATTGTTTGCTTGCCATTTATTTATTTGCTAGCAAAGGGGTACCCGCTTCGCTGGGTAGTGGATAATTACCTGCACTCTGGGCGGCTGCTGCTTGCCCGGCACCTTCCCATGGGCTGAAAGCAGCCTGCCGTGTGGGCTGCATTGGCGTAAGAGGCGCTGCGTCCGCCTCTGGTGGCCTTGCGTTCCCGGTCATGGCGAGGCCGAGGCTTGCTCAGGCAGCGGGGTTGAGGCGAGGCGGAGGATGCCTTAAGCAGAAGTGCTTACGCGGTGGCGTGCGGCAGCTTATGGAGGGGTGCAGCGGCTGCCTCTGGCAGCCTTGCATCCCCAGTGAGGGATGGCTCTTTATTTAGACTGGGCTGAGAGGCGCCATGGATCTGTTGGCGGACATTTTAACCACTGCGAGCATTCTGTGCTCTGCGCTTCCCCCCGGGTGGGCGTGGATTTCCCCCACCACGTGCGTACACAGCCGTTTTGGTCAATTTTGTGGGGCGTAGGCCCCACCCCCGGCCTCTGGACCCTCACGGGGGTGATGTCCGGGACACAAGGTAGGTGTGTGCCGAGTATTACAGGATAGGTTACAGGAGTGTGGCCATGCCTGCCGGACACAAACAGTCATGCCTTTCCTTTATAGGTACACTAATACCTCATACAACGTCCAAACTTGGTTCCACAAGTTTGGACATTGTATGAATTCCGACTTTGTATGAGGCATGCAAAATCCTATCCGTGATGCCTCATACAACGTCCAAATTATTGCCACTGATGCTTTGTATAACGTTGTTCCCCTTGTGAGAGCGCCTGTCCTCGGGCGAGGGTGCTCAGGGCCGCTTGGATATTTTGGGGGATTCCCCCACGGTCGCTTCTCTGGCCGCCTCACAGCTGGGGCCAGTTTTGCTCCCACCCGCCTCCTAATGCCTCATACAACGTCCGGTGATGGTGTATCAGGCATCTTTTCCCCCAGAATTGGGCAACGTTGTATGGATCCGACGTTCTATGAAGCGGACGTTGTATGAGGTATTACTGTATTAATTTTTATTCTTCAAATTTCTATTGCCTCCCAACTCGGCAACGACTCTGGGCAGCTAACAACAGTTAAAAACAACATCAAACTAATTAAAAGCCCTTAAACCCTCATTAAAAATTCTAAATAATTTACCCACTCACCCCATTAATTAAATGAGAGAGAAATCTTAATTATATAAGCCAGCAGGTGGGGGTCACATGTACCTCTTCCATATGTTTGTCCTCTCCTAAACAGCAGAGTTTGCACAGAAGACAGTGACTTTAAACTAGAATGGAATTCTGAACTCATCATTAGATACTGAAGATAGCTGTTGAAGTATTCTTAATAGAGTGGAAGGCTCCTTCCAGGTATGGGCTTGGAATGTTTCAGTTTAGATTATATGTTCTTCCAACATCTATGACAAAGTACGGATCACATGGCTAAAAAACTTTATTTTGGTCTTTAAAAAACAGCTATCTTCTCCCGTTTGTGTTCAGGACAAAACAACTATAGTAGACCATTAAGGAATGGAAGTACTGTATAGAGAATGGGAAAGACATGAAAAGGAAATAAGACAGACATCCTTTCCACCTAAGTAGGAAAGCAAAATGGAATGTATAAACTTTAAATTGAGGGGGGAAATTATAGCTGGCATTTAGGCTTAGTCTGAAGTACTCTGCACCCAAGCCCTGGAATGGCAGTTTCTGGCTAGTGCAGGGAGGCTTCAAGGCTTCTTGCATTTCTGGGATTTCTTCTGGCAGCATCTGAATAGTGCATTTCAAATACTGTTTGAAAAATCATTCAGAAAGGAGATGTGTTAAGTTTTTCAGAATATTGCTAATGAGAAGAAAACACTATACTTAGAAGACAGAGCCCAAAACACAGCCAGTGCATGTCCAAGTGATGTACAGAGCATTGTGTGGATCACAGAGATCACAAAGAACCATTGATACTCTTGACACATTTGAGTTATCTTTGAGATTCTCAGCAGAACCACTGATTTTTTCCTATTCTGACCTTCTGAAGTACCCTTATGATGCGTGAAAAATCCACAGACGTGATACCTGTGGCAAAGAGAGTTCAGGTTGGAACATGAGACCTCCTTCCTCTGTGATAATTATTGTGTACCTTCATTGAGGCATTCCCTGTGCATACAGCAATTGGTCTAATATGTATATCGCACAGTGTACGCATTTTTCCATAACAAAGTTTGTCACACCATTCTCAGATCACAATTAACCCAACAAATATATACATCACAATCATATGAAATCCCATGCCAGGCTGTGGAGCAGTAAAAGAGATGTAACTTTTTTTAAATTTCTAAATGAATCTAAGGCACTACAGGTGAAAAACAAGGCCAAAGAGATTGGTTTGATAATTGCCTGTGAAAGGTTGGTTGAAATAAGAGTATATTTGCCAATTCTTTGTGAATGCCAAAGGTATGCTTTATGACAGAGACTGAAATTTGGAGAATCATTTTCTGAGAATAACTGCATCTTCTTGACTGAAAAATTGGAGCAGCTCTTGCCTCCACACACATTTTTATATGCACTCTAATTTTTGAAAATAAAAAGTGTGATGATTTGAAGAATATATCTGTGCTAATAATAGTAATGTCTACTATATTCCCATCTGCATGTTAAAATGGTGCCTAGCTGTTCAGATCATGAGATTTATCAGCCACCACTACAGGCAAGTTCTTATTAATAATTTGAATAATATTCTAAGGAAACAATATAGCTAAATATTTGTTATCTTCTTCACAGAAATGAAATTCACAGTTGGCAGACAATCTAGATCAGTGATGGCGAACCATGGCACTCCAGGTGTTCTTGGACTGCAATTACCAGAAGCCCAAGTCAGAACTCCTGCTGATCAGGGCTTCTGGGAATTGAAGTTCCAGAACACCTGGAGTGCCAAGGTTGGCCACCACTAATCTAGATGAAATAATAGCAGCCCAACAGGCATAGACTTAATCAATTAATTAACTATCACTAAAAAGGATCCCTTAATTGCCAATTTCATTGAGCTCTGGTATAGATTCCAGTTTGGTGACAGACAACTTAAGATTGGTAGAACATTGAGTGAAATAGTGGTTCTGAGAAAGTTGCTCTGGAGAAAAAATTCTCCCAGTAGGCACCAATTACAGCAAAGTAGAAAATGCTCCCAGTAGGCCTCTAATTACAGCAGAGGAGCCTTCAGGTGTATCAAATTAACCTAAACTGCTGAGGCACAGATGTGTTAATGTTGTTTTGGCACAAATTAAAGGTAAAGGTCTCCCTTGCTCGAAAGACAATGTTCCTTCTTTACTACCACAGTATTTGGGCAACACCAACTGGCACAAATGCTGTGGGAGCAAAGAAGGAACATTTAATAAAGTCCTGATTGTTTCACCAGAGAAAATGATTTTCAGAGACAACTTCCTCCTCCACGACTTTGATGTGTATTATAATCTGTGATATTTGGTATGTGTGTGTGCATTTGCTGGGATCCAGATTAGTTCAGGAACAAAGCAGACAGCCTTGGTCATGTGTTTCTTGTGTCCTCCTGCACAGTGTGAATACATAACCCATTTTACAGGTCTCAACATCCAATTCACGAACGTCTTCTCTAAAAATGTTCTTACATGCTAGTGAAAGACAATCTAATGGAGTGCATTGTTAAGCCAAATTAAAAAAAGTTTCACTCAAATTAAAATATTGTGCTGTTTTATTGGTGTAAAAATCACACAACTGCTAGTTCTGATTCTGCTGAGATACATCCATGCACTTTAACATCTATGATCCCACAGGCAGAATAAGCCATTAAATAGAGTATCTGCTGTTAGTCAGCATTAATGCAAATTTACATATGAGATCAAAAGGTGTGTATTATACAATATACAATAAACCCTAATACAGTACATCAACCTGAATAGCAGGATATACTCAGGAAAGTTTGTGTTAATAATGAAGCCTGTCCACAAGCCAGAAGAATAAGGCTTGAAGACATAACCAAAATGGTAACCCAACCCAGTTTAAAGAATAAAAAATAGATCTGTGAGAAGTGGAGGAGGGGCCGGGGGAAAAAGAGCTGAGGTACTGACACATTTCTTGACCATAGCGTATGTTACAGTAAAGTCTGGCCAGTGTGTCAGCGAATAAAGAGTAATGTGCAAAGCATGCAACTACAGGTGGTATTTAGGAAATGTTTGTGACTGAGATTAACTCCCAATCATTTCACAGAAGGGATGCACTTATGTGCATGCCGCAGAATTCAGGTCATGATTGGAAACATTTTAACAAAATGTCAAGCTGAGGTCACATCTGAAACACACAAAGGAAAGTACAGCCAAATTTATTTGGTATGGCAAGGTACTGAAAGAATATATGTGTGGCACATAAATTTAGGATGTTATTCAAAAGGAGAGGTTGTTTCAAATTACAGATGCTCTGCAAGGTGGCTTGGAAATAACTGATGACCACAGCTGTTAATCTTCTCTTACACAACCAGGAGACGTGTAAGAGAAATGTACAATAAACGTATGTGCTTCTGTATTCAAGATGTTTTAATTCATGATCTTTGACATGAAATATAGAAAATCCATTAGATAATCAGTTTAGTTTGGGATATAGGTCACTGAAGTCATATAAACATTGCTCCAACTTATAAATTGCATCCTCCCCCAAAATGGGAAGGTTGGCAGTGCCAATATATAGAACATTCAAGGAAACATTTATTCCATTCTTGGTATTAAAATTATAAAAGGTACTTAAATACAACTGTGGACAGAGGACAAAACAATCACCAAAAAAAAAAGAGTGCACTGAGCTGAACATATGGGTATTTAATTAGGCCTTTTACCCAATTTCTCCTTTCGGAGTTAATTAGTTCACAGTTAACGGCAATTGGCTTATAAGTGAGAGAAGGGTCGGAGCTGTTCCAGTTGAACTTCCAGTGAAATTCTCTCTTCGAGGACATCCTGGAATGGAAAGATTTATCATTTATTTACCGCAAATGAAAGTCAAATCTTAACATTCAAAACATTTTTTTAAAAAAAAATCCCTTTTAGTTCCAATGATGAGATGACACAGCCAATTTTTAAAATAGCTAGCATTAAAGTTTGCAATATGCCTATTGTCCATTACATTCTAGGTCAGGGATGTGTCAAGTGTGGCTTTCAGACCGCTGCCTCCCCACCATTGCCCAGGATACATTTTTTTCAGGCAAAAAAAGAAAAGAACTATAACTGTTGAAGCCATCAGGGATGGTGGTTCCCCTTTAAAGGATGTCAAAGGCCTGTCCTGAATTATTAATGCAAATACAGTAGACACTCACATAACGACAGTGCTTGGTTCCCCAAGTAGCGTCGTTATGAGGAAAATGTCATTTTGTGGTTTCATATAAGAGATCTCTCGCAGAACATCAAAAAACCGTCGTTATTCGCACAACGGCGGTAAAAATATTGTCGTTATTCGAATAACGGCATTTTTAATTGTTGTGCAGGAGATCACGTGGGGGGCGTCAGTAGCGTCGCTAATTGGAAATGAAGCTATTCGAACGTGTCATTAGTCGGGGGTTCACGGTACAGTGGTACCTCATACAACGATTTTAATCCGTTCCATGGGGCTTGTTGTTGTACGGAACAATTGCTATACGATACATGCATTGTATAGCGATTTTCCCTATGGGATGTATCGTACAACTTTTTTTTTTGCTAAGTGGTTTTTCCCATTGAAAAATGATTGTACGATTTTTTCCATAGGGAAAACTGTTATGCGGGACACCATTCCACCCCCTCCAAAGTTAATTGTTATGCGATTTCGTTGCTATATGGGGCGATTGCTGTATGAGGTTCCACTGTACCCACATTTCCAAACTGGAAGTGCATTTTAGGTTGTCTCTCTGAACCTTAGAGGATCTTGGACCTGTCAAAGTTACCAATCTCTGTCTTAGATCGTCATTGAGTGCAACTTGTATCTGAAAACGCATTTTTCCCCTGAAGCAGGAAAAATGCTATTGGTGTGAATTTGTTTAAGGTGGACCCCAGCTTGCAATGAAGTGGCCCACACACTATGATCACGGAGCCCTCTCCTGTGGCACACATGAAATGAGACATGCAGGATCTAACACCGGGACTGCAATGGACTGCCACAGCCTTGAGGAAATTATCATGGTGTGCCTTCACAGCCAGTCCATCTGACATGGCCTTTTCTGCCTCCATGACCGTTGGTTCCTTCTCTACTCATTTTGCTGTTGGGCCCAAGATGATGGTTTCCAGTGACATTTTCTCCACTGAGGGGACCATCACCCCACCTAAAGGGGCTCATCTGCCTGTAGCCATTGGTCCCTTTAGGGAGTCAGGTTAATTAACCGCCACCTGATACTCGGCATTGAGTTGCTGGCTGTACGGTCTACTCCATTACCATAGTGGGATGTCTGGCCAGACATCCCACTAGATACTACATAACTAAATAAGTTATGTTTGTTTGCATAACTAAATAAGCTATCTTGAGGATACTTTTTGAGGAAGAATAAAATTAATAACCATAACTTTTTTTACTGACAATGATTTTAAGGGAAGAAACAGACATATCCAGAACAATATGCAGCATTTTTGTAAATGAGACAGAAGAGATTTTTTTAAAAATAAGGCAGCTGGTATGTATCCCCCTGCCCCCACAAGACCATGCAATTCTAAAGAAACAGCAGAATATTTTGAGAAGACATAAACATGCTGCATATGGTAAACAAAAGACTGGGTCATAAAGAAAAATGCATGATTGCATATTGTCAGGGTAGTAAAGGTCGCTCTTGCTCAAAAGCCGGTCATATCCAACTCTAGGGTTCAGTGCTCATCTCTGTTTATAGCCAAAGAGCCAATGCTATCTGAATCTGCAGACATTTCTGTGGTCATGCAGCAGGCATAACTAAACCCCTGAGTGCACAGAACACTGTTTACCTTCCCCCCTACTGTATTTTTGGACCATAAGACGTACCTGACCATAAGACGCACCCAGTTTTCATATATATTTAGTACTGTATTTTGCACCACCAACCAGTGGTGGCGCTGCAGGGGAAATGGGCAGGCAGGCCAATTGCACTGAGGAAGGAAGTGATACTCTAGCCTAGCCTCTTGCTCTCCTTTCAACCAGGAAGCATGTTTTCCCCCTCCATTTTGTTCACGTGGAGTAGAGACAAAGGCATTGAAGGTAAGTGGAACCTTTTCTTTCTAAGCACAGGTTTGGTTTCCCACTTAAATGCATTGGGAACATATAAACAGAAAACTTTTGAATACAAGAAATTTATTTCCAATGCATTTAAATGGGAAACTGCGATTTTTGCCCTCTAGTGGCCATTTGTTTTCCATATGTTTTTCTTTCCCCTGCTCCGTAACAGTTGAGAGGGGGCAGTAGAGATCTTCAGCCAGCTGCGGCTCTTGTAAAATATCCTTTTACAACAGCCACAGCTGGCTGAAGACCAGTAGAGTTGCGGGAGCAGACGGAACTGCTGTCTTTCAGAAGAGAATTAAAAACCTGGTTGGCGGGGCAGGTATGGGGCTTGGATGGAAGAGTGGCCCCCGCCTGTTGGCTTATAAAATGAAGCCTCCCCATCTTTTTAATGCGGGCAGTTTTAATGTGGTTAGTTTTAATAGGTGGGTGGGTATGTTGGGGTTTTAATTGTTTTTAATATGTATGTTTTAATCCTGTTGTGAGCCGCCCTGAGTCGGGTTCGCCTGATTGGGCGGCATAGAAATTTGAGCAATAAATAAATAAATAAATAAATTTGGACGATAAGATGCACCCTCATTTCCCCCCACTTTTGGGGGAGAAAAAGTGCATCTTATGGTTCAAAAAATACGGTAACTCTGACCTTCCAGCGTTTTAACCACTTGAGCCACTGCAGTCCCAGGGCACCAGCTCCTTTAACATCCTGTCAAACCATTACTTACCTTTAGTTGCTGCTGCAATTCACTATTCAGTCTGGCCAAAACAGTATTGGTCTCCTTATTGCGCCTGATTGATGCCTGAATGGCCTTCTTGTCCTTTCCTACCGATCTGAGGGGATATTTCATGAAAAAGCTTTCAGAAATTGCCAAGCATGAGCTTCCAAAACTGCTCAAGTTGTTTGAAAATTATTCTTCAATGCTTTAGTTCTCATGAATATATTCAGTTGCACGGGTGTAAAACTAACAGTGAATTTCACAGTTTGGGCATTTTATCCAACCACTAAGCATACACACTACAGGGCCGAAACCGAAGCCTAATGAGAAGAAACCCGTTGTTGTGCAATGTAAATGATGTTTGAAACTTCCTGTTTCAAAGCTCTTGGAAGTCAAGATAAAACTGCCTTTTGTGTTCATGCAGTTCTTAGCTTGTAGACTTTTTGTTTTCCCCAGCCACTATTCAGAATCCTTACGTGTTTCTTAAAAGCCTGGTGGAGCTGAATTATCCTGTCAAAAATAATGGCTGCCTACTATATATAATGAGCAAACAGCTGCTTATAACTCTCTGCCACACAAGAAGACATAATACAAAGAAAGCAAAGCACCAATATTCCTCTTATCAGGTATAGATCCATTTACATAATCTAGTCTATTTCCAGCATTTAGGCTTTTGCCAAAAATCTACTTTTCAAGTGGGTCAGACTGTGAAGCAAGGGGAGAAGGAAACACATAGTAATTAATGCAGAAACAATGACATTTTGTAATTGGAGAGAGCTAGTTGTGTATCTCATTAAAAACACATCTCTTGCCCACCCAATTTCTTTGTGGTTTCTTACAGGAAACCTATGAACTTTCTTATTTATAATGTGCATGCAGCCCTGCTGATAATAAACAAGACAAGTACGACAGAATAAACTGTACTTAAAATTAATTGTTAACATGATTATAATCTAACTATTTATCTTTACAGACTGTTATCATTTTAGACATAATATTTTGCATCTATATGCCAAGTCTCTGTTTCTGCACTTAGGATTCAAGCTTGCTTACAGTCTTTTTATTTAGCAGTTCAAGGAATCAAATACCATAGAACATTTGCACTTCCCTTGAATGCAAACTAATGGATATTTGGTATTAAAAGCGAAAATGTCTCAGTATCAGAGGCAGTCACACACATCTTGGGTTACCTAGGAATAGATGGCTGTGAAGCAAGAACAGCAGCTATGACACCTGTTTTCTGTGTATGTTCCTCAGCTTCAGGTCTCAGTTCATCCTCTGATTTTGGCCTTCTGCGTATAGGCTTTGGTGGTGGTGCTAGAGGGGTCGTGCCTTTGCCCTGAGAGAATAAAGAGAGGAAATTAATGCATACTTAAACAAGCTTCTTTAGTCCTCAGTTTCTATCTCAGAATGAACAAAGCACTACCACTTATAAACGAATGATTAGTTTTAATAACTTTGTAAACCTGCTAGTTCCACTGCTAGTCATACTTCTTACAATAAATTTACATATCATATTTGCTGGCATATAAGACCCATCCCCCCCTTAAAATACACTGGAAAAATGGAGTGAGTCTTGTACTATATATAGTGGCCTATAGTGGGATATTTTGGTAATAACGGGGTGCGTCTTATACTCTGATGCATTTTATATCCCAGCAAATATGGTAATCCAATTTAAACAGTCAACAGGTCATTACTGAAATGAAGGGATAAATGCCTCTAGGTCTCCATCATATTCTACTGGAAGGCTGAATAAGACTACAATTCTGCTCTTACTTATTTTGGAGTAAGCCACTTTGAATACATTTGTAAGACAAAAGTAGAGATGAGCAAAGCTATCTGACAATGATTAATGAACTGCATGATTTTTAAGTCTCCGAAGCAGTATTGTCAGCCCAACTTTCTGCAACTGTTTCAGCTTCCTATACCTTCTCACAACTGTCCATGTCAGCTGGAGGACCTTGAGAATAGATTAAATGACTCAGGTCAGGAAATGCTGTAGCAGACAATGTTAGCTCTGGATTAAAAGTTAGGCAAAGTTGATAAAAAATGTTGCACCTCTGTGGATTTCTATATACTTAAACTCATGTTTAAAATAGGTTGCTACACATTTAGAGGCAGTGTTACCAAACCAAGGTTTCATATCAAATCTGGATATCCTGCACAAATGGGCTAACACTACATGACTAATTTAATGTTGCACTCATATGCATTAGTGCCCTTATATAAACGTAATGCTGATTTTCTAAAATTATGTACAATTATGTTTGTTTGGTTCCATCATTGTTTTAAATCTGGACCACAGATGCACATCAATTTCACATGCCAGAGATGATAACCTTAGTCACACATGAAATGTTATGATCCAAACTCATATGGAGTGTGTCCATGGACAATGGAGCTACCTTTCTTCAAATCTATTGCCTTTCACATAATAGGAGGATGACAAAAAATTGAAAAAGCTAGAGAGATAGTCTCGTCACATACTGAGCACACCTTATAGGGCTGCATTCATTTTCTTGTCTTAAAATGTCCTGGAAATGTCATGTGAGACAAATCATTCTGGAGTGTCACTGAATAATAAATGAGGATCAATATTTTCATGTCTTTACATAAAACTGTGCATACACACACACACACACACACACACACACACACACACACACACACACACACACACACACACACACACACACACACACACACACACACACTAAACAGCCCATCCAGTCCAGCATTCTGTCTCACACAGTGACTCACCATTTGCTTCAGGGTATTCTGCTTAGGATTCCCTGGAAATGGCATTGAGAGATATCCTGCCTATCTCTCCAACCCGGAGGTTGTCCTTAGGTATCCATAATTATAGCCCTTGATACCCTTGTCCTCCATGAACTTGTCTAATCCTTTCTTAAAGCTGCCAAGACTGACAGCTGTCACCACTTCTTCTGGCAGGGAGTTCCACAGACCAGTAATCCTCTGGGTGAAAAAGTACTTTCTCTTATTTGTTTGAGAACTAGTACCCAAAAGTTTCATGGAGTGCCCCCTAGTTCTAGTGTTATGCGATAGGGAAAACAGTTTTTCCTTATCTACTTTGTCCACTACTTCTACTTTGTGAGAATAACACAAGTTGAGAAGTGCTCACAGATGTGGTCGCACTGCCATTCCTAACATTCTTTATCCTGACCTGGTTGGCCATGATTAATGTGCACTGTTATTTGAGCAACAACTGGAAATATTTCTTTGGTTGGTTTTAGAAAACATAAGCCCACCTGGGAAAGTATCCACAGATTCCCCTTCTGAGATATGCAGAAGCAAATCAAGATACATCAATGCTCTCTGGACAAAGCTACTAAATTATGCTGAACAATATACCGAACAATTGCACTCATCCCACATGCCAGCAAGGTGATGCTCAAGATAATACAGGATAGACTTCAGCAACATGTGGAGAGAGAACTACCAGAGGTGCAGGCCGGTTTCAGAAGAGGCAGGGGGACCAGAGACCACATTGCCAACATACGTTGGATCATGGAGAAAACAAAGGAATACCAGAAACAAGTCTACTTTTGTGTTATTGACTACACCAAGGCTTTTGACTGTGTGGACCACAACAAAATGTGGCAAGTAATTAAAGAGATGGGAATACCAGAACACCTCATATGTCTAATGAGAAATCTGTACACAAACCAATAAAGCAACAGTTAGGACAGAACACAGAAAGACAGAATGGTTTGGAATAGGAAAAGGAGTAAGACAAGGCTGCATTTTATCACCCTGCTTATTCAATCTATACACAGAGCACATAATGTGCAATGGAGGGATGGAGGAATCACACTATGGGATCAAAATTGCTGGGAGAAACATCAACAATTTGAGATATGCAGACGATGCCACCCTAATGGCAGAAAGTGAGGAAGACCTAAAGAATCTCTTGATTGGATTGAAGGAGGAAAGTGCAAAAGCTGGCTTGAGACTTAATATCAAGAAAACCAAGATAATGGCAACAGGCCATATCACTCCCTGCAAAATAGATGGGGAAGAAGTAGAAGCAGTGACAGTTTTTACTTTCCTGGGATCTAAGATCACTGCAGATGGCAACTGTAGCCATGAAATAAAAAGACAACTGATTATGAGGAGACAAGCTATGAGAAACCTGGGGAATATAGTGAAAAGCAGAGACATCACCTTGAAAACAAAAATTCGCATAGTCAAAGCAATGGTATTCCCAATGGTAATGTATGGGTGTGAGAGCTGGACCATTAGGAAGGCTGAGCGCAGAAGAATAGATGCCTTTGAGATGTGGTGTTGGAGGTCCTGAGAGTCCCTTGGACAGCAAAGAGAACAAATAGGTCAATACTGGAAGAAATCAATCCTGACTGTTCATTGGAGGGACAAATAGTGAAGATGAAGCTAAAGTACTTTGGACATCAAATGGGAAGGGAGGACTCACTTGAGAAGGCCTTGATGCTGGGAAAGGTGGAGGGCAAGAGAAGAAGGGGGCGTCCAAAGATGAGATGGATAGATGGTATTGTGGACACAATAAGCACAGAGCTTGGTGGGCTGAGGAGAATGGTGGAGGACATAGGTCCCTGGAGGAAAATGGCCCATGAGGTCGCAAAGGGTCGGAATCGACTGTGCGACTGAACAACAACAATAAAATGGGTGCAATTTTTCACCCTCTGAATATATTGCTGCATTGAGAACCCTTGGTATGTAACAGCAAACCAGACTCCTTGAAAGTACACTTCAATAGGGCTTCTTTTGATCACAGTCCTTGTTTGATCTCAGAAAACACATGGAATGTATCAGTTCTGCCAGCTTGCTATTTATTGTTTAGAGGCATAGGAAATTTAAAAAGAATATCACCATGACATGATTAGGCTATTTACTTTAAGGCTTACATTTGCTGCTTGCAGTTTACTTGGCTTTGTAAAAATGAAGCAACATTAGAGATCTTGACTATGCTTAGAGAATCTTACTGTATATAAGCCTAACGGAGTAAATTCCAATGGCAAATTACTGCTAATGAGAGAATTGCTGCAAGATTTCAAATGCTCTCTCTCAGCTTTGCCACAACTTTAAGAAATCAGCACAACAAATGTGCATAGTTTCTACCATGTATTCATGGCATTTCAGCGGAGTTTCTCCAGCAAATATCCTTTCAACGCAGAGTAATTTCTGACATGATTTTCTATTTTATTTTTATGAAGGCAAGTAAACTGCAAGTGGAAAAAATTTAAGCCATTAGACTTAGGTAAAGGTTGCCCTTGCTCAAAAGCCAGTCGTATCCGATTCTAAGGTTTGGTGCTCATCTCCATTTATAACATCCACAGACAGGCATGACTAGATACCGGAGTCTAACTTCCCACTGAAGTGGTCCCTATTTATCTACTTGCAGTTTCTTGCTTTTGAACTGCTAAGTTGGCAGGAGCTGGGACAGAGATGGGAGCTCACTCTATTGTACAGCACCCAGGTCTTGAACTGATGACCTGTCAACATTCCAGTTGTCAAGTTCAACGTCTTAACCACTAAGCCACCACAGCTCCTTTTAGGCTTACATTGGTGTAAACCTACAATAAGATTCTGACCTCTGTCTTCTGATACTTTTTGCTTATTAAAGGAACCCAGGAGAACTGGCCAGGATACCTAAGAGACCGCGTCGCCCCAAGATCATCCATCTGTCCAACCAGAGCGGACTGGAGGGGCTCTCTAATTGTACCATCTGCAAGAGGGGCTCGTCTCTCTAGCACAAGAAGGAGGGCCTTCTCTGTGCCCACACCGGCCCTTTCGAACCTCCTACCAACAGAGCTATGGCTGCAGACAGAATTGCAGCCCTTTAGGAAAGAACTGAAAATCTGGCTGGCGGGGCAGGTGTGGGGCGCTGATGGAGGAGTGACTCCGCCTGTTGGTTGGTCTAATGCATAGTTTCTCAACCTTGGGTCCCCAGGTATTCTTGGACTTCAATTCCCAGAAGCCCTGGTTAAGTGGTGTAGTGACTTAGGCTTCTGGGAACAGAAGTCCAAAATCACCTGGGGACCCAAGGTTGAGAAACACTGGTCTAACGTAACACAGTAATTCTCTCTCTTTCTAGTAAGTGCGTGTGGTTTTTTTAATGGGTTTTAATGGGGTGTATTTCTATTTTAATAGGGTTTTATCTGAGTTGGGGGGGTTAGTATCGCAAACCACCCAGAGTCCTCGTGAGCAGGGCGGCTATAGAAATATGAAAATTAAATTAAATTAAAATTAAATTAATGATGCTGTTAAGAAAACAGGAGCAATTTAGCAGCTTCATGATACTGTATGGTTTTGACTGAGAAGGCTTTTGAGCCTTAAAATATATCTCTACATAAAACCATAATTTAAGTCTAGAGATCTACATAAAACTGACTGACAGTAAAAGGACAATATCTAAAGGAAATTTAGCATTTGTGAACCTTGCCTAGAGAAGGTAAATCTATAAATTGTAGTTGTAATTAGTGAAATACAGTGGTACCTCATACAATGATTTTAATCCGTCCCACAGGGCTTGTTGTTGTATGAAACAATTGCTATATGATGCATGTTAAGTGGTTTTTCCCATTGAAAAATTGTTGTACGATTTTTTCCATAGGGAAAATTGTTATGTGGGATGTAATTTTCCCCCAAAACCTAATTGTTATGAGATTTCATTGCTATACAAGGCGATTGTTGTATGAGGTTCCACTGTACTGTGAAATATAAAGCAGGTTCACACATACACGGTCATTGCTTAATAACTACAAAAAATGTGTTGGCTGAGCCATTAAGCACCACACACAATGAAAAAAATTCCATGCTATTACCCATTACATCAGAAATATATTTCAACTAAGTTCATTTAGGCATCCAGTGATGCATTATTGTGGGATACACATGGCAGCCTGCAGCCATGGCATCAATGGAAGAAAGCAAAAACAATGAATCCTGAACCTGTGACAGGCACCATGGTAATCATCTTACACTATTCCTTCAAGCCATACAGAATTCAATTTTAACATAAAATTCAATTTATCTTAAGACAGTAACAATTTCTAAATGCTCATGCTAAATGTTTACAGAGTTTAAATGTAAATTTTTAGACCCCTGTTATTTATGATGATAAATCATGCCCTACAGCTTAAAATGAAAATCTAAATCATGTATTTAATATAAACCAAAATTTAAAAAAACATGCCTTAAATACAGTAATAAAACAAAACATTAAAAATATATTATTAGATTGGCAAATCTTAGGCAGATCAATGA
Organism: Bradypodion ventrale; assembly: GCA_035047345.1. Lineage (NCBI taxonomy): Eukaryota > Metazoa > Chordata > Lepidosauria > Squamata > Chamaeleonidae > Bradypodion > Bradypodion ventrale. The sequence continues at coordinate 107,469,040 of JAWDJE010000001.1, read as the reverse complement.
TTTACTGAATCATTGTGTTCTAGGAAATGAACCATGATAGAATAACAACCAATAGTCTTGCAGACTCCTGATAATTCTATAATTAATTAGCAGCAATTCTATGGGAACACTCATAATTCTATGGGAACATTCATAATCCATAAAAATCACTATAGCATGTTCTGTTACACCAGCAGCTGCTTCAGAGAAGAAAGACTAGAAAGAACAACACTCAAACACCTGTTCTTCCATGTGACAAGTGTAAACAGGTTCATTGCTGTTTTCACTATGCTATGTAGGAATATCTCTACTCACTGTGAAATCCAAATGGTCCAATTGTAAAGTGACAGAAACTTGCAGAATGGGACCTTTATTATTAGAAAATTACCACTAACTATGTACAGTACCAGTGATTTTCTGGTACATTGCCTATTCCCATCCCAAGTCCCAACCCGTCTTCCAATGTCTTTGCCTAGAGAGCCTTAAAACTTCTAAGGGGAGAGGAACAGGAAGTATAAAATTAAATTGAAATACTGATATTGCTGGGTGATGGTATCATCACCATTTACGCCCGGTAGGGTTGTGCAACAGGATTTCAATTCCTAACTGACAATTGCCCAACTTATATCACACATTATAGTAAGCATCCTTTCTCAAATTTCTCTAATTATACAAACTTTTCCGTTTAAAAGTAATGACTTGAATTTTTAGTGATATCTGTAGCACTAATGGTGTACTTATAATACAAGTTCATTTGAAAAGATGTACAGTTGCATAACTTACATACCGCATTTGCAGGAGTACTAGAAGCTGCTTTATCTTCAACTCTTCCATCTGTTTTGGCAACTCTAAGAGGTCCCGCAGAATCAGAAGATTTTTCTACCTGAAAAGAAATAACTCAGAAATGTACCATAAAAGCAACAATGATTTAAACACTCTTTAAGTTTGCATCGGATAACGCTAAAAATCGGATAACGCCCAGACTTGTGGAACCAAGTTTGGTCGTTATCCGAGGTATTACTGTATTTGATTTTCAATGCATTCCTATGGAAAATTACGTTTCAAGATGCAAATTTTTCAAGATACAAAAACCCTCAAGAAATAAATTAATTTCATATCTTGAGGTATCACTGCATTTAAAGGACACATTCAAGACTTGAGTCAACCAGCATAGAACATTGGAAATAATTGGCTCTCTAACTGTGCCATCTGCTAGAGAGGCTCATTTCTCTAGCACCAGAAGAGGGCTTTCTCTGTGTCTGCTCTGGCCCTATGGAACATCCTGCCACTTGAGTTACGACTCCAGACGGAGTTGCTGCTCTTCAGGAAAGAGCTAAAAAACTGGCTGGCAAAGCAGGTGTGGGCACTGGTGATGTGTTGACTCCCGCCTGCTGGCTGATATAGCAATATCGCTCCCTCGGTCTTTTAGCTGTTGGGTAATTTTTGTAATACTTTTAATTGGGTTCTTATGGGTTTTAAGATTTAGACTATGTCGTTGATTTTAACTTTGTGAGCCACCCAGAGTCGTTTCGAGTTGGGCAGCTATATAAATTGGACAAAATAAATAAATAAATTTGAAAAAGGCCATGTAGCCCTTAAAATAATGCAAATACAAGAGCAGGTGATATCTTTATTAGATCATTAAACATCATTTTGTGGATAGTTCAGAAAATATAAAATACATAGTTGAAATGTTTGAAGTGGTAGCTGTGTTAGTCTGTGCAAGCATATCTGAGAGTAAACAAAACAGAACAGCAAAAAGACAAAAAGCTGTTGCAGCATCTTAAAGACTAACTCTGTATTTAAATGTGAGCATTCATGGACCAAGTCCACTTCATCAGACATAATTGTGAAGCCTTGTGGCATCAATTTATACACACATCAGGTTTGCCTGTGTACCTGATGTGTGTATAAATCAGGGATGCCCAAACCTTCGGGCCACAGGCTGGTCACATGGTACAGTGGGCCAATTACATGGTTCCTCTCACTGTAAGCGGAAGTAAAAAGTGCCTGTGCATGCGCAAAACGCTGCTGTAAATGCACCTGTGGCTGTTGTAAATGCATTTACTTCCACTTCCAGAAGTGGTGTGGGCCAGATGATTTGGTGTTGGGGGCTGGATCCATTTGGTGTTGGGGGCCATAGTTTGGCAACCTTGGTCTAAATTGATGCCATGAGGCTTCACTCTTATGTCTGATGAAATGGACTTGGTCCACAAAAGCTCACATTTAAATATAGGAGTTAGTCTTTGAGGTGCCAAAACATTTTTTGTCTTTTTCGCTCTTCTGTTTTGTTTACTCTCAGATAATATACATAGGAGTTTCGAAAACTCAAACAAGATTGAGCCAGATCTGGTTTTTAGGCTGAATTCAAACGCAGACTACAAGTGGCTTTGGAGAGTGTATGGTTTCAAACTCCACCCTAGATAGCAGTTGGTAGGAATTTTCATCCCAATTTTCAAAGAATCACCAAATGATCTGTTTTTATCTCTCTTCCCACTACCTTCTTTTGAAGCTGAAGGTTCCTATTTGGCTGGGGAAAACACAATACAGAAACAAGGTAAGCCTCCATAAGAGAACTGAGATTAAAATTTATTAGGGTTTTGGTCCCCTTCTTATGTCTGCAGTGCATACCAATGCTAGTTTCATTGTTCTTTTGAATGACTACAACACACAAACTAATGAAACGGTAGATATCATTATGAGATAGATTTCCCTTTAAATAAGTGATACTATCACTTATTTATGCTATCACTTTAAAAAACACAAAAACAGACAAAGGATACTTGTTTGTAATGTTGTACAAATATCTAATGATGCATATGCTAACCTGTAAAACCTCTGGGCGTTTCTCAACTTCTTCATTCTCCTCTTCATTTACACCTGATGCAGCAAACACCTCAAAATGGCTAAAATCTGCAAAATTTGGCTGTTCTGGTATTTGTTGAGGTGACGTACTGGTATGAGCTATTATACCTTCAGCTTCTGCTGGACGAAGAACATGACCTCCTGGCTACAGCAAAAAAAGAGAAGAAAACTTAATTCAGTACCTTCTGAAATTGAACAATAGAGACTCTCGCTCAAGAAATATCACTTGCTTGGATGATAGGCAAAAAAAGCACAATTTTTTACAACTACTGGATGACCTCCATGGACAAGATTATTATATTAACACACTTGGAATTTGACGTCTTGGAGAAAGAAAAGGGAGATATTCTAATTAATTCATCACCTTATAAATGACATGTGTTGATTTTTTCAATGTTCTTTTTTTCTTTATAACACATTAAAAGTTTTGAATAAAACTCACCGACAATAATCCTACTGGCTATTTACACTAGTACTGGATGAAATGGCAGATTTTACAGCATCTAATTACCAGTGGTTAACAATTCAGTCTGGGCTTACACTGAGAAATATAACTGGCTACTCATTAACTAGTGGCAATTTGCTGATGTGATTGTGCCATTTCTTTTGCAAAACTGACCTTACAGCTTATTCAAAAGGACAGGTTGCTCTGTGGTTCTCTGACTGGTCCTCTGTGACCTCACATGCATGGGTCTTGTGGCTGCAGAAAGCCATGCTCAGAATCTTCTAGAGATGAAATGCTTCTACAGGAACCCTACATTTACCCCTACTTCATATGCCTCAATCTGAGCCTCTCAAGTTCTGATCATTTGGAGCACGCAGGACACAAACAGAGAGCAGGAGGGATTGTGTACGTTCACAGGTGAACATTTGAAGAATCACAATAGGTAATCAGTCTCTGCTTTTTCATGGTCTTTGCATCTCATGCATATAGGAGGCTGAGAAACGGTCTTGCTGGAGGAAATATCATGCCAGAATAAAAAACGCAAACACTCCATCAAAGTAAACAGAACTGACAAAGCTGGGCATCTGGTGGTGCAGTGGTTAAACTGCTGTAGTGCAGCCAAAACATTGTGAGTTCAATCCTGATAGGGATCAAGGTTGACCATTCTTCCAAGGTTGGTAAAATGAGTACCCAGCATGTTGGGGGCAAAATGCTAATTACCTTGTGAACCGCCCAGTGAGTGCACTAAGCACCACAGGGAGGTACAGTACCTAACTTTTTCAAGCCCATAAAAGAACGATGAAAAATAAAGTAAAAGAAAATTACTCCTAATCAGCACGTTTGGGGGATGCAACAGAGAGATGTGAGCAGAGATGTGCAGCTACATGTGCACAGGATGGGATTCTTGTCACGGGTTTCTCAGCTCTGAAAAACCAAACCAAACATGTGGCTCTGCTCAAGCACAAGGCCCATATGTGCTAGAGAGACCATCAAGAAGGGTGGGTTACTTAATTTTATCTCAGAAGTTCCATAAAACAAACAAATCAGCTGTGCGATTCATATACAAAAAATGTAGAAGAAGAAGGTGATACCTTTTTTCGTGACATGTTGGTGGAGGGATATAGAATGGACTGCTACTTCACATTTATTTTTAAGAACAGAGCCTGGCAAATACCAACATGCCTCTAAAATTTGGACTTTCATTGATGATTTTCCTACCTTTGCATACCTGAAGAAGTGATCTTGAATCACGAAAGCTTGCAATAATTTTTTTATTTAGTAATCTAAAAAAGGTATCACCTTCTTCTTCTATATTAATTTTACCTGTCATTCTTTTGAGTGGTAATCTGTGGGTGAAAGCAATCGATTCTCATTTTCCCAACCTGCCACCCAATGCTTTCTGGACTGATGGAAGGCTGGAACTAACAAATAACTATAAGGGTACCCTGAGAAATACACAGTGGAGGTTAGAGACAGGGCTCCTGTCTGAGCACTAGAAGATTCTGAATGAGACTGCAAGGGCAATAAGATCCATAAGTGTGAATTTAAAAAGACTCTGATGGAGAACTATGGTGAAGCTCAAAACCAGTCCAACTGTGTTTTAGGAGTACAGCCACCAAAAGATGGCATTAATTTATACTTTGGAATGAAAATCAAAATATACCTGTGATGGCTGAGGTCTTGGAGGCACTGCAGGAGGATACGCAATTACACCAGTCTGCTGCTGACCTGCAAAATTGTAAGATTTAAACAAGGATAGCTAACATTACCTCTGGAGTTTTCAAATGTGTGACCTACCATATTTTACGGACCATAAGATGCAACCAGTTTTTAGAGGAGGAAAACAAGGGGTGAAAATTCTGAACCAAATAGTATTGTACTTTCACCACCAACCAGTGGTGGTGCTGCAGGGGAAATGGGCGGGCGGGCCAATTGCAGTGAGGCAGAAAGCGATGCTCTAGGCTAGCCTCTTGCTCTCCGTGCAACCATGTAGCAGGGACAAAGGAGCAGGGACACATGGAGCAAGAACAAGAAAGGTAAATGAAACCCTTTATTTTTATGCACAGATTTGGTTTCCCACTTAAATGCATTGGGAACATACAAACAGAAAAGCTTCAGAATACAAGAAAATGATTTCCAATGCATTTAAATGGGAAATTGCAATTTGCACCCTCTTGTGGCCACCTGTGGTAATGGCCTGCTAAACATATGGTTTTCTTTCCCCGGCCTTTCTTTCTTCCCCGGCCCCGGAACAGCTGTGGTGGCAGCGGAGGTCTTCGGCCAGGCTGGATAGCATTTGGACTATAAAACGCACCCTCATTCCCCCCCCCCTTTTTGGGGGAAAGTGTGTCTTATGGTCCCAAAATTATGGTATATTAACACATAAGTAATTTCTAACCTATTCTTGAAATAACTTAGATACAGGATGCTGATCAGAATTATGTACTTTCAACTCTGTTTTCCATTTGTAAACATAAAACCGAGTGCATCCTTAAGGCATGATTCTCTACTCACAACTGAGACCACAGAAGCTGCTATCCTATAGACATTTTCTAGTAAGTAACCTCCCCAATGAACTAAATGGGACATGTATGTGTGTGTGTGTGTGTGTGTGTGTGTGTGTGTGTGTGTGTGTGTGTGTGTGTGTGTGTGTGTGTGTGTGTGTGTGTGTGTGTGTGTGTGTGTGTAGGTGGCATACATGGTTGGACTCAAAAATTCATTTACAGAAAAGTCATATGTGCTTGTAATCTGTTAAAAAAAGAAGAAACAAAAACCAGCATGCACCAAAGACAAATATACAAAAAAAACCAAACCAAACCTCCAACTACACGTACATTTTTTTTATGTGGACAATTTTGGTAATATTTCTACAATTTCTAAAAGTTTTCCAAAAAAGTGACCTATTAAGCCTTACCATGAGATCTAATTGTAATAGTATAGCACAATGTTATTGTGAGGATACAAGAGTCACTATTTCAATCACGCATTTTAAAGTGTGATTTAAGTGTTCAAGACTGCAGTCTTAAGCTTACTTATTTAGGAGTAAATCCTGCCGCAGCCCAAGAACTAGGTAAGCAACATCACTACAAACTCCAGAATCTACAAACTGTGTGTGTGTGTGTGTGTGTGTGTGTGTGTGTGTGTGTGTGTGTGTGTGTGTGTGTGTGTGTGTGTGTAAATTTAACCAGGGTCCTGTAAAATTTGAGAAACCAGGTGTGGCACAGGCCAAACTTACTCAAACAGTGTTAGCCAGTATTCTAGAGGCTGTTTCTAGAGGGACACAATTCTGGATACACTTGAAGAAAAATAATTTTAATTCTTATGTGGCAATGCTGTGCATGAAACTTTTGGACATAATTCATTAAAAGCTAAGCTGACTTTGAAAATGTTAACACAAGCATTTGAATTTTAATTACCTGGAGCAATTGCGAAGGTCCTGTTCATATCTAAAGAAGATGACCGGGAATGTGAAGGATGAGGTCTTGGTGGTGGCGGCGGTGGCGGAGCACTATCTGGAGATGTCCCTGAATGTGACCTGAAAAATAATGGATCTACAGAAATTCTATTGCAAACTGTAACTCACAAACTCTTAAGATAATTGAGAAAGCATTATTCCGAAAATGCCTGCATTCCAGGATTAACATCAACTAGATAGGGATACACAGAAAGAGCCTCCTCAAAGATTGTGGTATTTTTGAACCACAATCAGGCATACCCCGGACAATGGCAACCTTGTGCTGGCTAATCTTTTTCACGCTGGGTCAGGCGAAAGGAACTACAGAATGAATTCACCAAAAGGTGGCTTCATTTTTGCTGTTTCACGTCCAGCCTAGATACGGAAGAAGATCTGGTCGCCATACCTCCAGAAGGATATTATGGTGTTGGAAAAAGTGCAGAGGAGGGCAACCAGAATGATTAGGGGACTGGAACACCTTCCTTACCGTCTGAGGTTGCAACGGTTGGGCCTTTTCACTCTTGAATGACGGCGTTTAAGAGGTGACCTGATTGAAGTTTATAAAATCATGCACGGTGTGGACAAAGTAGATAAGGAAAAACTGTTTTCCCTATCGCACAACACTAGAACTAGGGGACACTCCATGAAACCTTTGGATGCTAGTTCTCAAACAAATAAGGGAAAGTACCTTTTCACCCAGAGGATTACTGGTCTATGGAACTCCCTGCCAGAAAAAGTGGTGACAGCTGTCAGTCTTGACAGCTTTTAGAAAGGATTAGACAAATTCATGGAGGACAAGGGTATCAATGGCTATAATTATGGATACCTAAGGACAACTTCCGGCTTGGAGAGATAGGCAGGATATCTCTCAATGCCATTTCCAGGGAATCCTAAGCAGGTGAAGGCATCTCCTTGGGAATAATACCCTGAAGCAAATGGTGAGCCACTGTGTGAGACAGAATGCTGGACTGGATGGGCTCCTGTGGCCTGTTCCAGCAAGGCTGTTCTTATGTTCTTAAGGTCAATTAGATAGGGAATAATAATCTTGCTTTACATTCTTTTTACATGGATTTGTTATTACATACAACATGGAAAAAGGACAAAGTAGTTTCCTTATAGAAAACACACAGAACTGTGAGGAAGCCTTTTTCATCAACTAATTTGAAGATAACATTCGAAGTATGAAAGTAATGATGGGACTATCAGTTGTTCCTTTTGAATTTTAGGCCTTTTAGACTACATATAAATGCTTACTGAAACCCTGTATTTTTACAGCAGAGGTGCCCAAACTACAGCCCATGGGCAGGATCCGGCCTCCCGACACCAATTCATCTGGCCTATGCTGCCCCTGGAAGTGGAAGTAAAACGCACCATATGGGTGCATTTTACTTCCACTTCCAGGAGCTGCAAGGGCAGCGTGGGCCGGATGAATTGGTGTTAGGGGCTAGATCCGGCCCACAGGCTGTAGTTTGGGCACCTCTGGTTTAAGCAGAGAAAATGGCAACCCAAAAATCTATCTCATCCTGTTGCAAAACAGATTGCAAGGCATATTTTACTTCCACTTCTGGTGGGAGGAACCACTGTGACCCGGCCCGCTGAACCACATGACCGGCCCATGGCCCAAAAAGTTTGGGCACTCCTGTTCTACACACTCTCATGGATCATGTATCTTACGTGATACCCACTGTCCTGTCAGGTTGCAGCACGGCTGGTTCTACTGGCTGGGGATTACCGCAACTATACACCAACTCATCTAGAAATACCATGTTTGGGAGTGTTGCATTAAAGACTGTAACAGAGACAGATGGGGTGACAGAACCTCTCTACTGTCAGAACCTCTTCAATTGTCATTTATTGAATGCCCTCCCACCAGAGTTCAGCTAAAAACTAAAGAGCTACTCTATCACCTCTGGAGACTAATTCCATTAGTTCAGTGTTTCCCAACCTTTGGTTTTTGGACTTCGATTCCCAGAAGCTTAAGTCAATTCTCGAAAGCACTGATCAGACAATGTACTGACTTAGGCTTCTGGGAATTGAACTCCCCCTGAGGGGTGTGGGTCCCACATTGGGAACCACTGCATTAGCTTTCTTCTCTTTTTCATTTCCCTCAATTCAAGCTATTCACTGTATGAACCTTATATTTTTAAAAACAGGTCCCTAAATTTGCCTCCCTAACTTTCCCCTCAATATCCTTTTTTTCTTTCTGTGTTATGTTATCAGACAAGGGCTCTCTTGTTTGGCCCTGATCACATGCAAGCAGCTGTTAAGCTTTTTTTGGGGGTGGGTGAGTGGGAGTAAAGAACAGGGTAAGAATGCTTTAAATCTAAGGAATAGGGAACCTTCTGGCCTTCCAGATATTGTTGGCCTGGAATTCCCAACACTTTTCACCTTAGTTAGGGCAAGTGGGAGGTGTGAAAGGCCATAAAGTCTCCCAACTTTAAATAAACATAACATGTAGGTCCACTTTAAACAAACATGACAAGTAGGGCCATAGCCAGGATTCTAGATGGTGGGGGGGGGGGGGGAGGATTTTCTGGAGGGGCAACAATGTCACACACACTTATATAACATTGGTATCACGGGATGGGTGGGTGGGGCTGTTAGCTCAGGAGGGTTTTTGCCTCCCCTGGCCCCCCTCTGGCTACGGCCCTGTACGTTTTGTGTATAGGAAAAATAGTCAATAATATGAAAGATACACTCATCCAAAGGAATGTAACTCTGTACCCCCTTGATTCAACTCAGTTTCTCATTGAAATTTAATGATCTGCTGTAAATTCTATTAGTTGTTATATTACACACCCAAACCTTAGGGATGATATAACACCACAAATAATCCCCCCTCCCACAGAACAAGACACATCACTTGACCAAACCGTTAAATACCGAGAGTGCATTAATAGGTAATATACTGTTTCTAGAAATGTTCTCTTGAACTGGCATTGCACAATGAGAAGACATGATCGGTAGACTAATGGAGGTAAAGGTTACAGGATAGGGTTCAGGGAAGGGTATGCTACTTCAAGATCATTAAAATTTAAGGAACTATTTACCGTTGTCTAGTTACAGTGCTTCCAATATGTTCTGGATCTGAAGTAAAGGAATCTGAGCTGCTGTAACCATCTGCTGGTATAAGAAAAATAAAATCTTACGTTGCTTGTTGATCAATAGCATTTTGATTATTCTACAGAACTGTAAATTGTTAACATTTATTCCTTTAAAAAGGGTATGATGGGCATAACTGATACATAATCAGCAAAACATGCTTCCATACTAATACTTTTTAATGCTTCTGTTTCCCAACACCTTTTCTCTGGACGGAAATTTTTTGTTCAGTTGCAGTCGATTCTAACCCTTTGCGACCCTATGGACCATTGTCCTCCAGGCATCTCTGTCCTCCACCATCCTCCTCAACCCACCCAGCTCTGTGCCCATTGTGTCTACAATACCATCTAGCCATCTCATCTTTGGCTGCCCCCTTCTTCTTTTGCCCTCTACCTTTCCCATCATCAAAACTTTCTCAAGTGAATCCTCTCTTCTCATGTTTCCCCTTTGTGAGGTTGGGAGACAATCATGTCTGGCATTTTTGGGAAGTTTTGGTGGTATTTTTTTTAAAAAAATTAGTCTGGTCAGGACCTTTTTAAAAATTTTGATGCATTCCTACAGGAAAACGTGTTTCAGCTTACACTTGTTTTGATTTATGATGGAGGCTGTTGGAATGGACCTCCATCGTAACCCGGAGTTTTACTGTACGTCTATGCTGAGTGTGGTGAGTAGGCAAGCTTGCCAACTGTACAATCTCCCCTATTAACTCTCTTTGGCACTGTTTGCTCCTCAGGGCTGTGGGTTCTGTAAAAGTCGATCCCTATAAAGACTACTAGTAGTAGACCTTTTAGTCTAGCTATATGGGTAGAACAACAAATCACAGTTTTGAGTATGAACATAGCCCTGGAGGGTGCATAAATGTACTAAGAGGATAAATTTCTACCCTGAAGGAAGCATCACACATTTTCACACAATATAAAGCAAAATCTGTGCAAGAAGTGTAAAGTCTGAATACTATTTCCACTGCTGTGTATGGGGAGCAAGCACTCATTACATACACTGCTTTCCAAGATCATTCATCCACAATGTTGTTCAAAAACATGAGGGATATAAACAGCTATTATTGTCTAGAACACTTTTTTTAAAAATACTGCTGCTTGTTCTGTAGGGCAAGATTTTTGAGACTAATATCTGTTTAGACCAGATTATAATACAGGCGACTGCCAGACAACCTTGAACGAAACAAAAAAAACACCACATTTTGGACAAAGCGGTATTATTTGCTAATGGAACAATAGAGCAGAGCAGCCAAGTTACTGTCAGGCTGAAGGAATAATTTCAAAGAAGTGGGACAGGCTTACATCCTAGTGGGGAAATAAACATGAATACTTGCCAACTGCATTTCCTCCTACAAATTTTACAGATGAACTCATTTTACTTTCTTCTGCAAGATCAGGCGATTTCACAAGTAAGGGACTCGTCGGGTTTGTGTGATCTAAAGAAGAATAAAGTATAAATATACTGAATGAGTTGCAGTAAGTTTGTTTTCTATGATAGCAAGTTTCCACTAACATTGGAAGCTGAACACAGCACAACTCTAAACTTCTTGTGTGTGCTAACTCAGTATTTCCCAGCCTTTGGTTTTCGGACTTCAATTCCCAGAAGCCTAAGTTAATTCTCCAAAGCACTGATCAGCCAATTCTGGGAACTGCAGTCCGCCGGTGGGGTGTGGGCCCCACGTTGGGAAACACTGTACTAACCCCTTCCCCTCACTGGCAGCCAGCCACACTACAGCTCTCCATGTGCAGAAGGAAGACAGGAAACCCCATTATGCCATCATGGACCCTGTTCTAATTCATGGAAAGTAAGTTAGGATCCAAGCCTTTGTCTTCTCGAAGAATATTAAGAATCAATGGGTTTAATCCAATGGTATGCTTTTGCTACAGTAGACACAATGGCTAAAATCCAGTAACAAGTGGCAAAGTTCGGTTTCACTTACCAGTGATAACTTTCGTTCTTCGAGTATATAGTTTGTGAATACACACTCATGGGGTTATGCGCCTGCGCAGAACGGAGATCGGAGGCTTGAAAAGCTATTGGTCTAAAGTTTTGGCGGTAAGACCGCCCACCGTACTGCCCACCCTGAGGCGCCCGCGCACCATTTTACCTCAGTTCCATACTTAAGCCAAGCACAGGATAAACCAATTGATCTCATCCGTGCAGCTCAAGAGGGGAGGCAGGGTGGGTAGTGTGTATTCACAAACTATATACTCGAAGAACGAAAGTTATCACTGGTAAGTGAAACCGAACTTTCTCCTTCGTATAGTTTGTGAATCCCCACTCATGGGAGATTAGCAAGCTCACACTCACTTGGCCGGTGGGCAGTCGGATGAGATGATCCCACGATGCGATGAAGATGCGGTAGGTTGACCCGTCAGGGGCGATGAGTCCGGAGCCCTCTGGTGAGGACGACACGGCCAAGCCTGGCGTCCGCAGTGGCTCTGGTGTCCACCCTGTAGTGCTGGACAAATGTAGAAGGTCTGGACCATGTGGCAGCCTTACAAATGTCCTCAAGCGGTGTGCCCTCCAGGAAGGCAGTGGATGTGGCCACCGCCCTGGTGGAATGCGCCCTGACATGCGGTGGAGGTGGCAGTGACGCTGACTCGTAGGCCAGGTAGATGGTAGAAGTGATCCATTTGGAGAACCTTTGAGCAGAAATGGGTTCACCCTTGGACTTTCCCCCATAAGCCACAAAGAGGCGTTGTGACTTCCTGAACTCTCTTGTCCTGCTGGTGTAAAACAATAAGGCTCGTTTCACATCCAGCGTGTGCCAAGTCCTTTCTTGGGCGTTAGAGGGGTTCTGGAAGAAAGCTGGCAAGGAGATAGTCTGTGCCATGTGAAACTTGGAGACCACCTTGGGCAAGAAGGTGATGTCCGCTTGGAGGACGACGCGGTCGTTGAAGAATTGGGGAAATGGTGCGTCTGCTCTCAGGGCAACCAGTTCTCCAGCTCGTCGTGCTGACGTGATAGCCACAAGAAAAGCCGTCTTCCATGTGAGGAGGCGAACATCGCTGGTGGCCATGGGCTCGAAAGGGGTCCTGGTGAGCGCGTTGAGCACGGTAGACAGTGACCATTGAGCCGTAGGAGTCCTGACCGGAGGGAAAGCGTTCCGTAGTCCCTTGAGAAAACGCTTCACCGTTTGGTCACGGAAAGCCCCAGCAGCGGGCGAGCCAGCCGGGGAGTGCGCCACCACTGCTGCGAGGTGCACTCGGATGGAGGTGATGCTAAGGCCAGACTCCGCCAAATGGAGGAGGTAGGTTAAAACGTCCTGCAGTCCCGCCTGCAGGGGGGCCATGTGCTGGGAAGCCAGGAAAGCACAAAAACGCCTGTATTTGGAAGAGTAGGACCTCCTTGTGGAAGGGCGCCGCGCTAGCTCAAGGATCCTGGACAGTCTGGGGTTATCCTCCACGCGGTGAGGTGGAGGCTGGGCAGGTCCGAATGGTGCAGCTGGCCGTGCTCCATTTGGAGAAGCGTCGGTGACTCCGGCAGTGTGCGATACTGTGACGACATGCGCAACAGTAGCGGAAACCAGGGTTGGCGCGGCCATGCCGGCGCCACCAGAATTGCATTGGTTCTGTGTTGGTACATCCTGGTGAGTACTTTCTGGACCAGAGGAAACGGAGGAAAGGCATAGAGATAGTCCTGATCCCACCGTTTCATGAAGGCATCGCCTTCGGAGTTCAGTCCGATGCCTGCTCTGGAGCAGTACCTGCTGAGCTTCCTGTTGGACTCCGATGCAAAGAGGTCGATGCTCGGCGTTCCCCAGGCCTCGCAAAGCGACTGGAACACCCCGTCGTCCAGCTCCCATTCGTGGGTCGTCGAGGTGAGGCGGCTCAGGTGGTCTGCCAAAACATTCAGTGTGCCCTGAATGTGCACTCCAATTGGGAAAATGTGCCTCTCCAGGCACCATTCCCATAACTGCACTGCAAGGTACAGGAGGGTGGTGGACCGTGTTCCTCCCTGCTTGTTGAGGTACGCCACCGCCGTGGTATTGTCCGAGGCCACTTGAACCGCCTTGCCGGTGAGCAGAGTCTCGAAGGAACGCAGGGCCTTCCAAATGGACAGCAGCTCCAAGTAATTTATGTGGTGCACCGTTTCGTGCGGTGTCCAGGTGTCGTTGACCGTGAGCGTCCCGCAAGCAGCGCCCCAGCCGAGGTTGCTTGCGTCGGTCAGTATCTGCAACGAGGGTTGCGGGGGGTAGAAGCTCTTCCCCGTGGCCACGTTGAGTGGTGTAGACCACCACAGCAGTTGGTCCCTCAGTTCCGGAGACGGGGTCAACCGTTTGGACTGGCTCTCCCGAAGTCCGTCGAACTCGTGAAGGAGCCACGACTGCAGGGACCTGAATTTCAACTTGGCGTGGGGAATCACTGCCGTCGTTGAGGCCATCAGGCCTAGAAGTCTCTGAGCCTTCTTCGCCCGGATGCACGGTTTGGTGCGCAGTTCGCTCACCCCCTGCGCAATGTCCTGTAAGCGTTTCTGGGGGGCGTAGGCTCTCGTAGCAAGCGAGTCGAGTACCGCTCCGATGTACTCGACGCGTTGAGAGGGAGTCAACTTCGATTTGGTGAAGTTGATCCTGAGGCCGAGACTCTCCATGAGGTGGACCGTGTATTGTGTGTCCCGAACGGCCGACGATTTGGTGGGGGAGACGATCAACCAGTCGTCGATGTACGGGAAAACTCTGATGCTCCGTTGGCGGAGGAATGCAGCCACCGGAGCCATGCATTTGGTGAAGACCCGCGGTGCCGTGGCCAGACCGAACGGTAGGCATCGGTACTGGTACACGGAATTGTCGATGCGGAAGCGGAGAAACCGTCTGTGTTCCTCGAGGATGGAAACGTGGAAGTAAGCATCCTTGAGGTCTATGACTGTGAACCAGTCCCCTTTGTTGATGAGGGGGAGGACGGTCTGCAGGGTCACCATCCGGAACTTCCTGGTGTGGATGTGTTTGTTCAGGCGGCGCAGGTCCAGGATCGGGCGAAGGCCTCCGTCCTTCTTCTGGACCACGAAGTACCTCGAGTAGAAGCCGTTGTCCCAGTCGGACGGTGTTACCCGCTCGATGGCTCCCTTGGAGAGAAGGGTTGATATTTCTTCCTCCAAATGGGGGGACGAGGTGGTGAGACGATGTCTTCCTACCCGAGGCACCCGCACGAACTCGATGGCGTAGCCAGAGGACAAGATCTTTAAGACCCACTGGTCGTCCGTGATGCCCGACCATGCCTGGAGGAAGTTCCGGAGGGGGAGGTACGGGATGTGGAGCGAGAGAGACTCGGCCGTCGCAGCTTCAAACACGGGGCTTGGACCTCGCGCCCGAACGCTTGTCCTGTCCGTAGGGTCGGTAGCGGGGTTTGTGCTGACGCCGCTGCTTGTAGGAGCTGGATCTAGGCTGCTCCGTCGGTCCTTGCTGTTGCGGGTTGCCCTGGAATCGCCGTGTGAAGGGCTGGAACCTCGGCCTGGTGGGCGGAGCCGGCGTGGTGAGCCCCAGGAACTTGGCCGTGGAATTGGTCTGGCGCATCTCATTCAGGACCTTATCGGTATCCTGACCGAAGAGGCCCTGACCGTCGAAGGGAAACTCCTCGATGAGCTTTTTCATAGCATCATCGAGGGAGGTGTCCCTGAGCCAAGCATGGCGACGGAGGTAGATTGCGGAGGCCATGTCCTTTGCCGCATAGTCGTTGATATGCCGGGCAGTGCGCATCAGCTGCTCGGCGACGAAGTCCCCCTCGGTGGCCAGCGCGTCGATCCGCTTTTGGGCGTCGGCGGGCAGTTTCGCCATCTCAACCTTCACCTGCTCCCAGAGGTGCGATTGATACAGGCCCATGGCGGCCGAGTAGTTGGCGGCACGGAAGAATAGGGAGCCGGTGGCGTAGAACTTACGTCCCACCGCGTCCAGTTTCTTTCCCTCCGGCGTCGATGGGACCGGGAACCCGCTGGTGGCCGTCCTATGCTGGAAGGCCTTGACCACCAGGGAATTCGGCAGGGGGTGAGCCTGCAGGAACTCGACGTTCTCGTCCAGGACTCGGTACATGCTGTCGAGCCTGGACGAAACGGAGTGAGCCGCTAATGGTTTTCTCCATGTCGCCCTCGCCGAAGTCATCATGGAGGGGAGCATGGTTATGTGGACCGGCCGTACAGCACGTCTGTCGAGCTTCGCGGTCATCTGATCCTCACCCTCCAGCGGCGGTTGATCGACTTTAAGGTTGAGTGCGGTGCCCAGCCTCGTGAGCATGGCGGTCAGCGAGCGTTGGTCCTCACCACGCGGTGGGTCCACCAATCCGATAGCCTGCTCCGGCGTGCGCTCGGCGTCGACGTCTCCCTCGTCCTCCTCCGACGAGCTGGACT
Organism: Bradypodion ventrale; assembly: GCA_035047345.1. Lineage (NCBI taxonomy): Eukaryota > Metazoa > Chordata > Lepidosauria > Squamata > Chamaeleonidae > Bradypodion > Bradypodion ventrale. The sequence continues at coordinate 107,452,856 of JAWDJE010000001.1, read as the reverse complement.
CATCGGAGGACGAGGGAGGAACTCTTTCATCCACGTCGGGACCGCGCCAGTATGGCCTGGGCGGGCCAGCGGGATGGGAGTCCACCGCATCAACGTCCGGACCACACCATGACGGGTTGGGTGGGCCGGCGGAGCGGACACTCGACCCACGGGAGGTCGGTGGGGCCACGGCAGGGCCGGGGTGCCCGGGGCTTGCGGTGGTCGAAACCGGAGCCGCAGAGGCCGCAGGCATGGAGGTCTGGAACTTGGTCGCAAACGACGCCATGACCTGGAACATTTCTCGAACGAGAGCCATCTGGGATGCGTCCGAGTCCGCTGATGGTAGAGCCCCGGTGGCCGGCGGGATGGTGGCCCACGAAACGGTGGGCGTCGAAACGGTGGCCGGCGTCGGCGTTGGCGAAACGGTCGTCGGAACGGTGACGACCGCGTCGTCTGTCGGCGTCCTGGGCCTTGGAGAGACGGAGGCCTGCCTCGGCGAGCGGTTTCTTCCTCGAGGAGGCGAGGGGAGCACCTGAAGTGGGCGAGCTGGAGCCCCAGCCCTGCGTCCTTTATCAGGTGACCCGGAAGACGACCGTCCTCCCCAGATGGAGGATCCCGGAGAAGGACATCGGGCAGTCGAGAACGGCGGCGAAGGCCCGGGAGAGGCGGGTGTGCGCGGGGTTGGAGGAAGCGACCGTCTCTTCTCCGACCCGCGCTTGCGCTTCTTCTCACCGTTCCTGTCCTTCTTTTTCTTCTTCCTAATCGGAAGCACGGAGGAAGAAGCCGGCGGAGGCTGGGAGGCAGCGGCGGATGTGGAAGCGGACGCGGTGGGAGCCAGAGCGAGCTCCATCAGGTGAGCCTTGAGGCGATTGCTTCGGTTCTGCACCGCGAGGCACGTAAACTTTTTGCAATGCGGGCAGGACTGGCTCTGGTGCGACTCTCCCAAACAAAAGAGGCACAGGCTGTGGCCGTCGGAAGCCGGGAACTTCTTAAGGCAAGCCGTGCACTGTTTAAACGCTGCAGCCATCAACCGCGGAAAAATTCTTCCGGTGGAAGTTTCTGGAAGCAAGTACCCCGAAGGGCGGACCAGCCGCCACCCCCTTGAGGGGGGAGACGGTGATCGATGCGAAAAAATTGGCTACTGGATCCACTCGAAAGAAGAAACAGCGCCGGGGTGGCAATCCTGCCCGTGGGACAAGATTGCCGGCAAAAATTGTTGAAATTAGCTAAAGCTTTCCCTCAGAAGGGCGATAAAAATTGAGAAGCTCTCGACGATCGTCCTGCTGCTACGGCGGAAAGAAGAGAACTGAGGTAAAATGGCGTGCGGGCGCCTCAGGGTGGGCGGTACGGTGGGCGGTCTTACCGCCAAAACTTTAGACCAATAGCTTTTCAAGCCTCCGATCTCCGTTCTGCGCAGGCGCATAACCCCATGAGTGGGGATTCACAAACTATACGAAGGAGAACTAAGATAGGGGATATATGCAAATACTGTGATGTAACTCTACCTCACCCACATGATGATTATGCTAGTTATGGAAACTGCAATTCAACAACATTTAAAAGACCATACAACTTCCATAATCTGGGTTGGATCCAGGTTTAGAAACTAGCAACTCAGCTGACAGAAGGGAATTTCCACACTCTCTCCCCTACAGCAGCAATTCCATCTACTGAAAGCACTATGCACATTGTTAGAATACACTTTCTATCAATAGAAAAGGGATTCTGAGATTAATGCCCAGTATAAACAGAGACATTCTAACACTATTTTTAGATGTATGAAAAAAAACCACCCATGAAAATATTTCAATTTTCAAATAGGTTTTAGGAAACCTAAGTTCTTTACTTATATGTCTTAAAAGGTACCATTATAAGAACTGCTGCTTACCAGTTCCAGTTCTTTTAAGCTCCATTTCCTGCATGTGAATTTTGCTTGGTGTCATTCGAATAGGAACAGGATGAACAATAGCAGTATCCTGAAAGATGGATACAACTTACTTAAACCAGTTGTTCTAAACTGAGCAGACTATATTATCTTATAACACTTTCATTTAAAAACTTGTATATTTATTTTAAACAAACGGTCACCAGAATTTAACCATTACTTGGATAAGTTAATCAAGCACACTATCTTATCAATTGCTATTTCCCTTCTCCTCCCTTACCTAGCTTGTGAATTTTCAGACTGTGAGTGAGTCCCCAGAGGAAGGGGTTTTGTTCTTTCATTTTTTGTAAAGGAACATCTATGTGGATTAGGCTACAAAATTAGGGTCCTTACACCTCTCCTGATTATGTCTGTGGAGTGCTGCCAGTATGCAAGTAAGTGAATACACAAAGCACAGTAAGCCTTTCTTTCTCTGTGGCTCAATGTACAGTATACTAAATGGGTCTTAGTTGCATTGTAAAAAGGAAGTGTGATTATGCAGTCAAGATATTAATATTCTTTGCTCATCTGCCTCTGCTTAGAAAACTAATTCCAAATGTACATATGGGATTTTGTTCTTAATGGCACAATGCTCCAATTCCCATAATTTAAACCCAAAGTGTACATATTCACATAAGCCAAACAGTGTTGCATCACATGTAATCTGAATATTTTTACTTTTATTCAAGCAAACAGTAAGTAGAGACTCTAAACAGAGTCCTTTGACCCACCCAATCAAGTCAAGGATGATGGAAGTACTGGGTACATAGGTAAGAATTTGTAAAATGAGACATTAACCTCACACTGGCATTAAAAGAGAAACTGAAAAGGGCAACAGACTTAAACCAATCAAAGAAGAATTTAGGAAGTGACACAGTTGCAGTGACTAGATTCAGCGTTTCCCAAACTATGTTATGCGGAACACTGGTGGACTTCAATTCCCAGAAGCCTAAGTCAGTACACTGGCTGATCAGTGCTTTGGGGAATTGACTTAGGCTTCTGGGAATCGAAGTCCCAAAACCAAAGATTGGAAAACAGTGGGATAGTCCCATATATTTCTAGGCTTACTGTAGCTTCTATGGTTTGTAAGTAAAACCTGCCAGGAGTAAAGTGATTGTACATGCTCTAAGACTGGGGTTCTCAACCTTTTCAAGTCGGGGGCTGGGTCACACTCCCTCAAACAGTGGAGGGGGTTGGCCTGGTTGTCGTCCCCCCTCCATGTACAGCTGTTGTAAATGCATTTACAACAGCTGCAGACTCATTTATGGCTGCTGTAAACATGTTTACAATGACCACAGACTCATTTACGACTGTCATAAATGCATTTACGATGGCCGTAAATGAGTCCATGGCCAATTCCAGTGGCTGGAGCAAGGGCAGGATTATTTGGCGCCGCAGGCCGTAGGTTGAGAACCAATGTTCTAAGATTTCCCTAGCTTGAACTCCACCAAGCCTACCATCCCTCCAGCTTCTTGTACTTCCTCCTGTAAAAGCCTGCTCTACAGTTCGAGAATAACTGCACAAGCTGTAAATATTAAGAAGCTACATCTAAACTAAATCACAGGTGTTGCAAGCTACATCTGAAGGGAGAGTGCATGAATTTATGAGCAGAAGTTCTTTTGAGGCCAGTTATGCACATATAAGCCAATAATTCTATGGTCAAGATTATATAAAGAAGCAACTTCTGTTATCTCTGGCTGTAGTGGACAGGGGTATTCCCCATGAATCCAGTAGCACAGAGTGAAGAATCAAGTGCCAAAAATAAATGATGTCTGACGAAGTGGACTTGATCCACGAAAGCTAACATTAAAGCTAACAGTTAGTCTTTAAAGTACCACAAAAAATTTGGTTTTGTTTTGTTTACTCTCTGATATGCCTGAAACATAGATTAACACTGCTACTATTCCTAAAAATAAATAGTTTTTCAGGTGCCATACAATACAAAGGTGTGCAGTTGTAGGCCAGTTAGGTACCCAGCCTTTCAGATTGCAGTGCATAAAGAGGTGGGTATGGATAACCTAAAAGGCCTTGCTTATGTTGACTTTTAGCAAGTCACTCTACTTCTCTGATTTCAACACAATTATTAGCGTATGGCAGCTAGCAAGCTTCACAGCTATTAAAGAACATAATTTCTTAGGGTTGCCAAAACAAGTAAGAAATGCAGAACAATCGGTATAGCGGTGATGGTGAACCTTTCAGAGACCAAGTGCCCAAACTGCAACCCAAAACCCACTTATTTATCACAAAGTGCCAATATGGCACCAGGGGAGGGAGAAAACTCTCTCATTGGGCTGCTGAGCAGAGGGGCGGAGCAAACTCTGTGTTGGGGGAGAGAGGAAGCGCTCCCATTGGGCTAACACTCTAGACTTAATCAGCATATTTTTAGTTTGTTGACATATTCCTTTACAAAGCAATGTATACAATGTATGCAATTAGAATAAGGTTGTAACATGAGCAGAGCCATCTTGGAATTATGAAACTCTCTCTAGTTAAAAGTTGTTTACAGCTAGCTTTCTGAGGAACACACCACAAAAGGGTCTTATCTGAAGTAAGTAAACATGTTTACCACTGAACATGTTAGAATGTATGTGACAAGCAAAGAGAACAGGGTAAATGTATGTCATAGAATAGGCTAGTTGAATATGTAACATCAAAATAAATGTGAAACGCCTACCGCCCATAGGGGCCCATCTGGACTGAAGAACATGTGAGCAAAGAAGCTTCATGAAGAGTATAAAAGGCTGGCTGAATCATTAATGGGGGTCCTTGGATCTAAATATGGATCCAAGACAATGCATATATGCATTATGATATACCATGATCTTGTGTTATGTTATGATTGAAAAATTTAGATAAAATTCTTTTTCCATTTTAAAACCTCTCTGGCTGATTTATTTACCTAAAAGCTGTTCATCTCTTAGAGAGTGGGAGTGACAGGGCTGCTGGGCAGAAGGAAGGGGCAAACTGTGCTGGGGCAACCACATGGGTGCCCACAGAGAGGGTTCCGAGTGCCACCTATGGTATAGTGAAAATGTTCCCAAAATTAACAGCATTCAGTCTCACTCGATTCTTGCAGCAATGTAAAACATAAATTAATCTGCATTTTTACAAGGTGGTAGAGAAACAGCAAGAATCCTCTAATGAATTTTAAAGCAAATAAAGATGATCAATTTTGCCACCATAACTGCAAGCGTTTTTGAACCATGCATTCACAGGCAAAATACAATTAATGAAAATTCAGAGTTAATAAAATTAATTTCAAACAAGCAGGCTAAGTGATTGACTTACAGGATCAGCTGGTGCAATGTTAGAATCAAATTGGGTCAGAGTTTGTGAGCTTGAGGAGCGTTCACTAAATGTCTCCCACTGCTGAACAGACAGAGGAGAGACAAGTTAGCATGACAGAAAGCGGAAGGGATCCCTGAAGATTTAGTGTAGTTCAGAGGTTGCATTGGCTGCAATTTTATTTTTATATATTGCCAATATAATTCCTAAATGCATAATTGAGTTTCTGTTTTTTTGCAATTTTTTTCAAACATAGCCTTATTCATCTGTCTCATTTGGGTTAATCAAATAATTATGAGCAAAAGGTAGATTTTTCTTACATGGAAGAAAGCACATAAGGTTTACCATCAAACACCAACTAATCATAAACTGCAACCTTTTAAATTATCAGGCCAAAAGTGAATAGTGTTCACCTACAAGGTCACACCATTTCCATTAGCAATCTACACTTCCTAGCCTTCCTCTTGCAGCCACAAGTATGCCCTTAAAAACTGACAAGGAGAAGCTGGGAAACTCTTTGAAGTGGACTTTTTGACACGATGCAAAGAAAAACTGAATTTTGTTTAGTCATATAGTAGAGCTTGATTTTAATTTACTTTCGTCTTTTCAATCACAAATTGTTCATTTTATGCTGATTCTAACATTTCTCTGCAATTTTCTGACACATCATTTACACTATTACAGTGATGGTGAACCTTGGAACTCCAGGTGTGCAGTAAATCAATTTGTGTGGATTCACAGAGACTTGGGCTTCTAGGAACTGAAGTCCAAGAACACCTGGTGTGCCAGTAAACCCATTTGTGTGGATTCACAGGGTCTTGGGCATCTGGGAATTGAAGCCCAAGAACAACTGGAGTGCCAGTAAACCCATTTGTGTGGATTCACAGGGACTTGGGCTTCTGGGAATTGAGGTCCAAGAACACCTGGAGTACCAAGGCTTTCCACCAGGGCACTATTATAGGTACTGTATATTTAAGGTTTGTATCACTAAGGGAACACAGAACACACATTTTAACATGATTTTTTTTAAAAAATTACAACAGAAAGAAGGCAAGAAAGTCTCTAATCCACTACTGGTAGATATCAAACTATAACTTTAGATCATGGCCACAGAATGTTACAATCAACACAAATTATGAAATGTCTTGTTTTTCTAGAAATTTGGGGATTTTTAAAAAAAACATTAGTTTTTATTATGAAATATCAGAAAATACTTGTAGAAGAATCATGTTCAGTTTGCCAGTTCTATCCCTGAAATGTTTCTCAGTACATTTCATACATGTGTAGAAATATTTAATTTATAATTTAGATAATTCAAAGGAGTATAATTTCAAACTTTGTCAAGAAGGAAGAAAATATGCCTTAGCAATCATTTCAGCATAGGTATTGCTCTATTATATACATAAATGGCAATTAAATTTTTTGAGATTAAAAAAAGACATGGACACAACAGCAATTATAAGGAATCAAAGCAATTAAATATTTAGTCCAAGCTAGATGATTTCTCAAAGCAATATTAATGCGCCTCAGTTAGTTGAATGGTGAGTAATTATTAGTCAAATCAAAATGCTACAAACCTGTTTTAAATGGCCTTTATGGGGATCACCCAGCAACATAAGAACTGCTTACTCAACAACATCTGTCACATGCTTAGAGAATGTTTAACTCACCAACCATATGAGCATGGCTGGATTGCAGGGGATTGATGGGGAGAAATATATAAGGGGCGCCTTAAATGATTAATTTTTTTGTATCTGAAACTGCAATTAGTAAGAACACTAAAAAATCAAGTAATCCCTATACAGTACTGAGAATAAGTGTTTCCTGATATGGAGAAGTAGAAAATTAACTCTTCATACAAATAAAAACACAATGGCTGAAAATCTGCTGCTCAGCATGTAATGTTGCAATAAGATAGTGCCTAATGAATCAATTGAACTTCTGGAGGAGTTAAGCCATCAAATCATGCTGATTCAAAAATATGCTTTTCAAGATTTGGACCATTATATAATTCTTACATCTCTATAAAGTGCAGAATATTAGATATCATGATCAGAATCCAAAGAACTGCTGAACTAATTCAATGAAATGTAAAGGGGCTTTAAACTGGTGTCTATTTGGCATGTGGGGAGTGACATGGCACAGATGTTCAAAGAATTTCCTTGCAACATCCATGGAATGTGTCTAAGTAGCTGTTTAAATCCTGCACGACATAATACCTGAAATTTTAAATGCTTTAATCTTATGACTTTTAATGATGTGTCCTAACTTCAAAGAGCACACTACTTATGACTCGTGTTAATTATAGCCCAAGACCAAACCAGGTACTTAGGAGTCAGCACATTACTAACTACTGACAAACAAAAGATAGTGGGAACAATACTCTTTCAGTTGTCCTAATGTGGTCCTGTTTCTGCCAGTTGTGATCATCCTTGCCTGATCCTGATGAAGATCTAAAGATCTAATTTCATGCCTGAATGCTACAAATCTGACTGTTGTTCTTTTCATGGTTGACAAACTGAGTGATACTGTCATATCTCTTCTTCTTTAACTGACGTATCAGATTCTGAATATTGGCTATCCTCATGGTGATCAGCCATGAAGACCGTCCTGGGAACAATATAGTGGCCTTCCATTTGCCTTCCGCATCACAGCATGACACCCATAACACAGATCCAGTTCAGTGAGTCACTTTCTGGTCCTGAGCCCTTTTGACATGCAAAGTCCTCACTGGCCCCAGACCAGTATTGATGAACCTGCTGCCCTCCATCAAAATGCATTCTAGTGGGATTTAATCAACTTGGGAACCATCACCCTTCCCTGTGGACTCGGCACTCAACTCCTCAGAGTTGTCAGGTTAGTTACCATATTTGCTGGTATATAAGACCCACTTTCCCCTCCTTAAAATACACCAGAAAAATGGAGTGTCTTGTACTGTATATAGTGGACTATAGTGGGCTATTTTGGTAATAACGGAGTGTGTCTTATACTCCAGTGCGTCTTATACACCGGCAAATACGGTAACTGCCACCTGATGTTGAGTTGCTGGCAGTATGGTCTTTTCTATTACCATAGCAGGATTACCTGGCCAGACTGTTCTGTCATATTTAGTTACAGGAAATTGATGGGATTAACATTTTATTGTGTTCCTTTCTAAAAATTTAAGCATTTAATACCGGCGTTCCAAACGTTTTTCCACCAGGGACCAGACTCGCCCCCAACACTTCCTGTAATAGTTGCATTTTTCACAGCAATCGCTGGTGCTTCCTAATACTCCACTTAGAAACTTGGAACTTTCACTGGTAGAAGACTTTAAAGTACCTTAAAATATACTTTTAGAAAGAGAACTTTATATCATTTGGAACTGAGACTTGTTTTCTCAGGGATCACAATTTGGCTTATTTGTTTAAGCCAGCTCCAAAAATTATTTCCATCCTATATATAAAGATTGTCTAGTCACTTACTGCTCTTTAGTGACAAAGGAGTATTCAAGAGGGATGGGGATAATTGTGAGTTTGTGTTTTGAAATTGCATTGCTTTTCTTTCTTCTAGTCATCCTAAAGGTCAATCTGGATAAACCTTAATACCATCAAATTACCTGATAAGCTTAATTTGAGACTCCGTAAATGTCCTTTCTATTACATCTTAGAACTATCTCACCTTTCTGGCTTACTAGCTTTTTTGGCAACACACTGTCTGATAAAGGTATTTATCACAAATATGGACAGCATCCACAATACTGATTTTCACTTGAATTAGTCAAATAGAATATGATACACAACTCAATGAACATTAGTCTTAGACTGTAGTTCAAGAAATTTATATTACCTTCTACTGGAAAAAAAATTCCTTTCTTTGCTACTCCTCACTGTACTTTAGCAGCTGTGCTTTACATTTCTCAGTTACAAACTTCCAGTGTTCCAGGCTCCCTATCATTCATTTTCTCCATTTCTTCTATACTGATAATGCTGGAGAACATACAAATTTTCATAGACAAGAATTTCAGAATGGTTTGCAGCTCGCCAGATAGGGCACGAACATGATTAACACCTGCAGTATGATCCTGGCATCTCTGAATTAGAGAAATACTAACTCTGAACACCAACCAACTCATGACAGAATAAAGAAAAACAAGTCCTCTTATTTTTTTGACCAAATTCATATTTGAGCATTTATTGGTAATCCAAAAATACTGTCTCATGTATTAATACTTGAGGGTGAACCCATAAATCTAAAATAAGACACATAACCCAGGTTCTACGGTGCTGAGACATCTAGGTTATTTTGTGCCATGCATTAGTAATTAAAGAAAATAATTTCCATAGATGAAAAGATATTTTTGCTAACCTCACTGCTTTGATTCAGTTCCTGCCATGTCTGATGTAGTGATGGCATTGATGGCGATTTGCTTGGAGGTGCTTCTGCTGGTGAACTTGCATAACCTACCTCACCAGACTGATCCCCCACTTCTGAAACAGGAACAACTATGAAAGTCAAACAATAGTGTGTTAATTTCTTATAACTTTATGATAACACCTAAACATTAACTGTCATCTGCACTTTAGATCACCTTCCTTTAATAACCACAGAAACTGGTTGGTTAGCAAGACAGGTTGATGTATATAAATTTGCTTCAATGTGTAGAAGTCTTTTATGAGAAGGAAGGATGGTTGTGCATTACCTCCACTGATATCTCCAGATTCCCCTTCCCACTGTAGTCTGCTGCACTCTGCCAAGCGCCATTCCACAAGGTCTCGCAAACCTCAAAATGGCTTATGGGTATAGGGCAGTGATGGTGAACCTTGGCACTCCAGCTGTTCTTGGACTTCAGTTCCCAGAAACCCAAGTCCCTATGAATCCACACGCATGGGTTAACTGTGCAGTAAACCCATTCGTGTGGGTCCATAGGGACTTGGGCTTCTGGGAATTGAAGTCCAAGAACAGCTGGAGTGCCAAGGTTCACCATCAATGGGAATAGGAGACTGGGAAGAAGGGACAGAAGGAGACAGAAAAGCCACATTACACAAGTGGAGATTTACTTCTAGCTTGCTACACATAGGCACTGAAGAAATGAAAGCTTTTAAAATGATAATGCACAGACTCTAATGCTATTGTTTTTAAAAGGTTTTCCTATCAGTTAAACAACTTATACATTTAATGTTTTGCTTTATATGAAATAATAATAATAATAATAATAATAATAATAATAATAATAATAATAATAATAATAAAAAAATGCAGGAGAAAAGGAAAAACCAGACACATGCTACTCTCATGTACTTTACATCTACCAGCTATACAGTGGTGGGATTCAGCAGGTTCACCCTGGTTTGCCAGAACCAGTAGCAGAAATTCCGGCTGGCCCCACCCATCCAAGTTTTGAAATAAAGTAGTCCTAATTCGGGTGCAACACAGGGCTTTCCCCCTGGCCACGCCCACCATATCATGCCCACAGAGTAGACAATTAAAAAAATAATAATCCCACCACTGCAACTATAATTCATGAGCCCTCTGACTGTACTGGCCAAGATTCAGAAAGATCAGAGAATACAACAGACTTCCCAACAATGTTTGAAAGACTTGCTATTCTATTGGAAACCTGTTCCAAACAGTCCCAAACTTCCAGAGATGTCATTTCATGCCAGTCCATTCTTTAAGCTACATGCAGGAGTAAGAAACTCCCACACTCAAGTTTATGTATGGCATGAGAGAAATGTTATATATTAATTACTATGTACAGTTTTTAAAAAGACTCTGAAAACAGCTCACAGCATTCAAAGATACTGTACAGTTGTTTTAGAGTACCACAAGCTCACTTTCCACCTTGAGATGTCAAGTATGCAAGCCCATTGATTACATGATTCATCCTAAATCTTGTTCACTATATTGCCATGGTATTTTCAGTAATTTTGGTTTTAACAATAACACAAGAGGCATACCCAACCACACTGAGAGTTAGAAATATTTTTTTAAAAATAAAATAAAAGCTGAGACATGTTGTTAAAAAGAATAATGGGGTTTCCCTGAAACAGGCTGAACCACAATTATTTCAGTTATTTCTCAGGGCGTGTCTTAATGTAGGGGTAGTTTCTGGGAAATTCTAATCAGGCTCAGAACTCTGTCTACTTTAATACACTGGCACAAAAGAACACAGCAAAGAAGTGAAACTTTGAGCATATCTCCAAGTATCTCCCATCCCTTCCTACACATACCATGTACTTGGTGCTCACATAACTTACATGGCAAAGAGAGCAATATCTGAATGGAATCAAAAGAGGATAATGAGATGACCTATTTCCTGCAGAGAACCCCTTAAGCTGTCTATAAGAAGCTTACAGAGTAGTTAACGGAGAAATAATGTATTTTCAAGATATAAGAGGGTACTGGTGCCAGAGCCAGAGACTATGAGTACGATTCCCCAGTGAATCTCCTAGAAGATGAATCAATCGGTGAACTCTTTGGGCAATCTGCATGGTCTTACAGCACCCTTAGAAGAAGGGAATGATAAACTACTTTGGTGTATACTAGAACTAGAAAATCTTGAAAAGGGGCATCATTAGTCAAATTGACTTGACAGCATGTAATTATTACTATTAGAAACCATAGCCAAAAATGAAATGCAATTAAATATGTATGCACAAGCAAAACAAATAAAACTGAAATAAATTATAGTAATATATTTGAAATTACTTGAACATGTGAATACACCTCTTTCAATAATATGTTCAAAATAACAGAACATTTATTTTAAGTAAAAATACCTGCTGAGTCTTCCAAATCAATTAACTTGGGCATTAGACTTTCAGGTAGTTTCTCAGGCAAATCGTAACCATTCTTCCTAGCAACTACTAGATGGAAAGCAGCACAGAATTCATCCAGTGTTAGTGCACCATCTTTATCAAAATCTGATAACTCCCTGAAAGAAAAAAAAGGTATTAGATTCAAATTATGTGCTTTTACTGTACTTCTTGAAAAACAAAGTTTAAAAATAAAGTTTAATTTTCCACTCTTGGAAAGCAGTATGATTATCACATTATATGCTTGGTTCAAAAATAACCTGGTTCACATAGGTAGATGCCCAATTGGCCCATGAGATGTTCCTGCCAGTTGAAGGTGAAGAAACATTTTTTATCCTACAAATTTTCTTCAGAGAACTAGGGAGCTGCTTTATCTCTGGGCACTTCAGCTGCATTATGAAAGAACCGTAATGCAACTACTCCAAACTAGTTATATTTCACACTTACCAAATGTGCGAAAGTTCAAGAATAGGAAGTTTGGATTTTGTAAAAAATTCTTTAGCTGCAGACCCTGAAAGTATTAAAACAATAACATTTAACTTTGATGTCAAAATTATAATCTTCTTAAGGCTCATAAAAAGGTTTAAGAGTTGGTGCTAAAGTTAACTTTCAAATTTCTCAGGAGCCAAAGCGTAAAGTGTAGTACAGTATACATCAAAAATATAAAATTTCAGTAAAAGGCTACAAAAGTAGTATGATGTATGTTAAAGTACTCAATCATGAATAGAAGGACAGCTTCCATTCTCATGTCACCTGACTTATTACAGTCATTGCTTAAAAACAGATAGCAATTTTCATCCCCCCCCCCCCAATTTTTTCTGTGGATTCAACACTGTTACAAAGCATCCTGTGCCTACTTAACAGCTTTTGATGGGACACAGGGAACCGTAGGTTCCACTCAAGGTACTGAGGTAACTTTTTTGTAAACGGAACTCCCCAGTGGAACTTAGTAACGAGGCCAACACTTTGGGTGTTTACAGAACTCACCTGGGATATATCCATTTAGATCAGGTTGAATGGTTTTAAACTGATTTATATAATACTGCCTTTGTTCATCTGTTATTTTCCAAGGATCGTCATAACTACTTGACTGCCTACGAATTTCGTTCGTTGTTGTAGCTGATGCTACAGTTCGTACTGTAGTCTGGTCCTGTAATGAAACATTTTCTTCAGCATTACCTAAGTTCATCAATGGCCTACATGTCCTATACTATTGCCTATGAAAAGGGAAAAAACCATTATTTATTTATTGAGGTAACTTTAAAAAAAATTCTGATCAGTACTAACTGGATGCAGCTATATGGAAAATATGCTGAATAGTGAAGTAGGTAGCAATGACAACATCGATGTAAGCAACAGAACGTTATGAAATGTATGCAGAGAACAGCTAAAAAAAAATATAAGCGCACATATACACAAGGCTGAAAGCTCATTCTGCAAATGTTGACAGATTGTTTAAGGATTCTTTAACCAAGAATCATTGGTGACATTCACTCAGTTGCAGACATGTTTTGGATAAAAAAAATGGACCAAAGAATTAGTTCAAACACACTCTCATTCAGAGTCACAGCATGAATTTTGGGCAACAGAATGAAAATGGTTGACATGAGGCAAATAAAAATACCAATAAAAATGTCACACCTGGACAGAAGCAGGATGTATGGCTAAAATAGTACTGGCTGTTGTGTTATCTGCAAAACTGACCCAATTTTCTTGATGTGGCGGTGGAGATTGGCCAGACCACACTGGATCAGCAGCATTACAGGAGCCTGAAAATCAGAACACAGTTCGATTTCAAGATTGCCACACAACCTATTGAAGAAAACCTCAAAAAACTCCAGGTAGACACACCCAGAACTGAATTATTATACTCTTTTGAAAGTTCATGACTATGAACTTTTGAACACCGTCTATGAAATCACATGATATGTACAAGGTTGGTGTTGCCTTCACCCATGCAACACCACAAACTGTCTGGAATTTGAAAGAAGGTGGTATGGGAGAATGTCATTTACACCCACCATAAAAGCAACAGTTTCAGTGGCTAGGATCTAAATTGTTGCAGTAGCTAAATTATTATTTGGACTATCACTTATTATTCTACTCAGGAATACAGTGGTACCTCGGCTCACGAATGCTTCGGTTAACGTACTTTTCGGTTTACAGATGAAAATCCACTGAAAATAATGCCTCGCAATACAAAGCAAGTTTCCCTCAGCTTACAAATTTTTAACCAATTGTTTTGGATTATGAATTTTTCCCAATACAAAACATCCTGGAGAATACATTAAATTTGTAAAGCGAGGTACTACTGTATTTTTGATATTATTACCAAACTATTGTTGGTTATCAAAGCAGTAGTTGAGGAATAAGGATTCCCTTTTCCACTGCCTGGCTTGGTTTATAACCTATTGTGGTAACATCTCTATGGGCTAAACTTTGCATACCACAAACCATATGTCCCCATGCCAGAACTGGGAATTCAGTTCAAAACCTTGACTTTCAAGACTGAATTAGAAGCCAACAATAGTTTGCAGCAACACACTTGTTACCCTAACATTGTAATCTAAAGGAATGGATCTGAATATGCAAGAAAAGGTGCAATCTATCTCAAAGCACTGTACTGATGTCTAAAACTATGGCCCTGAAGTCATCACCATGCCAATAAATATAACATGACAAGCTGATATGAAGTGAAAATGGTTGCTGATTATGACCCATTCAGATTGAAACAGAGGAGCCGATAAGCCTGATTAGGGATAGCTTCTTAAGAAGGGTCACGCTGGAGCAGATCAAAGACCTATCTAAACTAAAATTCTGCTTACACAGTATCCAATAATATGCCTATGGGAAACTTACCACCAATATATTTTTTTTATTTTATTTATTTATTTATTGTCAAATTTCTATACCGCCCACTCAGCCAAAGCCGACTCCATATATAAATAAAATAAATAAACTGCACCATCCATCTATAATGCCATAATAACTGACATTAAGTGGGACAGTGTGTTGGATATTATGAATGATTGGATCAAATCCTCTTTTAACAAGAACATTTTTCAGTGTTATAAGAATCTGTCCTTTAGTTCAATAGATAGGAACTGTGTTAAAGTAGCACCGGAAACTACCTTGGATGTGTAATTGCAAGTACTTGCAAAAAAGGAAGGCTACTATTAGTTTATACCCATAGATTGTGTTTCTTGATGTTTTGCCTCATCAATGCAAGTTTATCAAATACATGGTGATCTACAACAGAGCTTTAAACACAATATCATTAGCACATAATTCTGATAAGGAATTAAAATTTAATTCTGTTTAGTTTTATGTCTATAGACTACTTTTCTTTTGGCAGGAAATGTCACATGTTTCTACACAAAGGAAATACCTGTACAGCCTGAAAACTGACAGTACTTTTAAAAAGGAAGGAAAAGATATGAAACTACCTAGAACACAGGAAAAACAAGAAATTCTAGCATGTAAATGGTCTTGCACTAGTCAGGAAGAAAAAATGCTAGGATTTAGAGGGCTGTGGGTCTATAGCTTTTATATACTTTCTAGATCAAAGCTATTTCTGATGAGCATGGGCATTTAATTATGGTCCACCATGCAATCCCTGGCAATTCACCTCCACTGAAATGTATGAAGGATGAAGCAAAGCACTCACATAAAACTCAGGGAGTGTTTTTACTTGATTTTCAGGGAACATAATTCCTCCCACCACCATCTCCTAGGACAGTGATGGTGAACCTTTTTAGAGACAGAGTGCCTAAACTGCAAACCAAAACCTAATTATTTATCGCAAAGTGCCAACACAACAACAGGGGAGAAAGGAAACGCTCCCATTGGGCTACTGGGCAGAGTGAACTCTGTGCTGGGGGAAGGGCTGCTGGATGGAGGGGCGTGGTGAACATTGTGCTGGGGTGACTGCACAGGTGCCCACAGAGAGGGTTCTGAGTGCCACCTCTGGCACGTGTGCCATAGGTTCACCACCACTGTCCTAGGAACACAACTTGCCCATTTATCAAAGCTCCCGTATCTATTGTGTAATACTTCTTTGTGAAGGGATCTTGTAGGAACTAGCAACAAGGAAGTAAATGAAGAAGTAACTTGATATGTCCCAAATATGAATACTTCTATTATCTGTCTAATAGCAGCATTGATTTTTGACTTATGAAATCTTAATCTATTCTGGAGCCAGGTAAGATACAGGGATCAATTCTTCAAAATTGCTTTAAATATTCTATTTCTTTAAATATGACAGTATTATTCACTGCTCTCCATTTAGCCTTCCCTTTCCCCAGCTTCTAATTTTCTTCCCTCATAATCATTACCTCTTACATGAAACAGAGAAAGTAGTAATATAGCTAGGACAGTATTATACAGGTTCTGGGTTCCAGGCAATGGAGATGATGAAGACTCAGGTGGAACAAATAATGAAGAAACAATGGATATATGAAGAGACAGCATGGTCAATTGCCATCTAGGTAGATAAGCAATTCACTCAAGAAACAAAGATATCAATGGGATTTTCTATAAGCAATTGACGTCTTAACTGTTAGGGAGTTGCCCTAACTAAGCTGTATAACCATGATGGTGAACCTTGGCACTCCAGCTGTTCTTGGGACTTCAATTCCCAGAAGCCCTCGTGAATCCACATGAATGGGTTTACTGTGATTCATCTGGCCCACACCGCCCTAGTTGCTCCTGGAAGCGGAAGTAAAAGGTGCCCGTATGGGCGCGTTTTACTTCTGCTTCCAGGAGCGGTGAGGGTGGCGTGGGCCAGATGAATCGCAGTAAACCCATTTGTGTGGATTCATGGGGGCTTCTGGGAATTGATGTCCAAGAACAGCTGGAGTGCCAAGGTTCACCATCATGGGGCTATGCTCTGAATGCCACTTTGATGCCCTCTGGGTTTTCTTCACAAGAAACTGCTTGCATGGTAAGAACTTCAACTAGAAGAAGGAACAGCAGACTCCTCTTGCCAAAGAAAGCAAAGCTATCTACTTTATTTGCCAAGACTTTGAAGCTTCTTTGTAACTGTGTATGCTGACTCATCACTTGACCAGTATACTGACGGACTTGGCAACTGTTCAGCCAAAGACTGCTGCCTTTTTAGCTGAGCAATGTAACTTGTAAGTTACACCTTGTGTTTGTTTTACTGAATGCCACAGTGAACTGAACTGCATGCTTTATAGAGAAGTTATCTTGTTTCTCTTACTGTTATCTTGTACATATCTGAAGCCTTCCGTTTGCACCTTAAGTAAAGTATTTCTTTTGCACCGAACAAGCTTCTTGTGCTGTGTTGACCAGAAAACTCACAGCTTCTGCAGCGTGTCCTCCTGGCCACTCTGCTACACACCAACATTAACATGTTCCACAAGTTCTATTTTGCAGAAACTAACATTTCTAGTGTAATAGTAACAGCATTAGGTTTTATATCCTTTCCTATGTTTATTTTGAAATGATTTATTTCAAATTTTGTTGTAGAGAATTTCATAGCTTGGAAATAAGACATCACAATGTAACATGTGACTAAATATTTCTCATCGTAGTGGTCATAAAATTAAAATGCTTTTTCTGCATAAAGCATTGAAGAACCAGGATGTTCTTTGTTCTGCAAAAAGAATGTAGACTTCCACTCATTATTAACTATTGGCCATCGTTACTCTTCCATTTCATTTAAAAACAAAACTCATATTCTAGTCTTGTGAGATACATGTGGCTTCTCCAAAAGACAATACTGAGAGAAGCCTCCCTGAAGGCATAATGATGTTTTCTAGGAATGCATAATGCATGAAACCAGTGTTGTTTTTCAAAACTGCATCATGCATTTTGGTTCGTAGAAAAAAAGTAGAAATTTTGGCTTATGAAAGAAACAGCAAAGGTCAGTTGTAAGTCGGTGTGTGTGACTCTACCCTTGTTAGGATGCTTCTGGGATCAGGATCCTTTTAACTCTGAAAAATTAGGCAGATACTATTAACACTGATAAGTTCAGTTGTTGTTCAGTCACATAGTCGAGTCCGACCCTTTGAGACCCCATGGACCATCGCACGCCAGGTACCCTATACTCCACCATCCTCCTTAACCTGCCCAGCTCTGTGCCCATTACATCAACAATACCATCTAGCCATCTCATTCTCTGCTGCCCCCTTCTTCTTTTGCCCTCAAACCTTCCCAGCATCAAGGCTTTCTCGAGTCCTCTCTTCTCATTTGATGTCCAAAGTACTTTAGCTTCATCTTCAATATTTGACCTGCCAAGGAGCAGTCGGGGTTGATTTCTTTTAAGACTGACTTATTTGCTCTCCAGGGTACTCTTAAAATTATCCTCCAACACCACACCTCAAAGGCATTTATTCTTCTGCACTCAGCTTTCCTTATGGTCCAGCTCTCACAATGCATAAGAACAAGTTATTCCTGAGGACCTACTTGCTGCCCAAAGCAAAATACAATATAAAGATTCTCTTCTTGACTAATGTTTCAAAATCCACATTATTTTCATTAGATCTTGTCAAACTAAAAAGTCCTAAAACTTAAGTGTAATACATTATATTGCTAATACATAATTTAAAACCCTAACCAAGGGGTCAGCAAATTTGGCTCTCCAAGTGTTCTTGGACTTCAATTACCAGAAGCCCAAGTCAGTACACCTGCTGATCAGGGCTTCTGGGAATTGAAGTCCAAGAACATCTGGAGAGCCAAGTTTGCTGACCACTGCCCTAACCCAATATAGGTAACAAAAATCTGAATAGGAGTACAAACAAGATAAAAAAAAACATTCTATATCTGCCTGCTAACACTTTCTGCCTTGTTAGCATGGTGAGACAACAAAGGCATTCAGGGACTAGTGGATTTTAAATAAAAAGCTATAAAATAGGCTCAACAGCATTAAAGATTACAGATGAATAAAACTGTTGATCAAGCTCTTTAGCAGTATAAAACCCTAAATGGCCTCTTCCCAGATACCGATCTAGAGCCAATGAAATGCAGGGCTATGCATAGGCTCTAAAACAGAATAATGAGATAACAAACATTTGGAACCTCAAACAAAATTCAAAAAGGATCAAGACCATCACCCTGATATTTATATAAGGTTTGGATAATACAAAAGCTTTTTAATGCCAAGCAATATGTTTCTGGTATGATTCTATGAGAATTCAAAAACTCTGTTTAAGCATAGAAGTGTTTCAAGCCTACTATCTGCTATCATTTCCATTACCTTCCACTCAGAAGTAAACTTTTGAAAAAAGAGAATTTGTTTATGCATGGATGCATTCTATGTTGTAGTATCATTGAGTGGAGCATCCTTCTCACATAGGAGTCTCTCTTCAGATAGTTACATCTATGTGGTAGTTGCAACTAGGATGCAGATACAGTGATAGGTTTTTTAAAAAAACCACTCTAATCCTTATAGCTAGAAGATCGTCTGGTATGGAAAAAAATGGGGATGGTTGCTGCTGAACCTTTCCATATGCAAGAGGCAACAAAGATTTCAGAAGATGGATGTGTTAATAAGCCTTAAAACAGGTGGGACAAGGCAAAATTGTCCCTTGCAAATAGTGCAAGGTGCCTCTTTATGGTAAAATTAAAAAAACGTCAGGTGGCTCTAGGTCAGGGGTGCCTAAACTACAGCCTGTAGGCCAGATCCAGCCTGTATTGCCAAATCATCCGGCCCACACCGTTCTTGCCACTCCCGGAAGCAAAAGTAAAACGCACCCACGCATGCGCAAAATGCTGCTGTAAATGACCCGTGGCTGTTGTAAATGTGTTAAGGCTTATTAACACATCCATTTATAACAGTGTTTTGCACACGTGTGGGTATGTTTTACTTCCACTTCTGGTGGGAGGAGCCACGCTCAACCACATGACCTGCCCACGGCCTGAAAAGTTTGGGCACCTCTACTCTAGGTATTCACAGCCCACCTTTTTTGTACCTTTGTTTAGAGCAGTGGTTCCCGACGTGGGGCCCATGCCCCACAGAGGAATTTCAATTCCCAGAAGCCTAGTCAGTACATTGGCTAATCAGTGCTTTGGGAAATTGACTTAGGCATCTAGGAATTGAAGTCCAAAAAACCAAAGGTTGGGAAACACTGGTTTAGAGGTTTAACTTGAAAATTCATTTCCACAAGCTGTCACTACTAAATCTGCTGATCGTTCCACCTACTTCCACAAAAAAGATGTCAGGATTCCTCATATGCACACAAGGGCAAAGAACCCATGATACAAATATATATTTTTTGAAAATCAAATGTTTGAACGCCAGTTGCCATAAAATCTAAACAATATGGGAATGTTCCAAATTACCGGTACTAAAGAACTAAAGTTAAAATAAGAGAATGAGAGGCTATGCTAGTGTAGGGAATAAATCAAGAGTACACACATTTAAGTCCCTTAAGTAGGGCACTGGAAAAATTAAAATGGAAGTCTATTGAAGGCACACTGAGATGAGTGGGATGATACTTGTTATGCAAGTCTGTGCTTCTCGCTGGAGATTATCATCACTTTACACACACATCACCTCATGGACTGGAAATTACTAGCCTGTATTAAACTGCTCATTTAAAAACAATAATGTCAAAGCTTCAGGCAACACTTGGAGCATCATACAAAATATTTATCTATACCTTGTTGTGCTTCACTAAAAGGAGCCCAAAAAGGCCCTGGTCCGGGAATTGGCCGCTCACTATTTCCTCCACTGGGATGGCGACTGTGTTTCCTCCATGTATGTGGAGAAGTTGGTGGCGACTGTTGCGGTGAAACGACTGGAGATGTGGACTCCTAGTAAAGCAAAGGAACATTAAAAAGTTTTCCAATTTTAAGTTGCTTTTCAGTTATAAAGGTAGACATTACCCTGTTGCTCAAATATTTCAAGCTAGTTATAGCAACATAAAAGTCTAAGTATAGGTTGATTGGCTGAGTATAGCAACATGGAAATTGCTGCTAGGTAAGGACATTATGTAAGGGACTTCAGTGGCTTAGTGGTTAAGACACTGAACTTGATGACTGGAAGGTCGGCGGGTCAGCAGTTCGATTCCTGAGTACTGCAGGATGGAATGAGCTCCCGTCTTTGTCCAAGCTCCTGCCAACCTAGCAGTTCAAAAGCAAGAAATTGCAAGTAGATAAATAGGGACCACTTCGGTGGGGAAGGTAAACAGCGTTCTGTGCACTCTGGTGTCTGGTCATGCCTGCCACATGTCCATGGAAACGTCTGCAGATAGACAGCATTAGCTCTTTGGCTATAAACAGAGATGAGCACTGAACCCTAGAGTTGGATATGACTGGCTTTTGAGCAAGGACGATGTTTAACTAAGTTAAATGGTGAAAATACCATGGAGTTGGCTGTGAGAATATGGAAGTGATTAGAAGACAATTTCTGTTTTTTGAACATTGATTTTCAAGACATTTTGACCAGGGATTGGGATAATGTTTAGATGGAGAATCATGTCCCCTGGAGGCCCAATTCTCCATTATTTTAAATGTTCCTATAATTTGGGGGCTCAAGAGCCTGAACAAAAGCTCCTCCAACCACATATAGTTCCCAGGCTGCAAAATTTCCACTGCTGATCCTTCATCACACTTCATCTTTCTCACCAAAAGGTGCCTTAGTTTTGGCAGTTTCTATGTCTGGCCTAGACATAGAAGAAGCTATTATTTTCACTCAAGCACTTATCTTCCCACATGAAACAAGTGCCTGGTCTGCTACTTAGTTTACTACAAAGAGAATGAAATGTGGGTATAGTTGATTTCCCCAAATTTTAGGTGGTAAACCTGCAAATATATTTGTGCTAATGTTGAAATCATCTTGAAACAAGGAGGTGGTGAAAATATGATATGTGTGCATTATATCACTCTAGGGCAGTGTTGGCAATTAATACAACTGCACATACAACAGCACGTAAGCAATAGGATTCTAGCCACCGTCCTGAAGAATTACAACATTAATTGAGACTGCATAAACATCTACTTAATGTAATTTAGTTACATTAAATCACTTAGTCATGGCTCCTGTGATGATTATCAGAACCAGATCTAAATGGACATTATTTCCTACAATTTATTATTTTTATTTTACAACTCGCTGGTACATTTGCTCATTTGTTTTATCTCAAAATTTGATATGGTTTCACTGATTTTAACAAAACCCAGATGCTCAGAATAGTAAATTCCATTAGAGTAGGCCCACTAATTGAAATTATATTTGGTGAGTTGACACCTCTGTACATTTCATTTATTTAAGCCTCTTACTGTCAAATGATCAAATACTTAAAACTATCAACAGACAGACAAAGTGGAATAAACTTGTGAAGCCAAAAGAGATGTCAAACACCTCTCTAACATATCACAATATGTGTGGTTCTTTGAGGATGAGCCAGAAGGAAATCATCTTTTACTACTGTCATAGTATGATTTATTATTTTTATGGTATGGATGCTTCTTTGAGGCTATTATTTTTTATGTTAATTAGTTTGGATAGGTGATGTTATTCCTTATGACTTACTTCTCAGGTTGTTTATCATTGTATTCTGTTACGCATTTTATTGTTATGATACTGTTTTACTGTTGTAAATTGCTCTCTTCTTTTATTTCTGGTTTTATATGAGTGTAAACTGCCCTGAGTTGTGCTTGCAACAAAAGGGTGGGGTATAAATATAAACAAACTAACAAATAATACCTCCTTGTATCTCATTTTAGGGCTAGATAGGATACTGCATTTCATAAAGAACTTCCTGAGCTAAGACATATCAAAAGTTAATTTCTTGTAAGGAAGAACTGAGAGCAAACAAGTTTGGTAGCGACTTATGGACAAATGAGTTTTGCAATGAGAGACAGCCTTCCTAGTAATCTTCAAAGTGATTAAGCATCATTTAAAGGCTAATAACCTTGATGGCTGACTGTTAATAAAAGTGAAATTCATGGAGATTAGACTTCAGGTCTAAGATTTCTTTGGCTGGGTTACTAAAAAGGGTAGAATCATATATGCCAAGACACAGCTAATTGCTTTATTTTTTCTCTAAGTATAATGTCAGGATGCAGAGAGGATTTTATTGTTTTGTGTGAAAACTCTGCGTATCTCAAATGTATGTTTCCTTTTGTTATTTCTCAGAAACTTGCCCTGAAATGATAGTCAAGTTTTTTTGTTTTCCTTATTTCCCCCCTCTTTTTGCCTCTTTTGTTTCTTATAAAACCAGTCCAGTTCTTGATTTCATTTTGCACAGTGGAAATTCTGATACTAAATCAAGTGTTCTTGCTTTGTCCAGCTACCAGGTTCACACAGAAGTGAAGAATTTTACATTTATGGAGATGGTGATAGGGAATGTTTAGAAATGTGCAATGATCTCTGTCAGACTAGATAAACTTTTCCCACTGTGTCTTCCCTGAGAGTCCCCATATCAGAATAAAAATAAAGTAGTGAGATCAAAGAACTAGCTGGAGGTGTCTGATAATATGGGAATCATTATACTTACTATAGTACAGTACATCCATTTGAATAATTGAACTTATGAGCTAACTCATTAAATCTCCCTTGATTCAACAGGCTTATTCTACAGGAATTTCTATGCTAAGCAACAGGATTTTTGCCTCTATTTATGAGAGTCCAACTATCAACAAATAAGGACTTAAATGAGCTCTACCTGGAGGCTTATGAAATATTAATGATAAATTGATAAAAAGGATCATGCACACCTGTTGCACTCCACTGCCCCAAACTTGAGATCAAACTCAGTTTTGTTCAGTTGCAGTTTGAGCCTAAGACTTGCAATAGCACATCATGTGCTTTGAATGATAAGACATTATAGTGTCAACACCCTTCTACTACAATTAGCCAAAATGTATTTTGATGTTTAACTTTATATTTTATAATCTTTAAAAATTATTGAGAAAAAGCAGTTGAAAGTCTAGTATTAAACACTGTCAAACAGCACATAAAAATGCTACTTGCATAGAGCAGGTTCTTCCAGATAGTATAAGTAATTAGTTTTGGAAACCAGTAACAGGGATACAACAATCAGGTTTTGATATCAAAAACAGGATGCAGATTCATGTCAAGACACTCATTTTCCATAGCATAATCCTGCCTCATCCAGTAAGAATTACAGACAAACTCACAGGTGTTCAAAAGGAGCAAAGAACAGGACACCCACAAGTATTACGTATATTTTAGTGAAATGAAAGTTCTGCCTTATATTTAAGATAAAAAAACTGAAGTACAGCAAAAAGAGAAGTCAATGCAAAAACAAAGAGTAAGAATTTCACTTCACAATTTTATTTTATCACACACATTTTGAAATAGGGACGATAGCATTTAGGTATTAAAACTTTATACCTGAAAAAAAATTACCCAATGATGCCCAATGTTGTATAACATCCCTACTATATTGTTTATCGTAAATCTATTATCCATGAAACTGGTTAAGAGTATAATGCATGAATGATAGCTGAACTAATTTTGCAATATTTTTTCAGGCAACTATCCCTTAAAATCAGATATACTGGGCTTTAGTATGAATATATTTGCCACAACTTCTATTTCATTTATTTAGACCCCTGGTGCTGAACCTATGGCATGCATGCCGGAACTGCACACAGAGGCCTTTCTTCTTGCATGCGCACCATCAAGGGGAAGCCCTGCCCAGCCTGGGCCATGCTGCTTCCCCACCACTCCTCTCCCTCTGCCAAAGGGGAGGCAAAGGGAGAGATTCAAATCCTGGCTGGGAGGTTGCGGCTGGGCAAGGTAAGGTGGGGAGCACACATGAAGGAGGGGTGTCCCGGGGAGGGGGGGAGGCCCTGCAGGGTGAGGCCCCATGGGGGGAACCCACAGGGGCCGGGGCACACGTGGTGTCACCAGTGCACCTCAAGCAGCATGCATGCTCACGCACCCATGCGACTTTGCTGGAGGTGCGACGAGGACACCACATGGATGTGTGAGCACTCGTGTTGCCTGCACGCATGCTGCCTCCTCATCCTTGGGCACTCCATCTCTAAAAGGTTTGCTACCACTGATTTAGACTGACTTGATTCAACGAGACACCCTCAGGAAGAATTTTCGAGGCATGGAAGATTCTTTAGCTCCAGGCAAGTGCAAGAAAAGGTGCACTTTTAAAATACATGGTAAGTCAGAGACAGCTTGACGGCACTTAACAAAAAAAAGTTCCACAATACTGCAAAACACTTTTGCATAATACTGCATAATACTAGAGTTCTTTGAAAACTGAAGCACACAAACCTAACAAGCACAGGAGAATTAATTGTTTAAAAAGATACAAGCATCCTCTCTGATGTTTCCAATATGCAAAAATCTTCACAACATTTCAACAGCTGCTGTCAATTTCATGAAATCTCATCCTCATCAAAATCATCACCAGGTTCATTCTCACCTCTCATTGGGAGTGCCCTAGAATACCTACCTCACTCTGCCTCACAATAAGGAGAATATTGTTATGTCTTCAAGTTAGGATTTACATGCTAGTGTGGGTGTCAGTAGATACAAATCAATGATTATGTTTAAATCAAAAGTATTTTTAAAATTTAAATCAGATTTTTAAATACTGACTGTTTAAATGCATTTTGCTTAAAAGGGCCATACATTATTGCAGCTTTAATTTTAAATGTTGCATAATTTCAACCTCATCATGGAATAACATTATAAATTCTATTTCTATGTTATGAAATAATGCATTTACATGACCTTTTTAAAATTAATGTCCAAAGATGAAGGTTGGAAGCTTTCTGAATATGTAAGATGCATCAGGTTTCACCACACACAAAATAAGGGCCTTTTTCAGTACAGAAATATGTTTCGATGAGCTCCAATCAATCATTTTCTAATATAAGGGCAAAATGAATATGCTCACTTTTTAAAATAAAAATATAGTATAGTATGAGCCATCTATAAATAAAACCCATTATATGTCCAAATTATGTATTAAGATCGCAGCAAGCAATAGTGTGGTTTTGGGGAAAAAATAATGTGATTAAATTGAGCCTTTCTCAATAGCAATTGACACTTTTATTTAGATAATGCCCAAAATCCTTTTACTTAGTGAAATAAATCACATTAGAGTAGACTCACTGAATCAAAGTGAATTTAGTGAATCGAATCCTCCATAAGTTTCATCAATTCAAATGGTCCTACTCTAGCTGTGACTTACTATGTTTCTTTGCTGCTTGATGACTTGTTTATTGTTACGGCTGAGGCAGTTCTTCTTATCTCCAGTTTGGATTGGATTTATTCCTTGTTGCCTTGCTATTATTTTGATAACATTATTGTCCCTCTGTTGTGGATTATTATTACTGAATTATCTCACTGTTGCATTCTTCCACTTTAAGATTACTGTTTTGGATTCTCTGCCTTTGGGGCAGAATTTTCCCCATTGTATTTTAAAGTTTCTATCTAGAGATTGAGTGCCGTTTTTTGACCTGTGATGGCTTGTCCTGCATTGCTGGCCTAAAGACAGGAAAGTGGCAGGGGAGAGGTAGTTGGCACAATTTCCACTCCATCCAGGGTTTTTTGTTTTGTGTCATTTTATTTTCCCGTGCGGGTATGGGAGGGTGTTTGCTTTTAATTCTGGGACAAGTTTTTTTAAAATATTACTTTTATCCTGGTTTAGTATTTAAAACTGAACTAGGCATTATATTTTTGTTGCTGCTGTTTGCTTTGCTTCTGTTGAGGGAGGGGGGGGCATCATTGTGATATTTCCACTGGGAATGTTTACTTTATATCACTAGCTTATGTCTTTTTGTTACATATTATATATTTTGCTGGGCCTTTTTCCTTTGTTTCTAGGGAACTCTGTGTGGGAGCCTGGGGGATTGTGTGTGTGTTCCCAGGCTGAAAGAGGGTTTCTCTGCTGTGTTTTACTGTTCTTGATATGCTATTTGCTTTGTCTTATATGCCTTGCTTCTTGATTGGTGTACTGTACTATATTTGCGCTTGCTTTTTGAATGAGTGATAAGCATTTTCCCCTGACACACATGGGGCATGTTTCTTAGCTGAAGAAGCATTTCTGTATGGCTGAGTATTCAGAAGATTTTGATAGGGCTTCCATGGACCTGTAAGACTGTGATCTAAGATATGGCCCTAGAACGGTGTTCCCCAACCTTTGGTTTTTGGACTTCAATTCCCAGAAGCCTAAGTCAATCCCCCAACGCACTGATCAGCCAATGTACTGACTTAGGCTTCTGGGAACTGAAGTCCCCCTGTGGTGTGTGGGCAGGGCACCATGGAAAGGCGCTGGACAGGGAGTGGTGGGGGCGCCTATTGGGGGGGTTGGGGGGTAATCCCATACACCGCTGTTGGTGCCCCAGGGCGCCAGGGTTGAGGGTGGGGTGGGACAAAGCTCAATATACCAGCATGTGCTTGGGTATGGGCCCCATGTTGGGAACCACTGCCCTAGAGAGAGGGTTGGTGCCTGTCAGGAGGGCACTGCTCAACTGGGCTAAGCACTTGCTTTGCTTAGCTGGATAGGCTGAACATATTGAGTATTAGAGTTGTCCTGCAAGCCAGAAAGGTTGAGAATGCTGCTGCTGTGTAAGTTACTTTGTCTGTGCTAGTTGTAAATTGTTCACACTTCACTACAGGTTGAGTTTGGGGTTTTTGTTTGTTATACTGGCTTTTTTTCTTGGTTATGTTGGGTCAAGTGTAAGATCGGGGTTAGAGAAAGGTAAGAGGAAGGGCATATAACTGTGCCAGGCTTGTGTGTGGGTAGGTGTAGCATGGAAAGTGTGAAGAGCGAGAATATATTTTGGTTCCCTGCTTGCTATGTCGAGTGGTTAAGCCTCTGCTTCTATCAGTGGGATGTCAGTGCCAGGGCTCAAGGATACCCCTCTGCTCATCCTGCTTCAGTTGGTTTAGGGTGGGTGGGAAGTCTGTTTGGTAGCAAAGTGGGTTCAGCCTGCTCAGAAGGTGTCGACAGAGATGGCTGGTGTATCTGAGCTGTTGTGTTAAGTAGCACTGTTGTAGCTGAGGTACAAAATAATTCACTTTTCTAAGCTTCCTAGACTTAGTTCCTGAGAAAATATGCAAATGAATTGTTTCAATGCACATCAGAGAATTAACAGATATACAAATACTATATGATAAATAATATTGTATTCATAATAAATATTGTTTTCGAACCAAGAAAAAATCTAGCCATTCTTGGTAGATCCAAATGCCACAGTGATTTCAAAATCCTAAAGCATTATGCAGGATCTCTCAAGAAGCTTTACTTTCAAGTTAACTTTAATAGCATGAAACAAGATGGTACGTCCCATTAAGAAAAAAATACTCCCAACTGTACAAGAATAGTCCATAGAATAGTTAAATTAAAAAGGTTTAGCAGGAATTATAATTTTTGGTTTATAATATACAAGAAGCTAATATATCAAGTTTCCAAGGTAAAGTCAAATATTTATATGATTTTGACATACCATTTCTAGAGTATAACACAGAAGACAGAATATTAAGATTGTAAAGGTTGTCCTTGCTCAAAAGCCAGTTGTATACAACTATTTATCTACTTGCAATTTCTTGCTTTCAAACTGCTAGGTTGGCAGGAGCTGGGACAGAGATGAGAGCTCATTCCACCATGTAGTACCCGAAAATCGAACTCCAACCTTCCAGTCAGCGAGTTCAGCATCTTATCCACTTGAGTATATTTCAGCATTTGACAGAATAGAAACTAAAGATAGCAAAAATATTGTAGTGTCAATCTTTATACTTAATTACCTGTTGATCTGTTGACGTACGTTGTTGGGTCACTTCTTGGCTCACAGAGCCTTTTTTAACTTGTATTCTGCCTGGTGGTGGAGGAATTGCACCTGAATAAGCGGATGGGTTATCAGCCTCTGAAGAATACAAGGATGAATGCCTCAATTCTTGCTCATTCTTTGATAAAGCAAATCTTGGCAGGGGGAGGTCCTTAACTGTTAAAGAGAATTGCCAGAATTATTGTCAAGAATCCTGAGTTACATGTAGCCTTGATTATCTACATTGCTCATCACAAATTTCAGCATGTAGAATAAGTACGTTTTCCAATGCAGCATTTGGACTATTAGATTAGACTTCTCAGTATTTTTCAAATACAGTAATGAAAATTCTCAAGGTAGTAGTGAAAGCTTTCAAACAAGGTAACTCAACTGCAATAAATATCATACAGGTGGATAATCTTGCCCCATTCTTCAGAAATTCCACAGATAGTTTCAGTGTACTCAAGGACGCAAACAATAAGCAATTACTGTAATATTCAAAGCTTTTTCCTTATCTGCTCTTGAGAATTTTTCTTGTGTTTCTTTCAAAGCTGATGCTCTGACTCATGTCTCACTTGTACCTAGAGAGTATTCATATAAAATATTTAACTAACCATTCTATCTGGTATTTAAATTCAATCAGAACTTGGGGGCTTAGTGTTTAGTATGCAAGTATTCAGTCTACAGGAAATCTACTGATGTAGTGAATTTTCTAATATATCAGCAAAACATTTGCTGAATTTCAAAACAAGGACAGAAACTCAGCAATCCTAGCAGAACTATATTTTTTCACATTAAAGTATGAGTGATCGGTGCTCAGATTTTAGCAGTAGTCTTATTTGATCATTGCATTCCTGGACATCATTATCTGCTCTCTATGGTGGATCCCAGTTCAAACAGATCTTTTGAAGGTCCAATCCTTGTTTTGTGCCTGAATAGCTCCAAAATTGTGCTTAGAAGTGGCATAACAATATATTTTAGATTCTAATACAGTATGCTATAAATATAATGTAAAACTATCCTGTGACTATTTATGAACTGATGAAATGGCATGGCCTGTGATCCAGAGATAGTTCAGATATTAGCCCAGTTCCTTGGCCCAGAAGATTTGGAGCCTCACATCTCACAAAAAAAACAGGTGGTCCTTCTAAGCAGCACATTGGGAATCAGGGCAGCTCCCTGCCTCACTTGACTAAACAACTCAGAGATTCTTCACCATTCTCACATTTCCCATCTGGATCCTTGGCTGGTTCCTAAGGCATCCAAGATCCTTCAAAAGAACTTCTTCTCCTTCATTTTGGAGGGACTTAATTGGGTATCGCTCAGCATTTTACCACCTAGTGGATCAAAACTTTTTTCCTAAAGTAAATTCATTTTTACAGGATTGTATTATTAGAATTCTGCCTTATCTCCCCCATCTCAAAGAACAGAACTAAAACAAACTCAACTTCAAAAAGACTCGTGGAGTACAGGTAGACAGTCTGTTCATGTTCTAAGCATGAGGCACACAAGATAAGACATTTTCTAAGTGTTTTATCAGCATTCTCATTGAAACCTGTGTAAAAACAAGCATCCACCTATATACCTTATACAAAAAGTATGTGTATAAACTATAAATAAAAAAGTAGAGACTTTTGGCTGCATGATAAGATCTTCACAGCTTTTAACACTAAATCTTCTCCCCCACAATAAACAACTTTTTAGCTCATAAACCTGTTGTTCTTTTTTTATTAGTACAGCAATGACAAGGTGTTATACTCATGGTACATCAGTGGTAAGTGCTAGGACACATACAGGTGAAACGCGGAAAATTAGAATATTGTGCAAATGTTCATTCAGTTCAGTAATGCAACTTAAAAGGTGAAACAAATATATAACTCATTGCAAATATATAGACTCATTGCATGCAAAGCGAGATAGTTCAAGCCTTACTTTTGTTATAATATTGATGCTTATGGCTTACAGCTTATGAAACCCCCAAAAACCCCCCCAATCTCATGTACCCCATAATCATCACATAATCTCATGTATGCTGTAAACCATAAGCATCAATCGTATAACAAAGTAAGGCTCGAACTATCTCACTTTGCATGTAGTGAGTCTATCTCATATATTTGTTTCACCTTTTAAGTTAAATGAATGAACATTTGCACGATATTCTAATTTTCCGAGTTTCACCTGTATTTTACGCAGTAACACCAGAGTAGCAAAGGCTGCATTTTTCAACAGAAGGGGCAGTTAGAGCTAAGTTAGCTGTGGCAGGGGAAAGGAAACACTGGCAGTTTGCCTAGCTTGAGAGGGAGAATGGTTCAAGAGAAGACCCTATCCACAGGTTAAACAGCAACCTCTAGTTTCATGAAAGGGCTTGGGGTGGGTTTTCATTCTAGTGGTGACACATGTTGGGCAGAGAAGATGAATGAATGCCACAACATCTTATACTCTGGGATAGTGCTTCTGGACTTTTCCATTTGCTCCACTTTGCTGCTGACTGAAAACAGAGCTGCACTTATTGTCAAGTTCTCCTCCTGTCACTGGGAAGAGAGGCACGATGTTACTTTAGGACGATTTATGAGGTAAGAGATTCATCTACTGCACTACTTATATTTGTGCTGTTCCATAGTAATAGCTAGTCAATGACTGCTATGGATTTCTTCTTCACCTTGATAATTTAAACATATCTTCCACTCCAGTATGAAAGTAACCTTTTGATATGTAATATTTTTAAATATCCCTTTGGAAAGTTTTTGGATCTTCATTCTTGGTAAACAGCCACAAGCTTTACTTTCAAACATCAATTCAAGTTTGACTAGTGAGACTATAAGATTAGCCATAAATCCCTCTGTATTTTTTTCCTCCAGTAAGTATACAGTAAATACAAAAAAATAAAATGCTGAACATTATTATTTTCTTGTCTAGGTTCACTTTTAAAGCTCCAATTACAGCATTTTAATACTGTAATTGCTACTATTTAAGATGTCACAGGACTTTTAACATTTTTTTCTGGAATAGACTAATGCAAGTACAGTGTTACCTCATACAACGATTTTAATCCGTTCCACAGGCTTGTTGTTGTACAAAAAAATTGTTATACGATGCATGCATCATATAGCAATTTTCCCAATGGGATGCATCGTCCAACAATTTTTTCGCTAAGTGGCTTTTTCCACTGAAAAATTATTTTATGATTTTTTTCAACAGGGGAAATTGTTATGCGGGATGCCATTTCCCCCCAAAACCTAATTGATATGCAATTCCGTTGCTATACGGGGCGATTTGTATGAGGTTCCACTGTAGGAACTCCCATTACAGAAAGATACTTCAGATACTGAAAAAACTGCAAAAACTGGAAATTGTGGTAACAAAAAGCAGACCTGGATGTCAGACATTTCTATTGACATCCAACTCAAAATGTCTCGTTCCACACTTACACCTTGCATACTTAATTAATGCCAATTTTAAGACTCTGAGAATAAAAACACAGGATGTAATAATAATAGCTTCTATTTTTCCCCCCCAAAAAAGATTCTATAGGAAGCATAAAATAATTGTTGAGAACCTTAGGTAATGTGCACTATTCTACTTTCTACTGAGAAGAGCTGCCTATAGTTGTAAAAAACAAACAAACTAGAATTAATCACATAAAACAAGTTCTTCTTAGAATTAAATTATTTTAAAAGCAGAGATGGTTAGATAAAAAACTTTTTGAGATACATGTCAGGAATGAAAAACAACAATCTAGCCAATTATATTATAATTCCCATTTTAATGCTTACCAGAATTTAAGCTCTCCATCCGTAGAGGAAGCCCAGACTGAGCAACGGCAACTAATTTCAGAGCAATGTAGAATTGACTTCTTCCAAAGTACCCAAGTCTTGTTGCACCACAAAGTTCCATTATCTGGAGAAAAACCAGAGCATTACATATGTGAATGCAACTTTGTATCTAATCGAATATCTTTTTTTAAAGCTCAAAAATAAGATTTAATGCAGCAGCAGTATGATTTGGGGTCATTTGTCAAGGGTTGCACACTGCAATAGAGTAAAGCAATTTTGCAATTGATGAGCGTGCTTTTACCTACTGTATTAGTCTTTCTGTAGGTAGCTCATATGCTCCATTACACTGTTGTTCTTTATAAGTCTACTATAATACATTTATGTTAACAGTAATTTCTAGCCTCACTTTATAACACAAGACTATAAAATGTTTTTAAATACTACTTTAATTAAAAGTGGCTTGCCAACCAACAGTGAAACATTATACCAGTAACTGCAAGTGAATCCCTTGTGCCTCTTATGTTTGTTTGACAAAGTCCTAACTCAGTTAATAGCAGTTAAACGTGATCCAGCATTTTAAAATATTTTCACTGCACCAGATGCACTCATATTCTTGACCAGGGGTTGCCAACCTTTTAAAGTTGGGGGCCAGGTCATGCTCCCTCAGACAGTTGAACGGGCCAGACTGGTGGTTCACCCGCCATAAAACGCAGCCACAGCTATTGCATTTACGGCTGTTGTAAATGCATTCGCTTCCGCCGGCAGCGTGGGCAAGATGATTTGGTGCCATGGGCCAACCTGTGGGCCGCAGGTTGCCCACTTCTGCTCTTGACACTATATAAACCGATTTACTCAATGAACTAATGTCATGTACCACTGAATGCTCAATGTAAAATGACTGAGTAGAATTTGTGGCAGTATATGCAGTTACTTCATGACCACCTCTCCAGTAATGACAAACAACAGGTTTTTACATTAGAGACTCTTGAACAGTCTGCAAACATGATCAACTTCCTGACCATTGTCATCTCTCCCTGACTGAATACGACTACAAATTCTGGCCTCTGTCTTTCTCCCATTTCCCCCTATTCCTGCTTTGCAATCAATCCTGATTGTACCAGCAACAAAACAGACATACAACTCAAGTTCTCCCCAGTGATTCTGCTGTGTTCATCACAACCCATATTTATGCTGCTGTGTCACTTAGCCTGAATTGTTCTTAGCCTGAATTGTGAGCAACTCAAATTTGTATGTTTATTAATACTATTAATACCTGCTCGTATGTTGTTTGGATCTGAATCCTGACAGGTAACTAATATACAAAAACACACTGTGAAGTTACATTATCATTTCCTCTTTAGGTACAAATTCCGAAATGTGTAAAAGACTAAAATAATCTGAATGAACAAGAAAGACATGGGAGCATTTCCTTAAACAGGTTGACTGAAGAACACCACCTATTAGACGATGTACATACAGTACATGTCAAAGTGCACAGATATAGATCTCATTGATGTCATAAGCATCTAAGCTTTAGACCAGCCTATTTACTCATGCAAACGTATAATGAGCACAATGATTATTTAAAGACATGCCATTCCTCATTTGGAGGAAACAAGACACCTCAACATTCTTCCCATACTTTAGGTGTAACTTCAGAATGTACAACATGAATACAGCCCATACACAACGCATGAAAATTATGACAATTTTTACATATACATGTAGGCATATAGTAGTTGTCACATAGATACATGTATGGAGGAAAAAGATACTTCTGCAGAGTCATTTGTCTTAAATATAACTGGAAGACTTCAGAAACTGATGTTAACCACCTTGAATTTCTGTTATTGCTACAGTCATTACAGAAAGAAGGGATATTTGACAAGACACCATCTAACAGACAACACAAAGAGTCCAGAGCCTTGTTAAGGCTAAAATCTTATCTCCACATTCTTGATGAAAGTTCTATTAAAGTCAGTGGGATTTTCTTTCCAATAAACATGCACCAAATCATGTGGAAAGCCCCATGGAAAGTAGATATCCAGTTCTCAAACACAGAGACCTGTCAATTCATATACAATAGAACTCCTGATAACATCCAAAATTGGTTCCACAAGTCTGGTAGTTAACCGGATTTGGACTTTATGCGGTCCCTATGGGAGATGCTCCGGATAAAGTCACAAAAATGTCCAAAAACCGTCGTTATCCGGGATCTCCTATGGAGATGCTCCACATAAAGTCGGTTTTTAGCCTTTTTGCATCATTATCCAGAGCATCACGTGGTGCATAACAAATGCGATGATATGTGGATTTGACGTTATCAGGATCGGATGTTATCAAGAGTTCCACTGTATGTGAAAAGGAAGGTTGCAATGGAGACCTATTTCTGTAAGAGGGGAACTTGGTATTTTCTGACATTTATTTCAACATTATTTTGGGCCAAGTTGCGATCAAACACCAGCTGTCTATTGATGTATCTTTTCGTATCAGGTACTTGATCATAAGTGGCCGCAATGACATAGTGGTTAAGACACTGAGTTTGACAAATAGAAGGTCGGCAGATCAATAGTTCAAGACCTGAGTGCTGCATGATGGAGTGAACACCGCTCACCTGTCCCAGCTCCTGAAACCTAGAAGTTAAAAAGCCAGAAATTGCAAGTAGATAAATAGATACTGCTTCAGCGGTAAAGGTAACAGCATTCCACGTGCTCCGGCATCTAGTCAGGCATGCCACATGGCCATGGAAATGTCTGCAGATACAGACAGCTCTGGCTCTTTCACTATTATTATTATTATTATTATTATTATTATTATTATTATTATTATTATTATTATTATTATTATTATTATTATTATTATTATTATTATTATTATTATTTCGGATTTATACCCCGCCCTACTCAGCGCAAGGCTGACTCAGGGCAGCATAACAACATAGTTAAATACAATACAACCAATATAAAAATGCAAACAATATCAAAATACAGTATCATCAATACAATGAGAATAATAACAATTTGCAAATTATAAATCAAGAGAAATACTGTAAACCAGGGAGGGGAGGGGAGGGGTCGGAGCCCAAGGCTCAATGACCATAACACAGACCTTAACAAAGACCGGGGTTAAACAACAATGTCAAAGCCCAGTAATAGGAAATTAGCACCATCCCCTAGAGTCAGACATGACTAGCTTTCGAGCAAGGGAGACCTTTACTTGCTCATAATACAGTTTACTTAAAACATGTCCCAACCTTACTACATTCCAACAACTGTCCTTTAGAAAAGCTTCTACTTTTAGGAATAACATAAGAACAATCGTTGACAAAGGAAAGCGGTATATAAGTTCAAATATAATAATAATAATAATAAGAATAAGAATAAGAAGAAGAAGAAGAAGAAGAAGAAGAAGAAGAAGAGCCTTGCTGGAACAGGCCATAGGAGCCCATCCAGTCCAGCATTCTGTCTCACACAGTGGCTCACCATTTCCTTCAGGGTATTCCCAAGGAGATGCCTTCACCTGCTTAGGATTCCCTGGAAATTGGCATTGAGAGATATCCTGCCTATCTCTCCAACTCGGAGGTTGTTCTTAGGTATCCATAATTATAGCCAATGATAGCCTTGTCCTCCATGAACTTGTCTAATCCTTTCTTAAAGCTGTCAAGACTGACAGCTATCATCACTTCTCCTGGCAGGGAGTTCCATAGACCATTAATCCTCTGGGTGAAAAAGTACTTTCTCTTATTTGTTTGAGAACTAGTACCCAAAAGTTTCATGGAGTACCCTCTAGTTCTAGTGTTGTGCGATAGGGAAAACAGTCCTTATCTACTTTGTCCACACCGTGCATGATTTTATAAACTTCAATCAGGTCACCTCTTAGATGCCGTCGTTCAAGAGTGAAGAGGCCCAACCGTTGCAGCCTCAGATGGTAAGGAAGGTGTTCCAGTCCCCTAATCATTCTGGTTGCCCTCCTCTGCACTTTTTCCAAATCCATAATATCCTTCTGGAGGTATGGCGACCAGAACTGTACACAGTATTCCAGATGGGCCCTCACCATAGATTTATAAAGAGGCAAAATGACACTTGCTGACTTATTTTCTATACCCTTCCTAATGATCCCTAGCATTGAGTTTGCTTTTTTCACTGCTGAGGCACACTGGGTTGACATTGAGTTGTCCACCAGGACACCAAGGTCCCTTTCCTGGTTTGTCGCAGAGAGTTCAGACCCCATCAGTTTATAAATGTAATTGGGGTTCTTTGCCCCAACATGCATCACTCTGCACTTACTAATGTTGAAGCTCATTTGCCACTGTTTTGCCCACTCCCCCAGTGTCAAGAGATCCCTCTGGAGCTCCTCACAATCTCTCACAGTTTTCACTACCCTGTATAATTTAGTGTCATCAGCAATTTTGGCTACCTTGCTATTTACTCCTACCTCTAGATCATTTATGAAGAGGTTGAAAAGCAGGAATCTAGAGGATTATAAAGAAGTCTGAATTATTGTATTCACAGGCTCACGATTACTGGGAAATACATTCCAGTGGAGGATATGAACTTAAGTCTTAGTAGTGGTTAGTCTAACACGGGCATGGGTAAAGTCTTGTTCCTACCAAGGTTGTTTCATTAATCTCATTCTCTTCCCTATCTCTTTCCTTTGTCAGGAAAAAGGGTGACCTGCAGATGGACAGGTATCAAGAACGACCTTTTAAATAGTTCATAGGCTCTCACCGCATTAGTTATTACCTCCATATATACTTTCCCCAAAAAAATTTGATGTGGGCTTCTAGCCATTTAAGCTTCATTTTCATGTTTTAAGATTATTTCAAGGCAGAAGAGAGGCCACACAAACTCCCAACGCTGTCCATCGGTAATCTACAACGCCTCTGATCTTGTTACCGTCAATCACTCAAAAATGCTATGAAACTAGTTTACAATGAATGCAGCCCAATGGCTACAGTTTGTTTCATAATATCAAGTCATTTGATCTTCTTTTGATCTCAGTTATTACCTTCATCAAACACAGGAAAATAACTTTGGTTCCAAATTTTAAAACAAAGACTGATTCAAAGCATACCTTTTTTTACTAGCTATAGTAGTTGTGGGTTCCAATTAAACATAACTGAAGGCTAAGAACACGAAGACATTTACCACAACAAATTTACAATTCATAAATGAAAACATCTCCCCATCATTTCTTGTTACAATTTTGATCCAGGTGAGCACTGTGTGAGAGACAATGATGGTGCTATTTCCTGGCTGCTGCACACTCTCCCTGTGGAAGTCTGAACCTCTTTCAGTCTTCTACCTCTTAGGTGGGCAACCTATGGCCCCGCGGCACCAAATCATCCAGCCTGTGCCACAGCCAGAAGCAGACACATTTACGACAGCTGTAAACACGCCTGCAGCTGTTGTAAACATGTTTACGACAGCCGCAAACACGTTTTACGGCAACATTTACGGCAGTGTGAACCAACAATCTGGCCCGCTCAACTGTCTGAGAGAGCGTGACCTGGCTCCTGACTTAAAAAGATAGGCAACCCCTGTCTTAGCTGGACTAGGGTCTCACTGTAAGCAGGCTCCCCTCCCACTGAAATATGCATCTGGCTGAGGGAGAAGGCTTTAAAATTGGAGCTTCTGCAGGAGATGACATTTCACCAGTGGAGATGCCAGGGGGACGACGATGACGGAGAGTGCCTTTTTGGGCACTGCTTCGGCAAAGATACAGGATGAGCTCAAAGGGTCTCATGTTTATTTGCCTGCCTATTGTTACTGCATAGTGTGTCCTCTGGTTGATGACGATCACCAATATTCTTGTGTACAGCACAAGAAGAAATGATAAAGACACAGTCTGCTGTAGGAATTATGTGTCTTTCAAATTGGGAAGGTGGGGAGCAGCCACTGAAACAATATAGGGTAGCGCAATGTTTCTCAACCTTTGTTTTTGGACTTCAATTCCCAGAAGCCTAAGTCAATTCCCAAAGCACTGATCAGTCAATGCACTGACTTGGGCTTCGGGGAACTGAAGCCCTCCTGTGGGGTGTGGGCTCAAGGTTGGGAACCACTGGAGTAAAGGGAGATATAGAGAGGACATGGGTCTGTCCCAAGTGGTATTTGGCCCCATTCACACTGCAGGGTGCACTGTTGACCTAGTCTTCAGTGATAGATAAGATGATGGTGATCTGAGTGTGGAAGAAGGCTCTGTAGTTTGATTGTCATGGACACATTGCTGCCTGGTAGGGTGTAGACTTACTGGAACTTATAACCTCTGCAGCCCTGATTAATCTCTGGAATGGGGAAATAACTAGCGTTATGTGTTCCTTCCACTAAGTATAGCCAGAGAAGCCCATTGGTTTACCAGGGAGCTGATGGCAATTAAACAAAGGAGACACTGAAGTGAATCTGACTGAAAATGGGGAGGAGCTCATTTGAAGGTCTATTTCCAGGCAGTGGCTGCAGCAAAGAAGGAATTCTTTTCTGCCACCAATGCAACTGCACATAATTATCCAACAGAGTTGTTTTGAGTGGTCAATATGTCTCATCCAAATAACAGGATGCTAACCACTCAACTCGCTGTGAAAAATTTGCACAATACTTTGCAGGCAAAGTCACTCAGATCTGCTCTGACTTGGATGTTGTAAAGGACACAGGACTTGTGAATACAGTATATATTTAGCCTCTGCTTGTCTTGTAATAATGGATATGTTTCAGTTGGTGCAACCTGACAACAGGATTCTTGGAGAGGGAAAGCCACTACATGTGTGCTAGACCACTGCCCTTCCTGGCTTATAAAAGCAGCCAAAAGGAGAATGGCAGAGTGGATAAAGTGAGTGATGAATGTCTCATTGCTGTCATGTGGGATCCAAATATGTTTAAAGACAACAGCAATAAGATCATTACTGGAAAAAGCCCTCCTTGAATTCTACTTTTTTGGACAACTATCAGAAAGTCCTCAATACTCCATTTCTTGGCAAGGAACAGGAGTGTGTGGTAGTTTTCTGAGTTCCAAAGATTCCTGGATAAAGCAGATTATTTAAATCATTTCAATTTGGCTTCAGGCCAGGCTATGGGATGGAGACAGCTTGGGTTGCCTTTGTGAATGGCCCACACTGTGAAACAGTCAGGAGAAGTACAGTATGTTCCTTTCGATTCTGCTGGATCTCTCAGTAGTTTTCAATACCATTAAGCATACCTCTGGGCCATCTCTCTGTGGAGGGACTTAGAAGCACCATTTAACAGTACATTTGGTTCCTTCCTGGCAAGGAGAATTCAGAAGATGATGCTAGGGGACTCCTGGCAACTGGCTTGTGATGTCCCTCAAGGTTCAGTTCTGTCCCCCATGCTATTTAACATAAATATGAAAATGCTGGAAAGGTTGTCTGGAGTTTGGGTGTGACACTCAATTCTATCTTTCTATCTAATTCCAAGGAAGCTGTCTCAGGTCTAAATTGGTACCTGATGCCAGTAATGGGCTGGATGAAGGCATACAAATTGAAACTTAATCCAGACACGAGAGGTGGTTCCTACTCAATTGAAAGGTTGATGAGGAAATACAGAAGCAATGTATGCTAAATGGGGTCAACTTTCCTGGAGAACTCAGGTCTACAGCTTGGGTGGATTAATCCCTGAGCCTGCATGCCCAGGTTTTGGTAATGACCAGGAATGCATGTGTACATTCAAAACTTGTGCACCAGCTATATCCCATTCCTTGAGATTTCTCATTTGGCTACAGTGCTGCATGCCCTAGTTCGGTAGTGGCAAACCTATGGCACGTGTGCCAGAGGGGACACTCAGAGCCCTCTCTATGGGCACGCACTTCATCACCGCAGCAGAGTTCAGCGCATCCCTCTGCCCAGCAGCCCAATGGGAGCGCTTCCTCCCTCCCCCACAACAGAGTTCACCTCGCCCCTCTGCCCAGCAACCCAATGGGAGCACTTCCTCCCTCCCCCCCCAGCACAGAATTTGACCTGCCCCTCTGTGGAATAAATGGCAGCCTGTTGAGTTTGGGCACTCAATCTCTAAAAGGTTCGCCATCACTACCCTAGTTACATTCCATTAGGATTATTGTAACATGCTGTACATCTATGTGGGGCTGCCTTTGGAGACAGTTCTGAAACGTCAGCTGCCAAGTTGATGACAGGGGCCAATTATTGGGAGTATATAACACCCCTACTATAACTGCAGGACTGCAGTGGCTTAAGACGCTGACTGGGAGGCAGAAGGTCAGCAGTTCGATTCCCAAATACTGCAGGACGGAATGAACTCCCAGCTTTGTCCCAGTTCCTGCCAACCTAGCAGTTCGAAAGCAAGAAATTGCAAGTAGATAAATAGGGACCACTTCAGCGGGAAGGTAACAGCGGGAAGGTAACAGCATTCTGTGCGCTCCGGTGTCTAGTCATGCCTGCCACATGACCACGGAAATGTCTGCAGAAACAGACAAT
Organism: Bradypodion ventrale; assembly: GCA_035047345.1. Lineage (NCBI taxonomy): Eukaryota > Metazoa > Chordata > Lepidosauria > Squamata > Chamaeleonidae > Bradypodion > Bradypodion ventrale. The sequence goes on along the minus strand of JAWDJE010000001.1, from coordinate 107,411,933 downwards.
GCTGGCTCTTTGGCTTTGAAACAGAGATGAGCACTGAACCCTAGAGTCGGATACGACTGGCTTTCAAGCAAGGGAAACCTTTACCTTTACCCTACTATAACTGCAGTGGCTACCAGCCGATTTCCAAGCCCAACTCAAAGTGCTGCTTCCTACCTCCAAAACTCTATATCAGTGGTATCCGACGTGGGGCCCAAACCCCACTGGTGGACTTCAATTCCCAGATGCCTCAGTCAGTACATTGGCTGATCAGTGCTTTGGGGAATTGACTTAGGCTTCTGGGAACTGAAGTCTAAAAACCAAAGGTTGGGAAACAATGTTCTATATGGTTTGGGTCCAGGCTATCAGGAGGCCCACATTGTCCCACATGACCCTTCCCAATCTTTAAGATCCTTCCTTTCAGTCCCATTGCCATCACAGGCGTGTGATGGGAACATGAGAAAGTCTTCTCTGTAGCTGCTTCCAGTTTGTGAAATGTTCTCCCTCACTGGTCCCTTCCCTTTTAATCTTTCTGTCAACAGTTGTAGTCCCACTTTTTAAAGCAAGCTTACATTAACTATGACAGAGTCCTGGATTCTCTTTTTGTGTGTGTCTAAGTTTGTCTTTAAAGCATTAACTGTTTTTAATCATTTAAAGTCCTTTCTATAGGGATATCAGAGATAAACTCATATCCCCACTGCTCTGCAAATACTATCCTGGTTGATCAAACAGCACTTACACTCACTGGCTACTATCAGACGAAAGTCCCACTTTTATCCATAACACTGCCATGTTTTTGTGCTACAGAGATCAGGATTAGAAGAACAATTCTGGCAGGCCCCTCAATGGCACAAACAGTGAACGCTACAGTGCAGTTCCCATAGCACTAATTTTAAAAACTGATTTTATCCTACTTCTTTGAACTTTGAATGGATATGTTTTTTAAAATAATATATTTTAATTACATTTGAAGCATTTGAATTTTAAACATTCTACCTCTCATTTTACTGTGCTAGTCATAGACCATAATAAAGTGATTGATTGGATGATCATTTGAATTATTACTATAGTAAGCTGTTTTTAATGTGCAATTTGTTGTTTTTACAAATGACGCTAAATAATTAAATAGCCACTTGTTAACCATAAAGTATCATATGGTTTTCTTATTACCAGGCTGTTCTGTGAGCATATCATCTGCCTTTTAGCTGACTGTTTTCTCTTAAAATGACAAGCTGTTTCAGAGGCACAATGGAGTTTTCATATTAACAGAATCCCATACAAGGAAAAGCTCATTTCAGTGCTGCACTAAAACTAAGCTTTCCATGGGAAACTATGACAGAATATCTAAGTATCTCCATGAGACTGTCTGTGCCCTGCAGTTCAGAGAACTGGCATCACAAAATAAACTGAGATGGCAATCAATAATATTTACAATTACCCAAGTAGCCAGAAGACAAAAACTGCACCTACCTTCATGTCTGGATGAGAACAACACTTTCTCACAAGATTTAGGAATTAGATTATATCACAGGTAGCATTCAAACAGCCTGAGAATAAATCATGCTGGCATTACAACGCTTCACCTCACCGGTCACGAGGGAACACTCAACTCTTTCCTTTTGCTGTCCCAAAAAGTTTCCATTTAAGAAAAAAAATAAAGGAAACGGAAGGGAACACAATACTTCATCCAAGACGAGGTGCTATGGGTCAAAGAAAGAGCTACCCATTTCTGTATAGGAGAATGTTTACTGGGTAGGCAAAGGTAGCCTTGTCCACAGGAAGGTCTCCTCTTCTCCAGCCCTGCTTCTTGGAAAGCCCCTCACTCTTCGCCACATCTAGACAACCCAAAGGCATTTTACACACGCATGCTCGAGCAACGGGGATTTCCCACAAAGGCCTGCAAAGGGGGACGTTTGCATGAAACTTCTTCTTTTTCTTCTTCTTTCATGACCAGATTAAACTTTGGACTGCCAAAATAAAGCCCCTTCCTTGGCTTTGTTGTTGGCCAAACTTAAGTCCTCATCAGTGCATGTTTCTGGCGGTCATCGGCAGGCCAGCAAATGCGCCAATGGGTTCTGAATCTCTCCACAGAAGTGTTGCTGTTGTCTGCCAGCAGTCCCTGCTTGAGCCTGTTGGTCTTGCATTTAGGGCAGGGGTGCCCAAACCTTTCAGGCCCTTGGGCCAGTCACGTGGTTCAGGGTGCCGGTCACTATGGTCTAGGGGCCGGATCCAGCCTCCGATGCCAATTCATCCGACCCACAAAGCCCTCATCGCTCCCGGAAGCGGAAGTAAAACGTGCCCATACAGGCACGTTTTACTTCCGCTTCTGGGAGTGACGAGGGCTTCACGGGCTGGATGAATTGCATCGGGGCACGGATCTGGCCCCCAGGGCATAGTTTGGGCACCCCTGATTTAGGGCCTCCGACCCTCCGCCTATTCCAGGCCCTCCAAGTGACGTCGGAGAGGTTGAGCATGAAGCTGCGTGAAAGGGAAGCAGACCCTGGAGGAGTGGGAAGGAAGGGAAAGGGGGGTCTCGCCTGGATCTCTCACTGAAGAGCCCTGGTGGCGCAGTGGTGCTGCAGCCAAAACGTTGCGAGTTCGATCCTGACCAGGAATCAAGGTTGATTCAGCCTTTCATCTTTCCGAGGTCGGTAAAAAAAAAAAATGAGTGCCCAGCATGTTGGGGGGGCAAAATGCTAATGACCTGTAAACCGCTCATAGGGTGCACTACCAAGCACTCTGGGGCGGCAGAGAAGTGGGATTGCTTCACCCAAGTTTTCCCGCCCCACCCCCCAATCCTCGTCCAAAAACTGCACCGAAGGACGGGCGGCCACGATGGTTTACCTGCATGACGACCTCGTTGGGCAGCTGCGCGGCGCGGAAGAGCTCCAGCACCCGTCCGTTGGAAGCCACTTTCTTGGTGCACTCGGTGTCGCAGTAGGCGAAGAGCTCGCAATAGTAGCGCTGCTCCGTCTCGCTCAACGTCAGACCCTCCATCTTATTCACATAGACACACCACGCCAGCCCTCCCCCTGGGGCCCCGGGAATCGATCCTGCCACTGGGCTGGAAAGGGGGGGGGAGCAAGAGCGGGGCGGCGCGCGTCCACTCCCACCACCCCGCGCGCGCGCGCGCGGCCGCCCTCGCGCCGGTGGCGACTGGGCAGCAGGCAAAAAAAGAGAGGCCTTCCGCAGAGCGCCTGCGCGCTCGCTCGCTTTCTCTCCTCCCCCGCCCCCCCGCCTCGCGCGCGCCTGCTCCGCTTGGGCTTCACTCTGATGGGAGTCGTCGGAAGAAGGGAAAGGTGAGTGAGAGACCGCAAAAGGAAACGCGACAGCACAGGAGGAGGAGGAGGGGGCGTGGCCACGCGCGAAGGGATATTCTCGTACGTCTCCCCCTGGCGTGCCTTCCTTGGCCACGCCCCCTTCAGAGCCCCGCCCCCGCGCGCAGCTCCTAGCTCTGCGAATCAAAGCCTGAAAGGCGGAAGCCCGGCGAGTGGGAACTCCTGTGCCCAAGAGCCCGGATGTGAAGCCAGGCTGACGTCGTGAGACGCTGCCTGCCTGCGTCTCAGTTTTCCTAAGGGCTACTGACATGTTGGAGGGAGGAAGAGTGGTGGGTTGCGCAGGCATCTTCCCCTAGCGGTGTGGAGGACAGGTGCAGCGTTTCTGGATTGGGAAACAGATAGAGCACTGCACTCTAGAGTCGGATACGGCTGGCTTTCGAGCAAGGGGAACCTTTTCTTTTTTTAGATCAACACGCTCTGATAAAGGTGTCTAGTCATGCCTGCCACATGGCCACGGAAACGTCTGCAGCCGCAGACAGCGCTGCTTCTTCGGCTTTGAAACAGAGATGAGCACTGAACCCTAGAGTCGGAGACGACTGGCTTACGAGCAAGGGAAACCTTTACCTTTAAATAAAGCAAAAGTAAAACAAACACATGTGGCATTCCTTAAAGGCTAGCAGCTGTGTTTTAATGTGCGCTTTTGTGGTTCAAGCCCACTTCGTCAGACTTACAGGTGAAACTGGGGAAATTAGAATATTGTGCAAATGTTCATTCAGTTCAGTAATGCAACTTAAAAGGTGAAACAAATATATGAGATAGACTCATTGCATGCAAAGCGAGATAGGTCAAGCCTCACTTTGTTATAATATTGATGTTTATGGCTTACAGTTTATAAAAACCCCAACTCCACAATCTTATGTACCCCATAATCTCATGTACGCTCTATGCCATGATCATAATTATAACAAATTAAGGCATGACACTCGCTTTGCATGTAGTGAGTCTATCTCATATATTTGTTTCACATTTTAAGTGAAATGAATGTACATTTGCACGATATTCTAATTTTCCAAGTTTCACCTGTAAGAATGAGAATTCGTGGCATCAATTTATACCAGGGATTCTCACCCTGTGGCCCATGGGTCAAATGCGGCCCAGGGCACCATTTCATGGCCCTCCACAGCCTCCACCATACCAGGAAGTGCCATGTGGTGGAGGAAGGGCAAAATGGTCGTCTGGCCCCCAAAGCTGTCTGAGGGAGTGTGACCGGGCCCCACCTTTAAAAGGTTGAGAACTGATGTATACACATCAGGTACAGAGGTGTGGTTTATCCACAGGTATGAATTGGCAATAACCTTCCCTAAAAGGTTAGGGTTCGGCCAAACACGACCTTGAGCCTACATAGCTCGGCGGGGAAGGAAATTGGGGAGCAGATTCATATAGTCACTATCATATTTTGCCCGGCAGTGCCGGGCTTTTTAAAATTGTGTTAGATAGTAAAGGGTTTCTTTCTTTTTTCTTGAACCAATGGTGCTGGGCTGTTTTAAATGGTGTTGTAAGGTTTTGTGATTTTGTGCCTTCGAGGCGCTGCGTCCGCCTGTGGCGGACTTGCGCTTCCAGTGTGTGTGTGTGTGTGTTTGTTTGGTTTTTTGTGCGCCGGCTTCCTCAGTGCCGGGCTCTTTAAATTGGTTTTTGAAGGTTTTTGTTTTATATTTATGCAAATTTTATTTTAATTTATTTTATTTAATGTAAATTAATTTATTTTAGTTTAAAATTTAATTTTGTTTTTCTAAATCTTTATTTTTACGCATTTTTTGAGTGATAAGTGATTTCTTTTTTTTTGGTATTTTTTGAGATTAGTGTGATTATTTTTGAATGTTTTTATAACTTATTTGATTAATTTGGGAATTAATCTTATTAGTTTCAGTATTTTTGAATGTTTTTTCTCTTGTGGCCTCTGGATGGGGGTGGTGAGCTTTTCTTTCTTTCTACAATTTTTCTCTTCTGTCCTCTGATTGTCGCTTCTGGTAAGTATTTTCTTTATTTTCTCATTTGAGTTCCAGTCCTCATGGAGAGAAGACATTTTATGGTAAGCTCTCTGGTTGTTGTTGTGTTTTTTTTGGGGGGTTGGGTTTTTTTGTGGGGGGTCTGCGTGTTTTTTCTTGTTTGTTTTTGGCTGTTTTTGTGTTTCCTTTTTGGATTTTGGATTAGTGTTTTTGAGTGTTTTTGGTTTGTGTTTTGTGTTTACTTTTTTTGGGGGGGCTTTCTTTTCCACGGGCCGGCCCGTGGGAAGGAAGGGCAATTGGGGGGGGGCTTTCTTTTCCATGGGCCATGCTTGCTGGCCCGTGGGAAGGAAGGGCAATGGCGGGGGGGGGGGTTCTTTTCCACGGGCCATGCTGGCTGGCCCGTGGGAAGGAAGGGCAGCGGCGGGGGGGGGGCTTTCTTTCCCTCAGACCATGTGGGCTGGCCCGTAGGAAGGAAGATGTACTTGACTTCAGTAAAATAAAAATTGTATTAAGGTCATACACGTGCTTTAACAAGCTTCTTGTAATATTTTCAACAGTTTTACAATATGAGTCCAATGTCAACCAAAAACAGATAAATTCTCTTCAACTTAATTATCTTCTTGTGTATTTTAAATGAGATGAAACCTCTTCAACTAGTAATCATTTCTTGTATGTCTTTAAATGATTGAACACTCCCTATGTCTAGCCGGTTAATTTTAGACGTTTCAACTTTTCATCAGGGGAGTATTAATCACATCTGAAAAATTGCAAAATTACAAAGATTAACATGTTTCATAAATTAATTCCTAAAACAAACATGCAACTCGGTATGCACTATCAACCTAATGCAGCTTACCAGTTTTTTCTAATGCGACCTTCTAATTTCAACAGTTTCTTTGTGGGACGTTACCTTCCCTTTGTTTGCTAACCTTAAATAGATCAGCACATGTTACTGCACCTGTGCTTGCTTTAGGGCCCCGCAACTCCCTGCACCTGTGTAATGATGGATTTTTTTTATAGAAAACACGAAAGATCAGAGTCCTGATTTAGTCCCTTGGGGTAAATGGTATTTAGTCTGTGAATGTAGTATGCCTCTTTTTGTAATAAGTTGTTCTATATCGATCCCACTCCCACTCACAACAGTCAGCTTCTCCAAAACAACAAAGGTAAAATCTGTATCCTGGTGATTTTTTTCAAGATACTGACTTACTAATGGTGCCTGCTCCACCTGCCCCCTAATCCTGGAGCGGTGTTCCGTCAATCGAATTTTCAGTTTGCGAGAGCATTTACCCACATATTTAAGGGTTTTTTTTACTTTTATTTTTCGCGCGCCGGCTGCCTCAGCGTTCTGCGCGCTAATGACGCGCAGGACGCTGGGGCTTGTAGTTTTGCCTGCGCGTGTTTGGTTTCTGCAGCGGTTTGTTTCCTGCGGGTTTTTTTTTAATTGGCTGCGGCGCGTTTCCGAACGTTCCTTTTGCCACACCGCTCAGCCTGATTGGCTCTGGCACGGCGCGGCGCAAGGAACGTTGGGAATTGAAATTCCCTTTTTTTGTTTGCATCCAGGGGGCTCTTGCCCCCCGGGCAAAAATTTCAACCCGACAGTTACCTGCGAACCCCGTTCGGGCAAGTGCACGGAGGCTCGGACGGGGCTAGTGGGGCCTGGTGCAACATCCTTTGTCACATTCCAACGGTTAACACACCATTTTATAGGTATAGATAATTAGGATTCATTCATAACACTCTGGCCATTAGCTTGGACAATGGTAAGGGCAAAAGTCACAAGGTGACAACTCACGGTAAACACACAATGTGTTAATTATATCCATGGACTGTCTAAGCAGTAGAGTAAACTGCAATGCTTATGTTTGATTGTTGTGTTTGCAATACTATGCATTGTGTTCTCAATACTGTGCCTTTAACCTATGTATCAATGTAACCCGTTGCAAGTAGGACGCGAGCTAATGACCACCTGGTGGCAATAGCGAGCGCCCAGCTCACAGGTCCCAATTCCCCAAAAGAACTACAGCGCGGGAAGATTCCCGCCACTACCTCACCTGGACAAGAAGGGCGTGACCGGAAATAACGTCACGCCAACGGTAGCCAATGGGCTATCGTGGAGCCACATTCAAATGTATAACGACTGTATATATTGAGCTGCTCAGCCGCCATTACCTCATGTTCCTCCTTTGTCTTGGTTCTCATATACGGCTGTTCCTTTGTCTTGGTTCTCATATACTAAATTGGCGACGAGGATGGGATATGGCTTCCCACGAGACCAAGACACATGCCGGTTTCGATATCAACAAGCCGGAAGACTGGGAGCTCTTTGAAATGGACTTCCAAGATACGCTGGTGGTGTCTGACATTATGGACGAGGGAAAGAAGAGGGCCATCCTCACTCGGATGCTGGGAAACGCCGCCAAACGAGTATTGGTGGACCTAGTCTCACCGAAGAAAGTGAGCGAGCTGACGGCCAAACAGCTTCTGAAGGTGATGCGCGACCATTTCCAGCCCACTGTCTCAATGTTTTCGGCTCGAGATGCGTTCTGGAAGAGAGTTCAAGTGCCTGGTGAGTCCATCGCCGCTTTTGCAGCGGCCCTGCGGTTGGCCGCCGGCCCATGCAAGTGGGAAAACCTGGAAATCACCCTCAGGGACCGCTTGCTGTGCGGCCTGTGGGATGAAGAGGTTCAGCGGAAGCTGATGAACCAGGAGCCGCCAACGACGCTACGCGAGGTCGTGAAGGCGGCCCAGGCTGCGGAGGCCATGAGGGCCGGAGTCAAGGGGTTCAGAGAGAGGCCCCCACAGCCCGACAAGGCAGCGGGCTCGGTGCAGGCAGCCAGGCGCACGCCGAAATCTTCCACGGAGAGTAGCGACGATGAGGACGTCCGGAAGGTGCGGAAGGACGGCCGGCGCTGCGACGGCTGTGGAGCAGCCCATGACCGCATCAAGTGCCCGTTCCGGAAGGCCGAGTGCCACAACTGCGGACGCCGGGGTCACATCGCCAAGGTCTGCAGACGGCGGCGCAGAGACCAGAAAAGCCCGTCGGACCGGCCGCCGAAGACCAAGGAGGGCGCCCGGCCCGCGAGGAAGCAGGACGGCATGGGCCGCATCTCCGACGACAGCGGCGACGAAACCCCCGTGTACAGCGTGTCCTTGGGACACCCACGTTATTTTGTTGAGGTACTGGTGCAAGGGGCCCCTGTTAGGATGGAGATAGACTCAGGTTCTTCCTACTCAATTATGTCCCAGCGGGAGTTCTTGGGAATTTCCCCCCACGTGCGCCCTAAGCTCAAAGCGTTGAGGTCCACGCTGCGGGACGTGCAGGGAAATAGCATTCCGGTCTTGGGGGTTGGAAAATTCAAGGTCCAATACAAGCAACACGCCGCGGAACTGCCCCTGGTTGTTCTCAAGGGGGGAAGTTGCAGCCTCCTAGGGACTCAATGGTTTAAGCCCCTGGGTTTGTTCATTGGGGGGGTGCATGCCATCGGGACTGACCCAATACAGGAGGTGTGTGACGCGCACCCCGAAGTTTTCAAGAAAGGACTTGGACAATTCAAGGGACCCCCAGTAGCGTTCGACCTGGACCCGGAGGTCCGCCCTATCAGACTCAAGCCGTGCAGAGTGCCTTTCGCACTAAAGGACAAGATAGAGGCGGAACTGGACAAATTGGTGGGCCAGGGGATTCTTGTTCCTGTTGATTCCGCGGAGTGGGAAACTCCGATTGTAACTGCGCTAAAGGCCAACGGGGAGGTTCGCATTTGCGCTGATTATAAGTGCACCATTAATAAGGCGATCCGCCCAAATGCGTACCCGGTGCCGGTAGTCAGCCACCTGTTGGCCAGGTTACATGGGGGAAAGTGTTTCGCCAAACTTGACCTAGCGCAAGCCTATCAGCAACTCTCAGTAACCCCAGCTGCAGCTGCTGCGCAAACGATAGTCACTCATAAGGGGGCGTTCCAGGTGACGCGCCTACAGTTCGGCGTGAACTCGGCGCCGGGTATTTTCCAGTCGCTCGTGGAACGCCTCTTAAAGGGACTGGAGGGGGTCTTGCCATACTTTGATGACGTGTTGATAACGGGGGGAGCGAGGAGGAGTTGGCTGAAAGGCTGGACAAAGTGCTGGCGGTGTTCGAACAGGCGGGGTTGAGGTTGCGGAGAGACAAATGCGTCTTCTTCGCAAAAGAGGTTGAGTTCTTAGGTTTCCGAGTGACCCCCGAGGGAATCAAACCCTCCAAATCAAAGGTAGCCGCCATTCGAAATGCCCCTCGCCCCACCTCCAAGCCCGAATTGCAGTCGTTCCTAGGGCTCTTAAACTTTTACCACTCCTTCCTGCCGCAGAAGGCATCAGTAGCAGAGCCACTGCACAAGCTACTTAAGAAGGACGAGGCGTGGAAGTGGGGCGAGAGCCAGGAGAGGGCATTCATTGAACTGAAACAACTCCTAGCGTCTGATGCCATTCTAACCCACTTTGACCCCAAGAGACCGGTGGTTCTGATATGTGATGCATCCCCAGTGGGGGTGGGGGCGGTGCTGTGCCACGTGCTGGAAAACGGGAGAGAGGCCCCGGTAACATTCTACTCCAGATCCCTGTCCCAGGCAGAGCGAAACTACGCCCAAACAGACAGGGAGGCGCTAGCAATAATCGCGGGGACGAAAAAGTTCCACGATTTTCTCTATGGCCGCCCCTTCACCATAGTGACCGATCACAAGCCCCTGTTAGGCATTTTTACTGCAGACAAGCCCACTCCTCAGATCCTGTCCCCTAGGATGCTAAGGTGGGCCATCTTCTTAAACGCGTATCAGCACGCGCTGGTGTACCGCCCAGGAAGAGAAATAAGCCACGTGGACGCCCTGTCGAAGTCGCCCCTTCCCAACACTAGCAGCATCGTGGGCGAGGAGGAACGGAACCGCCCGGTGCTCCTGACGGTCCTCATAGATATCCTGCGGAATCCTTCTAATGATACCCTAGGGGATAATTCTGATTTTCATTTACAAAACCGGGGGGGTTTTCAGGAGTGGTCCCCCACCCATCCAAGCGAGAAGCGGGGTTTTTCGTTAGTCCCCAGTGCCCCCGGTTTTTCTGCCCCTTCCCCAATAGCCGCTGAGCCACGGCAAGTCACTAACGAGTTTCCCTCTCCCATTGCAGGACAAGCCAGCCAGCAGCACGCCCAAGGCGCGTTTGCAATAAGCCATCTTGGATGAGAGACTTCGTCTCATCCTAGGGGGGAGGGATGTTGTGTTTGCAATACTATGCATTGTGTTCTCAATACTGTGCCTTTAACCCATGTATCAATGTAACCCGTTGCAAGTAGGACGCAAGCTAATGACCACCCGGTGGCAATAGCGAGCGCCCAGCTCACAGGTCCCAATTCCCCAAAAGAACTACAGCGCGGGAAGATTCCCGCCACTACCTCACCTGGACAAGGACGGGGCTAGTGGGGCCTGGTGCAACATCCTTTGTCACATTCCAACGGTTAACACACCATTTTATAGGTATAGATAATTAGGATTCATTCATAACACTCTGGCCATTAGCTTGGACAATGGTAAGGGCAAAAGTCACAAGGTGACAACTCAAGGTAAAACACACAATGTGTTAATTATATCCATGGACTGTCTAAGCAGTAGAGTAAACTGCAATGCTTATGTTTGATTAAGTCAGCCCCGGAAAGACAATGGCCTGCCAACCCCGAGTTAATTAACTGATAAGCATGCTTCCTGGAACATCCTAGTTACTCATTCTCCCCTTGTGCATGTCTGTATGAATGCAATGGTTTGGGGCAAAGAATAAAATGCCAGCAGTCCAAGTGGGCTGCACTGGACTTTCACCTCATCTATGTCTGAGTGCCTTCCTTGTGTCCAGTCACTCCGTGACCCAGCAAGCCATTTCTGGCCCACCATTCCAACACAGAGGCACACAAGGGTTGGCTAGCGTAAGAGATAACAGTACAAATCTGTGCAGCTTTTTACAACTGGTAATAACAGAAGATCCCTGATTAGTATTCAAATTTGCTGTGAAGTTTCACCCTGTTGAGTTGCAAATGATTAGTAAGGTTGGTAAAGGTAAAGGTCGCCCTTGCTCAAAAGCCAGTCGTATCCGACTCTAGGGTTCAGTGCTCATCTCTGTTTATAGCCAAAGAGCCAGCACGGTCTGTGTCTGCAGCTCTTTCCATGGAAATGTGGCAAGCATGACTAGACACGGGAGTGCATGGAACGCTGTTTACCTTCCCACCAAAGTGGTCCCTATTTATCGACTTGCAATTTCTTGCTTTCTAACTGCTAGGTTGGCAGGAAAAATGGTTAGCAGATGGATGCAAAATAAACATTGTGGCATTAGTAAACGTAAAGGTCGCCCTTGCTCAAAAGCCAGGCTGGGCAGGCACAGAACGCTGTTTACCAGGGTGTTGCCTGATCACTATATGAGAGGGGGGGGGTTCCCTTGCTTGAAAGCCAGTCGTATCCGACTCTAGGGTTCAGTGCTCATCTCTGTTTCAAAGCTGAAGAGCCAGCATTGTCTGCGTCTGCAAACATTTCCGTGGTCATGTGGCAGGCATGACTAGACACCAGAGCGCATGGAACGCTGTTACCTTCCCACCAAAGTGGTCCCTATTTATCTACTTGCAATTTCTTGCTTTCAAACTGCTAGGTTGGCAGGAGCAAGGGCGACCTTTACCTTACCCTTCAGACCTAGCTAGCATCTATTTATCCGGTGTGAAAATTGAGGATGGTGTGAGTGATCGAACCAGAGTCCAATTACTTCATTTGTTCTGAGAAGTGGCTTGAGAATCACTGACCCATCCTTCGGAAGTTTGTTCTGTAAAGGTGTTATGGGCAAATTAAAATATATAACAAAATGTTAGTCATGTCATTTAAAATTTAATAATGTCCCAGAAACATACCTGTTAACCCGCGGCTCCGGAAAAACGGGACTTGCGCACATCGCTTGTGCGCAGGTCGCATTCCACGCATCTCTGCTGTCTCTGGATAAGTTAAATGGAAAAGGATAGTCGTCCTGGTTCATCAAGAAAGAAAAACCCCACACCTTAGCAACATGGGTGTGAGTGCAAGCTTTCATATTCCCAGCTTCCGCATTTTAGGGTGTCTTGGTTGATCCTTACTAAGCTATTGCCCAACTGGAGATCAGCTGATTTTGCGGCAAGGGTATAGCTGTACACAACAGAGCAAAGTGTAAGGCAAGAAACTTAAAACTCTCCCTGGGCCTTTCAAAGTTGTAGTTTTGATAAAAAATAGCCCTGCGTGCGTGCGTCCGTGCGTGTATGTGATAGCCAGCAGGAGATACATTGTATGCTTTCAAGTCAATTCTGAGGTATGGTGATCCTTTTCAAGGTTTTACAGGTAGGGTGACTCCCGCCTGTTGTTTGGTGAGTTAGATCCCCCTCTTTTTTTAGGGACAGGGTGAGTGGGGCTTTCCCAATGTTGTGGGTATTTTAAATGCTTTATTTATTGTGTTTTTTATGTGTGTTTTATGCATTTTATTGTTAGCCGCCTGGAGTCGCTCTGTCAAGGGGGCGGCAGTACAAATATGAATATTAAATTAAATTAGAGTACAGTACAGTACTCAGAAATGGTTTACCATTGGCTTATTTGGGCGGCATCCTGTGAATGTGCAGCTTGCCCAAGGCTACACAATTTGAGTATGCAGGGATGTGAAATGAGGAATTGAATTCCCAACATATGGCTCTGCAGCCAGATACATAACTCATAGGGTCATATATAAATATGACACTGAGAAGTGGCCTTGATCCACAAAAGTTCACGTTAAAATACAGTAGGTAGAGTCTCCCTTGCTCGAAAGACAGACATACTGACTATATGGTTTGGTACTCATCTCTGTTTACGGCCAAAGAACCAGCGCTGTCTGCATCTGCAGCGGTTTCTGTGGTCATATGGCAGGTATGACTACACACTGGAGTGCACAGAATGCTGTTTACCTTCCAGCTGAAGTGGTATCTATTTATCTACTTGCAATTTCTTGCTTTCTAACTGTTAGGTTGGTAGGAGCTGGGACAGAGATGGGAGCTCACTCCGTCATGCGGTGCTTGGGTCTCGACCTGCCGACCTTTCAGTCATCATGTTCAGTGTCTTAACCACTAAGCCACCATAGTCCCACCTTTTTACTGTTCTAAAATATAGTAATTAATCTTTTTTTTCAATTTTATTTTTATCTGAGACTAAAATCCTGCATATGGTCCAAGTGCAGAAGCAGAAATTCTGCCATTGCTGCCATTTCAGGGTCAGATAACAAAGCCTGATATTTGCAACTGAATATGAATGAAAAATGTAAGTAGACCCAGCAAGAAGTGTACCATATATTGCAAGGACTGAGTGACACTGAATTGTGTAAAAGAACCTACCTGATATCTACTCAGTTTATGTTATGGGGTACACAGAAAGAGCCTTCTTGAAGATTGTGGTCTTTTTGAACCACAATCAGGCATACGCCAGGCAATGGCAACTTTGTGCTGGCTAATTTTTCTCACACTAGGTCGGGTGAAAGGAAACTACAGAATGAATTCTCCAAAAGGTGGCTTCATTTTGACAGTTTTGCATCTGGCTTAGACATGGAAGACGAAGTTTCTTTTACTGGGGTGGGGGTACACTGTATGGGAAAATAAATAGTGGTTTCAGGCAGGATGTGGCTTGCAAAGAGTAGCTTATTTATTTATTTAATCACATTTCTGCCACCGCCCCCTCACCGAGGTGACTCTGGGCAGCTCACACATTAACAATAATGTCTCCTCTACCTCAAAATTTGTTTAAAAACACACAATTGTTTTTCAGATCATTTTTTCAGTGTCTCTCTGCTTTCTGTATGGGACAAAGAGAACAATTTCTGCGCACACACACACACACACACAGAGGAGGGGAGAAGGGGGGGGAAGAAAAGAAAAAGAAAGAAAATAATTAACATAAATCTGGTACATGGTAGTACAGAAAAACCAATTTCAGAACATTTTAACCTCTAGGGAAACTCTGTTGTGGATCTCAAGGTGGTTGTTATTTTAAAAAGAGAGAGAGAGAGAAGAAATCACAAAGGGAAGCTGGAAAGAGAGACCCAGGAAAAGAAATGGGAATTGAAGCAGAAGAGGAAGAAGACTTCAGAAGTCAATACCCAGGAGACCAACTCTCAATACGGTGGTTGAGGAGGAAGAAATCGATGAAAGGTCCTGGATGGATGCCCTAGTGCTACCAGCTGGAAATGGAACTATCAGAAGAACCTAAGCCACCGGGAGACTGGGAGTACATTAACAAAGAGGACCCCTAGACAGGGATCCTGGTCCAATTCTGGGTCTCACAGGACAATGTAGACCAACACCTTAAGCGTTGCCCACCTCTTCACCCCTCTTACTGGGGAGAGAGGGAGTGTAAGGGAAGTAAATACAGAGTTAGGGAAGGTGACAATGGGAAACCCACCACCACTCAACAGAAGCAGCAGCAAAGGGTACACCAGTGGAGGAATGAGAAAGACAAGAGAGTAGCAAACTAAAAAATCATCCCCACTGTCCTCAGTTTTGGCATATCATCCATCCCTGTTTATGTTGGATCAGGGCCCGATGTGGGCCGGCGGGTCCCGGAGGAGACTGGTCAAGCAACACACGTGAGGCAAGATGGAGCAAAGACCAGTGGTTAATGAAGGCAATTCAGAACCGTTTATGCCTGCCTAATCTGGCTGTGTGCATATGTTGCACGTAGTGATACAAAGGAAGCCCTGAGTCTGCACATCATGTTTACACAAGTTAATTGGGGAAGTCTTCACCAGGGGAAGTTTCTTATCTAACTTAATCAACTACCAGGGACAAGCATTGTTCCTCGTTATCAGGGGCAAACAGCTGGCTGAAGTTTACTCTTAGACTTTAGGGCATCTGCGGATGCAAGATTACCCATTACATGCCTATCGAGTTAACCATCTGTGATCTTTAGCTCTCCATTGTCCTAGCTGCCTGTCAGGTCAGCAATAGGTGAATCAAGCTTTATCTAATATTCCGCTCCCCAATTTCTGTCCCCTCGAAACCTTACAGCTCGAAGGAGTGATCTCCCAAACCAGGGTTCTGCCAGGGACAATGTGCCAATTGTGTGCACAGATCCAACAGTTTTGGATGGCCCATCTCAGCTCAATGAGTACATTCCCATTAAGAACCAAAGAGCTGGACCTCCTGCTGGTAACATTAATTGGGAGGGAGAAGGACGTGTACTCTGGGAAATGTTACCATTAGCACCTGGACAGGGCAGCAAACTAACTTGGGTTCTGTTGAGGACTCTTCTGTTGTTGACTCCCACCCTGTTGCAACAAACACTGTTTTGTTTCAACCTGCTGTGTCATTGTATATAGATCAGAGGATGGTGTAGAAGTAATCACAAACAATTATATAAAGATATATGAGGTTCTCTCCCTTAATATGGTTGATGAGGTGCATGTAGATGAACAGATTGCAGGAGAGAGGCTCCTTGCACTAGGCGATTCAATAATTAGAAATACAGAGAAATGGATTTGTGATGCACATGATAACCGTATGGTGACTTGCCTGCCAGGTGCAAAAGTTGCAGACATCACGAGAAATCTAGATAGATTGTTAGAACTGGGAACGAACCAGTGGTCATGGTACACGTTGGTACCAATGATGTTGGGAAGGCCAAGCGGTCTGTCCTGGAAGCCAAATTCAGGTTGTTAGGAAGAAGATTGAAGTCCTGGACTTCCAAGGTAACATTTTCAGAAGTGCTGCCTGTTCCTCGTGCAGGACCTACCAGGCAGGCAGAGCTCAGAAGCCTCAATGCATGGATGAGGCGGTGGTGTCGAGAGGAGGGCTTCAGATTTGTCAGGAACTGGAGAACATTTTGGGACAAGCCAAATCTGTTCAGGAGGGATGGGTTGCACTTGAACCATGATGGGACCAGATTGCTGGCACTCAACATCAAAAAGGCTGCAGAGCAGCTTTTAAACTGATAACTGGGGGAAAGCTGACAGGAGCTGGGCAGCATCCGGTTCGGGAAAGTGTGTACTTGAGTAGTGAGGAGGATGCAAAAATTACTGAGCAGAGCAAGGAGCTAGTCACCAGCACTCTAGCAGAAGGATGCAAGAGGCAGTCTAACAATGCAACTGGACTCAAAAGACTGTATCAGGAAAGCATATATAAATGCTTGTATACAAATGCCAGAAGCCTCCGGAACAAAATAGGGGAGCTGGAATACTTAGCAATAGATAAGAATATTAATATTATTGGTATCACTGAAACCTGGTGGATGGATGATAACCAATGTGATACAGTTATCCCAGGCTACAAACTGTACAGGAAGGATAGGAAGGGGCAAACGGGAGGTGGTGTAGCCTTGTATGTCAAAGAAGTGATAAAATCGTATGAACTGGAATATCTAGGTGATTTGGAGTCATCATTAGAAGCTCTGTGGGTAAGAGTACCAGGCCACAAGGATGGTCTAACAGTAGGCATATACTATCGGCCTCCGACCCAAACTCTTGAGGGAGACTGGCAGTTGGAGGATGTTGTTAAGGAGGCATCCAAGAAGGGAAGCCTGGTTATAATGGGGGACTTCAATTACCGTCACATAGACTGGGTGAACTGTTGTTCAGCACATGATAAAGAGATAAAGTTCCTAGATATGCTAAATGATTGTTCCCTGGGACAGATGGTTGAAGTCCCAACTAGAGGTACAAGAATCCTTGACTTGATCTTGAGTAATACTCAGGATCTGGTGCAAGATGTTAATGTGACTGATCCAATAGGGAACAGTGACCACAACTCAATTATGTTTAACTTGATCATAGACCGCAAGTCACTGATAAAATCTAACACAGAGACCTTAAATTTTCAAAAAGGAAGTTTCCCAAAGATGAGGAAACTAGTAAAAAAAGAAGCTGAAAGGGAAAATTGAGAGAGTCCAAACACTCCAAGAGGCACGGAGGCTGTTTACAAAAACAATAACAGAGGCCCAATTGGAATGCATACCCAAAAGGAAAAAGGGCACTGCCAGGTCCAAGAGGACTCCGATGTGGCTTACAGGAGCTGTTCGGGAAGTGATCAAAAGCAAGAAAAGCTCATTTAGAAGATGGAAGGCTTGTCCGAATGAGGACAGCAGGCAGAAACATAAATTCTGGCAGAACAAATGCAAGGCAACAATCAGGAAAGCAAAGCAAGACTTTGAGGAGCGTATAGCTAAAAATACTCAGAGAAATAACAAAGACTTCTTTAAGTACATTAGAAGTAAGAACCCAACTAGGAAGGCCATTGGACCATTAGATGACAATGGAAGGCAAGGGGTTATTAAAGAGGAAACAGAGATTGCAGAGAGACTCAATGAATTCTTTGCTTCAGTATTCACTGAATAAGACAGAGACCACATGCCCAAAACAGAGCCTATCTTTGTAGAGAGGGAAACCGAAGAATTAAGCCAGATAGAAATAACCAGGGAGGAGGTCCTTGCATGTCTTGTTAAACTAAACACTAACAAATCACCAAGACCAGATGGCATCCATCCACGAGTTCTCAGGGAACTTAAAGATGAAATTGTTGATCTCCTAGCCAAAATATATATTTCTCTCAAATCAGGCTTTGTGCCTGATGACTGGAAGGTAGCAAATGTAACACCAATTTTCAAAAAAGGATCCAGGGGTGATCCAGGAAATTACCGACCTGTCAGTTTGACATGTGTCTCAGGTAAAGTGATGGAAACCATCCTAAAAGATAGAATTAATAGGCACATAGAAGAGAAGGCGCTGCTAAAGGAGAGCCAACATAGCTTTTGCAAGGGCAAATCATGCCTCACTAATCTGTTGGAATTTTTTGAGAGTGTCAACAAGCATGTGGATAAGGGGGATCCAGTTGACATTGTTTATCTGGACTTTCAGAAGGCTTTTGACAAGGTCCCACACCAAAGGCTTTTGAATAAACTTACCAGTCATGGAATAAAGGGACAGTCTTGTCCTGGATCAGCAACTGGCTAAGGGACAGGAAACAGAGGGTAGCACTAAATGGACACTTCTCCAAGTGGAGGGAAGTAAAGAGTGGGGTCCCCCAAGGTTCAGTACTGGGACCACTGCTTTTCAACCTCTTCATAAATGATCTAGAGGTAGGAGTAAATAGCAAGGTAGCCAAATTTGCTGACGACACTAAATTTTACAGGGTAGTGAAAACTGTGAGAGATTGTGAGGAGCTCCAGAGGGATCTCTTGACACTGGGTGAGTGGGCAAAACAGTGGCAAATGAGCTTCAACATTAGTAAGTGCAGAGTGATGCATGTTGGGGCAAAAAAAAACCAATTAAATTTATAAACTGATGGGTTCTGAACTCTCTGCGACAAACCAGGAAAGGGACCTTGGTGTCCTGGTGGACATCTCAATGAAGGTGTCAACCCAGTGAGCCTCAGCAGTGAAAAAAGCAAACTCAATGCTAGGGATCATTAGGAAGGGTATAGAAAATAAGTCAGCAAGTGTCCTTTTGCCTCTTTATAAATCTATGGTGAGGCCCCATCTGGAATACTGTGTACAGTTCTGGTCGCCATACCTCCAGAAGGATATTATGGAGTTGGAAAAAGTGCAGAGGAGGGCAACCAGAATGATTAGGGGACTGGAACACCTTCCTTACCATCTGAGGCTGCAACGGTTGGGCCTTTTCACTCTTGAACGACGGCGTCTAAGAGGTGACCTGATTGAAGTTTATAAAATCATGCATGGTGTGGACAAAGTAGATAAGGAAAAACTGTTTTCCCTATCGCATAACACTAGAACTAGGGGGCACTCCATGAAACTTTTGGGTGCTAGTTCTCAAACAAATAAGAGAAAGTACTTTTTCACCCAGAGGATTAATGGTCTATGGAACTCCCTGCCAGAAGAAGTGGTGACAGCTGTCAGTCTTGACAGCTTTAAGAAAGGATTAGACAAGTTCATGGAGGACGAGGGTATCAATGGCTATAATTATGGATACTTAAGGACAACCTCCGGGTTGGAGAGATAGGCAGGATATCTCTCAATGCCATTTCCAGGGAATCCTAAGCAGGTGAAGGCATCTCCTTGGGAATACCCTGAAGGAAATGGTGAGCCACTGTGTGAGACAGAATGCTGGACTGGATGGGCTCCTGTGGCCTGTTCCAGCAAGGCTGTTCTTATGTTCTTATAAACATACAATATTACTGTAGAACAGATCTGAGTGCTGGCTTACACATTCCCTAGGTAGCAGGAAACGTGCAGCTTATTTCCAGTCCTGGGGTACACAGAAAGAGCCTTCTCGAAGGTTGTGGTATTTTTGTAACACAATTGGGCGTGCCCTGGTAACGGCAACCTTGTGTTGCCATGCCGGCTAATGTTTCTCACACTACGTCATGCGAAAGGAACTGGAGAATGATCTCACTAAAAGGTGCCATCATTTTGGCAGTTTTACGTTTGGCCTAGCTGAGAGGCATAAGCACTCTAGATCATTGGGTCTTGTTTTTTTGTAATTATCTCAAAATGTAGACAATATGTCCATTACTATTTCCTATTATAACAGAAACATTCAATGAGCAAGATCCTTTTGACACAATTTGGTCAACGTAAACCAGATCAGGGTGCTGGAAATTATTTTAATTAATTTAAAATTTTATCTCCACCACCCACCCTTGTACTGTAGCTTTTTGCCTTTAGGAGTCTCAGGACAAGAGAACTTTTAATTAGGAGGAGAAATCACAGCCAGATCACTGCCTGTAGATAGGAAGATTAAAATAAATTAAAATTAATAACCTTCAATGTCCTGATCTGGTTTATGCTGGTGGAACTTCACTAACAGGAATTTGTCCAATATGTTGTTTGTTGACACTGTTATAATAACTACTGTACTAGAGAATACAAAAACTTGCAATATTTGTAATACAAATCCAGAATTTTGTATTCATGAATACAACTTTTTCTCTTTTTAAAATAGTTTTGGTCATTCAAGCCATAATTATATTTTTATAACAGTTAACTGTGTCAAATATGTTGTTGCACATCTATATGGGCAAAGCATTATTATGTGCCATCAAGTCATTTCCAGTCTTAGGTGACTCCATGAATGAGAGCTCTCTAGAATGTCCTGTCCTCAACAGCCCTGCTCAGTTCTTGCAAACCAAGCCTATGGCTTCTTTTAGGTCAAGGGTTCCCAACTTAAGGCCTGCGGACCAGATCTGGCCCATGGCACCATTTCACGTTGCCCCCACACCTCCAAGGGCATAAATAAAATGGCCTCCCCTTTGAAGCTGTTGGGACAAAATGGTCACCCCCATCGTGCAGCCAAGACAAAATGGCCATCCGGTCCTTCAAGCCAACTGAAAGAGTGTGACCCAGCCCCCAGCTAGAAAAGGTTGGGAACCCCTGTTTTAGGGCATCAATCTATCTCACATTTGGTCTTCTTCTTTTCCTGATGCTTTTAAACCTTCACAGCAGTATTGTATTTTCCAAAGAATCTTGCTTTCCAAATGTTCTTAGAAGTGCAAAATAAATATTTTCAACCATTTCTGCCTGCCATCAACTTGCATATCATTAAACGTAGTATGGATAACAGAACAAAGAACTTTTTGTTTTATTATGTTACAAACATTCTTTCCTGTTATATAACAATCTTTCCAGTTATGGGCATTATCAGCCTTTTCTGTAACATATTTGTATACTTTTATATGGTTTTTTCTTGTTTATTTTATTTCAAACACAGATAATTCTGAGAAACATCTTAATTTTATGCTCAGTTGAATACCCCTCCCCCCCCCTGTTAATATGTATAGGAAGGCCAGTGATAACTGACTGGGAGTGAGGAATAATGTTCTTCTCCTATCATTCCTATTGCTCTTGCGTAGAAAGCAGCACAAACAGGTTGATTTTAGTTTCTACAAAAACAGCCCTGCAGAAGTGACTAGATCTGAAATATGCCACCTTAGAGCCAGGTATAACATTGGCAGGCAAGCTAGTGCAGGAATCTGTGTCATCAAGGCCAGTCAAGCTGTTGCCCATAATTCCAAGGCACAAGCCAAGAGTCAATCTTGTAAATTGTTCGCCTTATCAAACAGAAGGCAGGCAGAAGCATTGCAATCAATCAGTTGATTGCAGGGAGTTCCAAGAAATTATGGAAGGCAGAAATGGTTGTCCAACATAGGTCAGTTAAGCCTGATTGTGAAAGCAGAAATCTGTATCTTTCAGTGTGACTCTTACAGGCACCTGGATGTTTCCCATTAGTTTTCAGATGCCAATTTACCTTGCAATGCCGCTTTCTGCTCTGAAAGTTCGAACTGCTCTCATTCCTTGGAACACACAGCCAGCGCTTATGGCATACTCATTGCTTTTGAGATTTCCCTGGCAGGGCTTGTCTCTGTCTCCTCTCTTGAGGCTCTGAAGAAGTGCTGCCAACTGTGCTGTTGAACTTCCCTTTTCCCCTGGCTTCCTCTAGCTAAAAATATATGATCCTTTTCTAGCAAGGAATAAGGCATGACGCTGCATGCACACAACAGCCAGAAATAGAACAGTGAGGGGTTCTGGAGTAGTAGTCATTTATCTCTCTCTCTTACTCTGTGTCTAATGCTCCAGCAGACAGCGCTGGCTCTTCGGCTTTGAAACAGAGATGAGCACTGAACCCTAGAGACTGATATGACTGGCTTTTGAGCAAGGGAAACCTTGACCTAATGCTCCATGCTTTGTACTTCACAGTCCTTAACATCATTCCACATGTGATGGTACTTCACCTAAAATCCTGAACAGCCCTGTATCTTGTTATCACAGGCTCTTAACAAATCCTGGTGTTCACACTTGCGAGAAAGTTGCTTTGATACCAGTGAAATTAACATTTGAGTAGACCCCATTTAAGTCAGATATTAAACCCCATTTAAGTCAGATATTATGTAAATGGGGTTTACCTAATATTGGCTGAAATACAGGTGGCATAGTTTTTATGCAATGCAATGAAGACAACATCATCACATGGCACGATTACTGTTTCATTCTTTCAGATGACAAAACTCCCTAAGGATTGCTAATGCTCTGGGAAAACCTTTGGGAAGCTTTGTGATGGTGGTGGGGAGACCGTTCCTATTTGAGAACCAGCACTTCTGGATCACTACACAGATTCCAGTTTTTGCTAGAGTACTTGTTGTCCACTTTAGTCATAAGAATAGCATGTCAGGATTGTCCTGGAGCATGTGTATTGTGCTCAAACAATGTACAGGGAAAAACCTTTTAAAAATGAAACTGCAGCTTGGATGGTTGTCAAGGAGACAGTTATCTCACTGTTTGGCCACAGCAAGGCCATTTGAAAGTAAACAATTTATCAGCCAGAAGCACGTCATTCCACATTTTTTATAAACTCCTAATGTTTACTACGCAAAGTAGAAATATGAAAACAGTAAAGGTAAAGGTTTCCCTTGCTCAAAGGCCAGTCGTATCCGACTCTAGGGTTCAGTGCTCATCTCTGTTTCAAAGCCATAGAGCCAGCGCTGTCTGCTTCTGCAGACGTTTTCATGGTCATGTGGCAGGCATGACTAGACACCAGAGCGCAGGAACACTGTTTATTTTCCCACCAAAGTGGTTCCTATTTATCTACTTGCATTGTCTACCTTTCGAACTGCTAGGTTGGCAGGAGCTGTGACAAAGACAGGAGCTCATTCCGTCCTGCAGTACTCGGGTAGTAATAGATGCAACTAGGAAGCCAATGCTGTGGTGTTGGGTAGAAGCTTAAAGGTAAAGGTAAAGTTCGCCCTTTTTCGAAAGCCAGCTATATCCAACCCTAGGGTTCAGTGCTCATCTCTGTTTACAGCCAAAGAGCCAGTGCTGTCTGCATCTGTAGACATTTCTGTGGAGATGAAAACTTGAGTATAAACTGTAAAGCAGAGTCTCTGCTTAAAAGCTAGATATCAAATCAATTAGCTAGTATAAAAATGTTTTAAGTGGTAACCATGTTAGTCTGTGCAAGCATATCTGAGAGTAAATAAAAAAGAACAGCAAAAAAAGAGACAAAAATGTTGTGGCACCTTAAAGACTAACTCCTGTATTTAACTGTGAGCTTTTGTGGACCAAGTCCACTTCATCAGACATTTATACACACATCAGGTACACAGGCACACAGTAGTATAAAAAGGAGACCAGATCAGAAGGAGACACAGCAGCAGGTTGTTAGCAAAAGAAGAGGACACAGATGGCAGTTCTAAAGATGCCTACTTTGATAACACTGACACTATGTAGTGGTGGGAGCAATTGGCTTCCTTCCAAAAACATAATAATACCAATATAATGGAGTTCCCCATAGATCAAAGCAGGCAAGGACATGATGGATGAACTTTAAATTTATTTTTCCTTTGTGTTCTTTTAAAGATGCTTAAGGTTTATGAGCTTAATGTTTTACTTGTGAACTTTTCCAATATTTTAGAGATGTTTTTTTCTTTATGTACCATATTTCCCGGAGTATAAGATGCATTGGAATATAAGACACACTTCATATTCCTGCTGTATTTTAAAGGTGGTGGAAAGTACACAAATAGGGTACTTTTTCTTGTAAAAGACTTTGCTGCTTAAAAGACTATTGAGATGTTACTGGATATTTATACTGTACTAGCAGAGGACCCGGCGTTGCCCAGGGGTACCCTAACAAGGAAAGACCCAGGCCCTTCCCCCTATCCCCCACCCCAGCTGCCTTACCTTTTTTTCTGCAGTCATTTCAGCCGCTCTCTCAGTCCCACCGCAATGCACTGTCTCAGCCTGACTCTGGCTGCCGCCGCCGGCCTCCCCAGCGACTTCAGTCAGCAGGTAGCCATTGCAGCCTGGCCCCTCCGTTCTCCCATGGGTTGCGTCAGGCAGAAGGAAGGCTACATTTAGGTGGGTGGACGGAGGACCCATTGCGGGGGGAATGGAGGCCTGCGGAAGGTGACAGCCTGGTCCCGTCCTCGCCCCCCCCCCCCGGCTGTGGGTTCTCCCTTCCCCCCGAGGTGCGCCTCAGGAGTGCAGAGGAGCCATGCTGTGGTGGCTGCCTGCTGACAGTAGTCGCTGGGGCGCTACCGCCCGTATTGGCCGTAATTGCCATCGCCCATACTGATGGCTAAGCTGTGCACTGACTGTAAAGCCGGGCAGACTTTGGCACATGCATGGAATTTCATATATGCACCACAGCCTGGAACTCTGGGCAGGGTTAGGCGCGTACACGGATTCTCGCGCATGCACAGTACCTCCCCTGGTTATTTCTGCTGCCTGGGGGTGGGGGTAGGGTGTTGCAGCCCCTTTTCGGGGCAAGGACCCAGAGGCGGGCTGCCAGTTACCCACCCCGGCCACCCCAGACGTTGAAGGTAGGCGTGCACGCAGTTTCCAGCACAATCGGTGCAGGGGTGTCGCTTTGTATGAGGGGGTCCTGTGATGTCACAGAGCCCCAGATTTGGTCAGCCAGGGATTGGTTGAGCTGTGGTATTGACATCACAATCCCCCCTGGTTGGCTCTATCCCTTGCATTTTCTCCTGTTGGTGGGGGCATCTACTTTGCAGATTCATTTAGGGGGCGTACCCTTGTGACCCCCACAATGACCGTCTCTTCTACCCAAGGTATATATGTGCCGAGTTTCAGTGTGATTGGTGCAGGGGTGTGGATTTGTATAAGGAACATACACCATGACACCTCTGTTTTACATACATACATACACACATACATACATACATACATACATACATACATACATACATACATACATACATACTTATTCTTATTTCTGTGTTTCTACATGAAATATTTCTATTTTAAAGTAGATACCTGCAGTCGTTCATCACTGGAAGTTATGATGGGATTTTTGAACTCTTCTGCCTTTTATATGTTTGCATCTATTTCGAAATATTTTGGATTTTTTTTTACATTTAGAAACAATGTAGTTATTAACACTTGTGGAATAGGACAAACTGGATTGTTTGCCATTATTGCAACACTGTCACTCAGCTAAAGAAAACTGACATAGACCTGAGATGGCACATGTCTCTTTAAGGCAGGGGTTCTCAAGCTTTTAAAGCTGGGGGCCAGGTCATGCTCCCTCAGACAGCTTCAGGGACCAGATGGCCATTTTACCCTGGCACTTCCTGGTGTGGTGGAGGCAGTGGGGGCCACATGAAACGGTGCCATGGGCTGCCTCCGGCCTGCAGGCCATAAGTTGAGAATCCCTGCTTTAAGGTGTAAATCCCATTGATAAGATTTCTTCCCAGCTGAGAACAGAAACGAGACTTCTAAGTTGTTAATGGTGTCCTGGTACACGTGAAACCTGATCTTCTTCCGTGTCTAGTTTAATGTGAAACCGCCAAAATGAAGCCACCATTTGGCAAATTCATTCCATAGCTCCTTTTGCCTGACCTAGTGTGAGAAAGATTAGTTGGCACAACAAGGTTACTGTTACCAAGGTATGTCCAGTTATGGTTCAAAAGGAGGCTCTTTCTGTGTCCCCCAGGAAACCTGTAGAATTACACACAGAGAATCTTTTAAAAGACCTGGCACGTGACAATCTTAGGATGTTTACTTTATTAGAAAAGAATACATGAACCTGGAATCAAAGCCTTCATAATAGAGACCACATCTCTGAACTCCTTCACAGTATTTCTCATAAACAAATGCCAGCAAGTTCACATTTTCTCATATGAAGTTTGAATACCTGCAACCACTGAAATTAAATTTTGATTTTTGTATGTTGTTTTGCAGTATTTTTTTTGTTAGCAGCCTTGGTTGTGTTTTTGAGGAATCAATGAATAATTTAACAAACAAACAAACAGATTTACAGCTATTAAAGTCTTAGGTACCCTGTCCATGTTGGAATCCTGCCACTCCGGTTGTTGGAGAGGAAGTGATTAAAAGACCCAGTTCTTGGCAAAGGAAAGCAATTGAAAGTTCAAGGAGACTTTGGACAAGGAACCAATGCTAAATGTTTCTCAGGACCCTCAAGAGCTGGCTCAAAAGTGCAAACAGTCCGTTTCTTATTCCTTTTGGAACAGCACAGTACTATCATGGTATCACTTGTGAACATTCCCTTAACCAGGTTTAAATATTTTACACCAGGGGTCCCCAACCTAAGGCCCATGTGCCAGATCCAGCCTGTGGTGCCATTTTATGGGGCCTACCCACCCCTCAAAGGGCATTTGAGAAACAAAATGGGCACCCCTTTGAAGCTGTTGGGACAAAATGGCCACGCCATTGTGCAGTCAAGGCGAAAGGGCCATCTGGTCCTCGAAACTGACTCAGAGAGCATGACCTGGCACCCGGCTTGAAAAGGTTGGGAACCCCTGTCTTATATCTTGCCAGAACACAGTTGTTAGGAACAGGAATTAAAGAGATTAAAGTGGTGGAGGGACAGATTCAGAATCTCTTTTCTTAGCCTCCATGGACGGATAAGTAAAAGCATCTTTACAGTGATCCTATGCATTCCTGACAATTCTCTCCTATCAAGTTTGGAGGTATTCATGCTGAACTCCTGCACATGACTCTTGAGCACGAGATCTAATTGAGTTGGAGGATGTCTTCCTTCTTGCTCAAAGTAGGCATGGGACTACAGTTTCTTCATCTTCAAGTGCTGTATCTAATTTCGAATACAGTACTGTACAGTATTGGCTCTCATCATGGAGATCAGCCATGAAGATTGTCCTGGGAACCATATAATGCAGTGCCTTTCCATTTGCCTTCTGCATCACAGTGTGACACCCATACCACTGATCCAGTTATATGAATCACTTTCTGGTCCTGAGCATTTTTGGCACATCAAGTCCTCATCAGCCCCAGGCCAGTATTGATGAAGCTGCTGCCCTCCATCAAGATGGATTCAAGTGGGATTTAATCAGCTTGGGGACCATCACCCTTCCCTGTGAACTTCAACACCCAAGGCCGTAAGTCCTCAGGGTTGTCAGGTTAGTTAACAGCTCCATGTCTATCAGTCACTCACAGTATGGTCTACTTCAGTGAGTGCAAACCTTGGCACTCCAGCTGTTCTTGGACTGCAATTACCAGAAGCCAGGATAACCTGGCCAATTACAGGTTATGACAGAGGTGGGGAACCTTTTCCTGTCAGAAGGTTTCATTAATTTAGCTGTAATCAAATAAGGCCACATTCAAGAACCATCAATTAAGTATATTTAAACATTACGTTCTAAAAATTTAACTATGTACTTAATTTTTTTTAAAAAAATGAAATTACAGTATTTGTTAATGTTAAAGTTACTAAAATAAAATAAAGATTAAAAAATTATTTGCTCTGTAAAATTTGAATTCATTCAAAAGCCCGCACTAAAGGACCACCAGGTTATGAGGTGGCTTAGTGGTTAAGACGCTGAACTTGATGAGTGGAAGGTTGGCAGGTCAGCAGTTCAAGACCTGAATGTTGCATGACAGAGTGAGCCCCTGTTTTTGTACCTGCTCCTGCCAACCTAGTACAGTAGTTTGAAAGCAAGAAATTGCAAGTAGACAAATTGGTATCGCTTTGGTGGGAAAGTAACAGCATTCTACGCACCTTGGTGTCTAATCATGCCTGCCACATGCCCATGGAAACATCTGCTGATGCAGACAGCGCTGGCTCTTTGGCTGCAAACAGAGATGAGCACCGCCCTCTAGAGTCGGATACAACTTACTTTTGAGCAAGGGCGATCTTTACCTAAGGACCTAGAAGGCCCCATTTGGCCATTAAGACAGCAGGTTCCCTACCTTTTGGCTACGGAAATAACATTCACATTACAGACCTCTGCGGTCTTCGTCTGGGTGCATAATATCAGACTGCACCATACAGTGATGGCGAACCTTGGCACTCCAGATGTTCTTGGACTTCAATTCCCAGAAGCCCAAATGAATCCGCACAAATGGTTTTACTGCGATTCATCCGGCTCGCACCGCCCTCATCACTCCTGGAAGTGGAAGTAAAATGCGCCAGTAGTTAAGGCTCTTCTGGGTTAACCATTTCTCTGTATGGGCATGTTTTACTTCCGCTTCCAGGAGCGACGAGGGCGGCATGGGCCGGATGAATCGCAGTAAACCCATTCGTGCGGATTCATGGGGGCCTGGGCTTCTGGGAATTGAAGTCCAAGAACATCTGGAGTGCCAAGGTTCGCCATCACAGATATAAGAGAAAAGGCTATGTTATACATCATGAGTAAATACAGCACATATGTTTCTACAGTCATTAATACTAACTATTAGTGTATCATTCTAGAAGTCCCTTTTGTATTTGCAATGAATTAATATGACTTCTCTATTTTACTTAACATATTGTATATTTTCTTTCTCAGACCATGAATCTTTGTGGAACAGGTTCGGCTGCTTGCCGCAGGATTCGGATGCGAACCCAAGCGCGTGATTCTCTTCCCCCACGCCCCCACATGTACCCGAGTGCATATGAAGCGCCTGCGGAACATGGGTGTCGCTATCCAAGCTCTGCCGGCCGTGGGCTCGCTGTTCCCACCTGGAACTCACGGCCTTGGGCAGGTGAGGAGGAGGAGGAGGAGGGGAGGAGGACAGGTGAGAGCCAGACCCTCCTGGCCGGCCTCACGGATACCGACGGCCGCGCCTCTGGCCGAGCTGCAGTGTGGACCGAAAAGAAAGGTGGAGCCTCACGTGGTTCCGC
The DNA here is from genome assembly GCA_035047345.1 of Bradypodion ventrale. NCBI lineage: Eukaryota > Metazoa > Chordata > Lepidosauria > Squamata > Chamaeleonidae > Bradypodion > Bradypodion ventrale. The sequence goes on along the minus strand of JAWDJE010000001.1, from coordinate 107,383,096 downwards.
GCCAGGTGGGCAGGGCGGCGGCACCTCAGAGGGGCTTGGCCGGCCGGCCCCCTTTCCCGGCAGCAGCCTCCCTCCCTCCCTTCTTTAGCGGCACTCCCTCGGAGAGAGCCGCACTTCCTCCGGCCCTTCCCTTCGGCACGCTGCAGGCGGCTCCTTCCTCAGCCCTCTCCTCCTCCTCCTCCTCCTCCTCCACCTGAAGCCCAGAGCTCGAGCAGGCGGGAGCGGTGGGTCCACCTCAGGTGAGGGGGAAGAAGGCGCCTTTCGGCGAGGCACGGCGAGGCGTGGGGGGCGAGGTGACGGGCAGGGGGTCTCAGTGCTTGGGGACAAGGTTGGCTAGAGCCGGTCCGGTGAAGAAAGGCGGGACGGAGCACCGGGTGAGTCTGTGTGTGAGGCAAAAACGCCGCTGACTCATATGACCGGCTTGCTTCATCAGAGCTGCCCTCGGGCTTCCGACCCGTGATGCCCACACAGACACAGTTATATACTGTACGTACAGTATATGTATTATCACGGGTCGGAAGCCGAAGGGCAGCTCTGAAGCAAGCCGGTCATGAGTCAGCGGCGTTTCCAATCCTCTCTCTCTCTCTCTCACACACACACACACTCACACACAAACTCACTCACACACACACAAACACACACTCTCGCGCGCACACATTCAAACACACACTCTCACACAAACACTCACACACACACACACACACTCACACAAACACTCACTCACCCACACACACTCACTCACTCTCTTTCACACACACACACAGGTGGGGTGGAGAGGAAGATGGAAGCCTACGGTAGAGGGTTGCTGCTGCGAAAGTAGGTGGCCACAATGCAGCACTTCCGCGCCGGCCTCCACGTGGCCGTGCACGAAGCGGGAGGCGGCAGTGAAGGCGAGACACAGAGAGGCGCCCCCGCCCCCGCCCCCCCCTCTGGATCCGACTTCTCCTGAGGCGCCTCCAAGCCGGAAGGCAGACCTAGGGCGGTATCGTTCTCGGGAGGGGGAAGGGGGAGGGGGCTGCGACCTGTGGCTGTTGCAGGCGGGGGCGGGTGGGGAGGGGAGGGGAGGAGTGCCTCAGAGCAAAGGTGGGGGTGGGGCGCCTAGTTCCCCCCTCCCCCACTGCCTGCCTCCCTCCCTCCCTCTACCTTTCTTGTAGGGCTTTGTGCGCTCTGCGGCTCCAGGCATGAATTTAATTAATTAATTAATTAATTAAATTTCTATATCACCCACCTGGGATATTTTCCCACTCTGGTCAGGGAAAGGTCAATGTCGCCCTTGCTGTAGGGTTCAGCGCTCACCTCCATTTATAGCCGCTTCCGTGGTCATGTGGCAGGCATAGCTAGACACTGGAGTACACCGGAGGCTGTTACCTTTCCTGCCAAAGGGGTGCCTATTTATCTGCTTGCAATGTCTTGCTTTCCAACTGCTAGGTTGGCAGGAGCTGGGACAGAGACGGGAGCTCATTCCGTTGTGTACCACTCGGGTCTTGAACTGCTGACCTGCCGACCTTCCAGCCATCAAGTCCAGCGACTTAACCACCAAGCCAGCGTGGTGTCTCAGGGCTGTGTAAAAAAAATTAAAACCAGAACTATACACACAATAACAATTGATGGTATCCAGGGGTGGCATAGACCCATCACTTCACACATCAAATCAGGCTTTGCATGAAAATCCCCACTAGAGATTTCATCTGCAAAGTCACAGCAGGGCCATAGCCAGGATTCTAGATGTGGGTGGGTGAATATTTTTTCAGGATGGCAACAAAGCCTCTTTTCAATGCATTTCTATGGGAAACTACACTTTGCCAGGGTGGGCAAATGGCTAACTCAGGGTGGGCCAAGCCCACCCTGGCCACCCCCTTGCTACGGCCCTGAGTCACAGCGCAAAAGAGCCGGACTTCCTCTTCCGAAAGCCAGGCGTGGCCGCTCACTTGCTTTTCTGGCTTGTGTCCACCAGGGCTCGGGCCGGCCCTTGCCCACTCTCCTCTGCCTATTGCCCGTACAGGCTGCCTTGGTGGATTTCCTGGCTGTTTCTCTCCCCACCCACCCCCATGCTCAACTTTTCAATCTCTCAATACAATGGGAAACTGGTGGCATGTGGGAGTTTTTCATAGGTCATAGAAGCTGTGGGCGAGTCAGTCCTGCTGAAGGGATGGGTGGGGTATAAAGAGGGATGGGGAGGACAACTGCAGACAGAAGTCTGTCAGGAGCGGCTGATCAGGAGCATAGGGAAACTCTTTGCATTAGGTGAGCATAAAGGCGCCCATGACCAATTTAGGCGGTGTGGAGCAACAGCAGGAAGGAAATTACTCATCACACCCTTTCCCTTCTCTTTCACATATAACAGCAGGGATATCATCCCACTTGTAGAAGAATTGCTCACTGCTCTTGAGTATATTTCTGAAAACACCAAAATCCCTTTGTCTTTCACGCACAGTGAATTCCATTGTGATTTTGAAAATCCAGAAGAAATATGCTCCCACATTTAACTGCTTCCCAGTTCTTAGTCATGTGAGGAGATGTCACAGCATCCAAAGTTATTGGTGCACATGCTGTGGTCCCTCATCTGTTAGCATCAGGAATAATGGCTGAATAGATTTGGGCAACTCCCACTCGGAGCCCCATTTCTGTTTAAGTGCTCCTGTTCATAACAAGGAGTATACTGTACTTGTTCTTTGGTGTTTTTAGCATCACATTGTTGATGTGGAGCCAGTAGTTTATGTACATTCAGCTAGGAACAGGTCAAATTCAGTGCCACTTTCTTCTCAGTAGGCATGTATTGGGTGGCATTCTTAGGATCTCTGTTTTTCTTTGAAAAGAAAGTATCCACTAATTGTCATGGTTATTGCAAAAAAGACTAAAAATGAACAGTCTTTTCAATTGTCTAGGAAGCTTCAAATTTGTTTCATGCTAAATTGATCCTGTGAGTGTCACTGCCCCTATTCCAGCGATTCTCAACATTTTCAGCCCACGGGCAGCTGGTTCCTCCCACCCAGAAGCGGAAGTAAAACATGTGTCACGCATGTGCAGAACGAATTTAGCAGTGTTCTGTGCATGCACGGTACGTGTTTTACTTTCGCTTCCAGGAGCGGCGAGGGCACCAGGGGCCAGATGAAATGGCTTCAAGGGCTGGATCTGGCTCATGTGCCATAGGTTGTGAATGCCTGCCCTGTTCAAATGTTCACTCTAAAGGAGTGTTTCCCATCCTTTGGTTTTTGGACTTCAATTCCCAGAAGGCTAAGTCAATTCCTCACAAAGCACTGATCAGCCATTGTACTAGCTTAGGCTTCTGGGAATTTAAGTCCCCGCGTGGGGTGTGGGCCCCACGCTGGGAACCACTGCTCTAGACAAAACAAGCTAATGCAAACCTTCAGACCTCAAGAGTTAAAGATGCCTTCCCCATGATGATATTAAAATATGGCCTGGAACCCTTGTTCTGCCAGTAGGTGAAAGAGTTTTTTTGCATTAACATAAAAATTAGCCTCAAGGACCATTTAAGATCATGTGCAGATCACACCAGTAATTCTTAACAGCTTTGAGCTGAACTCGTTTCTACTTCGTTAGGAATCTAAGGGGCAAGACTGTCTAAATATTTCTTAATCAGTTGCTTATTAAATGCAATAAAGAGCTGGTAACAGAAATAAAAATACTCCTTAAATATCTCGCTTACCTTGAAACCCCACTTGGGTCACTATAAGTGAATTCTGACTTGATGGTATCTAACATCAATTTTTTAAATTATTGATTTGATTTATACTTTCCATCTAATATAAATTCTACTCTGGGAGATTTGCAATAGAATAACATGTAGCATATATAATATTTTAAAATATAATAAATCATACGATAAAAAACACCTACAAAATAACACAAGAAAAAAAGCATAACCATAACAACTTAGTAAACGGTTAACAGAATGATAGGCAATAGTAGGAATGTTACACATTCTGGGACCGTCACCTAATGAAAGATCTCCCAAAATGCTTCTCTAAAAATAAGGGTTTTCGACACCTTTTAATAGATCATAAGTTAAGGGACTAAAAACAGTATGATGGCTAGTTCAAGTGATCCATGTACCAGTAAAAAACAAACAAACAGTAAAGCATCTCTGAGATTGTCCCAGAAACTGATACCAGATGTCTAACTAGGCTGTGAATGGGAAGAACCTGCTGGAAATAAATTACATCAGTTCTGATGTAGTTGCACCAGATAACAACATGCTACATGACTTAGGACTTGAATATTTGATGAGGAACTTCCCATCTTCTCCTTTATGTTCCTGCCCTGCATATAAAGAACTAACAAGGATCAACTCAGGAAAGAGTTTGCCAGGGATAAGACATACAGCAACCAAACCCTATGGCCTTCCAGATATTTATGACCTGTTTTTTATTTCTTATTTAATTAGAGCACAGAAAAGACACCTTAATTAACAATATCACATTAACATAAACAAAAATGTACACAAAAATACATATAATACAATATAACTTCTACATGCACTCACCACCAGTGGGACTTCTCAACCTTCTCTATTAAATATTCTCGGTATCATTAAATGTTTATATTCACCCCCTCATTTCAAAAAGATAATGCATTAAATCTTGCTCTGGCTTTACTTCCCCTTTCAGTTTATGAGCTACTGTTGTTGTCGTTTCTCAGTACAAGTCAGTTTAGCTGGGACTGATGCAAAGAGGACTCAAACAACATTTGGAGGGTCACAAACTCACCAGACATAGTAAAATACAGAAAACTATTGCTTTTTTAAAAAATGCTATCAAGAATCTCATTGAGTGGTCAATGGATAAGGAAAAGAAGATCTTTACATAATTCCAACTATTCAACAAAAAGAGGCAAAAACAAATTAAGAATGTATTATTATGTTGTGAACAATGAAATGGTATAAATTGTAGAAAACCAATATTTTATATACATACAATTAATATTTTTCTATAAAATCTACAATGCTCTTGTGAGTATTTTAGCAGTCAGTACAAGATTTATATAAAGAGTGAGCTTTGTCTTATCTGTTCGTCTTGCTTTTCAGTATGCCATAACAATTCCTGTTATATTTGCTGACATGGTATAATCCTTAAAACTAGGGGTTTCATTAAAAAGAAATTGTTGATGTATAATCAGAACTTCTTAGCAGATTTTCTTAGCAGATTTGACTTCTAAACAAGCAAGCTACTTTTTAAACTAAACAATGGCAAATCTGTGAGTGCTGGAGTTGCTAAAGAGGAACATGTTTGTGCTCTACTCACCTTCTCATTCATTAGGAATTCATGTTTAAATGAATCTGCTTGATAACTGTTTGTGTGGTGTGGATATCAAAGTATGTAATTAATTAAACAACCATTTATAGGTAATGATGAACATTGAACATGAACTCAGCCTTTTGGTCGAACAGATTCAACGACTGGGGACCAAACGTAAGTGTTAATATTTAATGGTTAAAAAGGGGTATATCCTGCCCTTACTCTCAAATCATAGGAGACACTGGATACAGATTTTTGTACACAGTTTCTGGCAATGATTTAAGCATTACAGTAAGTGGTAAGAACAGGCATAGAATTTTCAGAATTTCTTACTGTAATTACCAAAGTACAGTACACAGAAAGAGCCTCCTTGGGTTGATAAATCTCTCCCCCCCCCCCCCAATCTTGTTGTTCTGTGCAGGACAATGACAATAAAGATTTATCTATCTATCCTTTCTGAACCACAATCATGCGTCCCCTAGTAATGACAACCTTGTGATGCCAGCTAATTTTTCTCACACTAGGTCTGGTGGAAGGAACTGCAGAATGAACTCACCAAAAGGTGCCTTCATTTTGTCAGTTTTATGTCTGGCCTAGACATGGAAGAAGAAGAAGACAGTAACTTGCCAGAATTCTGGGCAATAAAAGCAAAAAATCCATGTCATCAGAGGAAATTTCAATATTTCCATGCACACCTTGGCATGTCTCAGTCTGGAGTCATCATTGTTTGCCTGAAGGAGAAGAAAATAGGTGGGACTTTCTAAGCTCCATGGAATCAACAAGGGACTAGAAGACTTGTTGCTTCTGTGTTTTTTAGGCTCTGTAAAGGTGGCTCTCAAAAATGACCAATCCCCTAACTCAGGGGTGCCCAAACTATGGCCCATGGGCCAAATCTGGCCCCTGACACCCATCCGGCCCACAACGAGGGCATCGGGGGCAGGATGGATTGGCGTCGGGGCCAGATCCTGCCCACGGACCATAGTTCGGGCACCCCTGAACTATGTGGCTGGCCCATGGCCTAAAAAGTTTGGGCACCCCTGCCCTAACGCCTTTCAGCTGATTAAGAGCATAGAGCCCTGAAGGTGCAGTTCAACTAGTGTACTGCAGCCAAAACGTTGTGAGTTTGAGCATGACATGGGATCATTGTTGAGTCAGCCTTCCATTCTTCCGAGGTTGGTAAAATGAGTACCCAGCATGTTGGAGGCGATTAGTGTTTGTACGAGGGATAATAAACTGAGGTTGCATCCCAACAAGTCCTGTTAGTGAGAACAATCCTGGTCAATAGGGTGGAAACCTCTCTAGATTGGAAAATGTCATCCTTTTACCTAAGGATAAAGTTTGTAATCTGAGAGTCCTCCCTGACCTGGCTCTCACTATGGAATTGCAAATCTCAGCAGTGGTCAAGGTGGCTTTTCCCCCCAAATGCAGCAGATTCCTCAGCTCTACCTTTATTTGGACAGGAGGTCCCTTACAATCTTGGTCCACATGATAATGGCTAAGAGTAATTACTGCAACACTCTTCTTGGTGCAACCCTTGAGACTGGTATGGAAACTATAATGCATCCAAAACACCGTTGATATACTGATCATAGGAACAAAAAAATACAACCATGTTTCCGGTTAGCTGTTGTGTTCTGTGCCAGATTCAATGTGCCTGTGCTGATGGACAAAGCCCTATACAGTTTAGGACCCTGTATTAAGGTTTCATCACAGAGATAGATGAATATTTTGCTGAAGTATTTCCTGTCATTAGAATAAAAATGAAAGGGGAAAAATTTCCCAATACAGTAGCTGTTGTAACTGAAAGGTTAAATGTCATTATCTTATAATACTTCTTTTTGTCTAGATCCTGATGGGACTATGAGTGTGAAATTTGGAGTGCTCTTTGCTGATGAAAAGTGTGCAAACCTCTTCGAAGCCTTAGTGGGGACTCTGAAAGCTGCAAAACGAAGGAAGATTGTTAGTTATCCTGGAGAACTTCTTCTGCAGGGAGTTCATGACAATGTCGACATTTTGTTACTGCCGTACTATTCTTCTTAGCTACATGACATTATTTTTTCTTCAAGTAAATGTGTATACAGTATAGAGTTTTTCTCATGGCATGTTGGCATGAAGGTGTATTTTCCTATATATCTTTATAACAGAAATTAAATGCTTTCCTTTGGGGTTCTTTTTAAATTCTTTTGTGAGTTTGTCACTGCAAATTATTATTGAATAAAATAGTAAAAGATATCAACCTTTTTTTATCTCAAGCACTGAAATTTTTAGTGGTCAGAATCATTATTAACAGTTCAAAAGGATATTTTCATAATAATTTAACTTTGTAATTTCAAATTTGCTACAAAAATGTCAGAACCAGATGATTGTTTATGTGTATGTACGTGCGCATGTCCATGCATTCGCTTGGGTACTTATACCACTTGCCTTCTATTTCCCTGCTGGGAACATTTGTTCTGGGCGGGAAGTAGTTAAACAGTAAGAGAGTGAGAGTAACTTGAAACTTCATGTTTAATAGTATTTTCATGCCCAGTACTTCAGAAGCAAGGCAGCCTTGTATCATGCATCATTTTCTAGATTTTAGCAATTAAGTGAGGCTTTGAAGAGATATAAAGCCTTTGGTTTTGTCAGCATGAGTCTGCAAAAAACAACAACAAACAAACCTCAAGATACAGTACTATGAAAATGTCAAATGACAGTGGGAGCATTCTCCACACTAATTTTTACTAGCGATTTCCCTATTTAAAAAAAATTCCAAAAAACTCAGAAAGTCTAACTTGATTGTTGTGTTCTTTTAGAAAATGAGCAACCTACATCTAAGTTCTTCTTGGCATGGCTAGTTTAACAAAATAGTTTAAGAAAGTAAAGCACTGTAAGGAGAACTTTCTAATGCAGGGGTGCCCAAATCTTTTGGGCCACAGGCTGGCCATATGGTTCAGTGGGTCGGTCACGTGGTTCAGTGGGTAGGTCACGTGGTTCCTCCCACTGGAAGCACATGCTTTGCAACAGGATGAGATAGATTTTAAGATACCATTTGCTCTGCTTAAACCAGGGGTGCCCAAACTACGGCCCACAGGCCAGATCCAGCCCCCGAAAACAATTCATCTGGGCCACACCACCCTCGTTGCTCCCAGAAGTAGAAGCAAAACATATGGGCACGTCTTACTTCTGTTTCTAGGAGTGACAAGGGTGATGCAGGCCAGATGAATTAGCGAAAGGAGCCGGATCTAGTCCACAGGCTGTAGTTTGGGCACCCATGCTCTAATGTGTAGCCTACATGGACAAATTCATTATTACAATAATAGAAAACAATGAGCTTGTGAAATTATTTTATTTAAATGTAAAAACAATAAAAAACCTATTAAAATACTAACAAGTATAATAAACACATGTTAAAAACAACAGCATAATCAATGTAAGTAATACAATTAGTAATGTAATTGTAATACAATGTAAGTAATACAATTATATGAATGGTAATCTCTTCCACTAGCACCAAAGGAGATATCAGTATGTACAAAGCTCTCTTCCCCTGCCAAAACTGCATTGTTTTCTGCAAAGGTAAATAACCCTTCCCTTTTATTAATACAATATAAAATCTCCCAAAATATTGTAAAAGATATTCTTATTTTTATCAATCTCTTCTTTAATATTACATGTTAACTTATCACTAACATGCAGTAAGATCTTTAAAAGTAGGACAGTGAAAGAAATTGGATAATGTTTTAGATTGAAGAGGTTAGTTAAAGTGCTCTATTGATGGAATGAGAGAAGAAATTTACTGCAAACGTTTCATGTTGATCTTTCAGGTTCTTCCCAAGATAATTGAAGTGCTCTTCATTCACAATAGCATCATTCATTCAGTGAACTAGCAAAATATTTGTACAGTATCTTAAGAAATATCTAGGAACAGTGATATGAGATGAAATGGGAATACAATTATCAACTTTGCTGCTTCTTTTCTGAGGCTATGGTTAACTTTAGTGCTGCAGAGCTCAAACATGCAGTTGAAATGCACTGGTTATTTTATTCATTTTAGGTTTTCCTTTTCTTTTCTGGTTCTGCCAATGTACTCAGGAATTGAACTGCTGACCTCCCGCCTTCCAGTCAGCGTCTTAGCCATTTGAGCCACTGCAGTCCCTTAAGTCTATGTTGCTTATAATGCAGAATCATAGAATATGTAGCTGCAAAAGACCCCAAGAACTATTGAGTCCAACTCTGCCAATGTGGGAAATCCAGAATCCATATAATCATTGTTCCGTTACAAAGATCTTAATACATTCTATTTTTTAAAACTCTGTAAAACACCAATAGCTTAGCTTATAATTTTGCTGAGTTGAATCTCAACTAATGGAAAACCTGTGGAAACAAATAAGGAGGACTGTTGGAGAACAAGAACTATTGATGTGCAGATAGAGTAAAATCAATTACACTTCTTAGGGAGGCCTTTAGTTGTCTGGAACAACTTGTATTAACTGGTACATGTAATGCTTCCTCTCCTCGCCCTGTGGTCTTTTATTATCTCATTGTTAGTTGTAGGCTGATAGGTGGTCTCCAAGGACCTGTAGACAACAAAGCTGCTAACGAAATAATTCTATCAATGTCTGCATTTTTGGAACACAATGAAGATTCTAAGTGTTTTTATACACAAGCCTTAAAAACCTCTTAGTAGTTTCAACGTCATCTATCAATTGAAGAAGGTATGCTGGAATTTTGGTGGCAACCCCCCCCCCCCTTCCCAGCACAAGAAAGCTTCATGCTAATCTGAAAGTCTGGTATATTTTAAATGGTGATTCCTGGATAATTCTTTATGTTGTAAAATGTTGCTGTGAAAGCCCAATAAAGCCTGAGAAAATATTTTTTTGTACTACAACTTCCATAATCCTTCAGATAGCACCTGAACTATTGCATACGAAAGGGAGGACCCAGCTGAAAACATTTCTTCTGTGCCTACGTAATCTCTTGTTGCTGGTACAATAAATGAAGTAAAACCTGATCCACACACCCCCTCCTGCTGAGGAAGGTCCGAATGTTAACAAACTTTATATATGCAGGAATGTCTTGCTTTCTGTCGCCTCTTCTTGAATGTATGGAATGCTGCTGACTCAGCCACAAAACCCTGGGAAATGTTTTGTTTTCTTCAGCAAGCCTCCTCCTTAATGTTGATCACTTCAACAGTTGCATTTTCCTCCCATGCCTATCCTCCCCTACTCAGTTTCTAGAATAGGAATGCAGCCGTAGGAAGCATTTGTAGGATTAAATTGGCAGGCAAACAATATCCCTTCCACTCTTCCCTATAAATCACCTTTCCCCCCATTCTCAGATTTCAGTTTCAGTCACTGGCTGGAGGACCATTTAAAACTCCCACAGGAGAGTTAACATGAAAGTCCTGGAAGTCAATAGTTAGGTAAAGGTTTCCCTTGCTCGAAAGCCAGTCGTATCTGACTCTAGGGTTCAGTGCTCATCTCTGTTTCAAAGCCAAATAGCCAGCGCTGGCTGCTGCTGCAGATGTTTATGGTCACGTGGTGGACATGACTAGACACCAGAGCGCATGGAACACTGTTACTTTCCCACCGAAGTGGTCCCTATTTATCTCCTTGTAATTTCTTGCTTTCGAATTGCTAGGTTGGCAGGAGCTGGGACAAAGACGGGAGCTCATTCCGTCCTGCAGTACTCGGGAATTGAACTGCTGACCTTTCACCTCCCAGTCAGCATCTTAGCCACTTGAGCCACTGCAGTCAGTTAAGCCACCTACATATTCTGCAACAGAATTCTTGCCAGGTCATGTACTGTAGCCAAGAAAAGTTGATTATTTTATTCACATGCCTATGCATTAGGGTTGGCTGAGAAATAGCAACTGGCAAAAGGACACTAAGTGAGTTTCACGAGCCAGTGGGGACTTGAAGCTTAATCTCCAAATTCATCACTGTTAGCTCTACACCATTAAATGGGAAATGCAAAATCGGTACCCCTTGTTTCTCTCATAATATGCTGTTCTCCTCTCAGTGAGGTCTAAGGAATCACAGTAGGTCTAAAAAACAACATTCCAACCATGTAAACAACATGACAGTCATCAAAACTTTCTTGTTTTCAGTCTTGGTAAGCAGAAGAAAGCAGCAGTAGAGAGGGCATGTATTTGTATTTTTGAGCTGCTGTACAGGATGCGTGAAATGTATTTGCCTGGAGAAGGCAGCATCAGAAATTGGGCACACCTGAACAACAGTTTGGGAGCTGACTCAGCCACTCATTTATTTTGCTCTCTTGTCTCCTGCAAAAAAGTACTGTACAGTACAGTACTTGGATTTTATATTGCTGTCATGACAAGGCAATTAGGCTGGGTTATAGACAGAAGTAACAAACAAGAAAAAGGCGAAAACAGTTGCTGTTTTTGCATTAAGTGACTCAACAAAAATTATGAGAGAAATGTTCGGGTTCACATTTGCTTTTGCAGCTAATGGGAATTAAATCCATTCCAGGAAGCAACAGAATAAATAGGATGTTATCTCAACAGTACCTTAGCATGGCTTGATCAGAAGGGGCAATGCACGGTTAATTATGTTGTCATCATCCTTATCCTCCTTGAGTGATAAATATATATAATTATATATTCTACAAACATACAGAGCTTCAACTTTTCCTGAGTCCTCATGATTTAGTAACAGTCATCAAGAGCTCTGGTGGTGCAGTGGTTAAACTGGTGTATTGCAGCCAAAACATTGTGAGCTTGATCCTGATGGGAAACAAGGTTGACTCAGCCTTCCATTCTTTTGAGGTTGGTAAAATGAGTACCCTCCACAACAGGAGATAGGAAAAAGGCATGAAAGACTAACAGTTTATTGAGGCAGAAAGGTAAGGCTACTTTTGGGAGGAAAGGACATGACAGAAGAAAAAGCAATCTTCCCTGTAGAACTGCAAGTAAGATACAGGTAAAGGTCTCTCTTGCTTGAAAGCCAGTTGTATCCGACTAGGTTGTGGTGTTCATCTCCATTTACAGCCAAAGAGCAAGCATTGTCTGATCTGCAGACGTTTCTGTAGTCATGTGGCAGGCAACACAGAATGATGTTACCTTTCCTGCCAAAGTGGTGCCTATTTACTTATTTGCAATTTCTTGCTTCCAAACTGCTAGGCTGGCAGGAGCAGGGACATAGATGGGTGCTCACTCCACCATACAGAACTCGGCTCTAAAGCTACTGACCTGCCAACCTTCCAGTTGTCAAGTTCAACCTCTTAACCACTAAGTCACTGCAGTTGGAACTGCAAGTAGGGAGGGTCATATCGGAAGACAAACAGCTCATTTGCTCTCCTTGCTGAATTGATGGTCACCAGGAAGGAAGTCTTGTAAGACAGAGGTTTGTGATCTGTGGAGGCCATTAGATCCAAGGGTGGTTGCATACGTTAGTTGAGTACCAGGGAGAGAGACCACTAAGGAGGTGGTGCTCTCACATCTACAAAAACATTTTGCAAAACACAAATTAACTTATGAATCTGATTTCTGAAATATTGGGATGCCTTGGAGCCTGGATGATATTCTGCTACTATAGCTGACGGGGAGACTGACCAATGACTATAACAAACCAGTCTGTTTTAGGTATCAGAGGAAATGCAAGATTCTATACTACTTAGGTTTCCTAATCAATTTTGACGCAGGACAAGAACCTGTGCCATTTCTATTTGTAGGCACACCTGGCACTTGTCTTCCTAGACTTGTTCATAATTGCTCTCAATGTTGGAGAATTCTCCAAGCAGTCAGCTTTAGCCTCGGTATGTCTGGATGGAGAATCCTATTTCCTTTTTGTACAAGCAGGTTTGGACAAGTAGGGGAAGTTGATAAACTTCTGTTGCAATTAGCTTGAATGGAGTGAATCAAGGTTGGTGTGGCCACCAAGAGACAAGTAGGCTCATGTTGCATTTGTCCTGTTGGAGTTTCAATATGACACTATATAACAGTGGGATCAAGGGGGAAATACAGTCTATAGCAGGGGTGCCCAAACTTTTCAGACCGCAAGCCGGTCACGAGGTTCAGCAGGTCGGTCACGTGGTTCCTCTCACTGGAGGCAAATGTAAAATATGCCTTGCAATCTGTTTTGCAACAGGATGAGATAAATGTTAAGCTGCCATTTTCTCTGCTTAAACCAGGGGTGCCCAAACTATGGCCCATGGGCCGGATCTGGCCCCAATACCAATTCATCCAGCCAACGCCACCCTAGTTGCTCCCAGAAGCAGAAGCCACATCTTGCTTCCACTTCTGGGAGCAACTAGGGTGGCGTGGGCCAGATGAATTGGTGTCAGGGCCAGATCCGGCCCATGGACCGTAGTTTGGGCACCTCTGGTATACTGCAATGGTTGTGGCTGCTAGGTCACTGAAAATTGTATCCTCTACAAGTTTGGATTCTGGGTCCACTCACTTAGATTCCCCTCATGCCTATCTCTACAAGCAGTTCTAACTCCCTTGCCAACCTGTGTTTGCCATCTCTATGCTGTGTGACATCTCAAAGATATCCCTCTGAATTACAAGTTTTATCCACCAACGTAGGCTAGAGATTTCCTTTCTTGATCTAAGAACTTGTCTCTTTTGAGAGCCTCAAACATATCAGTGTGACAGGCAATGAAACCACACGTGTGTCTATATTGAGAAGCACATCCTGTTAACTTCAAAGAAATAAAAGCCTGACAAAAATGGAGGTCAAGAGCACACTTAATTCAGAAAAATAAGATTTCTATAACTCTCAACTCACATACAGCCACATACAGCTGAAGTAGATTCATAGAATCAGTCTATGTTTATATTAGTTTCTGAATACCATTCATCAGCAGCAGCTGGCCTCCTTTACTCCTTAAGCTGCTATTAAGGTACAGTAAAACCTCGCATAAAGAGCGGCTCACTTAGAGACTAACTCGTTTAAAGAGCAGAATTTTCTCTGAATGGTCGCCTTGCTTAACAACTAAAACCAACCAAAAACTCACTTAATAACTAAATCGGGGTTCACACAGACACACACACACCGCCAGAAGTCACAATCAGTCACTTACAATGGTGCTTTGTTTAAAGAGTAATCCCATGGAATGCATTATGCTCTTTAAGCGAGGTACCACTGTATTTGTTTGAATACACACAGAGGAAGTTATTGGTGTTACCAATCTTAAAACTGAACAACAGTCCTGCTGTGAAGCCATTTAACTAACTGCAGTAGAAAAATGTTAAAGCTTGCTACTTTTGTTCTTTAACAGCATTTTGCTACTTTTATTAACACAGTACCTCCATTTTAAAGGAAGAATACAGGTATTTGTTGTCGTTTACAAAAAAATCCCTTTCACAAATGATAAAATGATTTATAATCTTGATAAAACTTCATAGAACTGAGGATAAGAAGGAGTCTCAACATATCATCTAGTTCAGGGGTAGGCAACCTATGGCCAAAAGCGCCAAATAATCCGGCCCCTACCCTTGCTCTGTCTGTCTGCAGGCAGAATTGGCTGCGGACTCATTTACAGCAGTCGTAAATGGCAGGTAGACCACAAGTCCAGCCCCTTCAACCGTCTGAGGGAGCATGACCTGGCCCCCAACTGAAAAAGGTTGGCAACTCTTGATCTAGTTGAACCTCTGCTGACAGGGACATCCACAACTAGTGCATGCGTGACAGACGTTATTGACCTTTTGAAGGGATTAATTCTGCATCTCACTTTCTTCTAGACAGACATACTGTAAAAGAGTTTGAATGGAGTGACTAGAGGGGATAAAATTAGGAATGAGATTATAAGGGAAAGAATTGGAATAGAACCAATCTTAAATTACATACAGAGATAACAAATAAAGCGGTTTGCCAATTTGGAGACAATATCTTGGAATTCCATACTGTACAAGGCTCATATGGAAAGAGAAGGACAAAGACCATGAGGCAGATCCAGAAGAAAGTGGAGAGACAACATGAAAGAAACTTTGTAACACCAAATAATGCTGGTGGAGGCTGTTAGAAGTGCCAAAGCAAGAACCTTGCATCTTCCTCAACACTTGATGAGGTAAAAGAGGAAGCAAAGAAGAAATACCATACTTCTGTTTTAATTCTACTTTGAAACATTTTCTTCTCTCTTCCCCATATTTATTCTACCCGTAAATGCTGTAGTTCTTTCTTCTTCTTAACTTATCCAAGAGAAACAGAGAAACAGAGTATTCTGCCCATATTTGTGAGTTTTTTTCTCAATTTAGAAAATGGTTCCTCTTTTTTAAAAAAACATATTTTTGATCCAAGAAAAATACTTTATACTGTGATGAGGGGGGAGAAATTAATATTACAAGTGGTTTATATAGTTTGTATTGCGGATTCCGCATGCCCAATTGGCATAACGCGGCGGCTGGCAGAGGCCACTCCGGTCGAGAAGGCTCCTGGTCCGTGGGCTCTGCGGGCCCAGAAATTGGGGGAGCGGATTAATAGTATAAATCATAAGGGTTTATTCACCCACGTCTGACCTGACCAGCGGTTCTGCTGAGAGAGCAGATCGCTAACCTCCGTTACCCATTAAGCAATCACTCACTCGCAGTTAAGCCTAATCTTGGGTGCAAATAGAAGCCATATTTACTCTGGCGTAAGCCTCAGACAATGGTTTTCCCCTGTCAGTGTTTGCCCGAGTTAATTAACTTCCCCAAGAGAGATTTCCCATTAACCCGAGTAAATGGGTGATGTGATTTTCTGTCAGATGACGATTCTTCCCTGCATTGCCTTCTGATCTATATATGATGATGCTTTTCCCTCAATAAACCACTGATCTGATCTCGCTCCATATTGCCTCGTGTCGTTACTTGATCAGTCTCCTCCGGGACCCAACGGCCGTCCTAGCGGCCCCGACTCCTACACCTGGTGACCCCGACGTGATCTACTCGAGAGTAAGTGACGTGATCTACTCGAGAGTAAGCGATCACACGGTCCGGTTCTACACGAGAACCGCGTCCGATCGTCCCGGAGGACAGCGCGGCAGCCCGGCCGGTAAGCCAGCCGGTCGGGAAGACGGCCCTGCGGCGAGGCATCACAGAAGAGGCATCCTACAGCTTGCTCCCGACTTTCGCAGCGGCTTGCAGCACGGAAAAACGCGTTCCGCTCAGGGTCAGCTGTGAACCCCTGACAGAGCAGAGGCCACCGAGGGCCCGTGGCAGCAGGCCACGCTCCGAGCTCTACCCAGAGAATCGTCGCCAAAACCTATTGCCTGGCCCACAGACGTGTCGACTCGTCCCGAGGAGGAATCTTCGGAGAACCCTGCAGGTAATATGGGGACTTGTCCTCAGCGGCAACGTCCGTCCGCTAGCCAAAGAACTCATGAGGAAGAGTTCAAAATCCTGGCCAGGGTATTTCAGTTGCGTTTTCACAGCAGAGAGCTAGCGAGACTTTTGGTGTACCTAAGGGAACACTGCCTGCTTTACCCAGAAGTAGGTACGTTAACCCTTCAGCTTTGGGATCAGATAGGAGACTGCATTCAGCAACCCCCGAAAGCTCCAGAGGGTGTAATTCGCACATGGAGTAAATGTAGGAAGCTCTTAGCGGAGATAGATCCAGTCCGGGTAGAGGCCAAAGAACCCCCAGCGTCAGTCGAGCCATCAGCACCCACGGCGCTCTATCCGTCATTGCAGTTTAAGCAGAGTAGTGTAGGGAGCTTTCCCTCGGTGACAGCTGCAGACGTCACCGGCTGGATGCATGGAATGAGGAGCGCAGGTGCTTCTCTGACAGTTACAGGCTCCCAGACCAAGAGTGCCCTTCAGCGCACAATTGAGGAAGAGATCAAGAAGGGGGAATTGCCAGCAGAAGAACTAGCTGAGCTTAGTCAGATTTGTCCAATTCGCTTGGAAATGGATGCCCTCACAGGGGCCCAGCAGGTAGTTCATTCACCAGTCCCGTATAAGCTTCTCATGGCTATACGGAAGGCCATTACAGAGACAGGACTCCAGAGTCGGTTCACTAGGGGCACGCTTCAGCAAGTGTGCGAGAATACCATGTTCATCCCGCACGACTGGAAAGCCGTCATGCGGATGATGCTCAACCCCAGCCAGTATTTGCTATGGGACAGCGAGTATCGCCTCGAGGCTCAGACAAGGGCTGCCAGGATGGGAGGCGCAGTACTTCCTGACCAGTTATATGGTTCAGGTGCCTTCGAGTCCATCGATGCGCAGACCAACTTGCCACTAGCCACTCTTCAGATGTCAGCCGAGGCTGCCTTCAAGGCTTTTCTCAAGGTTCCAGCAACTGGCAAAGCGGCCAAAAATTACACCGCAGTCAAACAGGGAGCCCAGGAGTCCTACATGGACTTTATCAATCGCTTGGAGGAAGCGATCAGTAGGCAGATCGATAATGAGCAGGCCCAACAAGAGCTCATGATGAAATTGGCCAAGGATAATGCCAATTTAGACTGCCGTAAAACCTTGCAGTCACTGGGTAATCGTCCCGACTTGACTCTCACGGACATGATTAGAGCTTGCGCCAACGTTGGCACAGAATCCTATAAAATGGGTCTGTTGGCAGCGGCGGTGCAAGGGGGTAGAAGACCTAAGAATAAAAACCAAGGGGCATGTCACAATTGTGGCAAGGTCGGTCACTTCGCTATGGAGTGCCGATCCAAGGGAGGCGGACAAAATTCCGGCCGTTCCAAGGCTCCAAACACCCCGTGTCCGAAGTGTAAGAAAGGCTACCATTGGTCCAGATACTGTCCGAATTCGGGAAACCGGAACGCGGGCACGTCTCTGGCCCCGGTCCAAACAGAGGCTTCCCCTGCTCTGAGCGCGTCAGAGCTAGACTAGATTCCGATCACATTCCTAGCATTGCGAAGGCACAGGCCAGCCCCAAGGGTAGTACAGGGCTAGAATTGACTTGTCAGGCAGACGTCACATGCGACCTGCCAGGCACAGTCTATCTGGTGGACTCCCAGTACATGGGACCCCTGCCCAGGGCTTTATAGGTTTAGTTTTGCCTCGCAGTGTAGCAGGAGCACGCGGAATTCTTGTAATTCCAGGAGTCATT
The DNA here is from genome assembly GCA_035047345.1 of Bradypodion ventrale. Classification (NCBI taxonomy): domain Eukaryota; kingdom Metazoa; phylum Chordata; class Lepidosauria; order Squamata; family Chamaeleonidae; genus Bradypodion; species Bradypodion ventrale. The sequence goes on along the minus strand of JAWDJE010000001.1, from coordinate 107,364,846 downwards.
GACTCCAATTTTTCAGGCGTTCTCCAAGTTCAGCTTTGGACACACTTACCCCAGACAATTCACAAAGTAGACACATTAGCGCAACTGATCATGGTTCCTTGTCACTCGCCAGCAGATAGCCAGGGAAGGCTCAGGGACAGCTCAGAGTCCGGGTCAGCAGACCGCTCGAGCGCAAGTGAGGCAGTGCAAGGATACCAAGTCTTAGCGACAGTGGAGACCAACATTGAGTGGAAACAGCGCCCAGTTATTGAGGTATTTCTGAATAAAAGATCATTTTCAGGGTTATTAGATACTGGAGCTGATGTGAGTGTGATCAGCCAAAGCCAGTGGCCACAGGAGTGGGCCATTGAGCCGGTCTCCGATGTGTGGGGGGTAGGCGGCATCCAAGAAGCGTTTAGGAGCCGGGAGTGGGTGGAAGTCATGATCCCAAAGGCTGACGGCACAGCGGTCATTCGGCCGCACATTCTGGACATGCATATCAACCTTTGGGGGCGAGACATTTTACAGCAGTACGGTGCTACGCTTACCTTCGGGTAATGGCGTTGCCACTTAAATGGCTCACCAATACGCCGGTCTGGGTGGAACAATGGCCGGTAGTGGGAGAGAAATTAGTCGCCCTAAAGCAACTGGTTAAAGAACAGCTAGACGCAGGACATATAGAGCAGTCCACTAGTCCTTGGAATTCGCCTATTTTTGTCATCAAAAAGAAGTCGGGGAAGTGGCGACTCCTCCACGATCTCAGAGAGATCAATAAATGCATACAGCCAATGGGTCCGCTTCAATGCGGCATCCCAAATCCAAATATGATTCCCGAGGGGTGGGAGATCCTAGTTGTAGATCTCAAGGATTGCTTTTACACCATTCCCTTAGACCCCAGGGACAGGGAAAGGTTCGCCTTTACGGTGCCGGTTGTAAACCACAGCGAGCCCACGCAGCGTTACGCGTGGAAATTTTTGCCACAGGGCATGCTCAATTTGCCCACCCTGTGCCAAATTTATGTTCACAACGCACTGGCAAAGTTTCGAAACCTTCATCCCACAGCTTTAGTTTGCCATTTCATGGATATATCTTGGTCGCGGTGCCGCAACTCGGCAGCGAAATGTTTAAGGACCTCCAGGCCAGCCTGGGGGAGAAAGGTTTACTCATTGCCCCAGAGAAAGTGCAGAGAACCGAGCCCTTCTCATACTTGGGTCATCGGCTTCTCCGCTCTTTCGCGGCACCAGTTCTGCCCCAAATCAACTTGAAGGATTCAGTCACCCTGGTAGAATTGCAGCAGGTTTTAGGGAACATTAATTGGGCTAGACCGTATTTCCGATTGGATACGGATCTTTTGAAGCCGCTCTTCTCGCTGCTCACATTAGGCAAGCAGCCGGCAGACCGGATACAAATTCCTCGAGAGGCACGCTTGGCTCTCGAGAAAGTCAACCAAATTCTCAGCCAAAGGTGGGTGGACAGGAATGCTCAGGGGCCATATGCTCCAATCCTGAACTTGTACATAGTTCGGGCAGGATCCATGTTCACCGGAGCCCTAGGAGTGGACTCCGAGAAAGGAGCGAGTATCGTGGAATGGGTGTACTTGCCGAACACCTCTTCCCGAAACATCGTTCCTCCCCAAGAATTGGTCTCCGCGGTGGTTTACCGCGGAAGGCTGAGAGCTAGGGACATTTCAGGGCACGACTTAGCAAAGATCGTGGTCCCATTCACCAAAGAGCAGGTTCAGCAATTGATGCAGCTCGGTGACTCGCTTCCAATTGCTTTGGAGGGATTCACCGGATGCTTGGCATACCACTTGCCAAAAGACCCCAGACTTGTCTCGCTTCAAACGCAGACAGTCAGCTTGTTCGAATTGCTCTCGCTGGTTCCGCTTCAGGGGGCCAGGACAGTTTTTACGGATGGGGGTCGCACATATGGTGTTTTGACTTGGCAGGAAGGCCAGGCTTGGCGCACGCTGTTAACTCTTCCACAGAAGTCCGCACAGCGGGCAGAGTTGGCAGCGGTGAACCTTGCCTTGCGCACCTTCGCCAAAGAGCGCCTAAACATCATTACTGACAGTCAGTATGTTAGGAATTTGCTTCACAGTCTACCGGGAGCATACATCACTCCCGCGATAGACAAAAATTTGCTGAGTTTGTTCCTCACAGCTCAATTTCATTTGCGAAACCGCACGGAAGCGCTCTATATTGCCCACATCAGAAGTCACCAAGACCTACCGGGTCCGATTTCCGCGGGCAATAGCAGAGCGGATGCGGCTGCAAAGGAAATTCAGCAACGTTCAGTGCTGGGTGTTTTCACTACTCCAATTCAGAGTCATGCATTCTTTCATCAGAATGCCAAAGCGCTCGCCAGACAGTTCAATCTGCCACTTTCTCAAGCCCAAGGCATAGTTCGCTCTTGCCAGCATTGTGCAGGGGCACTGGGGAGGCCCTCGTGGGGGGTCAACCCACGAGGGACAGAGGCTAACCAGGTGTGGCAAATGGATGTCACGCATGTTCCGCAGTTTGGCAGATGGCAGTACATGCACGTTTGCATTGATACCTTTTCACAATTCGTTTGGGCTACGGCGCAGAAAGGAGAGACTGCTTCCCACATGGAGCAGCACCTCCTTTCCTGCTTCGCGGCCATGGGCAAACCGCGGCACGTGAAAACCGATAACGCACCGTCCTACAGCTCTAGGCAGCTGGCCGCCTTCATGGCCACCTGGGACATTAAGCATACTTCTGGCGTTCCTTACAATCCACAGGGGCAGGCGATTGTGGAACGAGTCAATCGGACACTCAAGTCCTATATTGACAAACAAACAGAAAGGGGGGAGCCACCAGCCCTCCCCAAGTCACAGGGTCAGGCACAGTATTGTCTGAATAAGGTATTGTTCACATACAATCACCTTAATGTTTTTTCGGATTGCACACCGCAGGAGAAGCACTTCCACCGTTCGGAAGCTCTCCCGCGACCGATGGTCCGATACCGGGTGCCACCGGACCCTTCCTGGAGGGGCCCGGCGCCACTCGTAACCTGGGGAAGAGGGTATGCTCAGTTATGTCTCCTACAGGTGTCATCTGGATTCCAGCTCGGTGTGTCAAGCCTCACTTGGAACCACATGGCGTGGACCCAGGCCGACCCGAGTCCGATCCCGGAGATGGAGGACCTCACCCTGACCGAGGGAACCCGGCGGGAGAGACACCGGTCGCAGATGACAGCACCGAAGATCACCTGGGGGATGGTCAAGGCCCTTTGCCATGAGGCCCAGGACGCCATCCAGCGCGAGGAGAGGGAGCCGACACTGGAGAACTTCGTGGCTGCAGTCTTTGCCCAGATTCATGCCAATTCCATGGCAGTCACCATCATCCTGACCCTCTCCCTACTTGCGGGGGGAGGCGTTCAGGCTGCCTCACTGAAGGCCAACGATTTGATGCCAGGCGGAGACCTTTCCGCCCGGATGCATTACAACATATGGGAAAGGCTGGCAGGTCTCGTCAACCAGTCCGATTTTTGCAGGACATTGGTTCTGCCTCAATCTTGAGCACCTGTCTCATCCCAGTGTGCCACACTCCAGGCGCGCACCCCAGGGATGGAGACTGGCTTGTGAAACGGATTTTCAGCCCGTACAATCCAGCAAGTTCCTCAGAATATGCCCGCTGTGAAATGCGGCTGACAATGACTTTGCCGGCTGACGCAGCCACTCTTCACACTCCTCGAGTGGCGGTCAGTCCGAACTCTACTTGTGCTCGAATGACCGGCTGCTCTGCAGTCGGCCGAACTCGGCGTCGCTGCCTCGAAGTCAGCAGCGGCAACTGGACTTGTGACAAACCACAGACACTTGGTTCAATGTATGCTCATGTTACCCTACCTTCAGGATGGTTCTTTACATGTAATCAGTACACTTGGAACTACATTCCCGCAAATGTATCAGATTCTACATGTTGTATCAGTCGTTTGACACTGTTACTCCCCACTAAGGATATGATTGTTCCAAGCACAAATGATTCAAATGTTTCCTCACCCATACGACACGCTCGTGCCACCCAGTTAGACAGCTCATGTGATAGCAACATTAGGGTTCTTAGTCCAGCTGAGTACGTCTCGTTGGCAATCAGCATACTTGGCGTGCCAGGCTTAGCCGTCGGCAACGCTCGGAGAATTGGTCAGTTGGCTTGCGGATTAGCAAAAGCCATTAACCATACCTCCTCAGCGATAGCGCTGCTCAACCAGGAGCAGGCAGAGCTTCGCCATGCCATCCTTGACAATCGAGCAGCTATAGACTATCTTTTGTTGTTACATCATTTGGGTTGCGAATCTGTCCACGGCATGTGTTGCTTTAATCTCACTGATAACTCACGCAAGGTCCAGAGCCAGCTCACGGACCTCCACACCCTAGTCAGGAACATTAAGCAGGGTTCGATATGGGATTGGTGGAGTTCCTTGTGGTCATGGCTTCCGTGGGGGTGGCTCCAGACGACGCTTCAAGTAATTGTGGGGGTGATTATACTAGGCATAGCAGGATGCTGTTTCATGCAATGTATTCCCTCACTGTTATCAAGGTGTCCCCTGTGGGGGGAACCCCGAAGCGTCATTCCCGCACATCAGCTGATGCCCCTCTTGCGCAGAGTCACTTGTCAGGTTCCTAAACAATAGAAAAAGGGGAGATGCGGATTCCGCATGCCCAATTGGCATAACGCGGCGGCTGGCAGAGGCCACTCCGGTCGAGAAGGCTCCTGGTCCGTGGGCTCTGCGGGCCCAGAAATTGGGGGAGCGGATTAATAGTATAAATCATAAGGGTTTATTCACCCACGTCTGACCTGACCAGCGGTTCTGCTGAGAGAGCAGATCGCTAACCTCCGTTACCCATTAAGCAATCACTCACTCGCAGTTAAGCCTAATCTTGGGTGCAAATAGAAGCCATATTTACTCTGGCGTAAGCCTCAGACAATGGTTTTCCCCTGTCAGTGTTTGCCCGAGTTAATTAACTTCCCCAAGAGAGATTTCCCATTAACCCGAGTAAATGGGTGATGTAATTTTCTGTCAGATGACGATTCTTTCCTGCATTGCCTTCTGATCTATATATGATGATGCTTTCCCCTCAATAAACCACTGATCTGATCTCGCTCCATATTGCCTCGTGTCGTTACTTAATCAGTCTCCTCCGGGACCCAACGGCCGTCCTAGCGGCCCCGATTCCTACATTGTATAGCATTGTTATTAGTATTGTATAAATAAATAAATAAATAAAATCAGGGAAATAAAAGGAACATTTAAAGCAAAAATGACCATGATAAGGAAAAAAGACGGAAAGGAGTTAGCTGATGCAGAAGAGATTAAGAAAATATGGCAAGAGTACACAGAGGAACTCTACAAAAAGGACCTGAACACCTCTGATAATAACAATGAGGAAACTGAACATGAGTCAGACATCCTAGAGAGTGAAGTTAGAAAGGCCCTAAGAAGCACTGCAAACAACAAAGCTAGTGGAGATGATGGAATCCCAGTTGAATTTTTCAAAGCTCTAAAAGATGATGCATACCTGTCAACTATCCCGTTTCCCCCGGGAAAATGCCTTATTTTTACCCCTCTTCCCGCCCCCTCCCGTTTTATTAATTTCCCCGTATTTCCCCTTATTTTTTAAAAAATATCCTGACCGGAGCCCTCACAGGCGAAGCTGCAGTATTTTTTTTCGGCCACCAGAGGTTGCTGTGTAGCAGGCTTTTGGCTTGTGGAAGGAGAGAGAGAGAGAGAAGGGGGGGGGGTTTGCAAAGTTTTCCCTTTCTCTTTCCCTTTCCTGCCAGCCACATGGTCCTGGAGGCTTCATTTTAGCTGCTGGGAGCAGGAGTCTACTCTAGGTGAGCAATATATTTCATATATGCAGGGGCAACCTCATGCTTTATTGAGCTGTTTCTGCCCTGCCTCCTGGCTGGAGGATTTCGTTTCTAGAGTTCTAGAGTTAACTTGGGAGGGGGGGTTGCTTGATCACTATATGAGAGAGAGGGGGGGGGAATTAATCCCTTGCTTCTCCACCCTTATTGGGGGGGGGGGTGTTGCCTGATCACTATATGAGAGAGAGAGGGGGGTTCCCTTGCTCGAAAGCCAGTCGTATCCGACTCTAGGGTTCAGTGCTCATCTCTGTTTCAAAGCTGAAGAGCCAGCATTGTCTGCATCTGCAGACATTTCCGTGGTCATGTGGCAGGCATGACTAGACACCAGAGCGCATGGAACGCTGTTACCTTCCCACCAAAGTGGTCCCTATTTATTTACTTGCAATTTCTTGCGTTTGAACTGCTAGGATGGCAGGAGCTGGGACAAAGACAGGAGCTCATTCCGTCCTGCAGTACTCAGGAATCGAACTGCTGACCTTCTGCCTCCCACTCAGCATCTTAGTCACTTAAGCCACTGAGTAAACAAGAAAACAAAACAAAAGCTCCCCAAGAAGATGGGGAAAGGGTTCTTTGGCCCACACAGCTTTGTGCCCATTGCATGTACAATACTATCTAGCCATCTTATTTTTGGCCACCCCCTTCTTTTGTCCTCCACCTTTCCCAGCATCAAGGCCTTCTCAAGTGAATCCTCTCTTCTCATTTGATGTCCAAAGTACTTTAGCGTCATCTTTACTATTTGACCTTTAATGAGCAGTCATGGTTGATTTCTTCTAGGATCAACCTATTTGTAACACCACATTTCAAAGGCATCTATTTTTCTGCGCTCAGCTTTCCTAATGGTCCAGCTCTCACACCCATACATTACCACCGGGAATACCATTGCTTTGACTATGCAATTTTTTGTTTGCAAGGTGATGCCTCTACTTTTAACTATGTTCCCCAGGTTTCTCATAGCTTGTTTCCTAAGCATCAGTCGCCTTTTTATTTCATGGCTGCAATCACCATCTGAAGCGATCTTTGATCCTAAGAAAGTAAGATCTGCCAGTCATATCCAACTCTAGGGTGCAGTGCTCATATCCATTTGCAGCCAAAGAGCCAGTGCTGTCTGTGTTTGCAGACATTTTCATGGCCATGTGGCAGGTATGACTAGAGCCCAGCAAGTCACATGGCTATATTTGGCCACGCCCACAGACTTCCCTTATTTTCAAATCCAAAAGTTGACAGTTATGGATGAGGGAGTCAAATTACTGCATTCAATATGGCAGCAGATTTGGAAAACAAAACAGTGGCCACAGGATTGGAAAAGATCAGTATACGTTCCAATCCCAAAAAAGGGCAATGCCAAAGAATGTTCAAATTATCGAACAATTGCGCTCATCCTACATGCCAGCAAGGTGGTGCTCAAGATAATACAGGATAGACTTCAGCAGCACGTAGAGAGAGAACTAGCAGAGGTGCAGGCTGGTTTCAGAAGAGGCAGGGGGACATGAGACCACATTGCCAACATACTTTGGATCATGGAGAAAACAAAGGAATACGAGAAACAAGTTTACTTTTGTTTTATTGACTACACCAAGGCATTTGACTGTGTGGACCACAACAAGATGTGGCAAGTAATTAAAGAGATGGGAATACCAGAACACCTCATAGGCCTCCTGAGAAATCTGTACATGAATCAAGAAGCAACAGTTATGACAGAACACAGAATGACAGAGTGGTTTGGAATAGGAAAAGGAGTAAGACAAGGCTGAATTTTATCACCCTGCTTATTCAACATACACAGAACACATAATGTGCAATGCAGGGATGGAGGAATCACAATATGGGATAAAAATTGCTGGAAGAAACATCAACAATCTGAGATATGCAGACGACACCACCCTAATGGCAGAAAGTGAGGAAGACCTAAAGAACTTCTTGATTGGATTGAAGGAGGAGAGTGCAAAAGCTGGCTTGAGACTCAATATTAATAAAACCAAGATAATGGCAACAGGCCCTATCAGTTCATGGAAAATAGTTGGGGAGAAGTAGAAGCAGTGACAGATTTTACATTCTTAGGATCAAAGATAACTGCAGATGGGGATTGCAGCCATGAAATAAGAAGGCGATTGATTCTTGGGAGACAAGCTATGAGAAACTTGGGGAACATAGTGAAAAGCAGAGACATCACATTGCAAACAAAAATTTGCATAGTCAAAGCAATGGTATTTCCGGTGGTAATGTATGGGTGTGAGAGTTGGACCATTAGGAAAGCTGAACACAGAAGAATAGACGCCTTTGAAATGTGGTGTTGGAGGAGAGTTTTGAAAGTCCCCTGGACAACGAGAAGAACAAATAGGTCGATTTTAGAAGAAATCAACCCTGACTGCTCATTAAAAGGTCAAATAGTAAAGATGAAGTTGAAGTACTTTGGACATCAAATGAGAAGAGAGGATTCAGTTGAGAAAGCCTTGATGCTGGGAAAGGTGGAGGGCAAAAGAAGTAGGGGGAGGCTAAAGATGAGATGGCTAGATGGTATTGTAGATGCAATGGGCACAGAACTGGGAGGCTGAGGAGGATGGTGGAGGACAGAGGCGCCTGGAGAACGATGGTCCATAGGGTCGCAAAGGGTTGGAATCGACTGTGCGACAGAACAACAACAAAAATAAATAAGAATCTTTGAATGAGTCGGAAAGGGAGAGGAAAGAAGGTGGTGCAAGAACAAGATATAGATCCTGTTTGGACAAGATTAGGTAGACTAACGAGAACAGAAACTGAAGAAAGAAGAAGATCATTAAAGGACGAGATTGAGGAGATAGAAGACCTTCAGAAATTAAGAGCGGAAGTAGAAGAACGAAGGAGATGACAAGAAGAGCAACAAGAACAGGAAAGACAACAGCAGCAGACACACAATCTAGAGAAAGAACAACACTCAGAAGAACAACAGAACATGAATGAGATAGAAAGGTCAAGGGGCCATAAAGAAAAAAGTAGTAGAAAAAATGGCTGAAAGTCAAATAATAAGTTGGCCAGCAATTGAGACAAATAACCAATGAAATATGTGAGGAGAGGGAGATGATAGGGCAGAATGGAGTTCCAGGTGTTAAAATGAATGACTCAAGAGACAGTATAGAAACGAGGCTGGACAAAATGGAGTTTCTTACAAGCAAAGTTTCAGTTAATGGAGGAACAGCGCATACGAGACAACCAAGACTACATTAAAATAGCAAGAACGTTTTGAGAACTTTCAACAAAAATGATGTTAATGGTTAAGGGTATGATGGAAGGGTATGATGCGCAGGCAGACACTGCAAAAATCATGAATGAAGTATCAGAGTTAAAAGAAGGAATGAACATGAACATAAAGGAAATCAAGACAATGACGAAGGAAGTTCAGGAAGTACAAGAAAGACCAAAAGAAAGAGAGATAAAGTTGGACGATGAAGGAAAAAGAATAGAATTTCTGGAGGAGCAAGTTAGAAAATGAAATTTGATAATTAGAAATATCCCAGAAAAGGCACCGGATCAGCTGAAATTTAGAATTCTGAGTTGGTTGAATGACTTAAAATTAAGGAAGTTTGAAGATGAAGATATAGTGAATGTTTATAGATTAGGTTCCAAAAAATTGAGAGTTGGTAACAGACATGTGCTTCTATAGTTTACAAGTGAAGGAATCAAGACAAGTGTGATGCAGCACATTAAGAAAAATGGTGCAAATGCATTAAAGGTAGATGGAAATCCTATTGAGGTATACAATGACATCTCGATGGAAGAAAAAACTCAAATCAAACCACTCACAAGAAAGTTAAGGGGAAAAGAAATTGCGTATAATTGGATGCTTTCGGAGATAGAAAAAAACTGAAATTTACCAACTTAGGAAAAACATTTGTAATAAGAGTAGGATCGTTTGTGTTAGATGTCTTGGTTGATGCAAAAGTTATTGAAAATAACAACAAAGAGTGGGAGGATCTCAAGGAAGCTCTAATAATAGCAGGGATATATACAACTCACTCCACAGAAACTGAGGAATAAAGTAATAGAGTATGTGGTAGAATGAAATTAAAAATTAATTAAAAAGAGGTTCATGGACAGTGAAGACGGGACATGTATTTTGCAGGAATGTTCATTTACTCCATTCCCTCCTGCCCTCCTTGGTATCCAAGGGTGAATTTTTTTTCCAAAAAAGATGGGGAGGGTAATGACTTTTTTCTTTTTGTGGGGTTTCTTATGTTCTTTTATGTTGTCTTACAAGTGGGTAAGGGAATGTATAATTTGTAAAAGTGCACATGCCCTGTCGAGACTAAGTCAGAAACAAAGAAAAAATTGTTGACCAGACATTAAGAATATTAAAATACTTTCATGGAACATGAAAGGCACTGGAAATCAATTAAAGAGAAAAAGTTTAGAAATAGCCATCAAAAAAGACAAACCTGACATAATTCTTTTGCAAGAGACCCACCAAAAAGCGGATAATGTTAATAACATACAATTGGGATGGGTTTATATGTATGAGAAATCTTTTGGAACTTCCAAAGCAAGGGGTGTTGCAGTGTTAATCTCAAAAAGGGTGAGTTTTACAAAGATTAATAGTATAGTTGACCCTCAGGGAAGGTACCTTATTGTAAATGGTCTAATTGATAATGAGAAAATAATGCTTGTAAACGTGTACACCCCAAATGAAAAGCAAGGTGAATTTTTAGAAAAATTGTATCTAATTTTGGAAAAAGAAAAATTAGGAAAAACAATAGTTGCAGGTGATTTTAATCTTATTAGATCTTATTAAGACCCCACTAGTACGAAAAGACAAATAAGTGGAAATAAAAAAAATATGGATACATGGATCAGAAAGTTAGGACTTAAGGATGTATGGAGAGAAATTAAAGGATAGAAAAAAAGTTACACATTTTATTCACAAGTATGCAACTCCTATTCGGGAATTGACTGTATTGATGTCAGAAAATTTGATTGGTAAAACAGAAAACATTAAAATTGGTATAATAAAGGAGTCAGATCATGCAAAACTAATTGATGAATTAAAATTAGAAAGTGAAACAATTAGAAATATTAATTGGAAGTATGACGAGAAGCTTTTCAAAGATCAAAAAATAAGGATATGGTAATAAAAAACTGGGAGGAACACTGGAGATTAAACGATACGAATGATGTTTCAGAAGAAGTGCTATGGGACTCGATGAAGGCAATGTTAAGGTGGGGATTGTATTAAGCTATCTCAAAATAAAAATAGACAATTAAGGGAGAAACAAAAGAAATTAGAGGATGAGATGAAGCAGCTCCAGGAGGAACATGATAAAACAAAAAACAAAAGTATATTGGAAAGGTTACAAAGACTGAAAACAGAATCAATAGGAAAGGACATCAAAAAGGTCAAAAGAAATTTTAATATATCTAAAAAGGGAATACTTCGAATTCAGCAATAAGAATTCAAGGATGTTGGCAAGAGCTGCGGAGAACAAAAAAGAAAGAAGGGAGATAGGTATTTTGATAGATAAATCTGGAAAAAGATGTAACAAAATTGAGGATAAAATCAAGATAGCAAAAGAGTTTTATCAAGAGTTACATTCTGACAAAAAATAGAAAAAGAAAAACTAGAACAATATATTAATAATTGGGATAAAGTGAAAATAGACTCGGAACACAAAAAGCATATGGAACAAAAAATAACAGAAAAAGAAATTTCTTTGTGGCTTACTCTGTCTTTACAGTTGCCACTGATTCAATTTTTTTGCCACAGTAATTTCTCATAGCATCTAGTCCGATTATTTTGTGTTTTTTTTTTAAAAAAAATATTAACTATATATGTATAAAATATTTATGCTTAGTGCTCTTCTTCCAGAAGGCCCAAGAAGAGGTAAATAGCAGCCCCATCCCTAGGCAGGCAGTTAGTGAGAAAATGGCTACCTGAAGAGAAAAAACTTTGCTTGCATGCACAAGGAGAGCAAACAGGAGGCCAGCATGACTGCTATATTAGGTATGTTTGCACATAACAGGGCAGTGGGCCATAAGAACCATTGTGTGTCATGAATAAGCTGCATGGCTCCATGTTAGGTTTCTCTGCTCCTGCTGTAAGCAAAAGCAACTGAATGGCATGCACCAGTACACTGCGAATCCACTTGTTTATAGCAAACCAGGATTACCATTGATCATTGACTTGCCATACTTCGTGAACATATCAGCTGATTCTTGCAGTACCACAACAGTATTGAATAGAGGGGTACCGAAGCCCTACTAATCTGTCAGAAAAACAATGTTCTGGTGGACTTGCCTCAAAAGTCCATCTCACTAATAATCATACCTGTCAACCCGCGGTTCCGGAAAAACGGGACCTGCGCACATCGCTTGTGCGCAGGTCGCTTTCCATGCATGCGTGGAAGGGTTTTACCCCTTCCACGCATGCGCGGAAGTGCTACGCCGCTTGCACATCCCCTACGCAAGCGGCGTAGCGCTTCCGCGCATGCGTGGAAGGGGTAAAACCCTTCCACGCATGCGCGGAAAGCGTTTTCCCCCTTGCAAAACTACGAGGTTTTGGCAGCGGGGGGCGGGTTATGACGTCAATCAACGTCAAATTACGGTGTTTTCCCGGCCAAATCGGGATGGTTGACAGGTATGCTAATAATTAGCACAAAATATCTGAGGTAAGAGCTCTGTGAATAAGCCACAACTACAACAGTAGCAGCACATCCCTTGGTAACAGTCCCCTTTTAGACTCATAAAATAACTTAGTTGGAAGGGAGACATCGGGGGCTCAATGCAGGAATCTGAATCAAAGCAGATCTGAGATGGCTATCCAATTCTCTCTTGAATGCTTCGTGTTGGAGCACTCACCACCTACCTCTCCAGGCTGTTGGCTCCACTATCATACTTTGTTGTTCAGTCATACAGTTGATTCTGACCCTTTGCGACCCTTTGCCCTCCAGGAACCTGTCCTCCACCATCCTCCTCAACCCACCCAGGTCTGTGCCCATACTATTCTAACCATTAAGACGTTTCTCCTAATATTCAGCCTTCATCTGGCTTCCTGTAGTTTCCGCTGGTTATTACATGTCTTGCACTCTGGGATGATGAAGAACAGACCCTTCCCTTCCTCTTTATGACGATCTTTCGGATATTTGAAGATTGCTATCATATTCTCTCCTCCCCCCCCCCCCCGGTCTCTTTTTCTCAAGGCTAAACATGCCAAGTTCCTTCAGTCATTCCTCATAGGTCTTGGTTTCTGATCATACTTATTGCCCTTCTCTGTACCTGCTTTAATTTATTTGTATCTTTCTTAAAGAATTGGACACAGTACTCTAGCTAGTGCTGAAATTTTACTTTTAAAATACTTTAGCCTTCTTATGACATCTTCTCTGAGGAAGACTAGATGAGGCCTCCTCAGTAACAAGCCAGGTGCCCTCCCATTCTACACCCTGGACTCTCCCACCTGGTTCTATATCCCAACAAACACCCGTGTATGCAGACTAGACCTAAAATGGCCTGACAGAGACATTTTTTAAAAACGCAAACACTTTTAGGTACTGTATTGCTCAGAAAATGGACAGACTAGATGTTTTCACTACTTCCCAATGAACGTAGGCAGAGCCGTGGTGGCACTATGGTTAAACTGCTATACTGCAGCCAAAACATTGTGAGTTCTATCCAGGTTGACTCAGCCTTCCATCCTTCTGAGATTGGTAAAATGAGTACTCAGGATGTTGGGGTCAAAATGGCAATTACCTGTAAACCACCCAGAGAGTGTACTAAGCACTATGGGGGTGATCTTCTTCTTTCGTGTCCCAATCAAACCCCGGACTGCCAAAATGAAGCCACTTTGTTGGCTTTCTTGTTGGCCAAATTTAAGTCCTCATTGATGCATGTTTCCAACAGTAATTGGCAGATCAATAAATGAGCAAGATTCTGTATCTCCCCACATTCACACGTGTTATCTACCAACAGCCCCCCCCTTTGAGAATGGTGGTCTTACATTTAGGCACTCCAACCCCCAGCCTATTCAAGATCCTTATATGTGGGGAAGTATATAAGTGCAATATATATATGCACTTATATATGGAGCGGTATATAAGCACAATTGCTACAAATGGAGAAATCCTCCAGCAAATTGAACCCCAAGCAATATCTGGGGAGCAGGGGGGGCATCCCTGTCAAACTTCTGGTCACTTTTTGCAATGAGATGCAGGAGGCGGCCGTGTGGCGAAGTCCAGCCCTGACCCGAGTCGGGAGCAAGTATTTATTCCCTGCCTGGGGCGAAGACATGTATCTAGGATAATTGCCCCAACCCCTGCACAGAAGGCTTGCGTGCATGGTATTTTCCGCTGGTGTGGCTACAACAGTGGCTCTGGAAACTACCCCGAGGTTAATGGACAACCCGCACTTAATTGCCTTGGGCTGGCGAAACCCATTGTTCCTGCCCTAATCTCGGGGTCTATGTGGATTGACCCCGGGCACCTAGTCTTGTCCCTTGTTTGCCCCTGTCTGCTTGCCTAACTCTATTTGCCCCCAGCCTGAGCCATGGTTTATGCCTAACCTGCCCGCTTATCTCCCAATTTCCTCTCCAGCCGAGCACGGACCCAACTAATTTGGGGACAGGCATGCGGGTCTGTGGACATGCGAGCAACCCAGTCACTAAGCTGGTAACTCCCAGAAGTAATGGGTTTCCCTGCCTCCCTGTTTCTAACTGGCAATGGGGCATCCTCAATTCCCTTAGCGCCTATCTTACCCCATGGCAGACCCACCCTGGAGCCACTTTTCCAACAAGGGAGCCGCCAAGACCACTGCCTGCCACCCTCCATCTTTCAAGCTATGGTGGTGTGGGATGTGATCTCTCTGGCCCAGACATAACTCAGAGAGAGGGGGCCCCCATAAAAATAACTGTTAGCACAGGGGTGCTGAAACTTTTCAAGCTGTGGGCCGGTCACTATGGCCTGGGGGCTGGATGCGGCCCCCAATGCCAATTCATCCAGCCAGCGAAGCCCTTGCCGCTCATGGAAGCGGAAGTAAAATGCACCCGTACAGGTGCGTTTTACTTCTGCTTCCATGAGCGATGAGGGCTTTGCGGGCCGGATGAATTGGCATCGGGAGGCCGTAGTTTGGCCACCCCTGCTTTAGCACCTCTCTGGGACAGGAAAAGCACCTCTTTGACACCCCCCCAAAACAAAAACAAAAACAGAGCAAACCCCAATCCCAGCCTCACATAACTCAATGCTAGGGATCATTAGGAAGGGTATCTATACCTATAAGTCCAAGGGTTAACCGTTGGAACTTGCTATACGTTTCTGCACCTGTGCATCCTATCCCGTACCGAGCCTCTTGCACTCGCCCGAACCTGGTCCAGAGGTTACTGCAGGGTTGAGAAATGCGCCAGTGGGGCAAGAGCCCCATGAACGCGAACAAAGGGAAACAACTTCCATTCCCAACGTTCTCTGCGCAAACGTGGGGAAACGCGGCACGGCCAATTAAAATCGAGCCGCAGGGGGAAAAAACTGCCACACGAACGCAAACCACAAACGCAAAACTACAAGTCCCAGCGTCCTGTGCGCTGTGAGCGTGCAGAATGCTGAGAAAGCCGGCGCACAAAAAATAAAATTACAAAACACAATGGGAGCGCAAGTCTGCCGCAGGCGGGCGCAGCACCTCACAGCCATGCAAAACAAACACCTACAAAACTCCACCGTGAGATACCTGCCGGCCTTCTTTCCCGGAGCAACGGGAAGAGGGACTCCCTCTCCTCCACGCTACCCCGCCGAAGACACGGCGAGACCACCGCCGGCCTCAAGGAAAGTTGAGCTGGGGTGGAAAAAAAACCCCAAAACAGGCAGCAGTTCATCAGGGGAAGCACCCTCCCTAGTGGATGACTGGCTGCTGCCTTTGTATTTCTGACAGAGGTAATACAAAAGCAGCAGCCAGCAATCCGCAAGGAAGAGCACCACCCCTTACGGATCGCTGCCTGCCGATCTCCGGTTAGATAAGCCAGGAGACAAAGGAGACAGAGAGGAGAGAACCATTGTCAGGCAGAGATAGCTCTTCTCTGCCTCCTTCTCCCCCGACCTACCTAACGAACCTTACCAGCCAGGGGAAGAACGGGCTGATTGCCGGCTCCTCCTTTCCCCCATTGCTGCATCGAAACCAAAATTCAAAAGAAGCAATGGGGAGAAGAGGAACTGACAGGCAGCCCATTCTTCATGCAAACCTACACACCACCAACAACCAAAATTAATAAAAATTAATAAAACAAAAATAAATAAATAATTAAAAAAGATTAATAAACAAAAAAGTAAACCACAAAATACACAAACAAAAACATCCACAATACAACAAAAGCAGACAAAACACCTAACTACAACACGAAATTACCTAACTCTAACAACACAACTACAACAAATTACACAAATAAACAACAATGAAATAACAAAAATAAACAACACCAGAAATAAACAAACCAATTAAACAAATCTAAAGCCCAACCAAAACAAAAAATAACAAACAGAAACACCTTCCAGCCCACCACCAACAAAAAAACAAAACAACAAAAAAAAAAACAAAGGAAAAACCCCAGAAGAAAGAAAACCAGAGAACTCACCAGCACGTCCTCCCTCCACGAGATCTGAACAGAAATGAAGAAACAAAGACTACTTACCCGAAGAAGCCCCACCTAGAGGCCAGGAGAGAAAAAAAACATGTGAAACTAAAACAAAACCTCTAACAGCCCCACCTGCAGGGCGGAATAGTAAAAATAACTAAAAAACAATAAAGCCTCACCTAGAGGCCACAAGAATAAAAACAAGTCAAACAAATAACAATACATCAAAAGTTTACACAAATAACAAACATATGTTACATAAATAAAATAAATTTTTTTATAGCATCCTCTGTTGATTTTTAACTCAAAAACAACCCCCCGCGAAAAAAAGCAAAACACAATTTAAAACAGCCCGGCATTGCTGGGCAAACTATGCTAGTAGATAATAAGTCAGCAAGTGTCATAAATCAGCAAGTGTCATTTTGCCTTTATAAATCTATAGTGAGACCCCATCTGGAATACTGTGTACAGTTCTGGTTGCCATACCTCCAGAAGGATATTATGGAATTGGAAAAAGGGCAGAGGAGGGCAACCAAAATGATTAGGGGACTGGAACACCTTCCTTACCATCTGAGGCTGCAACAGTTGGGCCTTTTCACTCTTGAACGACGGACGGCGTCTAAGAGGTGACCTGATTGAAGTTTATAAAATCATGCACAGTGTGGACAAAGTAGATAAGGAAAAACTGTTTTTCCTATTGCACAACACTAGAACTAGGGGACACTCCATGAAACTTTTAGATACTAGTTCTCAAACAAATAAGAGAAAGTACCTTTTAACCCAGAGGATCACTGGTCTATGGAACTCCCTGCCAGAAGAAGTGGTGACAGCTGTCAGTCTTGGCAGCTTTAAGAAAGGATTAGACAAGTTCATGGGTATCAATGGCTATAATTATGGATACTTAAGGACAACCTCCGGGTTGCAGAGATAGGCAGGATGTCTCTCAATGCCATTTCCAGGGAATCCTAAGGAGGTGAAGGCATCTGCTTGGGAATAATACCCTGAAGCAAATGGCGAGCCACTGTGTGTGACAGAATGCTGGACTGGATGGGCTCCTGTGGCCTGTTCCAGCAAGGCTGTTCTTATGTTCATAAAGCCTAAAAGCGCCTCCCTGTGCCAAGGCCAGCCTCTGAGCCGCGCCTTTCCTCCGCCCTTCCTTCCTCTGACTCGCTTTCCTAGTCTGTCGCCAAGGCCTGGCGAGGAGAAGAGAGCGAGAGGAGGAGGAGGAGGAGGAGGAAGAGGAAACCGGAGCAGCAGAATCAAAACAAGCCAGACACGCCTTCCCTCCCTCCCTCCCTCCCTCGCCGACCCCCCGCCTCGGTTGCATTGCTTCTTCCCGGGGCGGCAGTGCTGTGCGTGTGACAATGGAGCTAAACTAGAAACCAGCACGACTCGGTGGCGCGGGGTGGAGCGCAAGCCACGCCATACGCCTCCAGTCCGTGGCCACCTCATCATCATCATCATCTTCCTCCTCCTCCCTGGTGGCGATGCCGAACCAGAAGAGCAACAAGGGCAAGAAGAACAAGCGCGCCAACAGCAGCGGGGACGAGCAGGAAAATGGAGCGCTGGCCGCGGCCGCGGCTGCTGCGGCTGCTTCCTCTGCCACCGGAGTGGCCTCGGCCGCCGCGGCAGGGACGGGCGCCGGGCTGGCGGCGGCCTCCGGAGGAGCGGGAGGAGGAGGAGGAGGCGCCGGGGGATCGGTGGCCGCGGCGGCGGCGGCGCCAGGCTCGGCGCCTGGGGACGCCAAGAATGGTAGGAAAAGAATTGGGGGGTTGGGGAAAGGAAGGCACGGCAGCCGCGTCACGTGGGAACGCGGGACTCGTATCCTTCTTTGCGGGACTGGGCGAGCTGATCATGGGGCGAGTTGCAAAGCTGTCCGGGCCTTCGATGGCGCAGCACGCTTTAAGTAAGGAATGGAGGGTGGTGGTGGAGAGAGTGGTTGGGTTGGGGAAAGGCGAGCGGGCCGCCTGCTCTTGGGGATGATGGGACATGGGAGGACTACCGTTTGGCTGCCACTACTCTCGGGTTGCAGACCTGCCCCTCCTGGGCCCTCCCAGGGTGTAGCAAAGCCATGTGGTTTTTCTGGCTTCTGGACAGTTTCGTTGCTGGGCTGGCTGGCCCAACCCCTTGATAAGGGGTGGTTGTGCAAGAGAAGGACTCGCATTGCAAGAGCTTTTGGCGCGCTGCAGCATTCCTGGGCTGCAGGGGAAACCGTCTCGGTGAATGCGATCCGGGATTAGTAGTCTCCGGAACCCCACTTCGGATCATAGATTGGATTGGAGCGGATCACCTCCCCCCACCCCCGTTTGCAGAATCGGAAGCGCACCAAACTACCATCTTGAGTGTGTAGCTTCCTCCCCAGTCCCCAGGAAGCGCGCGTTGAAAATATTTAGACTACCCTGTATAGCAGGGGTGCCCAAAGTACGGGCCGGATCCGGCCCCTGACGCCAATTCAACCTGCCTGTGAAACCCTCGTCACTCCCGGAAGCGGAAGTAACAGAGGCTTTACAAGCCAGATGAATTGGCGGCAGGGGTCGGATCCTGCCGGTGGGCCAAAGTGACCGGCCCGTGCCCCAAAAAGTTTGGGCAACCCTGCTTTATAGGCTCTATTCCAGTCTGTTATCCTGCTATGGTAACAGAGTACACCCTACTGCCAGCAACTCAAGGCTCAGGCAGAGGTTAGTTAACCTGACAACCCTGGATTAATGGCCTTGGTTGGCCAAGTCCACAGGGAAGGGTGATGGTCCCCAAGTGGATCTTGACAGGGTAGCAGTTTCATCCATACTGGCCTGGGGCTGAGGAGAACTTTGTGTGCCAAAAAGGGCTCAGGACCAGAAAGGAACTTACGGAATGGGATCAGTGTACTCTTGTCACACTGAGATGTGGAAGGTAAATGTAAGGCCACTGCATTATGTTCTCAGGACAATTTCCATGGCTGATCCCCATGATGATTGCCAATTTTCAGAATTGGATATGGCACAAGAGGATAAGGCTCTATACGGAGTCTGATAGTTCGTAGTTCCCTGCTTGGGGGAACCTGGGCCCATTTAAAGATTTTGGCCCATTTGGTCTTGTAAGAACAATTGGACTAGACCTGTGGTTCTCAACATGGGACACACGCCCCATGGGGTGGGGGGATTTGATTTTTAGGGGGGGATTCGTGAATGGTTCCTGAGGAGTAAGAGAGGTGATAGAATTAGGGGTAAAATAGCCTTCTGTCTAGTCCAATGGTTCCCAACTTTTTTTGGGGTCATGCCCCACCAAAGCATCTCTAAAATCCTGGTGCTCCCCCCCCCGCGTGACATATAATTCTTATTCACTTTTTGAATAATAAGAATTATATATCACTGGGGGGCATCGGGATTTAAGAGATGCTTTGGTGGGGCATGACCAAAAAAAAAAAGTTGGGAACCACTGGACTAGACAGAAGGCTATTTTACCCCTGCTTCTACCACCTTTCTTACTCCTCAGGAACCATTGAGAGGGTACAGACCTTGTTTGTGTGTATTGATTTCACCTCACTATGAACTTGTTTCTTCCTGGAATGCCCATAACTTAATACCCTCAAGTGGACCTTTCTGGGCATCATGTTCTGAACTTTGTCAGAGCAAAGGCTGGTGATTTATTTATGTAACATAATTTGTAGAGAACCTAAGTGGTATATAGGGAAAACAATAAGAATGGACCTGCAATGGTAAAAGAGCATAATATTTGAAAAGTTTAAGAAGATCCCCAAAAACATTGAATAAGAGGTGTTCAACTACTAGTTTTAGTCAGGATCTTGAGTGTTGATAAGGTGGTGGTTCTCTCTCTTCAAGATTGCTGTGGCAGAGAACAAGTCACTGATAATAAATTCTTGTGTTTTGCAACAAAAATAGCACGTGCACACACGAATGGCATATGGCGCATTATGGGCTAACTGCGATGCCACCTGCTTCAAGATGTTTGTAGACCAGTCAACATCTGTAATGAAGTACTGTATAAGGTTATTACTTGCTCCATTTCTCAGTAAGGGCAGGCGTGGAAGGATGAAAATCTTTTGTGCCCTTAACAGTCTTTATACCTCACATTATATACTCTCCAGGTACTGCAAGACCGTGGAGTTTGTTATATACTATCTATTTGAGCATGGAAGAATTTTTTTTTTTAAAAAAATAAACTTAAAAAAGAATAAATATAGGTGGAAAAATTGTCCCTCCTTTCTTCCTATTGGCAAAAGAATGATAGCTGCCAGACTACCTTTGTGTGTGTGTGTTAGTGAAATAACATATAAATAGAGCATTTATTATAGCTATAAATAAGCATTTAGAAAACAGGGATAAGAATGTTTCACCTGTGGATATTTATATTTATTCATTGTTGAGTGCTATGCTTTAAATGAGAATAGAGTTTGTGGGAAATAAGAAAAATATGTTAGGTTTCTGCCTAGGGCAGGCCCTCTGCTATGAAATACAGTAGATTCATCGAAAAATATTGGCTTCAGTCTATTAGTGTCCTATTTCAGCAAAACAGAATTTAAATTCTGCAGTCAGAGTTTTCTGCAAAGTGCCCACTACTGAGGAAATAAAGCAGTCTGGTAGTTTATACTAAATTTAGGACACTGGTTCTGATGCTGAGTACATTGGATAAGCTTTGACTCTGCATATGGGTAAAGATAGCTATTTTTGCATCTCTGTAGGCATCTGTTCCCAGATACTGTACCAACTATACTTACACATAGTGTAGTGGTGGGGCTTGAAAAGATTGTATAGCTGTGATGGATGGACATAAGAGGGGGCAGCAGGAGGATTGCCCTTCTGCAACCGGTATTGTTACGTTGTCTAAATATTTGAGTGTGCATGTGCACACCATTTATATGTTCTCAGTTGGCTGTCATCTGTGCACAGCTTCTGTGCTTTTCAAAGCGCTTTATCGCTTAGTTTCTTTTTAGGCATGTGTACATATATAATATGTGGCTTAGTGGTTAAGATGCTGAACTTGACAACTGGAAGGTCGGCAAGAACCGAGTGCTGCCTGACGGAGTGAGTTCGCATCTCAGCTCAGCAGTTCGAAAGCAAGAAATTGCAAGTAGATAAATAGTTACCACTTTGGTGGGAAGGTAAACAACGTTCTGTGAACTCCGCTGTCTAGTCATGCTTGCCACATGTCCACAGTAACAGGTGCAGACAGTGCTGGCTGTTTGGATATAAATGGAGATGACCACCACACCCTAGAGTCAGATACAACTGGCGTTTGAGCAAGGGTGACCTTTATATTTACCTTTAGCAACATACAGTGGAACCTCGCTTAACAAATGGCTTGCTTAACACAAAAAACACATAACAACAGGAAATCCATAGAAAATAGTGACTGAGTTAACAATTTTTTTCTGGAATGGATTAATTGGTTTTCAATGCATTCCTATGGGGAACTACATTTCAGTTAACTAATTTTGGTTTTCAATGCATTCCTATGGGAAATTGCATTCAATGCATCCTTATGCGAATTTCGCTTCACAATTTTTTTTTGTAGTACAAAAGGTCCTGGAGAACGCATTAAATTTGTTAACCGAGGTTCCACTGCATATAATAAGTAATTGTGTGGCATCAAGTCAATTCTGACTTACAGTGACTCTTTCTAAGGCCACACAGGCCAGCTCTTCTCTTAGGAAGCAAGTAGGGATTTGAACTTCCAACTGTTGAATCTACAGAGTGAGTTTTCATAGATTGCAATCCAGGAAAAAACTTTTCTTCTACCATCGCTTTAGCTATTGTACTGTAATTGTTCATGAGTGGTTTTCGGGTTATTTGTCCCAGATTAATAAATGGTGAGGCATGGCCTTTCTCCCCCCCCCCCCCGCCCCCACCATTCCTGGCGTTGGAATATTATTTGGTAGAACATGCCTGGTCTTGGAGTGTGTTTGCTGATCGAAAACTGAGCAGAATGTAAGTACAGTACAGTAAGCAAGACCTGCCTCTTTCAAGGATGGCTGAAATAGCAACTCACCTTTGTGAATCAGTTGTGGTTTTCTTAGCAACAGACAACATTTGTTTGGGGAAATTGGTATGTTTCCTAAAGACAATTTGAATTTTAATGTACAGTAGTTGTTGACAGGTTGCTATACACTTACTTTTAACCCCACCCCTTTACCCAAAGTTGTTCCTAACAATGACATCTCCGTTACTGCTATTTTGAATAGCAGTAAAATTTGCAAGGACAGAATACTTTAATTTAAAGCAGAGTTTGTGCTTTTTTTTTTTTGTTCACAGGATGCCTTTATCCCCATGGGGAACTCAAGATGGCATACAATATTAAGAAAAAGTTAAAATCGCAATATTTATACAATTAAAAAGAATTAAACTTGCCTAGTTATTAAAACATGTTAAATAATTAAAATGGGTTTAAACCATTAAAAACTAAAAGTTTTGGTTGAAGCTGGACCCCCTCCCACACAATAAAGAAACTGAGGTCACAGTTGAACCCTTGTTTAATACATGGACACAGTGACAAAAATCCTCTTACACAACTTTACACTGCACATGCTGGAAAAATCATCTGCTGTGGGGATACTGTATTTAACTGTAATTAACTAGAGGCTTCTTTCCTTTCAGGTTTTGAAGCTATCTCAGCCTTTCTTTTGCCTTGGGGAGAGACTTTAATAATTAAAAATACACTGGGAGGAAAGCTTTTTAATGGGCAAAATTTGCGACCAGATTGCCAAATTAAGGACTATTGCCAATGAACCAGTGGTAATTTTTGACTCATAAAGTCTTGCCCTCCCCATCCGGAAGCTCCTAAAGGATTCTCTAGGGCAGTGATGGGCAGTCTTGGCCCTCCAGCTGTTCTTGAACTTCAATTCCCAGAAACCCTGACCAGCTGGTGTGTTGACTTGGGCTTCTGGGAATTGAAGTTCAAGAACAGCTGGAGGGCCAAGACTGCCCATCACTGCTCTAGGGGCAAAAAGGAAGCCTCTAGGAAGCTTGGAACCTGAAAGGGTGGAATGGGGAAGGTTTCAATTAATTAAAATTAAATACAGTACAATATTTCCATCACCTGATAACATAATTCTGCTTGTTTGGCACTGTTTTGCCATCAGGATTCTATCTGTTGATACACCCTTTCTATACCTTAACTTGCACCTCAAATAAAAGCAAGAGGTGAGCTTGAATCTCTTGATTCCCTTGAGAGAGAGAGAGAATCCCTCGCTCCATCTGCTTATCTAAGGACTAAACCCATTAAACATGATAGGAATTCTTTCCTTGCCCAGTTAGACGTGTAACCTTTATGTAACTGGATTGCTGTAAATTTGTTACTTGGAGATGTTGTTTTGTAATGTTAACACTGTCACAGGTCCTATTTCAGTCCAGCTCTTCCACACCTCGGGAAAGAGTTATATAGGGAAGAAGAGAATGGCGAACGGAATGATGCTGTTGTGTTTATTTTGAGGAAAGACTGCAGGCTAACCAGAGCGCCTACAGTATATGCTGAATGTACGAGTGACAATATAAAGAGACAAAACTTTGCCTGGTTTTCATTTCTAACTACTTGACTTAAAAGATAGGTAATTAAAAACCTTGTTCTTGCCAAATTCCTGTAGAACAAACATGTTTTCAAAAAGCAGTGTATAGTTTGGTGGAAGCTCCTGTAGAGATAAATAATAAAAGGCCAGGCATGCTGCAGATGCAGATTTCTCCTCTCTTGGTTTAAACCATACACCAGTATCCTAAAGGAGTTACTCAGAATAGGTGGGTATGAAACAAGTGAACGTGCAAATAGATTGCAGCCTTTCAGGTCTGTATTTATTTTTAACTGAGTCAAGGGTTCTGTCTCTGTTGTCCTTACCTGGTGTCTCTCTCTCTCCATCATGTATATGGACCTTAAGTACCTTAATTCTCTACAGTACTTGTTTATAATATACAAAGTGCCCCTCCTCAATGTCACTGAAGGACCCTGAATATGCTGAGGGTTGGAGTCTCTAAATGCAAGACCATTATGCTCAAGTGGCGGCTGCTGGGTGACAAGAACACATGGTGTGAATGTGGAGAAATATAGAATCCGACTAATTTACTGATCTGCCAATTGCTGCCGGAGACATGCACCGATGAGGATTTGGGTTTGGGCAACAACAAAGCAAAGAAAGTGGTTTCATTTTGGCAGTCCAGGGTTTGATCGGGACATGAAAGAAGAAGACTGCAGTTCTGCTAAAGAAAGACTATGCAGCAATTTACATTTATGTTTGTCAGTGGGTTGCTTACGACTTGGTGACTCACAGTTGAACATTTGCATGATGCCATTAAAAGAAGACGGTATTGCATCTGAGGTTTCTACAGGTATTCTGCCTGAAATGGCTCCCCCCCCCCCCCATGCTGCCTGCAGTAGGAATCAAGCGATATCTCAAATTTGCAAAGGTGCACAGGAGGGTAACTTCTGACAGAGGCTGCCCCATGGGAGTGGGGAGTGAAAGGGAGGTAAAACAGTCCTCTTTACCTGCATGGAGGCAACTTCTGTTGGAACTGTCTTGCCATCTGACAAATCATACAGTGCTGTAGGTTGCTTTCCCCACGGATCAAAGAAGAAGCGGCACAGGAATGGTGTGAACTGAAGACCCCTGGTTTTGTTTCAGGGCTGCATTATGAAAGAGGAAGTGCTTTAATTCTGGAAATGCCTATACATATCTGTGGGTTCACTTATCCACAGATCTAAAAATATTCAATTAAAAAATCCCTGAAATGCATACTATATATGTATTTCTATAGTGCCTTGCAAACTAAAATTTGCATAGTCAAAGCAATGGTATTCCTGGTGACAATGTATGGTTGTGAGAGCTGGACCATAAGGAAAGCTGAGCACAGAAGAATAGATGCCTTTGAAATGTGGTGTTGGATGAGAGTTTTGAGAGCACCTTGGACAGCAAGGAGAACAAATAGGTCAATCTTAGTAGAAAACAACCCTGACTGCTCCTTAGAAGGACAAATAGTAAAGATGAAGCTAAAGTACTTTGGACATCAAATGAAAAGAGAGGATTCACTTGAGAAAGCCTTGATGCTGGGAAAGGTGGAGGGCAAAATAAGAAGGAGGTGGCCAAAAATGAGATGGCTAGATGGTATTGTAGACGCAATGGGCACAGAGCTGGGTGGGCTGAGGAGGATGGTGGAGGATAGGGGTGCCTGGCAGAAAATGGTCCATGGGGTCGCAAAGGGTCGGAATCAACTGTGTGCCTGAACAACAACAAAAAGTGCCTTACCAGAGCTGGTCATTAGAAGCCACTGTCTGGAGGCAGACATTTTGGTAGCTTTCATACCAACAGAAACATTTGAAACCCTTTTTCCGCTTCTGTGACTTAGGTACTGTACTGTATACATGTATGTTAAGTGTGGGGTTTTTAGGTATCATTGGAAATCTTGGAACGTATCTCCCAGGGATATGGGAGAAAGACCTGTATAGTGATGACTACACTTTGGTAATTGCAATAACTGTATTGTTGCCTATTGATGTTGATGAGCACAGTGACCTTTTCAGCAGCAAGGTGTCAGTGACTAGGGCTGTGTTAGTATACATTGCCACTCAGACTGATGCCCTTTAGATAAGCTTGAATGATTGATTGACTCATTCATTCATTGACCGCCATTTTGGATTTGCTACTTCCATCCAGCGTGACTGGTAGTCAGCAGAAGTGAAAGGTCAGTTTGAAGGGCAGCTGATATAGCCTGTTTAATTGTCATGTAGCACTGTATCACACTGATTGATTGATTGCTCTTCTGGCCAAAAGGCTACTCAGGGCGATGAACATACATAGATGGGCCACCAACAACCAAACACATGGGTGTCATGTGTGTGTGTGTGTGTGCGCGCGTACGTATCATTGCACTTAGCAATCATTGATTTTGTTTTCTATACCTCACCCACCAGAGTTATAATGTGAGAAGTTGGATACTGGGATTTGGAGTTTCCTTTGTGGGAAGGCTCAGGTGTCTTGGGAAGAGAAAGTGCATCAAGAATGTGTGTTTCAATCCTAATCTAATGTTTGTGGCACAGTTTCTCTGGGAACTGTTTTTTAAAAGTGAAGAACACTATATTATTTTTAAGATCTTTACCTATAAATACAAGGGTTTACCGTTGGAACTTGCTATACGTTTCTGCACCCGTCCATCCTATCCCGTACTGAGCCTACTGCACTCGCCTGAACCTGGCCCGCAGGTTACTGCAGGGTTGCCGAAGGCGCCAGTGGGGCAAGAGCCCCACGAATGCAAAAAAAGGAAAATAACTTCAATTCCCAACGTCCTCTGTGCCGTGTCATGCCTCAGCCAGTCAGGCTGATAGGCACGAGCAAAAAGAACGTTGGAAAACTCGGGGTGGCCAATTGAAATCGAGCCGCAGAAAAAAAAACCGCCGTACGAACGCAAACAAAAAACACAAAACTCCAAGACCCAGCATCCTATGCACCGTGAGCGCACAGAACGCTGAGAAAGCCAGTGCGTGAAAAAAATTAAAAATTCAATGGGAGCGCAAATCTGCCGCATGCGGACACAGCGCTCAACAGCATCACAAAACAAAAAGCCACAAAAAACCACTGCGAGACACCCGCCGGCCTTCTTTCCCGGAGCAATGGGGAGAAGAGGGACTCCCTCTCCTCCACGCTACCCCGCCGAAGACACGGCGAGACCACCGCCGGCCTCAAGGAAAGTTGAGCTGGGGTGGGAAAAAAAACAGCAGCAGGCAGCAGTTGGTCAGGGGAAGCACCCTACCCTCCCTGGCGAATGACTCGCTGCTGCCTTTGTACTTCCGACACCACTGTTTCGAGAACTAACACGAAATAGCAGTGGAGGTAATACAAAAGCAGCAGCCAGCAATCTGCAAGGAAGAGCACCACTCCTTATGGATCGCTGCCTGCCAATCTCTGGTTAGGTAAGCCAGGAGAGAAAGGAGACAGAGAGGAGAGAACCATCGTCAGGCAGATAGCTCTTCTCTGCCTTCTTCTCCCCCGACCTACCTAACGAACCTTACCTGGGGAAGAACGGGCTGACTGCCTCCTCCTCCTTTTCCCCATTGCTGCATCAAAACCAAAATTCGAAGCAGCAATGGCAAAAAGAGGAACCGACAGGCAGCCCGTTCTTCGTGCAAAAGTACACACCAACAACAAATACCAACATTAATAAACATTAATAAAACACAAATAAATAATTAATTAAAACATTAATAAACAAAAAAGTAAACAACAAAATCCACAAACAAAAACATCCACAATACCAGAAAAGCACAGAAAAAACACCTAACTACAACACGAAAATACCTAACTCTAACACAACTACCACAAATTACACAAATAAACAACGAAATCACAAAAATAAACAAAACTAGAAATAAACAAACCAATTACACACATCTAAAGCCAAACAAAACCACAAAAGAACAAACAGAAACACCTCCCAGCCCACCACCACAAAATCAAAACAAAGAAAAAACCCAGAATAAATAAAACCAGAGAACTCACCAGCACGTCCTCCCTCCACAAGACCGGAACAGAAATGAAGAAACAAAGACTACTTACTGGAAGATGCCCCACCTAGAGGCCAGGAGAGAAAAAACACATTAAATGAAAACAAAAACCAACACTATTACTTACAGCCCCACCTGCAGGCTGGAATATTAAAAACAAGTCAAAAACAAAACAGCCCCACCTAGAAGCCACAAGAGTAAAAACAAGTCAAAAAATAACTATAAACCAAAAGTTTACACAAATAACAAACATATGTTAAATAAATAAAATAAAAAGATTTATAGCATCCTCTGTTGATTTTTAACTCAAAAAAAGCAAGACACAATTTATAACAGTCCGGCAACGCCGGGCAACCTATACTAGTCCTAAATAAAAAGCAGTTTGGAATGGTTTGGTAGCTAAAGGCCTAGAATACGCTGAGCTGGAACAGTGACCGAAATAATAGACAGAGACATGTTCCTCCTATTTTCGCTGGAAAATGTTAGAAGTGTGCAGATAAGCCAAAAACCTGATTTTAACTACAGCATTTAGCCTATTTTCAATACTCACTGTTCAAAAACATTTTGTTTTATTGTCTTTCTCTTGAGAACCTTTGTGTATCAAACACTCCCAATATTCATTATCTTTTCTGTAGCATTAGAAGTAAGCAAAATGCCACTCTCAGTGGTGGTGAACCTATGACATGTGTGCCAGAGGGGGAACGTAGAGCCATCGCCCCAGCACAAAGTTCACCCCACCCCTCTGCCCAGCAGCCCAATGGGAGTGCTTCCTCCCTCCTCCCAGCACAAAGTTCACCCCACCCCTCTGCCCACAGGCAAATGGGAGTGCTTCCTCCCTCCCAGCACAGAGTTTGCCCCACCCCTCTGCCCTGCAGCCCAATGGGAGTGCTTCCTCCCTCTCCCAGCACAGAGTTTGCCTTACCCCTCTGCCCAGTAGCTCATGGAAGCGCTTCCTCCCTCTCCCAGCACAGAGTTCACCTACCCCTCTGCCCAGCAGCCGAATGGGAATGCTTCCTCCCTCCCCTAAGCACAAAGTTCACCCTGCCCCTCTGTTTGGGCACTCAGTCTCTAAAAGGTTCACCATCACTGCTTTATGTTATAGATATAGAACAAACACTTTCATCAGACCTTGCAAGAATAGTCATTGGTGGGGAATCCTGGGGTTTGCAGTTCAGCAACATCTGGAGTACAGTAAAACCTTGCATAAAGTGTGCCTCGCTTAGAGACAAACTCACTTAATGAGCAGAATTTTCTCTGAATGGCCCTCACTTAACAACTAAAAACAACCAAAAACTCGCTTAACAACTAAATCGGGTTCACAATCTACCCTGCCAGAAGTCACAATCAGTCACTTACAATGGCAGCGGTGGCACTTTCCCCAAGTGTTTCACTTAAAGAGCAACTCGCTTAAAGAGCAATCCCATGGAAAGCATTATGCTCTTTAAGCGAGGTACCATGTTTTTTCTATCTCTGCGATAGCATCTCTCTTAGTGTTTGTAAGTAACTACTGTAGTTACAAAAACGTGATTTGTTTTTGGTGTGTTCCCAATGACCACTGTATAACTACAGTAGATTAAAGTTGTAGCCTAATGGGAAATAATGTCTTATTTTGATGTAACTTCAGCTATTTAGCTGTTTCTATAATTGTAGAGTGTGGCCTCATTGTATAGTAGATAGGAAATACTGAATGGTACAAGTACTGGCTTGTGCTACTGCCTTGTATTCTGTTCTGGATGTTGAGGCACAGAATTTTAACAAGTTCTAATCTGGCTTGGTTTTAAGGCTTCTGGGCAAATATCTATCCAACTGGACTCTGTTTGAATGATTTGTTGGAGCCAAACTAGTTGAAAAGGATTTATCTGGTATTATAGCAGTGCTCTGAAATGTTGTGAATTATTTCATTGTCATTGAAAGCTGTTGTGTGACATCCTATAAAGGGAGCATCACTTGTTATACTTATAGTTACTTAGGCCATGGTTGCATGATGTAACCAAGTGAGGATTTTGCAGCAGGAATGACTGAACAAACAGAGCCATAAGGCACAGTTCTTCTTGACGTGTAGCTATTTTCCTCTTGTGGTCCATCTGAATCAAGCTTGTTTCTCACCGTATGGTTGCAAAACAAATATGCAGCTACTTCTATGAGTACTGAGCTATAATGAGCTGCTTCATTTTCTGTTCTGAAGCATTTGAAGGAATCTTTGTGTGTGCTTAAGATCTACTTAAGTTATGATGATGATTAAAAGTTAAATCCCATACATGCATATTTTGTGCCAGGTTGGATATACAGTAATATCCCGGATAACGTTAAAACTTGGTTCCACGAGTCTTAACATTATGCAGTTTTTAACGTTGTGGAATACATGCAACGCACAATGTTAAAACCCTACGGGATGTATCGCACAACGTCAAACTCCATAGAGATACATTGTAACCAGCACAGACTTCACTGGACGTTGTGCAATACATCCCATAGGATTTTAACATTGTGCGGTACATATTTGTTCTTCAGATTCCTTAACATTATGCAGTTTTAACATTATGTGGTGCAAACTTTATCCGGGGCATTACTGTAGATGATTCTTATCCTCTCGATAGTATGTGTGTGTATGTATAAATTGTAGGTACAGTAGAACCCTGCATAACGAAAAAACTGTTCCACGGAGCTCTTCGCTATGTGTGTCCCCCCCCCCCCCCCCCGGCTATGTTTTGTTTTCAGTGGGAAATGAGGGCAATTTTGCCCTGTTTTGATAGGACTGTCAAAACCTTGGAGTCTCCACTCTCCCAAATGAAAATAAAACATTGGTTACTGGAGGGTGCACACAGGCTTTTTCAGCTTTCGAAATGCTTTTTTATCGAAAAAGGTTTAAGGTGATGGACATGAGAATACGTTCAATGTTTTAAGATCCGGGAATGGCCATGTGTAGAACTCTGAAGATTGGATACCTTTGACTTAAATGTATTACATCTTTCATATCAAAAGTTGTAATTTCTCAAAGCTAATTTACTGAAGCCTTTAATGTCGGAAGTCTGTATTAATTAAACCATGTGCCTCTGAGGCAAAGGGGCTAGTTGATTGAAGTTGTTCAGATTATTAAAGGCTGTTGTAGACTCTGACATAGGAATATAGAGCTCTTTTTATTTTAACAAGAGCTTGGAAAGAGCTTCATAAAGCTAGCTTGGCTCAGTTTAGCTGCATCTGTAGATGCAAATTGATGCCCTGTTAGGGGTGGATGTTATCCATATGACTTGACTTGGTTTAATAAGCTTTTCATGTCACACTGAGTTGTTAAAAATATTAATTAAAGGGCACTCATGTTTTTTTTTGTTAATTTGGCTTTCTGGTGGAAGAAAAATAAGTAAAAACGTACTGTGGGCAGTCCTCATTGCAGTGGTGGTGATTCAGCAGTGATTTTCTTTTACTGTTATAGGTCCCCCCCCCCCCCCCCCCCAACTCCCAAAGGCTTCCACAGGGCAAAAGGGAGCCTAGGAACCTGAAAGAAGAGGATATAAAGCTTTCCAATATTTAAATCAAATAGTTATTATGGGAAATCTGGGTTACACTGGTGTAAATCTATGCAACAAGATTTTGTCATTTATTAATATTAAAATACTTTAAAATATTTATTTAAAACACAACTAATATTTATCTTTAAAAAGATTGCTTGCATTTTAGATAAAATCTTACCATGTGGAGCACTTGACTAAAAACCGGAGGCAGATATGGTGCACCCAGTGGTGGACATCAGCAGGTTCGCACCAGTTCGCCAGAACCGGTAGCAGAAATTCTGTCTGTCCCCGCCTATCCAAATTTTGAAATAAAGTAGTCCTAATTCGGGTGCAATGTAGGGCTTTCCCCTGGCCACGCCCACCATACCATGGCCACAGTGTGGTAGTAATTTTTTTGGGAGGCCACCACGGGGTGCACCCATTCCCAAAAAAAGCCCCACAATTTCCTATTACCAGTACCTTTAAAGAGGTAGCATCTGGCTGATGAATTCTCAGGGTAAGGTTAGGATACCAATCATAAAATCTAAAATTTAAAATCAACCTGTTATACAAAAAACAACAACACATTAATCCTTAATAGGCCAGCTTATTTCTTTATTGAGCCCTCTGCAAGAAAATGCCAGAAGTGTAGTGGTCTTTTCAAGAGCAGCCTTCTATATAGCTTTGTCCATATTCTTTCCTTTGCTCGTGGAGCAAAAGCAGTCTTGCTATAGTAATAGTGTAGACCATACTGCCAGCAACTCAACACTGATCGTCAGGCAGTGATTTATTACCCTACTTGCCGGTGTATGAGACCCACCCACCCCTTAAAATACACTGGAAAAATGGAGTGCATCTTGTATTGTATATAGTGGGCAATAGTGGGCTGTTTTGTTAATAACGGGGGGTGTCTTGTATGCTGGCAAATGCGGTAACCTGACAACTCTGAGGACTAATGTCCTTGATTGGCAAAGTGCACAGGGAAGTGTGATGGTCCCCAAGTGGATTAAATCTTGAATCCTCATCAATACTGTCCTGGGGCTGAGTTTGTGTGCCCAAAGGACTCAGGACAATAAAGTGACTCACAGAACTAGATCAGTGGTATGGGTGTCACACTGCGATGCGGAAGGCTGATGGAAGGCCACTGCATTATATTGTTCCCAGGACATTCTTCATGACTGATTGCCATGATAATAGCCAATATTCGGAATTTGATATTGCACCTGAAGAAGAAAAAGAAACACTACAACCAGATTCCAGGACATGGTGCACAACTGTACCTTGCAATATAACAGCTGGGTTTTGCAATTCTTCTCTTCATAGCTCTAGTAGACATTCCTACATATTTTTTGTTACAAGCAGTTGCATATACTACTATACTACTATACTCATGTTCCAGTTATGATACACCTTATGTTTTTGTCCTGCTAGTTATTTTCTGAGGATGACAGGAACTCCTAGATAGTATATCTATAATAGTACTAGTCTATTTATATGCAAACAATGGTGTTCTCACATATATTTTAGGAGGTGCAGATGTTTGTACTTTATACCAATGTATCCCCCTAGAATGAAAATCAAGTGTAACATTCAATGTAATATGCAAACATTGGGGTTTCTGTGAAGGTTGTGCCTAGTTCTGGGCAGATGTCATTGTTTGTTTTCATCAGATAAGATCATATCTACCCTGGTGCATCCAGATTTCCCATCCTCAATTCCTCCATTCAGAGTATAGTAGCAGTGTTGCATGGGGCTTCGTATGTACAGTGGAACCCTGGATAACGACAAAACTTGGTTCCACAAGTTGTGTAGTTGTCTGGTTTTTGTCATTGTCCGGAGCATGCATTGGCTAACGCTAAAAGAAAAAAAAAGCCCAGCTGCCTCATTGAGGGTTGGGGGAGCCTCTGCCCACCCCTACAAAAAAGACGACGTGATCTCCTACCTGTTCATGCTGGTTGGGGATGAAAAGAATCGCCATTTTTGGGTCCCTGTTTCTGGCTCCCCAACAAGGTGTGGGAGGCTGGGAGGAGCTATTCTGCACTATTTAGGGCTTCCCAGGACCTTCCTGTGCTGCGCAACAGCTGATAATAGTTGCAGCTGCCATTTTGATTTGCTTGGGCTTCTGGGAATTGTAGTCCAAAACAAAGAAATCAAAATGGCGATCGCAATTATTATCAGCTGTTGCGCAGCACAGGAAGGTCCTAGGAAGTCAGAAATAGCGCAGAATAGGTCATCCCAGCCTCCCACAACTTGCTGGGGAGACGGAGAGCCGGAAACAGGGACCCCAAAATGGCGTTCTCTGAATGGATCGTTATCCGAAATATTACAGTATATTGGAGTTCCTGTTCAGCATTAACTCTTCTTTGTAAACCTTTCACCTGCATATTAGTAAGAATAAAAGGAAGCATTGCAAAGAGTTTCCCCATATGGTAGTCTAATTCTACATAACTGCAGGATTTTTATCTGCACATAATAACTGTTATTGCATATATTGCATTGTGTAATATAACTGATGTGTTTGTTTATTCTGTGTTTTACAGAAGCACCTTGTGCTACACCGCTGATATGTAGCTTTGGCCGGCCTGTGGACTTGGAAAAAGATGACTACCAGAAAGTTGTGTGCAACAACGAACATTGCCCCTACAGCACTTGGATGCACCTCCAGTGCTTTTATGAATGGGAGAGCAGCATTTTGGCCCAGTTCAACTGCATTGGGAGAGCAAGGAGCTGGAATGAGAAACAGTGCCGACAGAATATGTGGACCAAGAAGGGGTATGACCTTGCTTTCCGGTTTTGCTCTTGCCGGTGTGGGCAAGGCCACTTGAAGAAAGACACAGATTGGTACCAGGTGAAACGAATGCATGATGAAAAGAAGAAAAAGTCGGTGCCTGAAAAGAGTGGAGGAAGATCAATGTCAGAATCCTCAGAAGAGGTTAAAAAGTGCAGGCCTGCCAGCAAACCCCAGAAAGGCTTAACCCATGACGTCCAGCGGCGACATTCCATGGATAGACAGAACTCTCAAGAGAAAGGCAGTGCCAGTAGTGGCTATGCAGTGCGTTCTCCATGCGGTTCTCCTGGCCAGTCGCCCCCGGCAGGTTACTCTGTTCTTGCCCCCGCACATTTCAGCGGGCCCCGCTCTTCGCGTTATTTAGGAGAATTCTTGAAGAATGCGATTCACCTAGAACCTCACAGGAAGAACATGGCCAATAACAATATGTTCAGGAATGTTCACTTTGATTACGGGGCCTCTGGTCTGCCAGCACATCGGTCGGGACATTTTGATACCCCTGTGCAGTTTTTGAGAAGGCTCGATCTGTCTGAACTCCTTGCTCACATACCCCGGCATAAACTGAACACTTTCCATGTTCGGATGGAAGATGACGCCCAGATGGGTCAAGGAGAAGACCTACGGAAATTCATTCTTGCAGCGCTCAGTGCAAGTCACCGCAATGTTGTCAACTGCGCGCTCTGCCATAGGGCACTGCCAGTGTTTGAACAGTTCCCATTGGTGGATGGAACCTTATTTCTTAGCCCATCGAGACATGATGAAATTGAGTATGATGTTCCATGTCACCTGCAAGGTACTGGTTCCTTATTAATCTTAAATCACCATCTTGTATTTTCACTTGGTCTGTTGTGTGTCATGGTAGAAGGTTAGGGGTTGACTTGAATTTTGTTGCTGATCTATGGTTGTTCAAGGGAAATCACATAAGCTTTGGTGGCAAATTGTCACTTGTGAATGTGGTGCTGGTTGCATTACTGGGAGTGTGTTCAGGACTTGTCTGAGGGACGGGAAGAGAATCATCAAGCATGGAAGAACTGTTGCTGCTTCTGCACTTTAAAGCACATTTATCTAAAAGAACAAACCACAACCAAGCCCATACAGTATTGGAATTTTGATACATGTAATTTACAGCACTTTCTTTCATAGATTTCTTTGGGAAGATGCAATAAGCTGTCCTTGGATAAAGTAATGAAAGGAGAATTAAACTTTTAAATATTATTTAAAATGTTTATTTAGAGTGCATATACTCTGTTGCTTAGCCAAAGGTGCCCAGGGCTGCTTGTGATGCTCCATAGTCCCTGCCTTCTGGCTTATGGTTTGAATTTGAGGCATGTCAGGGAAGAAAGAAGGGATGTGGAGGGAGAAGGAAAAAAGCAAGTTATGATTACATTTTGTATAATGGTCCATTGTATAGAAACAATTGAGTGGGTGGGACGCTTGAAGAGCACAAAGGCAGTTAGCTTTACCAAAAAGACTGTGGGATGAGAATGTTTTCTTCTCTTCCTCTTCTATGTTGCTTGACATTAGATCAGGGGTGCCCAAACTTTATGGGCTGTGGGCCGGTCACATGGTTCAAGGAGCCGTTCACTATGGCCCAGGGGCGGGATCCAGCCCCTGACGCCAATTCAACAGCGTTTTACTTTGTTTCCAGGAGCGATGAGGGCTTTGTGGGCCGTATGAATTGGCATCAGGGGCCGGATCTGGCCCCCGGGCCATAGTTTGAGCACCCCTGCATTAGATGATGGTTGAGAGAGAAATGAAGGCAGCTGGTTTGTCAGGAGAGATCCTGGAAGTCCTGCTTTCCCGCTCTCCTTATGCTAGAACGATGTAACTGCATATATAAAATGGATTTGTTGTTCTGTTTACAGGTGAAACTTGTATAGACAGACATGTTTCTCAGGAAGAAGGCCTCATAATACAGGTAAAACTTGGAAAATTAGAATATCGTGCAAATGTTCATTCATTTCACTTAAAAGGTGAAACAAATATATGAGATAGACTCACTACATGCAAAGCGAGATATATCATGCCTTAATTCGTTATAATTGTGATGATCATGGTGTACAGCATACATGAGATTATATGATGATTATGGAGTACATGAGATGGGGCGGTTGGGGTTTTCATAAGCTGTAAGCCATAAGCATCAATATTATAACAAAGTAGGGCTTGAACTATCTCGCTTTGCATGTAATGTGTCTATCTCATATATTTGTTTCACCTTTTAAGTTGCATTACTGAACTGAATGAACATTTGCACAATACTCTCATTTTCCGAGTTTTACCTGTATTATGTGGCCTCCTTCCTGAAGGTAATGGAACAAACATCCCCTATTGCAGTACTATTTCAGAGACCAGTTTGTGAGACATCTTACATTAACTTATTCACTCACTCACATACTCACTCACTCACATATATGATCTTAAAATAATTATTCCAATTGCATACAATACAGGAGGTCCTCTTGGGGAGTTTTGGTAACAGAAGATTATATTGGCAAAAGCAACTGGTGTAGACAGACATGTTTCTCAGTTGATGGTGACATATAAATGCCTCAGCAAGGTCAATGGTGTTTATCATGTGTGAGGATTTAGGGCAGGGGTTCTCAGCCTTTTTAAACCAGGGGCCAGATCATGTCTCCTCACACTGTTGGCGGGTTGGACTGGTGTTCCCCCACTGCAGCTACTGGAACCATCCCGAGCCTCCGCCATTCCCCACTACTGTCAGCACCCCCACACGCCACCAGACTGGCCCACCAACACCTCCCCCTATGCCGCTGCCACCAACAATCCCCCCACACTGCCGCTGCCGACGCCAACACCCCTATGACACCAGTCCAGCCCGCCAATACTTCCCCCATGCCGACGCCAACACTCTCCTCCACCGCTGCCAACACTCCCCCCACACTACCAGTCTGGCCCACAAACATTTCCTCCCATGCTGCCTTCGCTTTCCTGCTTACCGTCCGGCCATGGGTAAAAGAGAGGTGCTACCTGTCCTTGCCTGTGCTCGGCCAGAGCGGCACCTGGGAAAGATGCTGATAGCCGCGTGGGAGGAAATGTTCCTACAACATCCGCCCTGCTATGGAGCGGCATTAGGGACAAGCTAAGCCAGGCGGAAGGGAAAAGAATGGCGGCAACGGGAGCAAGGGTGTGGGCCAGATGGAATGGCCATGGGCTGGATTTGGCCCACAGGCCGTAGGTTGAGAACCTCTGAATTAGGGAATGAAGGCATAAAATGAGATGAGATAGCAAAAAACAAACAGAAAAGATTTTTTAGTTTGTTAATTGTCTGAGGAACATATACCGTCAGTAAAAGATAAAGATGATTTTGTACTTGTATATATATTGGGGGGAAATTAAAATGCATGTTTTTATTAGTCATAATGCATTGTTTGATTCGTATGTTTACTATCAGTTGTCCAAACAGGATTTTCAATTTGAAAAGTGTCAGTTGGTCCTTTGCAGCTTTTAATCTTTCTCCCTAACACAGGGGTGCCCAAACCTTTTGGGCTCTGGGCTGGTCATTTGGTTCAGGGAACCGGCCACTATGGCCCGGGGGCCAAATCTGGCCCCCAGCACCAATTCATCTGGCCCGTGAAGCCCTCGTTGCTCCTGAAAGCGGAAGTAAAATGCGCCCGTACAAAAATTGCTACTGAATCTTAATCAGCTCCCACAGATTCCACAAGGCAAAAGGGATCACTAGGATATATTGGAAACTGAAGGGGTTGGTAGGGAGCTTTCAGTTACTTTAAATTAAAT
The DNA here is from genome assembly GCA_035047345.1 of Bradypodion ventrale. Classification (NCBI taxonomy): domain Eukaryota; kingdom Metazoa; phylum Chordata; class Lepidosauria; order Squamata; family Chamaeleonidae; genus Bradypodion; species Bradypodion ventrale. The sequence goes on along the minus strand of JAWDJE010000001.1, from coordinate 107,326,899 downwards.
GTTAGCAGTGCTGGACAATAATGTCATGCATCTTCTGCCAGCATACATTTTTGGAAGAAGATTTCGCCTAATGTATTGATATACTTTTTTCTTCTTAGCTTTTCAGAAACATTTAATTGAATACACACCTAGGTGATAAGATAATGAAGGAATAATGAATATGTTAAAAGGGTAGTAAGCTATATTTCTTCTCTACAGAAAACTGTTGTGTTCCTTTATTGAAGGGGTGCCCAAACTACGGCCTGTGGCACCAAATCGTCCTGCCCGAACTGCCCTTGCCGCTCGCAGAAGTAAAATGTGCCCACGAATACACAAAACACTGCTGTAAGTGCACCTGCAGCTGTCATAAACGTGGAAGTATAACGTACCCACGCATGTGCAAAACTCTTTAAAAGTACCCGTGGCTGTTGTAAATGCGTTTATGACAGCCGCAGGTGCATTTACGGCAGTATTTTGCACATGTGCTGGTGTGTTTTACTTCCTCTTCTGTTGGGAGGAACCACGTGACTGGCCCATGGTGCAAAATGTTTGGGCACCCCTGATTTATTGGGAGATAAACTATTCACTTGCATTTTCAACCCTGAATTGATTGGTTATTCTGATATATTCAGCTGGAATCCTGGATGCTGTGCTCTGTGCAGGCTTTTTGTCCCTTGAATGCATATTTGTCAGGAATTTATACAGATTCCTGACAGTAAGGCTGGTTGAGATCTAAGATCCTGAATTTGTAAAACATAATTTGGGAAAATGCATACTCTTCAATATTATATTTAGGACAGCTTGTGAAGATTGCTTTGTATTCATAATATGTAAATGATCTGTTCAGCAGTAAATTCATATTGTAATTTCAAGGGCTTATGCAAGGTTTCAAAGCTGGGCATATATTTTGTACATATTTTGTTAAAAGTTTAAATGGGTAATAAATAAGCAAAGAATCATTTGCCATAAAAAGTCCTAGTTGCTTACTTATGTATGTATTTCAGAACAGTTTGAGTTGTGTATCAGGAAGGCTTGTGCCATATACCAAGTGACTTGACCAATCTTAGGCAGTGTTGGACAGCAAAATGTTTTATAATTAGCTTGCATCATTTATTTGGTACACATTGCCTTAGCTGGCTGGATAGCTCAGTGCTATAGGTATCTGGCTGTGGAGAGGAGGCTAGGAGTTTGATTCCCTATTGTGCCTCCATGGAAAAGGACTAGTCTGTGTAGCCTTGAGCCCCCAGAGGAAGAGAATGATAAACCACTTCTGTGTATAATCTACCTAGAAACCTTGAAATGGTCAACATAAATCAGAATTAACACAGTTATAATCCAATTGTGGATTATGCTGGATGGATGGGGTATAAACAAACAAATAAATTATACATAGACTTAAGCACTTTGTTGCAATGTAGGTAATGATTTTTTTTAAAATAAGGTCAGTTGGCTCTTTGAAATTCTTGTTGAAGTAGGTAGTTAATTAACTACTTAAATTATAGCCCTTTATGTAGTAAATTAACAAAGGTGGCCATACTAGATCTTATCAGAGGCCTATTTAAGTTATGTGTTCTGTTTGCAGTTGGGTTGACAATATGACATTCAGATCTTGTTTATAAGGAGGGTGTGCTCTGGACAGCTGTCCTCTGTTTGTCTCCAGAGAGAATCAAAGATATACTTGACTAAATATGGAAGTTCCACTCTGGCCAATCACAGCTAGCAGCTTTGCTACCTTTCATAAATTTGCCTTAAGATCTACCGTATGTCCACTACTATTCATCCTTGCATTGTATGACAGTGAATAAAATAAAAAAAAAATCAGGTATTTTTCCTTTTTTGTTTTGTTTTGTTCTTAGCGTTCCAAATGTAATCTTGTCCAAAACTGTTTCTTCTTAATGGGAAGACATAGAATGCTAAAATGTAAAGATGCACTGTCTTGAATTATTTTGGGCAGATTTCTGTATCATTATTCTTGAAAAAGACAATACACGTATTTTCTCAGTGCTCATACACGTTGAATATTCTCTGAATGAAATGCATTGGGCTCCTTATGACAATGCTCTGACCTTTTTTTGGGAAATTCCAACTATCTTGCATTTAGTTTTATTGGATGTTTCTAGTTCGTTTTGTTTTCAGCTTGTAGTGTCAGGAGAAATAATTTCATGTCTGCATAATGGGTTGTCTAACAGTTTTGTATTATGATAAGAGGTGGGGTAGAAACTGTTTGCATAATGTACAATGTATTTCTTGGATTTTCCAACTCAAATTGTAAGTTCTGCAGTGCTCCAATATGTAATGATAGGTACTGTCTCTTCTTTACAAAACTCCTGTTTTCTCTCTCTCCACAGGAAGGCTTATGCACCTCTATGCTGTTTGTGTAGACTGTTTAGAAGGGGTCCACAAAATTATCTGCATAAAGTGCAAATCTCGTTGGGATGGAAGTTGGCATCAATTGGGAACCATGTATACTTATGATATTCTAGCAGCTTCTCCTTGTTGTCAGGTCAGTATTATGAAAGACACCAGATTCTACCACTTTTAATTGATGTAGATAATTGAATCAGTTCAGAAGTGAAATGTGTGTGGGATAATTATGGTTGTTTGTGAGAGGGTTCAAAGTAGAAATTTGCTAATGAATGCATTCTAGTAAACCTGGAACATATGACCAGGGGCCATGCTAACTGGAGCATTCACAGAGTTGTAATCCCAACCACTTTTGAAAGTCCTGATAAAACTCTGTTGCAAATCTTGAGTTCAATATAGGCAATTTGATTAGAACCACTGACCATTATTTCATTTGATGTGTTAATTCTACTTAATCATTCTAGAGCGGCCTCCTTATGCCAAATCCTGGAGAGTTCAGAGGGTTCAAAAGTTGGTGGTGATATGGAAATGTGGCGGTCCTGCCGTTACCTGAGGGCAACTTGACCTTTGTGTGTTCAGTGCAAAGGTCTCCATAGATGTTGTAAATGCATTGACCTGAACATACAAAGCTTGACATGTCTTCTGGGTCAGGTGAGGACAGTGGGTGGGTAGCTCTTACATTAACCTCCCCCCCCCCTCTCCACTCTTTGAGACCTACTGGCTTGATGCCACAATAAAGCTTTTCAGCCAGCTACATTGCTTTAAGAGCGGTGAACTTCCAGAGGAAAGTGTCAGTTTGCTACTTAATTATTTACAGTTTGTCAAAAGCACAGCCATCTCTTTTAGAAACCCATAACCAGGATGCAGTTGAATTTTTGAAATTGTAGAGCAAAAGTAGTGGTTGCTCACTAATGAGGTGGTATACTAGCTAGAACAGGGATGCCCAAATATTTAGGGCCGCAGGCCGGTCACGCAGTTCAGAGGGCTGGTCACTATGGCCCAGGGGTTGGCCAATTCATCTGGCCCATGGAGCCCTCATTGCTCCTGTAAGCGGAAGTAAAACGTGCCTGTACGGGAGCGACGAGAGCTTTGCGGGCCGGATAAATTGGCGTCTGGGGCTGGATCCAGCTCCCAAGCCATAGTTTGGGCACCCCTGAGCTAGAAGAGTGAATGAATGAATAACTCTAGGTCTTCAGAGGTGGGGAAAGTTAGTTTTTTGTGTGTGTGAATACTGCTTATTTGGGAGGAAAGTTCCACTCTGGGAGGTTTACAACATAACACACACACCATTAAAATACATTAATATAATTAATCCCTCCTGACAGTGGGAGTAAGCAAAATATAACAATAACTAAGAATATATAACATGAGATAGGGCCCCAAAACAAATAATAACCAGAGTTAGGTGACTCTAGGGAGGAGGTCCTTTGACTGCCTCTCTGAACAGTTCAGTTTTTAGACGTTTCTTAAATTCATTCAGACAAGGGGGCCTGATGCAGCTCCTGAGATAGACTATTCCATAGTGTAGGTGCCACTGTTTTGATCTTTATTACTCTGGCTAATTTTGAGGGGTGTCTTGTTAGTACTGTATACAAATAATTAGCTATTATAGCTTGATGAGCAGTGGAAACAAGTGCTTGTCTTCTCAGAATGTCTTCTGTGTTTCTCTCCCATTCCCCCCCCCAAAAAAAAAAAAAAACCCAAAAAAACAAAAACCCTCTTTTACAGGCTCGACTGAACTGTAAACACTGTGGGAAGCCTGTTATAGATGTACGTATTGGAATGCAGTATTTTTCAGAATACAGCAATGTTCAACAGTGTCCACACTGTGGGAACTTGGACTACCATTTTGTGAAGCCATTTTCTTCGTTTAAAGTTCTAGAGGCTTATTGACAAAAGCTTTGCCATAGTAATAGGTATTTTATGAGTATTTTGTTCATTTTATTTTACATATCTTTTATAAGATCTGTTCTGTGAGGGGGAATCTATTTTTTTTTCTAACTGAAAGAAAATGCGGCAGCTTTGTGTGATTGTGTACATGTGTTCCTATGTAGATAATGTGTTAAGACCACAGCCTTCTTGCTATGATTTCAATGATGCAGCAACTCACGGTCTTTCCTATTCTGCATTCATCTAAGGAGTGGAAGAAATTCCATTCTTTCCCTTTGTTTTTAAAATGAGGACAGAGTAATTTCAAGACATGGAAATGTAATGGAAAGCCAGTATCTGGTTCCTTATTATTTCTAAAGAGGACAGGGCAGCTCCATAAATTGCATGAATTGGTGGGTGAATTATTTGGCTACAAAGTGAACTAGTTCTAGGACAAGGAGTGAACTGTGGTAATTTCTGGGCAGTCTGGTATAACGCAGGTTGCTGTTATATTCTCTCTTGTTTAACCCACAAACTCAGATTATGCTCAGATCTCCAATACGCATTTGCTATGGCTGGATGCGTAGGGCAGGGAGGTCATATTGGATGGTTGTAGCGATAGCTCTTCTGTGAGATTGTCCCCGTATGTGTGTGTCTTTCTCATGGGCAAACTCAGTGTTTTCGTTCCCTAATGAACAATTTACCATTGTCATTTATGGGAACAAGGGCAGGTCTTAATAGCATAAGTAGTGCAAGTTGATATGCTTTGAGATTCTGTCTGATGAGATAAACCTAAACATTGACAAATGAATGTAAATGCTATGTCAGAAAATGCACTGTTTAAAAATACCTTATTTTTGCATAGTGTCTTCTTGGAGTATATATTTGATAAATCACAGCTGTTCTCGCTGATGGATCATACTGTTTCTGCTAACATTGTAATTCTAGCAGTCACAGATGTTCTTTATACCAAAACAAGTTTCAGATTTTAACAAGCTGTGTTAACGTCAGATTCTTCTCAGACTTTTCTTGTGATACTCAGAAGATTTATTAAGCTCCCTCCAAGCCTGTTACTTAACAGGTTATAGTACATGTATCTGGGTCCTTCTATTGAAGCACTTCTCATTTTATTTTGACCCTTGTCTCTAATTGCACAATTGTAGTAAAACAGGAGCAAAATAAATGGATCCTCTTGATTCGAGTTGTGCATTGAGCTGCCTGCATGTAAATAAACATATGTGTAGGTTAAAATGGGGTGATAATTCCTTTCCAGTGGCTGGAAATAAGAAACTAATACAAAATACTAATTTTTACTTAGAGAATGACCATTATCAGATGCATAATCCAGTCTTGTTTACACAGCTAATGAAAAAAAGCTATTCATGTTAGCATACTTTAATGTGGTCTGCATGTATTAACAGATATAGTGGAACCAACTCGCATGCGTTAGCATGACATCTGAAGGTTCTAAAGAACTGGTTACAGTCACAAAAGGATTACACATAAAAGGGGAATTCTTTGAACCGTTGGTCACTGTGTCCTGTTATAAGCTGCTTTTGAAGTTCTCTGATGTTTCAAAAGCATACTAATGTGGTATGTTCAGGAAAAGCAGTCCAGAAACCCTTTGGAGTCAAGGAATTAGTTCCAAATTTTCTGGTTCTGGCAGTGCCATACATGATGGTAGGTATGTGTGCAGGTAAGATAATAACTTATATTGGATAAAGTTGAGTCCAGCATTTTGGTACATATTTTCTTATTTTCTAGTTCATATTTTGAATTGACACTTTTATGTGTTTAACTTTACATTGACTGAGAATTTAAAACAAGTAATTAAACGGAATGAGTTTGCACGCATAAGAGAAAGAAAATCAAATAAGTGAAGTTTAAAAACCCCTCAAAAAAGCACATGGCTTTTGTACTTCGATTGTTACCACCATAGTCTCAGTACCAGAATTTTTGTGCAAATTTATTTTAAAGAAAGAAATTGTAAGCTGTTTAAAAACCTGGTAGTGTTAAATATTTTGTGTTCATGGATAATTTGTTAGAAATGAGTTATCTAATTAGAAATGGAATTGCATTTCATGGGACTTCATAAAATAATTTCTTAAATTATTTTCTAAAAATCAACGGTAGTGGCCAGATGAGATAATTGTCTTAGAGACCCATGTTTGGATTTGTCTTTGCAGTTTTCTTGAAGAAGTACTGGAAGGTTGGGGGTGGGGAGAGGAAGGATTCTGAACTGTGCAGTAGTGCAGTGAGTGGAGTAGAGTTATATCTACTCATCCTGTTAAATTCTTTTTCTAGAGTTGCTGTTTTGCAGTAACAAGGAAAACATATATAGCTTGAGTGTGTATGTACAGTATTTTGTTTAGTTAATAGTACAGTAAACCCCCGGTTAACGGTGTGTTCAGACAACCTCGTTTTCGGTTAACGACGTAACTTTTTGTTAAAAGTCATCTCTTGCTTAATGATCTGGCATCGTTAACCGAGGCAACGTGTTTCATCTCCTACCTTTTGAAGCTGGAAAATCACCATCGGTGGGGTCCTTGTTTCAGGCTCTCTGCCTCTCCAGCAGTGTGTGGGAGGCTTGGAGGACCTATTCTGCACTATTCCCGCCTTCCTAGGCGCTCCCTGTGCCACCCAACAGCTGATTATAATTGCGGCCCATTTTGTTTGTTTGTTTTTTCCAAAATGGCAGCCGCAACTATTATCAGCTGTTGCGTCGCACAGGGAGCACCTAGGAAGGCAGGAATAGTGCAGAATAGGTCCTCCAAACCTCCCCACACACTGCTGGAAAGGCAGAGAGCCTGAAACAGGGACTCCACCGACGGCAATTTTCCAACTTCAAAAGGTAGGAGATCTCGTCATAGGGGTGGGCAGAGCCGCGGAACACCTCCCCCTAGCTTCCCAAGGGTGGCGGAGACCTGAAAATGGGTGAATTTTCCCCGCCCATTTTTGGGTTCTCGACACCCCTGCCACCTCTGGAAGGTTTGGGCGATGCGATCCAAGCTGTTTCCGACCCCACCAGATCTTTTCCGATGCTGCTGCAAGCAAAAACCTGCAGCAGACGAAGAGGTTTACCCCGGGGTTTCTGCTTGGATCAGCGTCAGAAAAGGTCCGTGGGGGTTGGAAACAGCTTGAATCGCCTCCCCCAAGCCTCCCAGGGGTGGCAGGAGTGGCGGGGACCTGAAAATGGGCGGAAAAAAAATCCCCACCACCCCTGGGAGGCTTGGGAGAAGCGATCCAAGCTGTTTCTGACCCCCACGGATTTTTCCGACGCTGCTCCAAGCAGAAACCTTGGGGTAAACCCCTTCGTCTGCTGCAGGTTTCTGCTTCCTGGTTAACAATGTTTCCTGGTTAGCGACGCGACTTTGGGAACCAAGAAACGTCGTTAAACGGGGGTTCACTGTATCTCCGAGGAAGGTAGGTAGGTAGGTTGAGTATTACATGCAGGCAATGTAGTCCCAAATCAGGTTTTCAGTTTATTGCTAGGTATTTTTGCTCTAGCCCAATGTGATCATTTGCATTTACCAATAGGTCCCCCCCCCCCTTTGCATCCGTTCACCACAAACTGTGTGCACAATAGTGGATATCATGTGACTTGTTTGCTTGAAAAGAGAATCTTACAGCAAGAGTCAGTTTATTCTAAACAATGCCGAAACCAAAAAACCACATTATATATTAGATACAATATACTGTCAAAGGAACAGCGTTGTCTGGTTAATTTTAAAATAAATACTCCATCCCTGCATGAACTTTAGCTGCTTGCACAGCTGATATAATACTTTATCTATGAATGATAATAGTGCTACTTAGAATTTGAACAAAAAAATCCTACTTAATTTTTCTTTAATTATTCAAGACTAGCCCCTTGCAATACTGCCTGGTTATTTTCAACTAAATGGATATTTATGTGCAAACACTTTCTTCATTTCCCCATTTACATACTGCTAGGGATTTTGCACTGTCAGTTTTTTTTTGTATACAAATAAAAAGAAAGAGACTGCCCTCAGCTCTGTAATCATATATTATCATACTTTGTTGTTCAGTCACACAGTCGATTCCTACCCTTTGCAACCCTATAGACCAGTGATGGGCAGTCTTGGCCCTCCAGTTGTTCTTTAACTTCAATTCCCAGAAACCCTGACCAGCTGGTGTGTTGACTTGGGCTTCTGGGAATTGAAGTCCAAGAACAGCTGGAGGGCCAAGACTGCCCATCTCTGCTATAGACCATTATCCTCCAGGCACCTCTGTCCTCCACTATCTTCAGCCCGCCCAGCTCTGTGCCCATTGTGTCTACAATACCATCTAGCCATCTCATGTTTGGATGCCCCCTTCTTCTTTTGCCTTCTACCTTTCCCAGCATCAAGGCCTTCTCAAGTGAATCCTCCCTTCTCATTTGATATCCAAAGTACTTAAGCATCATCTTTACTATTTGCCCTTCCAATGAGCAATCAGGGTTGATTTCTTCAAAGATTGACCTATTTGTTCTCTTTGCTGTCCAGGGGACTCTCAGGACTCTCCTCCAACACCATATCTCAAAGGCATCTATTCTCCTGCACTCAGCTTTCCTAATGGTTGCAGCCTGTGAAACTTCTGAGTTTACATCTTTGTTTATAAACAAAGTAGTCAGTGTTTGTATGTAAATCTCAGAGCCAGATCTTATGTTTATACGCATGGGCAGTTTTATCCAACTGCAAACAGGCCCATTCTGTAATTTGTACAGATGACCCTCTTCATTACTTGCTTTGCAAGAAGGGAGGATCATTGTGAAGAACGAATGCAAACTAAGTCAGACCATCTCTGACTTGGTTTGTGTCTGTCTTCCCCTTCTTAACATGGGCCCCCCAGAAGTCCTATTGCCGTTGTCACCAGAGCCTCTGTAGGCCTGTCTTGCCTCTGGCTTGGCAGCTGGTGCTCCTCAGGGGACTATATTGAGCATGTTTATCTCCAAAGTAGGATAATTAGCACCTGAATCAAGAGTTAAGCAAGATTTACACTTCATATTTGAAACAACAGATGTGGATGACAAGGAGATGGAGAAGTGCTACCGTTTCCAGGCAAGGAGGTGCTAGGACATTGCAATATGTTTTTAAATTAATCTGTCTTTAGCAAAGAGACATTATTTCTGCATCTAACCTGAAATTTAAGGCTTCCTCAAACCTTGGACAGGAATACCAAGCCAGAAGTGGATTTGTCGTCGTATCTGTTTTTGTCTTGGGAGGGTGACCTGAACCTCCTGGAATACTGGAGCTTACTCACCCTGTTTTAACCTTATAAATGTTTCAATACATGTTTTTAATCCTATATATCTTTTATAGTAAGGAAGGCTTCTTATGCGCTCCTCCATAGCACATGTTTAGAATCCTTTCATGTTGAAAAAAGCAGTTTTTGCTCCTGTTCCATGTATTCATTAGGCCTGATTGTGTACATGTGACTTATGTGATCTTATGCTAATACTTCAGAAATGCTGGGGTGTGTATGTGTGTGAGTTTAAAGGGGAAATGATTGGCAGCCAGAAGAGCCATTGGACCTCCACTTCTATGGATAACATCTTGCGCAGAAGAACATTACCTTCTTTTTCATTAAAAAGCATAAGGAGTTCCCTGTACTCATTACACATTATATTGATTTTTAATGTTATATGCAATTGCATATGAACATTAATGTGAATGCTGCTTGCTTCGAAAGGAGTCTAGTTTTGAATTTGGGGGGTGGGGAACCTTATCAACACAGCTGTCTTTGCTTTATAGAGTTTTGCAACCAACTGGTTTGTTACCTAGCTTGACATAAAATGTTAGGCAGGGATGGCCACATGTTAGACCATGAACTTCATCTGGACCCTATCCTATGATACAGGTGAGAATGTGAGGCATGGTGTCATTTCTTTTTCTGCTGCATCCAAATTTAAATATGGGCGATCATCATGGCCATCAGCCATGAAGACTGTCCCAAGAAAATACCGTATTTTTTGGACCATAAGACTCACTTTTTCTCCCCCAAAAGTGGGGAGAAAATGAGGGTGCATCTTATAGTCCAAATGCTGGTCTTTGGCCAGCTGTGGCTGTTGTAAAAGGATATTTTACAAGAGCCACAGCTGCCCGAAAACTACTACTGCCGCCTCTCAGCTATTCAGCTGTTGGAGCAGGGGGAAAACATGAAAAAAGTGGCCACGAAAATTACAATTTCCCATTTAAATGCATTGGAAATAAATTTCTTGTATTCAAAAGTTTTCTGATTGTATGTTCCCAATGCATTTAAGTGGGAAACCAAACCTGTGCTTAAAAAGCAAGAGGCTAGGCTAGAGTATCACTTCCTTCCTCAGTGCAATTGGCCTGGTCTGCCCATTTTCCCTGCAGCGCCACCACTGGTTGCTGGTGCAAAATACAGTATTGAATATATATTTTTGTTTTCCTGCTCTGAAACCTGGGTACGTCTTATGGTCCAAAAATATGGTAATACAGTGGCCTTTCATCTGCTTTCCGCATCGCAGTTTGGTCCCCGTAGCACCGATCCAGTTCCACAAGACACTTTCTGGTCCTGAGCCCTTTTGGCACACAAAGTTTTCATCACCCCAAGGACAGTATGGATGAACCTGCTGCCCTCCATCAAGATAGATTCAAGTGGGATTTAATCAACTTGGGGACCATTACCCTTCTCTGTGGACTTCAGCACCCAAGGCTGTTAGTCCTCAGGGTTGCCAGGTTAGTTAATTGCCGCCTGAGAGTCGGTGTTGAGTCTCTGGCAGTTTGGTCTACTCCAGTGATGGTGAACCTTGGCACTCCAGGTGTTCTTGGACTTCAATTATCAGAAGCCCAAGTCAGCACTCCAGCTGATCAGGGCTTCTGGGAATTGATGTTCAACAACATCTGGAGTGCCAAGGTTCACCATCACTGGTCTATTACCATAGCAGGAAGAACTGGCCAGACAAATTGTTTCTTACTCGTCTCTTATGGAACTCCCGCTCCATTTTATGATGGAAGACATGCCTGCTAGAAACAAGCGCATTCTGATACGTGCAGTGTAATTTCTTGAGCAGCTCCACCTTGAAGGTAGCACCTGGTAGGCTGAAAGTAGTGTAAAAAGCATGCATAGTATTATACTGGGAAGCCTGCCTTCTATAGGGATTAAGAGTTATTCCCAAGCCTCTTCTCCTGTGCCCATGTTTTGAGAAGTTCCGACTACATTGCACTTTGGAAGCCTCTTCTACTGTTTGTCTTAATGTGTGCTGAAAAGCACTCTCATAAGTCCACGTCCAGATGGTTTTTCTCCAAATGTGGTCATGCTTTTATTTACTGAGGACTTATATTAACAGTGTACCAACAGAGTGACAGACTTATGTGTGTGCACGTAGCCATTGCATATGTCTGTCCCACTTAATAAAATGAAGTTGTTTGGAACCTTCAGTTGTAAACAATGCTGTCAAGGCATTTTAAAATGGTAGTACTCCTGAATTCAGTCCTTTCTAAGAAGAAGAAATCCAGGCAAAATTCTTGCACAGTCCTAAGCTATTTAGTACCAGCAGGATCTTGACACATACACCTCCACTATATTCCGTCTATGACTACAGACACATTTGAGACCATTCAGAAATACAAATGCGCTGAAGCTTGTGAACGATTGTGACTTCTGTTGATCATTATCATGGGAAAATGGATATTTGAGAGCAAGGTTTGAGGCAATGTGATTCTGTCAGTGTATTCTCTGGATAGGAAGACATGCAGTAGGGTTATTTTTGTTTCTTATTTTATTGTACGAGGTATTTGAGGGCTAATTGTTGTGAAGCCACAAGGTCAGCCATACTTTGTGATGGAAAAAAGAGCCTTTTTGCCAAAAGAAAGAAAAAAGCCACCAAACAATTTTGGAAAGAATTATGTACATAGCATATGAATGTTGTTGAAATTTAAAATAATTGGTTATGATACCATTTCTGTGTGTTTCTTTTGGCTGTGAGTTATCTGTATTAAAGTAATAAATTGTAGCAAATTATACTTGTGGTTGTTTTAAACTGCTGTAATTAGAAGTGTACGCTTTTCTGTAACATTATGTTGTGCAAAACCAAGTGTCAAAATCACTACCAACTTTATTATATTCATATTTTTCTGTGTTCTTCCAAAAAGATCAAGGAAAGCTTATGAGAGATGTGTTATTGCTACAGCCTTTTAACCCAATTGAGGTGAGGAATGGTGAATGGCCCAGTGATCAATTATCCACTTATTATAATCTGGTGATCTGTATTGTCGATTTAATTTTATTAAATTGCTGACGACACCTGAGCCAGTTTGAATGCAGAAAAAGCTGGGTGTACTCACTAGGGATATGGGCAGAGAAGCTTGAACCTCCTTGGAAGCCTCTTGATATCTATACTATGAATTGCAAGGTCTTAAAGGATGGATAGAATGATTTGATAGGCATGAACCTAATGTCTAGGAATGAATCATTTAGTCAGAGAAATAAATCAAGAACTTGAGAACATCTACAAGAAAAGTAAACCAATACAGGAAAGGAAAATAGCTTAGAAGATACTTCTTAGCTGAAGAATGAAGAAACGCTGAGGAATGATGAAAGGTATGTGAGCTGGTTTATGTTACATCATGTTTCCAAAATACCACTAGACATAGTTACTTTTTTGGGGGGAAACACACAAGCCCTATATCGTGGTGACCATACATATAGCCATTGAAGTTTGAATCTGAGGACAAGGAATTCCATATAACGCTTCTGCTTCAAAGTATGATATATACATCTTAGGAGGATCATTCTTATGAGGAAACAGTCATTTTCACACCTGGTATTTTCTGGTTCCAGTAAGCTTTGCTGCTCACACATCTACGCAGACATAAATTACTTGATTTCCATAGAAATTACTCCTGGGAAAGTGTTCATAAGATTGTTAGCAAAAGAGAATAACGATTTAAAGCTTGTTAAAGATAATACAATAACCATAAACCAGATTTCTAGTAGCAGATTGCAGATAAGTGAGATATTCAAGAATATTTGGAGGCCCAAGAAAAAAATAATGATCCATCTTGTGCCATTGCATGTGAGTATAAAAAGCCAAGTCTGCCCATCTCATCCAATCTGCCTGCATTTGATTTCCTAAGTAGCAGTTAGTGTGAAAATGCACTTGTCTTTTCATGGTTAGAGAAACCTAGTCTGCTTTTGAAACATGTTTTGGAAAGCTTGTTGTTCTGCTTGTAGTACAGATGTTTTCACTGTAATAGTCAACGGGAGCAACACAGTGTACAGTGAAACCTCTGTTAACATAATGCATTCTCCAAGACGTTTCTTACAGTGAAAATTACTTTAACCGAATTTCCCATAGGAATGCATTGAATGCAGTTTCCCATAGGGATGCATTGAAAACCAATTAATCCGTTTGAAAAAAAAATCCGTAGACCTAGCCACTATTTTTTATGGATTTCCTTTTGTTATGTGATTTTTATGTTATCCGAGCCATTTGCTGACTGAGGTTTCACTGTATCAGGTTTGAAAAAAATTGCTTAAAGCAGGGGTTGCCAACCTAAGGCCTGTGGACTGGATCTGGCCCACAGCACCATTTCATGTGGTCCCCACCCCCTCCAAGGGCATTCACGAAACATAATGGCCACCCATTTGAAGTTGTTGGGACAAAATGGCCCACCCTATCATGCAGGCAGGGCAAAAGGGCTGTCCGGCCCTCAAAGCTGACTGAGAAAGCATGACCTGTCTCCCGACTTGAAAAAGTTGGGAACCCCTGGCTTAAAGTAGCTGAGCATTGCCACACACCTAGTAGGCAACTGATTTTTGGCTTTAGTTACACAGGCATAGCCTAATTCTCTTGATGTAAGTTAGTAAGCTTTGCATGTTCAAGTTAGTAAGTTTTGCATACCCTATTTATAGTAAGGTTTGCATATCCTATTTTTATGCCTTTGCAACTTTTTTCTATATCTGTTGCAGCAGCTTCACTCTACCAACTGTGTCAGGATTGACTAGCAGCTTGTCCCCATACATGTGGCAACTGCCATACAGTAGTAGAAACCACACGACAAAGTTGGTTGCCTGTGCAATTTGCCTTAAATATAAAGCAATAGGTTTGTTGACATAAATTTTGGTTCAATTTTCTTCTAGCTGTTAGTAACTCTTCCCCCAAGCAAATTAAGATGTTTGCTAACATTTCGCTGTAAGATTTCTTGCTGTGCAGCCATCTGTTATGACTGTTTTTTGTCCAAGGAACTTCATAGTTGTCTTAATAAGGGCCAAATGAATTGCGAGGTGTGGATCTGTAATTAGCCTCTCCCATGTAAGGATAAAATAAAATTTAGTGAATATTAGATCTTGAATTGTATACTGTAACATTTTTCTGGTTAAAATCTTCCAGTGAAATCTTAACTATTGTGGGAAAACATCCAGGATTAGGATCCGGTGAAGGACAGAGAGAAGAGCCATGGGGCTGAAGGTGAAAGATGGTGGGCATGGCAAGAGAAGAGATCCGTAGAGGCATAGAAAGCACTATGGAAAGAAAGAGGAAACCACAGAAAACAAAACGGAAGAACAGCATGCTTTTTTGGCCTCAACAACTTGAAGCAATTTGTCCCCCATCTTTTTTTTCTTGACTTCTTGGGTATTTAGATCAAATCATGTACTTTAAAATGAACCCTGTTCAGTTTAACAGGCTTATTCCCAGAAGGTAATTTAGCCTGTAGTTCTGCATCCATGAGCTCAATAATAACTCTTTAAAGTAATTGAGGCTGGCTTCTCAGGAAGAGGATAAACTATGACTGTAGTCTTACCACAGAAATAAGTTCCATTGAACTTATAGACTAAAGCAAAGCAATCACACTTATATACCACCCCATAGCGCTTAGTGTACTCAAAAATGGAGCAGAAAATTCTGAGTGGTTCACAAGTTAATTAGTATTTTGCCCCCAACTTGCTGGTTACTCATTTTACTGGCCTTGGAAGGATGGAAGGCTGAGTCAACCTTGAGCCCTGGTCAGGATTGAACTCATAGCCTTTTGGTTACAGGACAGCAGTTTAACCACTGTACCACCAGGGCTTAAATATGTTAGCAGCCAAGATTGTTTGCAGACAAATATCCAGAAGCATTCCTTTCTTGGGTTGACTAGGTAAGTGCCAAGCATTTATTTTGTTTCTTGGGGGGCAGGGGTATGGGAGATAATTTTGCCATATTTTGAAGGCTCCCCTCAAATTCTCATAAAAGGTCTGGTGATGGATGGATGTGGCTCTGGATCTCTGAAGATTAATTTCCTTGCTCTAGGATAGCATCTCATTGAGGCATAGTTCAGCGGTTGAGTCATCTTCATGTTGGAATAAAACTTTGGTGCATTGGGAGGGTAGGGGTGGAACATTGAGCAGATATGGTGCTATCATTGCCTAGGCAGGATGCCTGGATGTGTAGAGTCTTCACATTTTTTGGAGGAAGCTCCTTTGGTGTCCTCTGATTGAACCTTCAGTCAAAGCCACTTTTCAGTCACAGCTGTATAATGTATATGGTCCCAATGCAGTGATTCTCAATCTGCGGCCCGTGGGCCAAATGCAGCCCGCAGCACCATTTCATGCGGTCCCCACCACCTCCACCACACCAGGAAGTGCCATGTGGTGGAAGAAGGGCAAAATGGTTGTCTGGCCTCTGAAGCTGTCTGAGGGAACGTGACCCAGCCTCCGGCTTAAAAGGTTGAGAACTGCCCTAAGGCATCCAGACTTTTACAGTGGGGCCCCACGTTGCGGACAGCTCGCTTAATGCAAAACTCGCTATATGGAAGGAAATCCCAAGAAAATGGTGCCCTGCTTACCGGGAAAAATCGCTATACAGAAAGTATTTTTGGGTGTTCCAATGCTTCCCACAGTGGTGGGAAGGTGTTTGGAGTATTTTCTGCTCCATTTTTGAATTTTTTTGTCGCTTTTTGGCACCTCCAGAAGTATTCCTCGCAATCAGAAAGTGCTGAAATTCCCCCGTCCCCTCATCAGTTGTTCGGCTGGAGTGCTGGAGATGAGACTTGGGACTTTCCACAGGAAAAGCTTTATGATTCTCCTCCAGCTGAATGGCATCAGTTCCTCAAGCTGTCATGCACAGATTTATCTCGAGTATGATCCATGATAGAATTGAAGACTCGGGCAACACTTGCTCATCCAAAAAAGGCACAAAGTGTCAGATGAAGAGGAATCTTATTCTTAAAAGCTATGAAATGTCAGAATTATGATTTGTGTATGAACTTGATATCTGTAAGAAAGCTACATGGGAAAAGAATGAGGCCATAAGAAGCTTTTAAGAATCGTAGGCAGCTGGAATTTATTCAAACTTCAATGACAGCTAGAAGGTTCTAGCTCAGTGGTTCCCAACGTGGGGCCCATGCCCTACAGGGAACTTCAATTCCCAGAAGCTTAAGTCAGTACATTGGCTGATCAGTTCTTTGGGGAATTGACTTAGGCTACTGGGAATTGAAGTCCAAAGGTTGGGAAACACTGGTCTAGCTAGTGCCTAGTTTTCAGAGCCACTGTATGTGAGTATGCATGTATATCACCACATGTATGCTATTGCTGCCTAACTTTCATTGCACAGGTGTGTCTGTTGAATCACAGATCTCAAGTAGAAGCCTGCCATACATTAATCATTCACTTGGCTTGTCATATGGACTTTGCCTGGGTAGTGTTATGGGTGGAGATATCAAGCAAATGAGAAGAGCAAGAGTCACATGTACGTTGTCCCAAACTAAAGGCAGCAATTACTAACTGGTTCAGCTCTCAGCTGAACTTAAATGAGTGCAAATCCAGGCAGCAGCACTGAACATAAAATTAATCAGGAAAAAGTGGTGTTCTCTAATGGGCAAAAGCCCACTAGAGCTGTTGTTCCAAATCTATTTTTAGCTATAACTAGATGACTATAGTTATGTCATTATTAGCAATAGCAGCCTCCCCTATGTCACTTGGAGGACCCTCAATAGGCTGAGGGTTGGAGTCCCTAAATGTAAGACTGACACATTTAAGTGGGGGCTACTGGCAGACAACAAACACACTGTCTGAATGTGAAGAGATACAGAACCCAGCTCATTTACTGGTCTGCCAATTACTGCCAGAAACATGTACTGATAAGGACTTAAGTTTGGCCAATGACAAAGCCAAGAAAGCGACTTTATTTTGGCAGTCCAAAATTTGATCTGGACATGAAAGAAAAAGCAATAGCAATTATACTTATATATTGCCCCATAGGCAGACCATGATGTGTGTCCATGATCTCCAAATGACTAAAAAACTGCATGCAGATTTGCATGTGCAGAATGTCGCGGAGATGTCTACAGACTCCTCGCTGAATAATGACTCCAAGGTACTGGCCAATAGCACTTAGAACACACTCTGGGAGGTTCACAAATAATTAGCTTTTTTGTATTATTGTATCATTAGTTTGCATAGAGAAAATAGGAAACAGAATCTACTTAAAAGGTTTATTGATCTTCATTACAGAAACAATGTATGTCTTCACCATTCTAAAGAGTATTACCAAGCCTGATTATTACTAGATTTAAAGCAAATGTCTCTTTAGAATCCCCATAAAAACATCTCAAAAGTATCACAGCCTTTTCTCAAAATAGCTTACCTAATAAAAGAGAAGAACCAGGAAAACAAAATTATAGGTATAGAAACAGCATTAATACTAGTAAGGTAATAAGCAAAAGTTTAAATGTGAAATTCAGGATGAAATTCTACAACTGTAATTCCTTTAATTCTAAAAGAAGAGTAACTCAAATTTATGTATCTAAAGCAGTGGCACTCATCTAACACCCGCTGACAGGTAAGATTGATGATGTTATCAACTGCAATTAACAACAGCAGCAAATGCCGACTTTGTAATTAAAAGATGAAACAGTAGATCATCTGATCAGTGGATGCAACAACATTTCACAGACTGGTTATTTGCAATGCCATGACAGGATTGCAAAAATTATTCATTGGAAACTTTGCCAGAATTTTGTATTTGAATGCAGTAAAAATTATTGGGAACATCAGATAAAGAAAGCTTTAGAAAATGAGAGTCAAGATCCTGTGGGACTTTAATATTCAAACAGATAGGCATCTGCCTCACTACACACCTGATACAACTGTTGTGGAAAAGAAGATTTGGTTTGTTGACATTGCTATACCAGGAGATGCATGAATTGAGGAAAAACAATGAGATAATCACAAAATATCATGATTTGCAAATTGAAGTTGAGCGTTTATGGTGGAAAATATCTGTTATACACATTGTGATCTGAACCCTTGGAGTAATACCTAAAGGTCTCCCTGGATATTTAGAAATTTTGGATTTATTGGACTTGAACATCCTAATTTTTTTTTTAAAAAAACTTTACTAGGAACTGCCTATATACTTAAATGTTACCTTAACAGTTCTTAGATCCTTGATTAGGTCATGAACTGTTAATTTTATACCAGTCTTCGTCTGTGAGTCTAATGGTAGATGACAAATGATGATGATGAAGTAAAGATTCCTGATTTCATCCCCAACAGTTCCAATGAATCCTTTTCATCATCAAAATCACTGCCTCTGATAAGGTCGGTTTTGGTATAAAGCCACGACAATTACTATCAGTCTTCACAAATATATATGTACTGTATCAATAATGTTCCAAAGCAAAAAGGAAATATTGCAATTGTCTGTAAGGTTTCAAGTTTTGTTTGTTTTATTTTAAGCCATAAATCTTGGTCAATCACTTTTGATGGTTGTACATGACCCATTGAAGGAATCGGGGCCACAGAGGGCCGGGGCGCCCGGAGGAAGACTGATCAAGTAACGACACGAGGCAAGGAAACAGGATCAGATCAGTACTTTAATGGCAAAAGGCAATATCATTTATAGGGAAGAAAACGCAACGGTGGCAAACTGTCATCTAACAGCGCATTACCTCATACGTTGGTTCAGGTTAATGGGGAAACCTTCAAAGGGGAAGTTAATTAACTCGGGCAAACACGGGGAAAGAATGACCATTGTGTTGGGGATTAGACAGGGACAAACATGGCTTATTTGCGCCAGGGATTTCCCAAACCGGGAGATGAGTTTATTACACTTAATGTTACACAGGAGTTAGCTATCTGCTTACTTGGCAGCGTCGCGGGTCAGGTCACGGTAATTGGGTGAATCAAACCCAATCCTTTATTCACCCCCCTTGATTTGGCGGCCGCAGAACCCACAAGCAAGGAGCGTCTCTCACTGCAGTGGTTTCAGGCGGGCCGTTCCATGCCCTATGGGGCATGGGGAATCCGCATCTCCCCTTTTAATTTTCTATTTAAGGACCTGAGCGGCGACCTTACGCAAGATCGGCATCAGCTGCTGAGCAGGGATGACGTCACGGGGTTTCTCTCTGGGGCGGCACTGGGCGATCAGTGAGGGAATGCATTGAGCCAGGCAACATATCATAATGCCTATAATGACAATCCCGACGACTATCTTGAGTACCGTTTGCAACCACCCCCAGGGAATCCATGACCACATCCAATTCCACAGAGAACTCCACCAAGCCCCCCATGCAGAGCCCTCTGTGATGCCTGCAACTATGGTGTGGAGATCCGTGAGCTGGTTTTGGATCTTGCGGGAATTATCAGTAAGGTTAAAACAGCACATTCCATGAAAAGACTCGCATCCCAGGTGATGTAGCAAGAGGAGGTAGTCGATAGCCGCTCGATTATCAAGGACGGCATGGCGAAGTTCTGCCTGTTCCTGATTAAGGAGCGCTATCGCTGTGGAGGTATGGTTAATGGCTTCAGCCAAACCGCAAGCTAAGCGGCCGATCCTCCGTGCATTACCGACGGCCAAGCCTGGCACGCCGATTAGGCTGACCGCCAGTGATACATACTCAGCGGGACTTAGCACTCTGAAGCTGCTGTCACAGGAGCTGTCTAACTGGGTTGTGCGTGTGTGCCGTATGAGTGGGGAAACATGAGCATTTGATACATTTGCGTCAACAGTGCTTGGGGCAATCATGTCCTTGGTAGGAAGTAACAGTGTCAGACGACTGATACAACACATCGAGTCCGACAAATTCGCAGGGATGTAGTTCCATGTGAACTGGTTACAGGTGAAAAACCACCCAGGAGGTAGGGTGACATATGCATACAATGAGATGAGTGTCTCTGGTTTGGTACAAGTCCAGTTGCCGCTGCCAGGGTCCACGCAGCGGCGCCGCGCCTGACCGCCTGAGGTGCAGCCGGTCATGCGGGTACAGGCAGCGTCCGGGCTGATCGCCACTCGAGGGGTATGAAGAGCGACCGCATCAGCCGGCAAGGTTGACACAAGCTTCTGTCCCCCCCAGCGTGCATATGCTGAGAAGGCAGTAGGAGAATGTGGCCCAAAAAAGGCCTTCAGCAACCAGTCGCCATCCTTGGTGCGTGCGTCTGGAGTGTGGCACACGGGGATGAGACAGGTGCTGAGGATAGACGCAGAACCAACGCCCTGCTGTAAGCAAAAATCGGACTGGTTGACGAGACCCGCCAACCTTTCCCACAAGTTATACTGCAATCGGGTAGACAAATCTTCACCAGGCGGCAAACCGTCGGCCTGGATTGGAGTAGCCTGAACGCCTCCCCCCAAAAGCAGGGAAAGGGCCAGGATGATGGTGATTGCCACTGTATTGGCATGGAGTTGAGCGAAGACTGCAGCTGTGAGGTTCTCCGGTGTCAGCTCCTTCTCCTCGCGCTGGACGGTGTCCTGGGCGTCACGGCAAAGAGCTTTGACCATCCCCCAGGTGATCTTGGGCATCGGTGGCCGCTTCCTCCGGCGGATCCGCTGGGTCAGCGTGAGGTCCTCCATCTCCGGGATCGGACTCGGGTCGACCTGGGTCCACGCCATGCGGTTCCAAATGAGGCTTGACACACCGAGCTGGAATCCAAACGACACCTGTAGGAGACATAACTGCAGCATACCCTCTTCCCCACGTTATGAGCGGCACCGGGCCTCTCCAAGAAGGGTCCGGTGGCACTCGGTACCGGACCATAGGTCGCGGGAGAGGCTCCGAACGGCGGAAATGCCTCTCCTGCGGCGTGCAATCCGAAAAAACATTAAGGTGATTGTAAGTGAACAATACCTTGTTAAGACACATCTGTGCTTCTCCCTGTGACTTGGGGAGGGCTGGTGGCTCCCCCCTTTCTGTTTGTTTGTCAATGTAGGACTTTAGCGTCCGGTTGACCCGCTCTACAATCGCTTGCCCTTGCGGATTGTAGGGAATCCCAAATGTATGCTTGATGTCCCATGTGGCCATGAAGGCGGCCAGCTGCCTAGAGCTGTAGGATGGCGCGTTGTCCGTTTTCACGTGCCGTGGTTTGCCCATGGCAGCTATGCAGGAGAGGAGGTGCTGCTCCACGTGGGTCGCAGTTTCCCCTTTCTGCGCCGTGGCCCAAACGAACTGGGAAAAGGTATCAATGCAGACGTGCATGTACTGCCATCTGCCAAACTGCGGCACATGCGTGACGTCCATCTGCCACACCTGATTGGCCTCTGTCCCTCGTGGGTTGACCCCCCACGAGGGCCCCCCCGGTGCCCCCGCACAATGCTGGCAAGAGCGAACTATGCCTTGGGCCTGGGAAAGCGGTAGATTGAACTGTCGGGCAAGTGCCTTGGCATTTTGATGGAAGAAAGCATGACTCTGAATTGGAGTAGTAAAAACTCCCAAAACTGAACGTTGCTGAATTTCCTTTGCGGCCGCGTCCGCTCTGCTATTGCCCGCGGAAATCGGACCTGGCAGGTCTTGGTGACTTCGAATGTGGGCAATATAGAGCGGCTCCGTGCGGTTTCGCAAATGAAATTGAGCAGTGAGAAACAGACTAAGCAAATTTTTGTCTATCGCGGGGGTAATGTAAGCTCCCGGTAGACTGTGAAGCAAATTCCTTACATACAAACTGTCAGTAATGATATTTAACCGTTCTTTGGCGAAGGTGCGCAAGGCAAGGTTCACGGCTGCCAACTCTGCCCGCTGAGCGGACTTCTGCGGAAGAGTTAACAGCGTGTGCCAAGCTTCGCCTTCCTGCCAGGTCAGAACACCATAGGTGCGACCACCGTCTGAAAAAACTGTTCTGGCCCCCTGAAGCGGGACCAGCGAGAGCAATTCGAACAAGCTGACTGTTCCTGTCTGAAGTGAGACGAGTCTGGGGTCTTTGGGCAAGTGATATGCTAAACTCCCAGTGAAACCTTCCAAAGCTATCGGAAGCGAGTCACCTAGCTGCATCAACTGGTGAATTTGTTCCTTGGTGAACGGAACCACAATTTTGGCCAAATCATTTCCCGAAATGTCCCTAGCTCTCAGCCTGCCGCGGTAAATCACCGCGGAAACCAGCTCCTGGGGCGGAACGATGTTCCGTGAAGATGTATTAGGCAAGTAGACCCACTCCACAATTTTCGCTCCCTTCTCTGAGTCTACGCCTAGCGCCCCAGTGAACATGGATCCTGACCGTACGATGTACAAATTCAGGATCGGGGCATATGGCCCCTGGGCGATCCTATCCACCCACCTCTGGCTGAGAACTTGGTTCACTTTCTCGAGCGCCAAGCGCGCGTCTCGAGAGATTTTGATCCGGTCTGCCGGCTGCTTACCCAAGGTTAGCAGCGAGAAGAGCGGTTTTAGAAGATCCGTATCCAATCGGAAGTACGGTCTGGCCCAATTAATGTTTCCTAAGATCTGCTGTAGCTCTACGAGGGTGACTGAGTCCTGTAGATTTATCTGAGGCAAAACCGGTGCTGCAAAAGAGCGGAGAAGCCGATGGCCCAAGTATGAGAAGGGCTCGGTTCTCTGCACTTTCTCAGGGGCAATGAGTAAGCCTTTGTCCCCCAGGCTGGCCTGGAGGTCTGAAAACACTGTGCTGCCAAGCTGTGGCAACGCTACTAAGATATCATCCATAAAGTGACAAACTATGGCTTGTGGGTAGAGGTTTCGAAACCTTGCCAGTGCGTCGTGAACGTAAATTTGGCACAGAGTGGGCGAATTGAGCATGCCCTGTGGCAAAAATTTCCACGCGTAACGGAGCGTGGGCTCACTGTGGTTCACGACCGGCACCGTAAAGGCAAACCTCTCCCGGTCCCTGGGGTCTAAGGGGATTGTATAAAAGCAATCCTTGAGATCTACGACTAGAATCTCCCACCCCTCGGGAATCATATTAGGATTAGGGATGCCGCATTGAAGCGGACCCATCGGCTGAATACATTTATTGATCTCTCTGAGATCGTGGAGGAGTCGCCACTTCCCCGACTTCTTTTTAATCACAAAAATTGGCGAGTTCCAGGGACTCGTGGACTGCTCTATGTGTCCTGCGTCTAGCTGTTCTTTCACTAGATGCTTGAGAGCAACTAATTTCTCTCCCACTACCGGCCATTGTTCTACCCAGACCGGGGTATCAGTGAGCCATTTAAGTGGCAACGCCATTACCCGAAGGTAAGGGTGGCACTGTACTGCTCGAGAATGTCTCGTCCCCAAAGGTTGACGTGCACGTCAAGAATGTGCGGCCGAATTACCGCTGTGCCCTCAGCCTTTGGGATTGTGACTTCTACCCACTCTCGGCTCCTAAACGCTTCCTGAACTCCACCTACCCCCCACACATCGGAGACTGGCTCAATGGCCCACTCTCTCGGCCACTGACTCCTGCTTATCACGGACACATCAGCTCCTGTATCTAACAATCCGGAAAATGATCTTTTATTCAGAAATACCTCAATAACTGGGCGCTGTTTCCACTCAATGTTGGTCTCCACTGTCGCTAAAACCTGGTATCCTTGCACTGCCTCACTTGCGCTGTCACTGAGCCTTCCCTGGCTGCCTGCTGACGGGTGACAAGGAACCATGATCAGTTGCGCTAAGGTCTCTCCCTTGTGGATTGTTTGGGGCAGGTGTGTCCAAAGTTGGACCTGGAGAACGCCTGAAAAATTCGAGTCAACGACTCCAGGAATTATGAAAATTCCACGTGCGCCAGCCACACTACGGGGCAAAACTAAACCTAAAAAGCCTCTGGGCAGGGGACCCATGTACTGGGAATCGACCAGATAGACTGTGCCTGGCAGGTCGCATGTAACGTCCGCCTGGCAAGTCAATTCTAGCCCTGTACTACCCTTGGGGCTGGCCTGTGCCCTCGTAGTGCCTGGAATGTGCCTAGAATCTAGTCTAGTTCTGGGGAGTTCTGGATCTGGGTGAAGGAAGCCTCTGTTTGGACCGGGGCCAGAGACGTGCCCGGATTCCGGTTTCCCGAACTCGGACAAAACCTGGCCCAGTGATAGCCCTTTTTGCACTTGGGGCAGGGGGTGTTCGGAGCCTTGGGACGGCCGGACTTTTGTCCGCCTCCCTTGGATCGGCACTCCCTAGCGAAGTGTCCGACCTTGCCACAGGAGTGGCATGCCCCTTTGGTCTTACCATTGCCATGAGGTCTTTTTCCCCCCTGCACCGCTGCCGCTAGCAGACCCATCTTGTAGGAGTCTGTGCCAACGTCGGAACATGCGCGGATCATGTCCGTTAAGGTTATGTCAGGGCGATTGCCCAGGGACTGCAAGATTTTACGGCAGTCCAAGTTGGCGTTGTCCTTGGCTAGCTTAATCATGAGCTCTTGCTGGGCTTGCTCATTATCAATCTGCCTGGTGATTGCTTCTTCCAGGCGATTGATGAAGTCCATGTAGGGCTCCTGGGCTCCCTGCTTGATCGCAGTGTAATTCTTGGCCGTTTTGCCAGTCGCCGGGACCTTGAAGTATGCCCTATAGGCGGCTTCGGCCGACATCTCTAGGGTGGCTAGAGGCAAGGCGATCTGTGCCTGGATGGACTCAAAGGCACCTGAACCATATAGCTGTTCAGCGATTACCGCGCCTCCCATCCTGGCGGCTCTGGCCTGAGCCTCGAGCCGATACTCGCTGTCCCAGATCATGTACTGGCTAGGGGTTAGCATCATCCTCATGACGGCCTTCCAGTCATGGGGAATCCACATGGTGGTTTCGCACGCCTGCTGAAGCGTGCCCCTGGTAAAACGACTTTGGAGCCCTGTCTCTGAGATTGCCTTCCGTAAAGCCATGAGAAGCTTGTACGGGACTGGGGAATGAACGATTTGTTGGGCGCCTGTGAGCGCGTCCATCTCCATACGGATTGGACAGATTTGCCTAAGTTCAGCTAGCTGTTCAACTGACAATTCCCCCTTCTTTAGCTCGATCTCGGCGGTGCGCTGAAGGGCACTCTTAACAACTAGGGAACCTGGAGCTGTCAGAGAAGCGCCAGCGCCTCTCATTCCTTGCGTTCCTTCGGTGACGTCTGCAGCTGTCACCGCGGGAAGGCTCCCTACGCTGCTCTGCCGATAGCTAATTGACGGGTAGAGTGACGTGGGCGCAGTCGGTTCGACTGGCTTGCCTGATGACTTCTCTAACGGGGGTTCATTGGCTTCTACCCGGACTGGCTCGATCTGCTCTAAGAGTCTCCTACACTTCCTCCATGTCCTAACTATCCCTCCTGGAGCTTTCGGGGGTTGCTGAATGCAGTCTCCTATCTGATCCCAGAGCGTCAGGGTTAACGTACCTACTTCTGGGTAAAGTAGGCAGTGTTCCCTGAGGTACGCCAAAAGTCTCGCTAGCTCCCTGCTGTGAAATCGTAACTGAAAAACCCTGGCCAGGATTCTGAACTCTTCCTCCCGAGTTCTTTGGCTAGCGGACGGACTTGGTCTATGAGAACAAGTCCCCATATTACCTGCGATGGTCCTCTGAAGTTTCCTCCTCGGGACGGAGATCGACGCGTCTTTGCAGGCAACAGGTTCGGACGTCTAGTGTCTGGGGTAGACCTCGGAGCGTGGACCTTCCGCCACGGGCCCTTCTAACGGCCTCTGCGATGTCAGGGGCTCACAGCCTGCCCTGAGCGGAACGCGTTTCCCTCTATGGCAACCTCCTCGAAAGCGGGAGTAAGCTGTAGGAATGTCTCTCTGGAATGCCTCGCCGCAGGCCACTTCTCTGATCGGCTGGCTGCCGGTCAGAGTGCCGCGCTGTCCTCCGGGGTGACGGGTCGCGGTTCAAGCGCAGAACCGGACCGCGTGGATCGTTACTCGCGAGTAGACCTCTCCGGGGTCCCTTTACTCACGAGTAAATCACGTCGGGGTCACCAGATGAAGGAATCGGGGCCACAGAGGGCCGGGGCGCCCGGAGGAAGACTGATCAAGTAACGACACGAGGCAAGGAAACAGGATCAGATCAGTACTTTAATGGCAAAAGGCAATATCATTTATAGGGAAGAAAACGCAACGGTGGCAAACTGTCATCTAACAGCGCATTACCTCATACGTTGGTTCAGGTTAATGGGGAAACCTTCAAAGGGGAAGTTAATTAACTCGGGCAAACACGGGGAAAGAATGACCATTGTGTTGGGGATTAGACAGGGACAAACATGGCTTATTTGCGCCAGGGATTTCCCAAACCGGGAGATGAGTTTATTACACTTAATGTTACACAGGAGTTAGCTATCTGCTTACTTGGCAGCGTCGCGGGTCAGGTCACGGTAATTGGGTGAATCAAACCCAATCCTTTATTCACCCCCCTTGATTTGGCGGCCGCAGAACCCACAAGCAAGGAGCGTCTCTCACTGCAGTGGTTTCAGGCGGGCCGTTCCATGCCCTATGGGGCATGGGGAATCCGCAACCCATCTTAAGATCAGACGAACTTTTAAAGCAGACTGTGAACCAGGATTCTCAGGTCAGTTTCACCTCTGAAAGCCAGCAAAGGATCATTTCTTTGAAAGTGATTTTACCTCAAAAATTTATTTCATGTCCAAGGCTGACATAGCAGTGAGGATTTGTTTTAGAAAGTCAAGAATATTTTTCAAATGCACAATCTACAGGAAAAACACAGGCTGCATCTCTTGTCAGGTCAACAGATTTCATGTTTGAAATGAACTATGAACGGTCTTCCATTTGGCCTAAGATCACAATTACTTGGAAAGTATCCTCCTTGAACTTGATCACAGTCCAAGTGTATATTTAGTTATTGTAGCCTCAGCCATTTTCAAACTTGATCAACCCTTCTCTCAGAAATGTAGGTAATCTTCCAGTTTGCCTGCTTAACCAGAGCTTAGAAATGTTCTTTTGTAGCAGCAGAAAATAAAAATACTGTAAAAAACAAAATCAACCAATAAAACATTTTTTTCACTTCTTAATGATCTAGACTGCACAAATCTTCATTATGAGGAAAGGGTTACTACATTTAATGGGGGTGGGTGGGTATTGAAAGCAAAATTTTGTGTTTCAGAGCAATATGTAGTACTGCCTTAAGTCATGCAGGCTAGTCTGGAGTAAGAAGCTTGATGCATAGAAGTAGAGGTGGTAAAGTGACAAAATTGATATTTAAAGCTTGTGTTGCGGTGTATTGAAAGTATTCCATATTGATTTGACTCAAGGCAGGAGGACCTGTGAATTTTGTGGGATATGCTTAAAAGAGAAAAAAACCCCTACATTGTTACATATTATAAAATGTAACAATGCTCCTGGGGTTGATTGGTTTGAGGCAGGGAAAACCTCAGTCCCAGCAGGAATCAGGAACCTAGAAGCAAGACAAGTGACATGATCCTGAGAAGCAAATTGGTGAATATTTCTAAAGCTGCACAACACCTTTTAAAAAGTTAGGTTGGGAAAGAGATAATAGTATATTGAAAACAAATATGCCATTAGTAAACAACCTACACTAATCGACTTGCTCCATCTCATCATCTATCAACTTCAATTCTGTAGGATCTTGGGTGGGTTGCTTTCCATTTCCCCCTTCCTGTTCTTCTGGTTTGGGCATGGGTGCTGCCTGTTGTGTAGAAGAGTTCCCTGTCTCTTGATTTGTGGTTAAGGATAGTGTTGGCCCTGGGGAGCAAATTGGACTGCATGTCTGCAGGTCATGCAGTTCTTTTGTCGTATCTTCTTTGGTGGTTACCGTAGGTATTTCCACCTGATGGGTCACCATGAATGCTGCAGCCAGATCCTTCAGGATAGTCTCACAGGTGGTAGACACTTCCTCAGCAGCCTGGTTTATAACAGAGGGACTTGCACTGGCCTCATTATCCAAGCTTTCTTCCTGTCTAGTCTGTTCTTCTTCTTCTTCCTCTTCTCCTTCCTCTTCCCTTTTCTCTTCAGCAAACTTCGCTTCTTTTATTTTTTGGTATAGTACATTCCTTTCCTCTTGCAGAGCTCTGCAAAGATTCTCTAACCTCTGAATTTTCACTACAAAGCACTCATATTCCTTGGCCCTCATGGCTTTCTGTGATGAAAGGAGAAAAAGCAAAGCATTTTAAGGCTGCCAAGGCAATAAATGGCAAATAACAATCTAAAGGAATAGATTAACTTTCCTCATTCTTGTTTGCTTTCTTTAAAACGCTGCTTGAGAAAGTCATACTTTTGGCTTGGCCACTTCTCCAAGCATTGCAAAAAATTAGTTACCTGAGTTTGGAATAGCTTGTAGTCTTTATTGAAACCAACATAAATCTACTGTATTGGCTACGTTTTACAGAAGTTAACACTTACTGGCTTAAGGCAAGAGAGTGTGGTGAAAACGAGGAAGTTATGAAGTATAACATTTTGTGTATACTGTGAGACTTCTCACAATATGTGAGGTCAGTTAAGATTCATTTATAAAGACTCCAAGTAAGGGCATGAATCTCCTGAGACTAAAAAAAAAGCCTACCTAAGTAATAGGGACTGTGGTGGCTTAGTGGTTAAGATGCTGAACTTGATGACTGGAAGGTTGACAGGTCAGCAGTTTGAGACCCGAGTGCTGCATGATGGAGTGGGCTTCTGTCTCTGTCTCAGCTCCTGCCAACCTAGCAGTTCGAAAGCAAGAAATTGCAAGTAGACAAACAGGTACCACTTCAGTGGGAAGGTAAACAGCACTCCGTGCACTCGGATGTCTAGGCATGCCTGCCACATGACCACAGAAATGTATTTATTTATTTATTACTCACATTTCTACTGCCGCCCCCTCACCAAGGCGGCTCCAGGTGGCTTACACATAAAACAAATAAAAACTTTACAAAAACATTTAAAAAGCATTAAAAATTAGATTTGTTTAAAATTAAAACAATTAAATTTTTAAAAAATGCCCTCCAATGCTGCATCATGATTTTTTCAAAATCTGACAGCCCAGGTAATACTTAAACAAGCCAGCCCAGGATGGCTATCTCCCCAGCTGCCCCACACACCCGCTGCGCCTGGAGATGAAATGTCTGCAGATACAGACAGCACTGGCTCTTTGGCTGTAAACAGAGATGAGCACTAAACCCTAGAGTTGTATACAACTGGCTTTTGAGCAAGAACGACCTTTACCTAAGTTAAATGGTGAAAATACCATGGAGTTGACTGTGAGAATGTAGAAGTGATTAGAAGACTATTTCTGTTTTTTGAACATTGATTTTCAAGACATTTTGAGCAGGGATTGGGATAATGTTTAGATGGAGAATCATGTCTCCTGGAGGCCCAATTCTCCATTATTTTCTCTTTTCCTATAATTTTGGGGCTCAAGAGCTTGAACAAAATCTCCTCCAACCACATATAGTTCCCAGGCTGCAAATTTTCCACTGCTAACCTGATGCTCATAGACGGTGCCTCCTCCTCAAATACAATCCCAGAACCATTTGCATCCTTGAGAAAGCCTTCATCACACTTCAACACAATTAATCTTTCTCACACTAGGTCAGGCAATAGGAACTGCAGAATGAACTCACCAAAAGGTCCCTTAGTTTTGGCAGTTTCACATCTGGCCTAGACATGGAAGAAGAAACTATTATTTACACTCATGCACTTAGCTTCCCACATGCAGCAAGTGCCTGGTCTGCTACTTAGTTTACTACAAAGAGCATGAAATGTGGGTATAGTTGATTTCACCAAATTTTAGGTGGTAAACCTCCAAATATCTTTGTGCTCATGTTGAAATCATCTTGAAACAAGGACGTGGTGGAAATATGATGTGTGCATTATATCATTCTAGGGCACTGTTGGCATACCTCTGGCATGTGTATCAGATGTGGCACACAGAGTCCTTTCAGTTGGCATGCATGCCATCATGGGCAAGCCCTGCCCTGTGTTGCCCTGCTGCGCCGGCGCCAATGGCAGTGCTGCTTTTTCACCCACCCCTCTTCCTCTGCCAATGGGGAGGTAGAAAGGGGGCTGAAATCCCATGGGAGAGGCAGCAGGTGCCTGTGTGTGCTGCTTGAGGTGTGCTAGCAACATGTGGTGCATGCGCATGTGCAATGCCTACCCGTGCGTCTCCTCCTCCTCAGGCACTCGGTCTCTTAAAGGTTTGCCATCACTGTTCTAGGGTGTTTTCATCAGAGTTTGAAAGTTTTCCTTTTTGGACTAGTTGCCAGTACCCTGGGGAGGGACTTGTCAGCTGGGGGATTTGAAGAACTGTAATCCAGAAAAGGAATTTCCCCAAGGTCTGAGTATATATAATATAATCTATACCTATAAAGCAAAGGTGTGCTTTATATGCAGAATACATTTCTGCACCCCTGGAGCAAATCCCGTGATACTTGGCATACATGTACCTTTTACAACCAGGGTCAGCACTGCGAGGATCTTGAGGCCAAGGGTGGGGCCTGTGCCCCACAAATCCAGACAAAACTGCACACGCAGAGCGGGGGAGGTGGCCGTGCGCAGATCCATTGCACATGCACAAAGCAGCAGGGGGAGAGATGGCCACGCGCAGATCCAATTATTATTATTATTATTATTATTATTATTATTATTATTATTATTATTATTATTATTATTATTATTATTATTATTATTATGTTTAATTTCTATCCCGCTTTCCTGACACAAGTGCCACTCAAAGCAGCTTACAACACAACATGTAAATACAATAAATATACAAGCATGTTCAATAAAAAAAATCACACATCCAACAAAAAGAGAGGTAGCTCATGCCTGGAGTCGGAGGACACCCACCGTCCAGCAGGCAACATGGTGGCACTGGGGGCATATGCCTTCTCCAGAGCCTGGCTGTGCATCAGGGGAAGAGGAGGAGGAGGAGGAGGAAGCAAAAAAAAAAAGGCTGACAAAGGTGAGTTCCCTGTCCCTTCCCCTCTGCACTCTTCGGAGCCTGCCTGCGCGTCGGGCGGGAGGAAGCCGAAGACAGGCTGACAAAGGTGAGTTCCCCGTCCCTTCCTGTCCGCACTCTCCAGAGCCTGCCTGCCTGACAGACGCAGGAAAGTCAACGGGAGCCAGAGAGGGAAAGAGCTCCCACCCCGCATGTGTGTGTGTGTGTGTGTGTGTGTGTGTGTGTGTGTGTGTGTGTGTGTGTGTGTGTGTGTGTGTGTGTCTGTCATGTGTGTGTGTGAGAGAGGGGGTAGAAATCCCACCCCACCCTGTGTGTGTGTGTGTGTGTGTGTGTTTGTGTGCGTGTGTTGCCTGCCAGCCGTAGGGCAATCACCGGGCGACAGAGAGCGAAGGAGATAGAGATATCACACCACGCGTGTGTGCATGTGCGCTGCGTATGAGCGTGTGAGAGAGGGGAGAGAAAACCCACCCACCTTCCCCCCTCTCTCTGTGTTTGTGTGTGTGTGTGTGTCTGAGAGAGAGAGTGTGTGTTTGTGTGATGTCTGCCAGCCACAGGACAATCACCAGGAGAAAGAGAGAGAGGGAGGGAGAGCGAATATGCCAGACACCGCAGACAGAAAACCCCGGGCGAAGCTGGGCACTCAGCTAGTGTTAGAATAAATCTAATATTTAATGCATTCTCGGTGGCGGCATTAACTTTACGGAACTCTCTATCTGTTGAGCTGTGCCAGGTTCCTTCTCTACCTATTTTTTTAAAAAAAACAACTAACGTCTTTTCTCTTAAGGTTTTTAAGGACATATTACTAACTGCTGAGCAATAGGATTAACTAACCTATACCATTGCCAACATGTGTTGATTTTGGGGTGTTGTTATTGTTTTGTTGTTATTTATAATTTTATTTGGTTTATCTTTGTTTAATCTCTTACTGGTATTGTAAACAGTTTTTCCACCCTTAATTTGTTGTAAGCTGTCCAGAATGGGAGACTATCCCAGATGTGCATGATATAAATGCAACAAATAAATAAAATAAATAAATGCACTTAAAGTTACATTTAGAGTACAACATCTTGCTATTCAAGTACATATGAGCAACAAAAATAATGTCAGTGTCAGTGGTGGATTACCACTAATTAAAAAGCTCCATCAATTTTGGGGTGAGCGGGCTTTGCACACAACGGGACAAAGTTGTGTGCACTCTTTAGAAGAAAGTCTATCTAGTGGCAAACTGCTGCTGTCAGTGACATCATTCCTATTGCACAGGCAAAGTTGTGCAACAGGATACTGGCCGTTAGATTATTTCTTTCTATTAATTAAAATTATTCAAGGAAAGGTTTCTTACCTCTTCAATCATATCCAGCAAGGCTTTATTGCAGTTCTCAAACCTTGCTTTCCAAGTAGCGGTGTCCTTTTCCAACTTTTTCATTTTTTTGGTCATCTATGGAGTAAAGGGAAAAGTCCAGTTCAGAGCAAGAATTTGACAGATGGAAGTAAACAACACACAATCCCATCTTAACATTTTTTTAAACTAAAAGTAACATTTGTGTTTTTCCCAGTACAGCTCAGTACACTACAGTATTTTAACGAACCTTGCATGGGATCATCATAAACAGATGACATCAAACATATGGTGCAGGTGTAGTAGTTCGGCAGTATTGAGGTATGTTGTTTGCACTATGTTTTGTGACTAAGAAAACATTGCTAGACAAGATTTTTTTTTAAAAAAATGACAAACCTTAAAATGTGTAAAGATTCATCACCTCTTTTTTCAACTTCCTTGCTACTACCTGTATAAAGTCTCCTTTGTTTATTCTTTTAACTATTGGGTCTTCTAAAAATATTAAATGGATAATCCTACCAAGGATGGAATCATGTAGTGAACAACATAGCTCCAGAGAGTGTGTAACCAATGAGATTTGGCATAAGGTATTGGCTATGAGTAAGAGCAAAGCCATCAGACAGTAAGAGTAACTCTCCAAATAACTAATCCAGGTAATAGTCCTGAGCAATTGGATGTAATGGCATTACTCTGATAATCTGAATTGGGTTTTTGATGAGGTTAATGAAAGCAAGTGAAGTCAATTCATAGTAAAGACATGGTAAAACAAGCAAATATATTCATTCTTTTTTTGTATTCACAACAAAAACTTTATCAAAACACAGCTTTTCAGTAGGGTGTATGTAAAAATGTTTATATGTTACTTTTAAGTAACAACACCTCCTCTTCTAGTATAGCAGGAAAATTTGTTGGGCATATGGCTAGACTGAATCTGTCATTATGATGTACTGGTTTTCCTTCTGCAGTTTTGGAATTCCTTACCATCTGAAATTAGAACAGCCGTCACTTTATTGGCTTTTCAGAAAGTGCTAAAAACATCATTGTTTAGAGTGGCTTTTCCAATATAGAGCTCTCTATAAACATATCTGACTTTTCTCTTGCTGACTTTTTGTTAATCATTATTTGTAAGAAGTAAAGAGATACCGTTGGATGTCATTTAGTTTTGTACCATGTTGCTTCTTCATTGATTTATGTTCTTTTGCTCAATTAGTGTTTATATTTAATTTTTGCATTTTTGTTTTTATATTGTTATTTGTTCTGCTTTGTAAACTGCCAAGAATAGTGTTTTACACTATTTGTTGGCAAGGCATAAAATTAATTAATTAATTTTCTATATAAAAGGTATTAGCAGAATTAAAAGGAATGTAAATGAAATACCAAATCCTTTTTTGTCATCTTGGAACAGTCCCTTTAAAGCAGTGGTTCCCAACGTGGGGCCCATGCTCCACAGGGGGACTTTAGTTCCTAGAAGCCTAGGCCAGTACAGTACATTGGTTGATCAGTGCTTTGGGGAATTTGCTTAAGTTTCTGGGAATTGAAGTCCAAATCCAAAGGTTCAGAAATCGTTCTACAGCTTTGCCATTTGGTTATTTTATAGACATAAAATGCTCCAAGTGTTAAGATTTGTTTCCAAATTAAGCCCCTTTGTAGTTTCATGTTACCATTTGTAGGACCACAAAAAACCCCCCACATACATGTATATTCTCATAAAGCTTCAGATGACAGTATCATCTTGACCAAATACCGTATTTTCCAGCGTATAAGACGACTGGGCGTATAAGACGACCCCCAACTTTTCCAGTTAAAATATAGAGTTTGGAATATACTTGTCAGCTGCAGTTAAGTATCTGTCCTATAAGATGACCCCCGACTTTGGCACAGATTTTTCGGGGTTAAAAAGTAGTCTTATACGCCAGAAAATACAGTACTTTGATCCCAATCTATGTGAATGGAAGGAAGCTCTGTGTGTTTGTGTGTGTGTATCAGGGGGGAGGCATCTGAATGAAAAAACAGAACCCAAGCAAATACGGAAGCATTATATGGTTGACACATCAATGGTTTCTTCCTCTTTAAGCATCTCTAAATGTAACACAGCTAAAAAGGGCATTACTGCGAGCAGTTATACAAAGGCTTCTCGAAAAGATATTCTTTCTTGATTCTCAGAATAAGTTTGCAATTTCATCATGGGTGTTTTTCTGAATCTGTACTTACTATCTAATTTACATAATTGGATAAATATTTTGCCTCTACATTTCTGAAAATCCTGCAGTGATCAGGTTTTTTTCTTGCAGCAGACACTATCTTCCTATTTTCAAATTTACAGTAGCAGTAAGGTAAGAACTAGAAACTAAAGTTGAACTTGAGAGGCATGGCTATATTTTTTTACCACACAACACATTCTACTTTTATGCAGCAAACCTTCAGAAGTGTGAACAAGCAGCTAATTCATCTAGGTGATGAAACAGAAAAATATAAAATCAATTCTACTAAGAATGACTGACATCTGGAATAAATGTTTAAAAATACTTCCTTCAAAGTGAGCACCCAACTAGCACCCAACTGTATTCCTATTCACATTTAAGAATCACAAAGCGGCAAATCCATTGTTTACAAGGTGGATTCACGAGTAAAACAGTAAGAGTGGCAGCAAGTGCAGCAGTATTGAAATAATGAAATGAACTTCCCATTTTAATTTCTGCTCAATTTCTTGCTTTTTTCTGCACACAGGAAATAGCTAATTCTTGTCTCAAACAGTAAAGCCATCATAAGCACAGGGCAGTAAGATAATTCCTTTCATTATCATTGATCTGGAGGTAGCAATGGAGAATGGGATTTCTTTTCTAATAGAGCATTTCACGTTATCATCTCAAGCATTGTAAGGTAAAGGTCGCCCTTGCTCAAAAGGCAGTCATATCTGACTACAGGTGCTCATCTCTGTTTACAGCCAAAGAGCCAGCACTGCATCTGCAGATGTTTGCATCTGCAGACATGTGGCTGGCATGACTAGACACGGAACACTATTTACCTTCCCACCAAAGTGGTGCCCATCTATCTACTTGCAATGTCTTGCTTTCAAACTGCTAGGTTGGCAGGAGCTGCAACAGAGATGGGAGATGGGAGCTTACTCCGTCATACAGTTGTAATGTTCAACATCTGAACCGCTAAGCCAGGGGTTCGCAACCTATGCCCCACAGGCCAAATCCAGCCCATGGTGAGGACCCCGCCACTGCCATCAGAAGTGCCGAAAATGTGCCAAAAACAGCTGACAATGCGCAAAAACCAGCTGAGAATGCTCTGCCCTCGCTCCCACCACCATGGGAAGCATTGGAAGCATCAAAAACGGGCGAAGATGCGCCATGACTGTACCTGCCACTGCCGCCACTGGCCTGCTTAGCTGTCTGAGGGGGTGTGATCCGGTCCCAGACGTAAAAAGGTTGAGAACCCCTGCACTAAGCCCCTTCAGTCTCTCTCCAGCATTGTGTTACTTGGAATTAGAAGCCCTCTACAGTCAAAGAGGAGCAATTACATTTGCATTTAAGGTCTGAGCTTGAAGAAGAGTTGTGTCTTACCTGCAGTAGAAGACCAACACTAAGTGGTCAAAGCCGTAAATTTTCAGTAATGAGATGATCTCACAGTTTACCAAACTACTGAAGAGCAAGGAAGGGCGGTAGGGGAAATATTTTAACATACCATTCTTCACCACCACCATCAGAAAAAGTAAATTGATACATGTCAAAAAGATTTTACAATTTGAATTCCCAGTCATGAATTTTCAAGTCAGGTCAACTTGCAACCAAGTCATTGCATTTCTTTTACTGTTGAATGCAAATAATTAATTCTTCTTTACAAACATTACTTACACATAACAGTATTGTCAGATTTTCAAGGTTTGAAAGAAATAAGTGCCCATTAAGAAAGATGAATGTTTCAGTTTTCCTACTTAAGGAATAGGGTTTCAAAATACCATATTACCCCATTTTACAGAAGCCTCATTTTACAGAAAATGTTTTACAGAAGGTGTTTTTTTTGCTGAAAATGTGAGCCATTTTACAGAAAAACCCCGTTTTACAGGACGCAATTTCCCAGAGCGCAATGCAACTGGTGGGCTATAAAAGACCACCCACAGCCATTCTGGGCCCTGAGAGGAGTTAGTGTATTTTTTTATTTTATTTTTTTGGGGTCGGGAACATCCCCCCCCCATGTGTTCTTATGGGAATGCCTCGTTTTACAGAAAAAAATGAGTTAAGGAAAAAGCTACGGAACGGACTTTTTCCACAAAACGGGGTTTTACTGTATATAAAATATGAATACAGGTACAGTATTTTCTGTGCTTGACTTGTCATGGCACCATCACATCTCACTGAGAAATTATGACTAATTAAACAGATTCCATAGCAAAATAGCTTAACAATTTGAAGCTAAATGAAGTGGAAAGAAATCAAGATGACTCCTCACCTGAAATAGAGAGCTTTGGGAATAACTTTCAGGAACCTAATGGATAACGTACCTTTTCCATCTCTTGCTTGAAGCTGGCAAACACCTCATTGCTTTTTGTTAATGTTTTCTGAAATTCCTCAAATCGTTCTGAATAAAGAGTAATCTGCATTCACAGGAAGGAATCTAGTCAGTTGCACAGTTATCAGACATATGGTGTTTTGTTTACTCTCTGATATGCTTGCACAGACTAACATAGCTACCACTTTAAAAATGTCTACAATTATTGCTTCCTTTGAATAAGGGTGAACATCCAAACCTTCAAATTATGGCAAGAGGGCAAGATGAAAAGGCAAAGGGTTGGAGCCTGTGAATGCTCTTTCTCCAGTTCCCAGTCTGAGGGACATTCAAACCATAGCTGTCAAGTATCCCTTATTGGCCGGGAAAACCCCTTATTTTACCCTCTTTCCTGCCGTCATCTCTTATTAGACTGCAATGCCCTATTGCCACCATTGGAGGGCAGCACAGGATAAGCATAGCTGTCAAGTATCCCTTATTTGGCAGGAAATTTCCCTTATTTCCAAATCCAAAACTTGACAGGT
Source organism: Bradypodion ventrale (assembly GCA_035047345.1). Classification (NCBI taxonomy): domain Eukaryota; kingdom Metazoa; phylum Chordata; class Lepidosauria; order Squamata; family Chamaeleonidae; genus Bradypodion; species Bradypodion ventrale. The sequence goes on along the minus strand of JAWDJE010000001.1, from coordinate 107,289,293 downwards.
ATGATTCAAACTGAAATGAAATTGTTTAGTAGCTCCTCCCAGTCTTTTATTTCCCTTGTCTTAGGAGCACACAACCAACCCTGACAGCTCTATTATCCTGACATTTCATCTCTGAAACAGAGTTCCCCTCTAACTTCATGAGAGCCTTCCTCTCTTTCCCATAAAGGCTTCTGTAGCATGATTCTGAGTCAACCTGTTAGATTATGTTGTTGGAACCCAGAGGGATTGGTTTGGGTTCAGTTGTTCCTTAGTTTACTCTTACCCTGTCAATCAGTAAGAGGCCCCTGGCAACTGGCTGTTAGGAAAGTGAGGCAGGAAGTGTAGGATGATGGCCAGCCATTGACAAATGTTTTGCCTCAGGGCAGTGGTACTTGTTTGTTGCCTGCTTTTGGAATAGACTGATTTGCTGTGTTGCTGCTGCCTCTCATTTTTAAGAAAAGTTTTTGTTGGTTCTAATCTTTAGGGTTTAAAGAGCACCAGAAGAAAATATGAGGGGAACTGAAACGAAAGAACCAAAAAGAGCTGTTCCCTTTCATCTTTAATTAAAGGGTTGGCTCTAGTGTCTAAGAGGTGGCAGGTCAGCAGTTTGATACCTGAATACTGCAGGACGGAATGAGGTCCCGCCACTGTCCCAGCTCCTGCCAAGCTAGCAGTTTGATAGCAAGAAATTGCAAGTAGTCAAATAGGGACCACTTTGGTGGAAGTTAAATAGCGTTCCGTGCAGTCTGGTGTCTAATCATGCCTTCTACATGATCATGGAAATGTCTGCAAATGCAGACAGTTCTGGCTTTTTAGCTATGAAATAGAGATGAGCACTGAACCCTAGAGTTGGATACGACTAGCTTTTGAGCAAGGATGACCTTTATTATTATTATTATTATTATTATTATTATTATTATTATTATTATTATTATTATTATTATTATACTAATATGCTACTCTACTCTCCGCAGCGACTCAGAGCGGCTAACATACCATGGGCCAACATATATTACAGTATTACAATATCAAATATAAATACAACAACATGATATAAATATAACAACATGATGCAATACAATCAATACAGTCAACAATACCTTACATGAAAGACATGAAAATGAAAGAGTCCCCCTCCCCCCAAAAAAGAAAGAACCCAAAATGAAACAAATGTGAAACTTTTAACCATTTACATCCTTAATTCTGGAGGGGACTGGGCTGGGATAGGCTATAAAAGTTACACTGATAGAAGATGAAAATGGAAAATAATAAAATGAAGGGATGTTGATTATCACAGATAAACTATTCTGGTCATCAAGGGTTATAAATGTATTGATTCCACCTATCCTTAGATTTGTGATATAGATCACAGACTGTTCTAATTTTTAATGTTGATGCATGTTTCTGCATCATGGAGATGAGATCCTTTAATGGAGTGGAAGACACAAAGACCTATGGCTATGTGACAACCCCCCCCCCCTATTTAGGGGTCAAGTACATTAAATATAATCAGGTGACAAATATATACCAGGAGCAATAAACTATCTTACCTGGGCCTGGAGAACTGTTTCTTGTTCCTTTAGCATTTTTGTCTGCAACTTCCACTCTGCAGCTTGGTTGAGCAACTGTGTTTCAAAATAAATAACACATAATGTGAAGGCTGTATTTCAAAGTGAATTGAATTTTTGCTTCTTGTAGAACTTTCTGTACAGCATGATACTTTTCAAAATAATTACTCAGACTCTTAAAAAACAAAAGAAGCATACACAAGGACCAAAACTGAATGGTAATGTACTGTTACAGTAGACTTATTGAATCTGTGGGGATTAATGAGTCATCTTCTCCATAAATTCCATTGATTTAGTGCAGTGATTCTCAACCTGTATCCCATACAGCCCACGGCAACATTTCATGTGGCCCACCACCACCTCCACCACACCAGGAAGTGCCATGTGATGGAGAAAGGGTAAAATGACCATCCAATCCTCGAAGCTGTCTGAGGGAGCATGACCTGGCCCCCGTCTTAAAAAGTTTGAGAACTCTTGATTTAGTGGGCCTACTCTAGTTGTGCCTTACAACTGGATTTTAGCCAAGGTCTTTATGGGGTTTTCAAAATGCTGGTTTTCTGTTTCTGTAAACAGCAGTAAAACATAATCCTTTGAATTAAATTACAGGTTGGTTGTACAGTATTTAATGCTGTGAAACAAAATTCAAAACAACCTGAGAGCCAAGTCAGGTTTCAGATTGGCCATTACTGACTAATGATTAGTCCTGGAAACTGTCCTGGTTTTGGTACTACTTAAAATTTCACCAGAGCTCAATTATCACATTTCAGCTGGGATGATGAACTATTCTTACATCAAGGCATGAGGCCAAAATCTTTGTTGTGTATAGTCTGTTGTAGTTCATTAGCAAGTATTTATTCCCTTTCTTATTGATGTCCTATAAATGAAGGGTCTTGGATATTCTGAATGGTTCAATTTAAAACAACCAGATGTTAATTCCATACAATAATTGAAAACCCAATGGATTAATTCTAATTAGTATTTAAAAACACATGGATAAATGTCTAAACACAAATATACAGCTAGGATAATAAAATAGAAACAAGAAAGAAAAAGTCAGTTAATAAAGTATATGGTTACAGAAAACAATTTTGACACAAGAAGGTTGTTTATGTTTGTTCCTAGAACTACTGAAATGTCTACAGAATCTTGCTATGATGGATCACTTGGAGGCTAGATTTAATACAGCCTTGCCTCAATATAAAACTGTTTTGCTCATACTTTTTATGAGTTTCTCTACTCAGATTGGTACTCTGATTAAAGACAAGACTGAATAATTGTTTTGGGAAGAAACTGAAATTTGACTTCTACCCAATATTAAGGTTTTCTTCAATGACTCCAGAAAAGACCTCTGGAGTTAATTTCAAGATATGTGAATTCACTGAATACAGATCAAGGCAAGGGGCAAATTACCTAGTGGGACCCAAAATCAATTTGCATGCTTGACGGTCTGAAGCCACTGATGTTGAGAGCAGATGTTGCTACAGCTGTAAGGAACAAATAATCTTTCAGTCTCAGTCACTCATAAAGCTCCCAGAAATCTTGGGAGAAGTGGAGATAGGGCAGAACTAGACATTTTGAGACACATAGGGTTGCCACTAAAAATGGCAACTGTCAAGTTGTACCTCCCATAATTCATGGTACAACATCCCTTGTGGCATAACATCACTTTACAAAGAACTTTTGCTCTCTCAGTAGATGACTTGGCCATGGTGTCTGCAGGGTTCTGAAAGTTGAGACCTAAAATATGAAATTGTCCAAGCCCTGTTTCAGAAACATGAGAAGATTTGGGCTCCTGTAGATCTACAGCTTGCCCCAAGAATTATCACTGATATTTCTCTGCTTTCCAGCATTTGCATTGTCAAAACAGACTTTGTGATGTCTTGTGCATAAGAAGTGTAAGACATGACAAGATCTGCTGGGAAATGTGTACATTCTTACATATGATTATTCATGTCATCAACCAAGACATTAAAGTATTAAAATGTCTGGTACCATGAAATCCAAGGGAAAAGAGGAGTGTCATTTAAATCAGTTTAAAATTTTGGAATAGTAGCCATGTTAGTCTGTGTTTCAAGCATATCAGAGAATAAACAAAACAAAAAACCAAAAACATTGCGGCACACTAAAGAGTAACTGTTGTATTTTAATGTTAGATTTCATGGATCAAGTCCACTTCATCAGACATAGGAGTGAGACTTCATGGCATCAATTTATACAAATCAGGCAGAGAAATAAAGAGTGGTTGGTTAGCATAACATAAATATACAAATCAATATGTTATGCTAACCAACCACTCTGTACCTCTGCGCCTGATGTGCATATGAAGTTCCACTCCTATGTCTGACAAAGTGGATTTGATCCACAAAAGCTAATATTAAAATACAGCAGTTAGTCTTTAAAGTGCCACAACATTTTTGTTTTTGTTTACATTAGTCAGAGTACTATAAAACTGTCTAGATGGTTTTTCTTTTTGAAATCTTAAGAGAACAGTAGATAAAAAGGGTGCAAATAAGTGGCAAATGTGTCCTAATGATGCTCCATCTAGAAGGACAAAAGCCTTTTATTGAACGTTAGGCTTCTGACTACCTTCCCTATTTCAATTATACTATTAGTTGTACAAGGAGCCAGTAAATAAGTTGGATTTATTAGAGTTTGAGATGAAGCAAAAAAAAGCTTCTTCAGTACCACTGGGAGGCAGCAGAGCTATTCAGTTAAAATGAAGCCATTGCTCTAGCTGTTAGAAAGCAAGAGCGATTTGAAATAAAGCATTAAAAAGTAGGCAACACAAATTTTTTAAAATAGAGATTTGTGTGCTTCTAGAAATTGAAGATCCATTGAAACATTGTGGATGGATCCACTTCTAGTCAGGAATAAAAAAACCTTGCTTGCAGTCTTTTTAATTAAAATAAATCCCTTTCTGCCTCCAGGGCTGTGTGTGTGTGTGGGAACCCTCCTGAGCTAACAGCCCCCCCCACCCCACCCTGGGATGCCAATGTTGTGTGTGTGTGTGTGTGTGTGTGTGTGTGTGTGTGAGAGAGAGATTGTTGCCCCTCCCGAAACTTTTTTTGCCACCCCAAATCTAGAATTCTTGTTACAGCTCTGCCCGCCCCCAAATTTTATACCATTTTTGCCTTGTGAAAAGTTCTGTTTTTTGCAGCCCCCCCAATTTCTAATTCACCTTCCTAACCCAAGCAAGTGGCAAAAAGATAAACAACCATAATAAATCAAAACTATGAAAAATAGAAGAGTAGCATGTCCAGCATGGACTAATTAGCTGGAGGGAGAATGCTCTTAATGGCCTCCTTGAACAATATAATTTTAATTTGTTTCTTGAATATATCCAGGGATGGAGCTTGGCACAGCTCCACTGGTATTTTAATAATACAGAAGGAATCAGAAGAATTTCAACAATCCATTAGTGGCTGACTTTTGAAGGTGATGAGTCATGATGGCTATAGTTTTTGAGCATCCTGTATGCACAGGCATGTAAATTTTCATGTAAACAGTGGTTGATTCTCTATTGTGCAGTGGGAGGTTGTTGGGAGACTGATGCATCTCAGGGCTCATTTACACTGTTGAAATAGATTGAGAGTTGCTTTAGTTTTATTGAGGAAGTTGATCTAGGTATCTCAAATTATTTCATGTGTCTTTGAATTGATGTATGTGTCCTAATGACACAACTTGTAAATCAGTTAATAGTTGTGCAATATGCCACTGCATGGGAATACACAGGATTGAAAATTGATGCATTTGAAGTGAATCTGCAGCTCCTCACTCCAGGATTAAGGGGGAGGCAATTAAATGATCACACTAGTGCAGTGATGGTGAACCTTTTAGTGACAGAGTACCCAAACAGAAGGGCAGGTCAAACTCTGTGCTGGGGGAAAGGAAGAAGCGCTCCCATTGGGTTGCTGGGCAGAACTCTGTGCTGGGGGGAGGGAGGATGCAACAGTGTGCATGCCAACAGAGAAGGCTGGGAGTGCCCTCTCTGGCACGCGTGCCATAGGTTCACTACCACTACTCTAGTGCTTTGTTTGTATTCCTCTACATGTGAAACAGCATGTAGTTTCCATCCTCTTGGGACTATTTTATATTTTTATCTAATTTTTATTAATTGGATTTATATAATATTTATGTGTAAGTCCACCGCCCTGAGTTGCCCTAGGGCAAGAGGGCAGGATATAAATCCAAATAAATAAATAATAATAATTGGCATAACACATCAGAATTTGACAGGAAACAAAATGAGTCAGCCACCTTCTTTCAGTGCCAGCAATAGAGCGGTGGTTCCAAGGGTCTTCTGTTTGAAATGGTCACTTGAATGCTCTGTTTGTGACCTTCCTCATGTGTTAAAAGCATATGGTTTTTATTCCTTTGGGAAATTTTACATATCCCTACCTATTTTTTATACATGCAGTAGCACTATCCTTAAAAGAGATTTAAGAAAGAAAAGAGTTCAAATTGGTACGGTATTGGCAGTCCAAAACTCATTACTTTGGAAATGAAGACTTGCCAGACTCCAGAGACACAACAAAGGTGATCACATGTGCAAAAACAATTCAAAATAAACTGTGACCGGAATTGATTCAGAATATACAACCTTCGCCAGCCTGTTTAAAATAAACTGCTTGTTGGCAGAAATAATGCATGTTTAGTTGCACATTGTGCGGTTCCTGATTTATAAATTGATTTAAAACATGGGGAACCAAAATCAAATACAGTATAGTATAGCTGTATATCAATGCCTAGATGAGATCCCAGGTCAGAACAAAGAAGACTATGGTATTTTTCTCATGCACAGAAAAAAATTGAAGGGATGTGTACATATTCCTTCTCTCGCTCATGCCGTTCCTCTGCTTCCTTCATCACTTCCTGTGATTGTTCTAGCTTGGCATCCACCAATTTCTGTTGAAGATCCCTATGCTTAAATATCTTATCCAGGTGCTGGAGGAAAAAAAAGAAACATGTATAATGTTTACATAAGATAATTTTCATACTGTTGAGAAAAGAGAAAATCACTAGAGCATATGGCTAAAGCGGTAGTTCTTATGCACGCTTAGTTTATGTCTACACAAGTGGTTAGCACACTTTTTCTAGCTTCCAAAAGTCAATTCTGGGCACAATGTGTTCATGTTTCATAGACATTGGAGTGCCACAAACCTTCCCCTGAGCTCTTCCTTTAGAACCTCCATTGGGGGTTCTACTTTTTTATGTTGTTGGGGGGGGGGAAGCCATCCCAAGACCCTCTGGATGCTTGGGTCTTCATTTAAGAGTCCTACTCTAACCCTGCCAGAGTAAGCATTCAGTGTCTTGACAGGGCTAATGAGTCCTGCCAGCATACCACATGTTTTCAATTTACACTTTCCTTGCTTCTCTGCAGAGGGGCAGGGAAAGTATAATTGCCCTTCCCCATTCATATTGTTGTAGTGCTGGATCTATAAAGAAGAAGACCTCCACTTCAATTGGAGGACCAAGGGGGGGAATGGAACCCCACCCTTTCCTACAGATCCAGTGCTACAACCATTGTAATGGAGAGGAAAAACCATCAGTCACTTCATAGTTGCTTAGGATGTTTGTACAAAGGAGGGAGCATGTTAAATGTAATTTAGTCCCTCCCACATCCTCGAGTAACCAATAAATGAGGGAGTTAAGACCACCTGATAAGGGGCAGACTGGACATCTTACTTTCATGTAAACCTAGATCAGTGATGGCGAACCTATGGCACGTGTGCCAGGGGTGGCACCCATGCGGTTGCCCCAGCACAGAGTTTGTCCCGCCCCTCTGTCCAGCAGTCCAATAGGAGCTCTTTCTTCTTCCCAGCACAGAGTTTGCCCCACTCCTCTGCCCAGCAGCCCAATGGGAGAGTTTCCTCCCCCTCCTGTTGCTGTGTTGGCACTTTGCGATAAATAAATGGGTTTTGTGTTGCAGTTTGGGCACTCGGTCTCTAAAAGGTTCGCTATCACTGGCCTAGATGAATACCAGGGAACCTATTTCTGGTCATGCTGTTGAAGACATAAATAATACAAATTTATGTCAAATACAAACAAATAAGAGAAAGTACTTTTTCACCCAGAGGATTACTGGTCTATGAAACTCCCTGCCAGAAGAAGTGGTGACAGCTGTCAGTCTTGACAGCTTTAAGAAAGGATTAGACAAGTTCATGGATGACAAGGGTATCAATGGCTATAATTATGGATATTTAAGGACAACCTCTGGGTTGGAGAGATAGGCAGGATATCTCCCAATGCCATTTCCAGGGAATCCTAAGCAGGTGAAGGCATCTCCTTGGGAATACCCTGAAGGAAATGGTGAGCCACTGTGTGAGACAGAATGCTGGACTGGATGGGCTGTGGCCTGTTCCAGCAAGGCTGTTCTTATGTTCTTATGTTCTTAATACACTGAAAGGAATTTCAAAGTTATTATTCTACACACACAGAGTGTCATTTAAAGTAGAAAATAAACTATGTAGACTTATTACATAATTTAAACATCTTCAGCATACCCTGATTGAACAGAATGGTCAAAATTAGCAAGATACAAATCTGAGCTACAAACAGCACATAAAGTGAGAAAGGATATCTTAGTTTGCATATTTTTATTAGTTCTGGTTTTGAAGGTTATTTGCAATGAGTTAGACAGTGTGATTGAAAGTGACTGTAGGACACAAATGCTGCTTTTTACTAAAAATAAAAAGCCACTAACACTGCCACCTGAGAACACAAGCAGAAATAATAAAACAGGAAGAATGGAGATAACCACTACTGGTCCAAGAGAACAGAACATGTTAAACATTTTTTTTAAAAAAAGAAGAGAGAGAGAGAAAGAGAATATTGCCCTCACCTCCTCTCTGACTTCATACTGATCTATGATGCATTTCAATTTTTCTGCCAGCTCAGTGTTCTCCTGGCACAGCTTCAAGTTCCTCTCACTTTGCTGCTCAATCTGTGCTTGGATATCATTCAGTGTGCCCTGGAAGTGATTTGTGATCTCTTTCATTTTTTCCTCTTCTTCTCTCGCTCGCTGAATAGTCTCTTCCTGGAATTAAAGATCTACATAATTATGTCAAATTTTATTTCCATAGATAGAACAGAATGACATTTAGTGGACCCATGCAAGGTGTGGCAGGTGTTACTCTTATTGTGCTATGGCAATGATGGTGAACCTTGGCACTCCAGGTGTTCTTAGACTTCAATTCCTAGAAGCCCAAGTCTCTGTGAATCCACATGAATGGGTTTACTGCACATACTCTCTGAATGCACAGAGACTTGGGCTTCTGGGAATTAAAGTCTAAGAACATCTGGCGTGCCAAGGTTCACCATCATGGGGCTATGGGCTCCTTGCCATGTGGACAAAGACAGTAGAGGTTCCAATGCTCCTGTTTCCATGGTAAAAAAAGAGGAAGACCAGGCCTGAGGACATAAATAGGAATTGTTATTTATATATTCCTATGCATGTCTCTTACTCTTATTTGAGAATTTGGGTTGTATAATACCACTCAAAGCAAATTAAACATTTGAAACCCAGAGAGACACTCAAAATGTACCTGGGGAGTGGGGATGAAGTTTTTGGAAAGGGTAAAGCTTTCTTATATTCAATTTCCTACCACCATTGTTAATCTCTTTAAGGCAACATTCTTATGTACATTTCCCTAGGAGTAAATCCCTCCAAACACAGTGGCCAGTATCCTCTTGCTGAACTCAACCTTTGTACCTGGAATTAAGTTATCCGTGGTGGGAGAATGCTGTTAACTAAAGCTCCTTTTTTGATTTAATGATGTGCTTGATCTATGTATTGTGAAGTGAAGTCATATGCACCTCAAAATGAAAAAAAAAAACCAACTCTTTAATTGCTTGCAATCTGATGCCATTGACAATATTATCCCTACTGTACAGGTAGAGCCTCATAAGGGGATATTCTACAGCATGACTTAATTTGAAATAAGCATGTATAGGCCTGTGCTGCAGTTACAGTTGAATTTTGGCTGGATTTAAATAAATAATCACTGGTTTTTATGACAACTATGTCAAAACATGAAAACCAGCTTAAAGAATACTCAAGTTAAAAGGTGTTGCTAGCATCTTTCATCATATATACCATATTTGCTTGTGTATAAAATGCATCGAAGTATAAGACGCATCCCATTATTACTGAAATAGCCCGATATAGGCCACTACAGGGTATATACAATACAAGACACAATCAATTTTTCCCAGTGTATTTTAGGGGTGGGGTGGGTCTTATGCGCCAGCAAATATGGTATATGGTATATATACAGAAGAAATTGATTCATGAGGCAAATTCATATCAGTATCCACCCATTCAGAAAGGTAGATGCAGGTCTTGGAAAATTACTTTTTGGCTTCTCTCTCCCAGAATTCCCCAAGCTGCATGGCTAGTTGGCATGATGGCTGGAGATTCTAGAAGCTATAATCCATCCAAAAAAATTCCATCAAAAGACAACAAAAAACCTTTCCAAGCATTGGCTATATGCAGTACCACCTCCAAAATCGAAAGCTGCATCTCTCTAAATGCCAGTCGCTGAGATGAAACAGTGGGAAAGGGTTATTGCCCTCATGCTATGCATATGCTGTTACAAAACACCCTTCATTTCTGCTATTTTGAGGATGTCAGCCTGTAACTGTAAATAGAAGGATACATGTCCTTCAGGAGAAGCTTTTATTCAGTAAAGGCAGGCCAATTATGTTCCATGCAAAGCTGTGTATGTGACCTTTTACAAGTACAGTATTTCCTTTGTCAACTGCCTAATCCAATTGCTTGCACCCTCTGGGGAGAAGAGGTGCATAATTGCAGGCCTTGCCTCAGGCTGATAGACAATAAACAGCTCCAGAAAGCAATGCTTCATGTTGATTTTAGCCTTCCTGCTCAGGCCAGATTTTTTTTTTTAAAAAAAATGCAGATATGTTTTGGGCAATTTTTTGCCTGGGAAACAGATATGAGGAAAAACTGGCCATTCCCAGAATTCAAGCTTATCATATCCATCCAGAGAGCATAATGAGGCCTTCAGTAGGTCTTTTTGATTTAATCATTGGGAAATCCTCTTTCTGCTCCCTAGAAAGGAAGGTGCAGGGGACTGCGGTGGCTCAGTGGTTAAGAAGCTCGCCTTGTTAGCTGGAAGGTAGGCAAGTCGGCAGTTCAAGACCCCAAGTACTGCATGACAGAATGAGCGCCCGTCTCTATCCCAGCTCCTGCCAGCCTAGCAGTTTGAAAGCAAAAAATTGCAAGTAGATAAATAGGGACCACTTGCAGACATGAAAGGAGCCTCATTTGAGTGTCCCCTGAGTGGAGTTTCTCCAGCAAAAAAATCCTTTCAACCCATAAAGCACATTTGTACGCTTTTGACATGATAAAACAAAAAAGGAAGGTGCAAGGCTGTAGCTAAGAGATCTCAATGCAACATTTACTCATTGGCCCTGCCTTCTGCCCACCAAAATGAGGCAGAACGCTTTATGCTGGAAGCATCAAAGTGGAACGGGGGGGGGGGGGGGGGGGGGGGGAAAGAGGGGAAAAGGCATTCTTTAAAAATGAATAGATTAATTTCAATGTTCGCTTTTGTGGATTTTTTTGGTAGCTGCTACATTCCAAGCTTATTTCCCATATCTAATGAGCAGACCTGAAGAAACAATACTATTCTGATTTTATTGTAGTTATTCAATCCTGAGAGTAAGGATGAATACAGAACTGGGGATCTATGGCTGTCTAGGTATCCCTAAAGCAAGCCCAGTGGAACCTTGCAAAAGCAACCCTGTAAGTGCCCCTCTTTCAATTGTTTTCTGTGTTTCAAGCAAGTTTCTCTTGGTTTCAACACATTCACAGGCCAGAATAGGCCACTTTTTGAACACTTCCTTTCCCCCTTCTCATTGGTTCATAAGCATACCTGTCAAGTATCCCGCATTGGCTGGGATTTCCCGTAATTCAGCGCTACTTTTTCTACTTTCCCACCCGGATCCGCCGCCATCCCATAATTTGACGGTGGGGGAAAGTAGTTACTGTGCATCCCCTTCTGCACATGTGCAGAAGCCTTCTGCGCAGGTCCCGTATTGTCCATAGCCGCGCTTGACAGGTATGTTCATAAGCCAATTACTCTTTCCCTTCTAGCTCTACTCAAGCATCTTCTATAACCAGGTACTTGAAAGTAGGAATTGAAGGGGCCCATGCTAAGTAGTCTTGCCCTGACATCATTCTTCTCTGACATCTGCACATTCCTTGTAAAGGCTGTTCTCATGTTAATCTGCTTAACACATTTACTCCCAAAGCAGTAGCTCTCTTCATCTTTTACTGCAAAAACAACACAGAGTCCTGTGACATTTTAAAGCCTAACAGGTTTTATTTGACACAAACTTTTGAAGACTGTGGCCTGCTACCTTACATGGAGTGTAGCCTGTTGACAGACATAACACAGTAGACCATTTTATAAATGTCTGTGTACCAAAACTACACTTTGTGCATCTGAAGGAGGCAGCAGTCCACAAAAACCTGTACTATACAACACTTCTTAGACTCTGTGTTATTCCTACTGAACAAGTATATTTGGCCACCCATCACAACAATACAGCTAAACTGGTCCGAAACAATACCATGTATTATTTAAAACATGATTGAATGGTATGTAAATACAAAGAACAGCCATGTGGCCCATTTGTAGCAATGCTTTTACTGGATTAATAAAATGTTAAAATGATTATCATACTTATTCAACAAATCTGGGTCTTTGCTCAATTGGATGCGGTTGAGCTGTGCATTGTTCCTTGAAAATACTGTACTGTATATAAAAACCTCTACTAAAGACGTTTAGTTACTTCCTCGACTAAAGTTCTTGTATGCAGAAACTGGATAGTCTATTGAAGAGCTTAAGGTTGCAGAGAGGTTGTTATAGACCAGGAATCCTCAAACTTGGCTCTCCAGATGTTCTTAGACTTCAGTTCCCAGAAGCCCTGATCAGAAGGTGTGCTGACTTTGGCTTCTGGTAATTGAAATCCAAGAACACCTGGAGAGCCACGTTTGAGGACCCCTGTTATAGACTCACCTTCAGTGTTTTATTGTGTCTCTGGAGCTCCCTGCAGAGACTCTCCAGTTTGCTCCGGGCAAGTATAGCTCTGCTATGTTCACTCTGCAATTGATCCTTCTCCTTGATGAGCTGTGCTTGTCTTTTCTGCAGATGTTTCAGCCTTTTCTGTTCAGTACGATGTTCCTCCAGCTAAAGCAGAGGTAGGAGGAGAAAATAAGGACAAGAAAAGGGAGAAAGAGGACCCCAGGTTTACAAAACTTAGAGAATTTTTAGAATATTATTTGTTTTACTTTAACAAGTCACCACTACTTGGAGACAGATGAAATGAATTCCGATTTATTTTACACCTACCAAATTGAAGAAATGAATACCAAAAGCGTTTTATAACCTTTTCCCAAAAGTTTAAGCTGGGATACTGCTAAGATGTGTTTGTGTGTGGGATTGTTTTGATGTGTTCTGATTTTATTGTTTTCATTTGAATGTTATCACTGTGAGGTACCTTGGATGCTTTCTGGAGCATTTGTATTTATTATATTTAATAAATTGAATATTGCATTGCTAGTCTTTTGGCAGGATCCATGTGGGCATCAGGAATGTAGTCAATTTTAAGTTTAATTGTGGCCTTTCCACATACTTCTTCACAGGTAGGCCATCAACATGTCATGCATCTGCCCAGATGATGTTACTACAGCAAGCACTCTTGAAAAGCCACTATTCTCCAGAAAATAAATCATGAGCCCCAGTCCAGTTAATGGTACTTAAAGGACTATGCTGTGATGAATGTTGTTAGGAAATAGTGATGTTTACATATTGAAAGGATAAGTGGATGGTGTCCATTGCATGAATTGCTAACTATCTAGTGTGAAATGCCCTACCCAACTGTTCTTGATGACAACAGCTTCCCATGGAGAAACCACTTACTATTGGCTGCATGAAACATGATTTTAACATTTGACAGCTCAACTTATGTGATCCCATTGCCAGGAATTTCACTTGTTTCCCTAATGTGCATTTTCTCTAGTATGAAGAGGTTGTCATTCTCATCCTCATTCAGGTCACAGCCTGGTTGCTGGTCTCTGTATGAGAAACTGTTATTAAATCAGTACAAGAGCAGTTAGCCAGTTAACCGCAGTTAACACTGACTACAGAAATTCCCCATCAAAATGATTCAACAATGTTTGAAGGAGAGTGTGCCAAATAAAATAGCTCCAAATGAAATAGACATTGGCCAAAGGAAATACTAAATCAGCTCCAAACATGCTTGCTGTAGTCTGATATAATGTAACCGCTTGCTACAGGTTTGGAATTTGTATCTGGCCTTTGTAATAAAAGGAAAAAAATTCTAAAAACAAGCAGTTTTAACACTTGCTGAAAGGAAAGCAATAATCTTATTTGTGGTATGGGCAGCTTTGGTTAGAACATATTTTTTCATTTAACATGGTTCTTGTTTAGCAAGAAAAGCTGGACTTGTCTTATACACAGAGCAAATGCTTTGCCACATCAGCTCCATGTGCTTTTTGCTATCTCATGCATTGCTTGTCATCCTACATGTTATTTCCTGACCCCATCTTGACCCAGTTTAGGACTTGAAAATATTCTGGTTACAAGCTATATGAAGATTTGATGAACAGTTCTACCCTGTGGCATCTAAGTGTCTCCCTTGTTCTTCTGTGTCCTTCAGATTTTGGTGGCGGCGGGTGGGGGTGGGGGAAGAATCCATTTCAATTTGCTAAATCAGTAATTTACTTCAAATTGACTATTTATTTCAATAAGGACAATATTTATAGAAAGTGCTTCCAGCTAGTTGGTGTAAACATAAGTCTCAGTAGGTGAGTGGGTGGGAGAGAGAAAAGACAAACTAGTCTTTAATGTTTTATAGTAACTGTGCAGTGATTCCAGGTACATTAAACTCAGGACTGATGGGAGGTTAGCTCCTAGTGGTATTTGCATAATGTTTGTGTAATTTGTTGTTTGTGTTAATTCCTAGTGGTGTTAGCATGTTTACACAATTTGCTGTGGCTAATGTTGGCTAATTGACAAATGGTTGCACAGTCAGCTGCATGATCAAGTGCATGACCAAAATATGCCTCAACACCTCATCAGTTAGCCTCAGTTAGCCACAGTAAACTACACAAACACCAGCAGTATTCTGTTACTAATTCCACCCTACTCTCTATGCAGTGTATCATTAGCAGTATGGAAGAACCGCAATGAAACACAAACACTGAAAGTGTCAATATCTGAAAGCAGATTTGCAGTACAGTCCTGTGCAGTTACATCATCTCTGTCAATCCAGCCCATTTTCCTGTGTGGGCAAGAAGTCTTGTGTTTCATGGGCTTACTCCTAGATAAGCTGATGGTCTTTCATAATAAGTAGATCTCACCTCTAGTATTTATTTAAGATAGAAGATCTGTGAAAGATACATCAGTGTGTCCCTGTTTTGAGAGGAGAAGAAACTTGGTCTATGGTCTAAATTTCTTTACTTTTGGAGATACAATTTTAACCATAACTTTTTGCTTTGTATTAGAAGTTATTTTTCTCTTTGGTGAATATCTATCTAAATCAGAATGGATTTGTAAGCCTTTCTTTTTAAACTTAAAATACAGTATATAGAAATTCATATATATCACATATATATAGATCTTGTGAAACATTAAATATAACTGGAAACCCCCCCACTAATTTTCACTCCTTCCCCTTGCACAGTTGGCTGCAACCAGAAGTGGTCCTCAGCTCTATGAAAGTTGCCTACTCCATGTTACACAGTTTGCCAGGTTACAACCCAAAGAATAGCTAAAAACTAAATAGGTGGGTGGTATATAAATGGAATAAAATAATAAATAAATAAATACTTTTGAAATACCCAAGTGAGTAGGAAATGAAGCCAACAAAGCCTCTTTTAGCCATTACACACTCTCTCACACACAACCCATTCCCTTATCCCTTTCCCCTCCAACTCCTGTCCCAATCAAGATTCTTGGGCCAGAATCCTATTGATAGTCCTAACTGGAGTTATATCTATTGAATCCATAAGATTTATATTCAGCTATTCAACAAATGGTTCAATTGGTCTAGTCTAGGGACGGCAGTGGTTCAAGTGGCTATGACGCTGACTGGAAGGCGGGAGGTCAGCAGTTCGATTCCTGAGTACTGCAGGACGGAATGAGCTCCCGTCTTTGTCCCAGCTCCTGCCAACCTAGCAGTTCGAAAGCAAGAAATTGCAAGTAGATTAGTAGGGACCACTTCAGTGGGAAGGTAAACAGCGTTCTGTGTGCTCCGGTGTCTAGTCATGCTTGCCACATTACCATGGAAACGTCTGCAGAAGCAGACAGCACTGGCTCTTCATCTTTGAAACAGAGATGAGCACTGAACCCTAGAGTTGGGTACGACTGGCTTTTGAGCAAGGGAAACCTTTACCTTTACATAAAGGCGGGCAAAAGAGAGGATCAGTGGAAACTCAACAGGAAACTGCTATGGGAGAACATTTCCCATACTTTACCAAGGACAATTCCCCCAGGCTTCAGTCTGGTCTGCCATCACACTTTCCCATTTCATAACTGCTACAGCTATTATTTATTATACTAACCAGTTCTGCATACTTCTTAAATAAAATGTCCACTTTCTCTTCTGGTGTATTCAGCTTGTTCAAATGTTGCATCAGTAGGGTAGCTTCTTTCCCTGTAGTGAATGAAAAAGGGGAGTCTATAAAGGTTATTTTCACAGCGAGTATACTTCAGGTCAGATAAAGGTCAGCATGAGCATGTACAAATATTTATAACTTGAAAGTTACCCCTTCTTTCTTTTCTCTTTTGTATTTGAAAGGTCAGCAACACGCTGTATGCAACATTCCTCTTCAAACCTATTCCAGGTGCTTGTGAAGTAATATTTTAGGTGGCCTCTTTTCATATGCTGCTGCAGCAGTTCTATTCTCAACTTTTGGGGATTTTTTAAAAATATATATGATGTTTTCTGTGTGCGCTTCATGTATAAATCCACTATTTCAGAAACACCCCCTCCATATCAATGCAAACTCAAAGTTACTTTGTGCATTTCACATACAACTATGCAACTAGAGTAGCATTTCCCAAACTTTGATTTTTGGACTTCAAATCCCAGAAGCCTAAGTCAATTCCCCAAAGCACGGATCAGCCAATGTGATCAGTGAGGCTTCTGGAAATTGAAGTCCACAGGTGTTCTGCTGAACATAGTTTGGGAAATGCTGAACTAGAGTGTGACATACAGAACAGTGGCCTTATCTTTTGGATAGCATGGGCTTCCAGTAATAATACTTTATTCCAAAGCTTGAAGTAGCTGCTTTTTTGGATTACAGCTACTTGACTGTGGAATTGCAGGAGTTTGTTGTCCAAAAACCAATTTTCCCAAGCTTTACTCAATACTTATTTATCTATTTTTTAAAAATGAAAACCACCATGTAACTAGGCTCAGGAAATGCTGTTTCTGACTGAATCTTCCTTTTTCAACCATTTCCAAGGAGAAGACATGTGCTGTCAAATGGTAATGCTCTGCAGATACCACTTCGTTGCTTTCCCCCGATATAGCCAGTGAAATCAAATTATGTGCTGCCTTCCAATTATGGATGTCACTACTTGCCTAATCCCTTCAGCATTTTCTTTTCCAGTTTTTGTTCCTTATGAGCAGAAGGCTCTTTTGAGCCAGAGGCATCCCCCGAAGTGACACGTTCTTTCTCAGCCTCGTCAGGGACATCTTCATATTCTCTGTCCTCATTACTAAACGATTCTCCCTTTTCAGCTCCGTCTGTTACGTTGGTATCTCTTTCCTCAACAAGGCTGGCAGCTGACCCATAAGTTTCTATAATGTCTTCCAGCTGTCTGCTCAGCTCCTCAGATATATCACAGAGCTTTATTTCAGGCGGAGGAGAATGTGCCGCATTCTCAGGGGACGGAGGTCCGGGAGGCAATATGTTACTTGGTATCTCTAAGCCATTCTGAGTAGGTAGCATTTCAGAGCTGTTTACAGGAGGCAGGGGTTGCTGTTCAGGTTGGTGATCTGCAGCTTGGTTATACTCCATCCTTGGAATATTACCTGGCAGAAGACAAAAAAAAGTTTTAAATATATGTTCTGATGAATAGAGTAAAAATAAAGTATTGGCAAAGACTACTACTACTACTATTTCTTCTTCTGCCATATCCGAATCCAAATCTTGGCGATCGTCATGGCAATCAACCATTAAGACTGTCCCGAGAATATAATGCAGTGGCCTTTCATCTGGCTTCTGCATTGCAGCGTGACACCCATACCACTGTTCTAGTTCTGCAAGTCATTTTCTGGTCATGAGCCCTTTTGGCACACAAAGTCCTCATCAGCCCATGGTCTATTGATGAAGCTGCTGCCCACCATCAAGATGGATTCAAGTGAGATTTAATCCACTTGGGTAACATCACCTTTCCCTGTGGAGTTCGGCACCCAAGGTCGTTAGTCCTCAGGGTTATCAGGTTAGTTAATTGCCACCTGACACTCATCATTGAGCCGCTGGCAGTATGGTCTATTCCAGTGGTGGTGAACCAATGGCATGCATGCCAGATGTGGCACTCAGAGCTCTCTCTATTAGCACATGTGCTATTGCCCCAGCACAGAGTTCTCCCTGCCCTTCTGCCCAGCAGCCCAATGGGAGCACTTCCTCTCTCCCCCAGCACAGAGTTTTCCCTGCCTCTCTGCCCAGCAACCCAATGGGAGTGCTTCCTCCCTCCCCTGTTGCCGTGTTGGCACTTTGCGACAAATAAGTGGTTTTTTGGGTTGCAGTTTGGGCACTCTAAAAAGTTCACCATCACTGGTCTACTCTGTCACCATAGCAGGATAACCTGGCCAGACTTAGATAATCTGGCCAGACTTAAAAAGACTACTGCTGTTAGTATTTGCATCTGCACTTGGTATAAGCTGGCATCTTGACAAGCTGAGCAGCAGCCTTTCCTGATAGGTGCTACGTTGATTAATGTAGCTCAGTATTTCATAAACCAGAGTGGAAGAACAGTTGGCATGGAAGGTGTCAATAATATAGTGGTAAATCTGGAGTTAAATGTGTTTATCATTACAGTCCTTTATAACCACATCCTCTGCAATAAGAAAATGCAGCCTGTTGGATCAGTTTGAATGAACAAATAAGGAGCAGGACTTTTTTTGTAAAGCTAGTGGCTCTTAATTGCCCATTTAAAACCAGCTCCTCTCAAATACTTTGCATATCAACAGAAAGCTTGCAGCAAGATCTCTATTTCTTTCTCAGGTACAGAGGATAGTGCAGCTAAACTCAAAGAGGTCTGAGAAGTCTGAATATATGGCAAAATCCCAGGGCATTGACTATGTGACTTCTAGTTCCATGAGAAACCATGGAGAGAGGTTTTGGGAATTGTCGTCATTGGCTGCTACTCATGTCCAAGTATACATTTCCCCCCCTGAAAATCATTTTCACAGTTGATGGATGAAAAAAGAATGATGCCCATCACTCGGCACACATTGACACAAAAAGCAAGCATGAACTTCCAATCTATGTATCCAACATTCGCTTGTCATGCCCCACATAAGGTGCAGTGAGACTCAGTGATTTTGCTGCTGGCCCCTGGCATACTTTCAGGAGTTTGTAGAGGAATCTGAAGTGTTTATTATTTTATTTATTTTATTTGTTTGTACTTGTATTGCCGCCCCCTCGCTGAGGCGACTCTGGGCAGCTAGCAGATAAAACACTATAAAATAGCTTACTAAAAACCAATTAAAATCAATTAAAAAACCATCAATCTTATGGTTAACAACAAACACAGTGGCCATTTAAAATATTTTAAAGATGCTCTGAGGCGATACTCTCCGCCTCTCTTAACATAATGCATTCTTATTGTAAACATGCCCTTAATATTATATTGTTTGCTGAGGTAAACTGTTCATGTTACTCATTTTTTTATTACCTTTCTGGGGAATGTGTGTGTGATTGTGAATCCTAAGAATTAGTAAAGGTAAAGGTTGCCCTTGCTCGAAAGTCAAATTAGTAGAATTGCATAAAATATAAACAAGTCAATTGTAGATGCTTCTAAAAGTCCTCTTGAAAAGTAACTGTAAAACAACTAGTTACACATAAAGTTAACATTGTTCTTATGTATCCTGCTACTTTTGTTACATTATTTTGCTGCACTCTTTAGATGCAATAATTCATTACTGGTAACTTAAGTTATATATAGCTCATTCCTTTCAAGTTCTGCAACAAAATTATTTTGCCAGTTTTTTTAATGCTGCTTATATACTGTTTAAATAATCGGTCAACTACAATAGTAAAGGTAAATGTCACCCTTGCTCGAAAGCCAGCTGTATCTGACTCTAGGGTTCAGTGCTCATCTCTGATTATAGCCAAACAGTCATATACAATGATTATAGTCATCGTTTGCAAACTTTTCCGTGGACATGTAGCAGACATGACTAGTCGCCACAGTGCATGGAATGCTGGTTACTTTCCCACTGAAGTGGTACCTATTTATCTACTTGTAATTTCTTGTTTTCAAACTGCTAGGTTGGCAGGAGCTGGGACAGAGATGGGAGCTCACTATGTCATGCAGTACTTGGGTCTCAAACTGCTGACCAGTCAACCTTCCACTCATCAAGTTCAGTGTCTTATTCACTAAGCCACCACAGTCCCTCAACTACAATACCAAGCTCTTAAAAATGTGTTTGTTCTCCTTATTTATAGTAGGAATTGCAAAACAACTCCCCTCTTATAACAAGGATTATTTTTTCCAGCCGGAAAGTTAAGAGTTTACAGGAGTTTGCCTATTTTTAGTTCTTGGCTTCCCCTCCTCTTCCCCCTCAGAGAATCCAACTGAGAGAGATACATAGCACCTGCTCTGAAGTCAGAAGTTATTTTAAGCCCTTTGAAAGGGGGAGGATGATGGCGATTAGTCTCAAAACTGACATGTGCTCACACAATAAGCAGAGTTAATCCCACCGAATGAGTGTTTCTCCGCACAATCCTCCACATTTTCACTTGGAGGCAAATCTAATGATAATCAGTTATGAATTATGACATCAGTCATTCAAGAGTCACTTAAAGTTTATACATTACAGTGAACGTTTAAATATTACAGTGAAAATTAAACCTTGGGCATCTATTGCAGCTCACACCCAGAGGAGAAAAAAACACCATTTTTTTCAGCACCCTTTGTTCATTATCCTTGTGTGCGTCTCACACAGAACTCTTGAAATACTATAGTTTATTTCAAACATTGTCACTGTGAGTGTTAGAAGGGCACTGTGTATCAACCACAATTTCAAAATGTTTTAAGTCTCAAATGTAAAGAAACTATAGTAGAAACCTAGGTAGGCTTCTAGCCTTGTGTATGGTTTTAAGTGTGGCTGTGTTGTTTCACAACAAAAGCACTGTAGTCTCTTCATATCACATGAAAATATGTCACTTGTCTCATTATGCCTCATTTCCTCCTTTTTAAGTTATCAACATTGCCTCTTTTATGGGGAGTTTGAAGGAAATGTACTGGCATTGTGAAGTCATTTCGCCATGCTCTCATGCTCATATCAGTTAGATATATTTAACCGTTACAGGAGTAAGAAAAATAGCATCAGAACTAAAGCAGTAACACCAAGGGCAACTGCAGGAGGACAACAATTTCTGTATTTCCAAACCATGCTAAGTATCAGTGGCAAGCAAAAGCATTGTCACACTCACCTGGCAAGGAAAAAGTAGAGAAGAAGACAGTGAAAAGAAGAGGCCCCAAAGAAGGACAGTGGAATAATCACGACCAATTGGACACTTTATCTCTGTTCCTCCCACAGGGAGAGGGAGGGGTGGCACATGGGGGAGGAGAGAGAGTAATGAATGACACAGCAGGCCACACGACTCCAAACTTTGAATGCAAATTTCAAAGACCAGCTGCAAAGGAGACCAAAGCTTGTTGACCTTTCATAGCTGTGCAAAATGAAGCCAATGTTTCAACATGTGGAGCATATCAAAAAGCTGATCCGAAAGAAATTCTTTCTCCTATTCCAGGGGTGGCCAACCTTTTTATGCTGTGGGGCTGACCATGACCCCAGGACAGCTGAGCGGGCTGGACCATGCTCCCTGGAAGTGGAATTGGTTGCATATACAGCTGTCATAAATGCACTCACTTCCACATTTATGACAGCTGTGGGTGTGTTTACGCATGCACGGGTGCACTTAATGGCCGATGTGAATGAGCCTGCTTCCACTTCTGGGTGTGGCATTGGGCCAGATGGAATGGCGCCATGGGCTGGGTCCAGCCCATGGGCCATGGGTTGGGAACCCCTGTTCTAAACCCTAAGAAGACACAGGAGTCATAGCTTTCAAATGTTTCTGCTTAGCAGGCCGGTTTACTGGCCCTTTCCTTAGAACGTTGGCTCTGAAAAGTAAAGGGAACTGCAGAGCTCTTTATATCTCAGGATGTGTTTCAGCTGACTTGGAAGATGTACCTGTGCTACTCTGTTTCAGCATGTGCCATCAAAACAACACAATTTTATGGCACCTTTAAGATGAGCAGATTTATGTCACTGTGAGAAGTCCTGAATTATAAACAACTTCTTGGCAGATAGTTTGCTTTGAGATTTACTGTCTTGGGGCAGGGCAAACATTACACGCACATGCATAGCTGATATAGCTTTAGCAAGAAGGTACCTTGGATAAAATCAAATTCGAATAAAGTCCGATTTGGATAAAGTCGTGGTTTTTATGCACATGTGATGCATCGGATAAAGCCCAAAACCGCTAAAAATTGGACGTTATCCGAGGTATTTGGTCTCACACTCGCTGACCAGGCCCCAATGCCGCCAACTCGGGACCTGGTCATGAGGCGCCCTCCACTCCACCTGCTCTCCCCGATCGGCTCAGGCTGGTCACCTCATTCCCGGACTGATGGAATGGTTTGCTGAACCAGAGAGAGAAAGCAAAGCAGGTTTTTGGTAACATTGCGAAAGGGTGCCTTTACTAAGTTAAGCCCGGCAGGGAAAACCAGTAAGGTGGATGGGGATCCAATGGGAAATGGCGGTGCCATAAAAAGTGTCTCAGATTGAAAAGCTCTGCAAAGCCCCCCTGGGACTGGTAGCAGCTTCTTCCATTAGATCCTATTCACCCTTATCATGGTTTTCTTATGGGAATTTGGCCTTCGATGTTGCAGCTAGGTGAGGGGGAGGTGAGCACTGTCCTGGGAAGCCGAAACTCCTGAAATCTCTCCCCTCTAGAACTTATTATTGGGCACAGCTGCCCTGGCCGATACAATAAAGAGTCCGTGTTTTAAAGTAACAAGGCCTTATCGGAAAAATTCCCCTTCTGCTCCTTCATGGCTGGAAGGTGGCAGAATAACCACTCTTGACAAAGAAATCCTTAAAAAGGTTTATTGGAATAAAATAGAGAATATTCCAACATATAAAAATCCTCACTAAACTACGCTAAGAAAAATACATGTTTCTAAGAAAGTAAATAGCATTTCAGAAAAGCGATACTTATCTAAAAAGAGTGCGGCTAGCGGGCTGCCCATCAGAGTAATGGGTTATGGGTTGGATCGATTCTAAAAGACGGAGAGCAGCATCTCGAGATGATCTGAGATAACTGCCCTGTTCCTCTCCTAATTGGCCATGATTGCCACACTATTTATACAAATCTTGGTGGAAATGCATGCAAAGGTGTTTTGAGTGACAGACACCTGCTTTTTGAAGTCCAGTCTGGGACAGGACATTTAATCAGCATTCCCATCAGAAAGACATGCGTCTCACGTCTAGCAACAGGTGGCTGGTTTGCTGTCTGTGAACAGAGGTCAGTTCGACCTGCCGCTTTTAATTGGACAGAAGTTGGCTTCTGTGTACAGCAGCCTTCCAAAATGGATCCGTTTAAGCTAAACATAGTTAAACAATTTAACAGAATAAAACAGATTAATGATCTAAGCATACTAAGCATTAAGTAAACAGAATAAAGAATTAAAATTAATTCTTCTCTGGCTATGAAATCTAGACATTTGGTATAGGAACCTTGGATAAAGTCCATTTTGGATGTTATCCGATGCATCGCCCATTTGATTCAGATAAAGTCCAAAATCGGATAAAGT
This sequence comes from Bradypodion ventrale, assembly GCA_035047345.1. Lineage (NCBI taxonomy): Eukaryota > Metazoa > Chordata > Lepidosauria > Squamata > Chamaeleonidae > Bradypodion > Bradypodion ventrale. Next base: position 107,265,637 of record JAWDJE010000001.1, on the reverse strand, counting down.
CCAAACTTGTGGAACGGAGTTTGGACTATATCCGAGGTTCTACTGTATATCTAGCAAAGAAGTAAAGGAAGAGATGTTTTGACATTTGTTGTTCCTTCTTATTCTAAATGGGGTTGACTCCCACAAACCCTTGGATATGGGATTCTATGGAAAAATAGGAGCAGCCTGGAACAAATAACCTTGAAATAAAGAATTCCAAGGTCAGGAATAGGTGCTGAATTCCAGAATTTAATAGCAATCCTCGGTACCTGCACCCCTTTTTAGGGGTGGGTTCTTACTCTGTTTTTATCTGTTTTATTCATGTTGTGAACCACCCTGAGTCGGCCGTGGTCGAGTGGGCGGTATAGAAATCTAACAATAAATAATAAATAAATAAATTCCTTCTTTAAGTGTGATATATAAGATTTTAAATTGTTTCCATCTAACACATATAGACTGAATCAGTTACTCAAGCCATCTAAAAAGTGCTTCTCATATTCTCTGTCAGCCTGTTAAGGACTCCCTGACATGGTTAGTTGATATTTGTTAAAAAATTGGCATTTGCTACTGTAAAATATTTGTGTTTGTCTGGCCAGGTTATCCTGCTATCCTGCTATGGTAATAGAGAAGACCATACTGCCAGCGACTCAACGCCGAGTGTCAGGCGGCGCTTAACTAATCTGACAACCGTAAGGACTAACAGCCTTGGGTGCTGAAGTCTCCAGGGAAGGGTGATGGTCCCCAAGTGGATTAAATCCCACTTGAATACATCTTGACAGAGGGCAACAGCTTCATCAATACTGGCCTTGGCCTGATGAGGACTTTGTGTGCCAAAAGGGCTCAGGACCAGAAAGTGACTTGCAGAACTGGATTAGTGGTATGGGTGTCATGCTGCGATGCAGAAGGCAGATGAAAGGCCAGTGCATTATATTCTCAGGACCACATTCATGGCTGATTGCCATGAGGATCACCAATATTTGGATTCAGATACAGAAGGAGGAGGAGAAGAAGAAGAAGAAGAAGATGAAACTAGTGAGGGCTGCAGGCACAGACAAATTCATAGGGGATGGGGCTGTTGACAGCTTCTAGCCACAATGGATACTATTCCCTCTGGTATCAGAGATGGCATTCTGTTGAATACCAGTTACTGGGCAACATGAGGAGCATGGTACTGTTGCCCCCATGCCTTGCTTTTGGGCTTGCTATTGGCAAAGGTTGCCAAGTGTATAAACAGAATTGCTGAATTGGATAGGCCTTTGGTCAGATCTATTGGGATTCTTCTTATGTTCTCTGTTTGTGGCAAGTTAATTTGTTTGAAGTTACTACGGTGGCTCAAGTGGTTATGATGCTGTACTTGATGAGTGGAAGGTTGGCAGGTTAGCAGTTCGAGACCTGAGTACTGCATGACAGAGTGAGCTCCCGTCTCTGCCCCAGCTCCTGCCAACCTAGCAGTTTGAAAGCAAGAATTTGCAAGTAGATAAATAAGTATCACTTCGGGGGAAGGTAAGCAGCATTCCATGGACTCTGATGTCTAGTCATGCCTGCCACATGTCCAAGGAAATGTCTGCAGACACAGACGGCGCTGGCTCTTTGGCTATAAACAGAGATGAGCACTGAACCCTAGAGTCAGATATGACTGGCTTTTGAGCAAGGGTGACCATTACCTAATTTGGTTGAAGGAATGTCAGTATGATGGTTCTACTGGTCGAACAGTGAACTGCACCCAATACTGTGCATGAGGCCACGACACAAGATCTTCCCTGCTCTCTGTGCAGTCTGAAAACTCTCTCTGGAACATTTCCCATCCTTGGGGATGGTGGTGGGGATCACCATTCAATTGAGTAGCATGAAACTCCCTCATCAAACATGGGACAGTGGCAGTGATGCACTGCAGCAGGTTCTGTCAGGCTCTGCAGAACCGGTAGCGGAAATTCCCCAGGCCACGCCCACTTGGTTGGCCATGCCCACCTCCATAGCCCATAATGCAGGATGTTTGGCTATGCCCACAGATTTGGCCAGCCCACAGAGTAGGCAATAAATTTTTTTTGCAGTGCAACACAATTAAAGTTTTGCACTCTTCCTGTGTTTATTGTGAAACATAATAGTATTAGAAATTGTTAATAGTTAACATTTAAATTAGAAAACTGCAGTGGCATTTAAATTAAACTGATGATATTTAATTTATGTAGGGTTCCTTTAAATCAGTTATCCCCTGCATTTTCGAAAACATACCAAACTGAAATTGTAATTTTTTTTCAAACTTCCACTGAAGGATGACATTTTTTAGATATTTTAATATATTTGAATAGGTTTGCTGATTCAGTATACAGTGGAACCTTGCTTAACAAATTTAATGGGTTCTCTGGGACCTTTTTTTACTATGAAAAATTTGTAAAACAAATTTCCCATAGGAATGCATAGAAAACCAAAATTTGTTAACCAAAAGGTGGTTTCCCATAGGAATGCATTGAAAATCAATTAATCTGTTCCGAAAAAAATTGTTAGTCAAGCCACTATGGATTTACTTTTGTTATGCAATTTTTGTGTTAACCAAGCCATTTGTTAAGCAAGGTTCCACTGTATTAGCAAAGTCCACAGGACTTTGAAAATTGAATTGCTTGCTAAAAATCAATTTCTTTTTGGAAAGGGTCTCTGGTTCTATTAATGCTTCCAAAAGTACTTCTAGTCCCGTTGAGGATTTGTTCCTCAGCCTGAAGAAAATACAGACCTCCCTTACCAAACCTTGCTCAGCCAAAACCTAACCTGCTTTTGTTGTTGTTCAGTCACACAGTCGATTCTGACCATTCGTGACCCTACGGACTACTGCATGCAAGGCACCCCTATACTCCACCATCTTCCTCAACCCACCCAGCTTTGTGTCCACTGCGTCAACAATGCCATCTCACCATCTCATACTCTGCCATCCCCTTCTTCTTTTGCCCTTGACCTTTTCCAGCATCAAGGCTTTCTCAAGTGAATCCTCTCTTCTCATTTTATGTCCAAAGTACTTTAACTTCATCTTCAAGGAGCAGTTGGGGTTGATCTATACCTATAAGAAGGGGGTTGGGCCGTGCATGTCTGGCATGCATGGCTACACCCGGCCCAACCATCCTGTACCGAGCCAGCCACACTTACCTTAAGACCCTACAAGCATTGCCGCAAGGGTCCGACAGCCGAGAGTGGGGCAACTGCCTCACAAACCAGTACAAAAAAACCTATACCTCCCAGCATCCTCCATGCCATGCCTCAGCCAATCAGGCTGAAGGATGTGAGCACAGAGGAGGTGGGGCAAGCAGCGCATGCTTTAAAAAAGACCCAATGGCCAGTGCATCAAGAAGACAAAAGTCAAGAACAGCGCTCCATTCTTGGCCTTCGACTCCCAGAGGTAAGCCATCGCCTTCCATGGAGGGCGGGGGCCAAAAGCTTCAGCCCCTGCCCACTGAGGAAAGGAGACGAAGGACAAGAACAGTGCTCCATTCTCAGCCTTCAAATCCCGGAGGGAAGCCATCACCTTCCATGGAGGGCAGAGGCTGAAAGCTTCTTTAAGTGTGGTTTTGGCAGGGTAGCGGGGAGAGCCCATTGTCTCCCTGCTGCCTCAAAGGCTGGCACCAGCCTCGCTGTGGCTTTTGGGGGGGGGGGAGGAGGGGGAGCCCCTCCTCTTCCTGCATGGCTTTGGCGGGGTAGCAGGAAGAGCCCATCATCTTCCCGCCACCCTGAAGTCCGGCGCCGGCCTCGCCGTGGCTTTGGGGGGAGGAGGGGGATCCCCTCCTCTCCCCATGCGGCTTTGACAGGATAGCGGGGAGAGGGCAGAATGCAGAGCTCCACCCGTCCCTCTCTCCCCTCCCTCTCTCCCCCCCCCCCGTGTGTGTGTGTGTGTGCATGCTACCCAAAAACAACCACCAACACAAAATATACCTGCCTGGCAAGGCTGAGCAAAAAATGCTAGTTTCTTGTATGATTGATTTATTTGTCCTCTTTGTTGTCCAGGGTACTTTCAAAATTATCTTCCAGCACCACATCTCAAAGGCGTCTTTTCTTCTGTGCTCAGCTTTCCTTATGGTCCAGCTCTCACAACCATACATTACTACCGGAAATACCATTGCTTTGACTATAGCTGAGACCTATTCGGCAGCTAAGAGACTGTCTTCTCCATTCTAAATCTTTCTCTCACATCTTAATGTTTGTGGCTATGCCATAACGCAATTGGCTAGGCTGCTTTCAGGAGGATGGATAATTTATTTATCCAGTACTATCAGATTATCCTATCCTGTTTCAATGAGATTTCACTGACCCATCAACAGAAGTCTTATGTGAAATATCAGGTAAAGGTAAAGATTGGCATTGCTTTATACAGTAGCTAGTTGTATCCGACTCTAGGGTTCAGTGCTCATCTCTGTTTATAGCCTAAGAGCCAGAGCAGTCTGCGTTTGCAGACGTTTCCATGGACATGTGGCAGCCGTGACTAGACTAGTACATGGAACCCTATTTACCTTCCCACCAAAGTGTTACCTATTTATCTACTTGCAATTTCTTGCTTTTGAACTGCTAGGTTAGCAGGAGCAGGGACAGAGATGGGAGCTCACTCCATCGTGCAGTACTCATGTCTCAAACTGCTGACCTGCTGACCTTCCAGTTGTCAAGTTCAGCATCTTAACCACTAAGCCACCGCAGTTGCTTACATGAAATATTACCCAGAGTTTTATAGGAAAAATTACTAGAGTAACAATTTCATAGCCAGTTCTTTCATCCCAGAAAGTACTTTATGTTTTCTTTGCTTGACATAATAAAGTTAAAAAGTAAAACCTAACAAAAATGAAATACAAGTCTGTATGCTTATTCAAAATTTTCTGACATCTTAATAACCAGACCAGTTGGCTTCTGGGATGAAAGGAATTGCTTTTTTTGGGATACAGGTATGTAACAGTTTTACAGCAAATGGGCTAAGCTCTCCCCTGTATTTTTATTTGAGGAATGCTGAAGCTTGTTGTACATTTTTAATTGCTGCCTTTTGTTATTGTTATTGTTTAGCATGTATTTGGGTGTTTTATCATATGCTTACTTTACACTGCCATCAAATGAAGTGTAGTGCAGAAATCTTTTAAGCAACAAAAAATTTAATGTTTCGTCTTCAGAACTGAACTCTAAAAAGAAAAAGAAAAAAGAACAGGATGTTTACTGTGCACAAATGGCTGGCCAATTATTGTGTGGTAGAAACTGACAGATAAGTGGTATCTCAGCAGCCCATAGCTACTGATATGGAATTTGGAGCACTTGCCAAATCAAAATGGACACTGATTGCTTGCTGCCTTGTGAAGTCACAGAAACAGGCTTATGTACTTACTATTTTATGCCTTTAGAAGAGCTTGTTGTTTTTAAGTAATTATGTAAACCACTACTGAATAAGTAGAAAAATAGGCTCACTTTAAAAAAAAAAGCTTTTATAAACATTTTATAAAGATAATTTTTTTATAAAGGTAAAGGCAGATAACACACCTAAAAGTATAGGAAGAGGGGCAAGAATGTCAGTCTTAAATTGGCTTGGGTTATTAAGATATAAGTCAGAGTCCAGTTGTGAAGCTAGGCAAAAAACTGGGTTTGAGCAAGAGCTGAGGAATTGGTGTAAACTGCTTTCACATTACACCTGTTTGCTGCTCTGTCAACAACTAAACCAAAATTGGAGTAGTTTGCTGTTGAGCTTCCTACAGAGAGTAAGTATTTGAGGAATTAAATGGTGAAAGGAGGAAACATTTTTATTATCTGAGGAACTTCATTCAGGAACAGAGTAGGGAAATAATCCCAATTTAGGTATAATAGTAAGTCATTTCAAGAGGTAGAATGGCATGAACAGTGAATCACAGCCTTCTTTGTATCCCGGCATGCTAGCAAACATAGTTCTGGCCTGTTGCCCCCATTCTGTACTTCACTCTTTGGCTCCAGTGAGGCTGACTGGCTTCCTAGGTAAGATATGGATGTGAGGACCCATTAAGGACCCCTTGCATCCAGGTCTTACTCAAGAAGCTACCAGTGTTAGTGGAGCTGAATAAAGCAGCATGGCACAAAATAGTGAAGCTAGTGCTTCTTTTGGTGGTGTGTGGGACTCCCATTGGTTTTGTGCACATCTCTCAGTGGTGAAGTATGGCAGCAGCAACTCTAGCTCCCATGCTATGTAATTGGCAGCAGTTCACTTCTTTATGGCATTGCCGAAGGCCCTACACTACCCTTGTATTCCAAATGAGCAAACTGGAAACATGTGTCCGCTTCTCCCTCAGACAAAGGAGGACAACCTAAACCGAATTATGGTGACAAAGAAGATGGAACTAAACCATAAGAAGATAAACCCACATATTTCATATTTCCGTCAGTGAGCTTATGTTAGCATGCATAGATTTCCACAATTAGTAACTTAACAAGATAAGGAAGAGAGAGATGGGTCAGTGATGATGAACCTTGGCAATCCAGCTGTTCTTGGAGTTCAATTCCCAGAAGCCTTGATCAGCAGGTGTGCTAACTTGGGCTTTTGGTAATTGAAGACCAAGAATAGCTGGAGTGCCAAGGTTCACCACCAGGGGTACAGTTGTCTATTTGTCATGTTTCTGTTCTGTCCAAGTTAGCTGACTGTTATATGTGCATGGTGCACATCTTCCTACCTGTGTGGCCAGACATTCTGCTATGATAATGGAGTAGACCGTACAGCCAGCGAGTCACGCCGAGTGTTGGGTGGCAGTAAATAACTCGACTCCCTAAGGGGGCCAACAGCTATGGGCGGATGAGCCCCTTTAGGTCTGGGTGATGGTCCCCTTAGTGGAGGAAATGCCACTGGAAACCATCATATTGGGCCCAAAGGCAAAATGAGCAGAGGAGGAACTCTGATTCCAGATGGTCATGGAAGTGAAAGAGGCCATGTCAGATTGACTGGCGCACCTTGTCAATATCCTCAAGGCTGTGGCAGTCCATTGCAGTCCTGGTGTCAAATCCTGCCTGTCTCATTTCATGTGCTGCAGCAGATGGCTCCATGATCATGGTGTGTGGGTCATTTCATGGCAAGCTGGGATCCATCTTAAACAAATTCATGCCAATAAATAAATAAATAAATAAATAAATAAATAAATAAATAAATAAATAAATAAATAAATAAATAAATAAATAAATAAATAAATGCATTCTTAGATACAAGTTGCAGCTAATGACGATGGCAAAGCTTCCAATAGAAAAAGAGTGGGCTATACAGGGTGGAACTGTGGTGGCGTAGTGGTTAAGACACTGAACTTGATGACTGGAAGGTTGCCAGGTCAGCAGTTTGAGACCCGAGTGCTGCACGATGGAGTGACCTCCCATTTCTGCTCCAGCTTCTGCCAAACTAGCATTTCAAAAGCAAAAATTGCATGTAGATAACTGGGTACCGTTTTGATGGGAAGGTAACAGTGTTCCATGCACTCCGGTGTCTAGTCTTGCTTGCCACATGACCACGGAAACATCTGCAGACACAGACAGAGCTGGCTCTTTGGATGTAAATGGAGGTGGGTGCCACACTCTAGAGTTGAAAACAACTCCAGGGGTCTTATGCTCCCCTCTACCTGGTCATCCTGGAAGACATGACCAGTTACTGTATAATCATAAAATATCTTTAGATTTTGCAGTTAGAGTGGCACTTACATAGGAAAATACTGTGGACCCTTTAAGCTCAGAACACAGAACTGCAACTTGTCTTTTTAGCTCACCAGGCAACTGGCACTGCCTCCTACTCACTCTGCCCTGGCACATGGGCATGACACCCTCCCAAAAAAGAAAGATAATATGATAACTCTCAAAAAAGAAAATAAAGATTATACGGTACTTTTTTTGTGAAAAAGGAAAGTGGATTGGTCTACGTAGGAGACGTAGCTGTTTATTTTTCCAACACTTACCAATACATTGACTTCTAGATTTTTATGCCCTCTAAATTTGGGTACTCCAGGCAGAGCCCCCGTTTCTCCACTCTAGTTTATAGCTCTAGTTTTTAGCTGAATTCTCTCAAAACCTGAGAGTGTATCTGTATCAATAATATGGTCAGCCGAGTGCTGGCTCTTTGAATGTAAACGGAGATGAGTGCCACACCCTAGAGTCGGAAACAAACTAGCAAAGAGAAAAGTCATCCTGGTGGGGAATTTACGTATCTACTTCTACACAATAGCCAGAGTGAAAGATATGGATGTTTGCAGAGGGAGCAGTATCCTGAGGGCTGGAAGAGTGTTTTGCCATGCAAGCTTACTTCATCTTTCAAAGGGCTTGTTGGAAATGAAAGCTAGTCCCAGGAAAGATATGGAGAATCTATTGCTTGCTATTGATATATTCTTTTATCCCTTTTGCTGAGCTCTCAGTATTTCTCACTCTCCTCTCTCTCTTTCTGCAGTCAGCAAATTCAAGTTGTTGCAAAGGAATCCATTATTAAACACACAGGAAAGAAAAAAAAATAGTGACACAAATTTACTAAATAAGACATATGTCCATGATACACTTCCATGCACAAAGATACACTTCCATGCACAGAGTGGAGGTTACAGTGTCAAAATGTCATTCCAAAATAAATTGCTGGAGCATTAATAATCCATCTTCTTTTACGACTTAGTGTGTCTTGAAGACTTAACAGAAGAGCAACTTAAAACTTGATTTTTTGTTTTCTCATACATATACATCAAACTTGGCTAAGAAACACATTGAAACTCAAGTACAATAGTATACTAATATATTCAACACAACATTATGTTATGAATGGATGCATAAGCAATTACGCAAACAATACAGAGTGCCAGCTACCTCTAGTGGCTGCAGGCAGATTGTTACATGCGGTACTTCTGACAGACATGTTTTTAAAATCTATTTTGCAGAGTATTCTTATCCCCCCCCCCCAAACAATGTACAGTTAGGATTGAGTCCAAAACGATTTAGACTTGGATTGAGTGTTTTCAGATTTTAGAAGTTTCATTAACAAATTCGTGTGACCACTATCCCTTTGTTCCAACTTGAGTAAACTCACTGTACAACTTATTGTACATAGACATTGGTTTATTAAATGTGCATCCATTCAGATGGATTGGGACTAAGAACTGATTTAGGCATATGATAGTTTATTTAGACATTATTTTGAAATAAAAAATTAAATGGAATGATTCAAGAATGAAATACGTCTTTCCCAATGAAAATGCCCACACCAATGGCCGGGGGAAGAAGAAGCCAGGGCAGGTTGAGGACTAAGCCGCCCCTTCCCCCGAGCGCACACCAACATATGGTATTGTAATGTAATGTATTGTTTGTAAGCCACCCTGAGTCGCTTCGGCGAGTGGGCAACAATATAAATTTGAACTAATAAATAATAAATAAGTTAAGTTGAACTAACATCACATTGTAATTTACACATACAGGATTAATTGATTCTGGGACAAAAAGTATCTCCAGGGTGATATTCTTGACATGAGTACACTTTCAGCTCTACTGATGTATAAGCTGGTCTTAAATGTTAAGACTTTGGAAGGAATTTGGAGCTAAATTATATAATGCATTAACAGCTTGTTTACTTCAGGTCATATTTTTTTTCTTAACATCCAGATCAGGTGTATGACATAAATCAGGAGTTCTTAACCTTTTAAAGCCAGGGGCCAGGTCACGCTCCCCCAGAAAGCTTCATGGACTAGACAGCCATTTTGTCTGTCTTCCACCACATGACATTTCCTGGTGTGGTGGGGGAAGCACATGAAATGGTGCTGTGGGCCGCATCTGGCCTGCAGGTCCCAGGTAGAGAGTCCCTGACATAAAGGAATAACACACACACATATACCTGACCAAAGATTTGAGCTGTACTGGGACTCTGACAACTGCTTCCTTCTAAGAAAATGGCATAGTTAATCCCTGTGCTTCCTAGGGTGTTTTACATGGAAGTCAAGTTTCTGGACAGTCTGCAGAGTAACAACATGAAAATAAATAGTACATAATTCATAATTATTAAACATGGGCTTTAACTGCTGCGGAAGAAAAATAGCTGCAAGTAACACAATGAGCAATGGAGAGATCAATGCTCAGAATCTCGCAATAAAGTGAAAAATGAGGCAATCAGGTGAAGATCACTACTAAAAGACGTAGTAACAGAATATCTGATGAACACATTAAGGTGGGGTGGCCATGTTGCATGCTCAAGTGACAATAGATGGAACGCCAGAATAATTAATTGGTATCTCAGAGATTGCAAAAGACCTAGGGGAAGACTACCTCACAGATGGGAAGATTTTTCTCAAGAAAAATGTTGGACCAACATAGAGAAGAACTGCCAGAGACAGATCGATATGGTCAGATGTTGTGTGGATTGTTGTCACAGAGACGTCTACTTATACAAGGACTCCTTGCTGAATAACGAGTCCAAGCAGTGGTGGGCATCAGCAGGTTTGCACCAGTCCACTAGAACTGGTAGCAGAAATTCTGGCTGACCCCGCCCATCCAATTTTTGAAATAAAGTAGTCCTAATTTGGATGCAATGCAGGGATTTCTCCCTGGCCACTCCCACCATACCACACCCACAGTGTGGTAGTAAAATATTTTGGAGCCCACCACTGACTCCAAGGTATCCAAAGTAATTCACAATACTGTTATAAACGTGTGCTTAAGACAAACAGCCACTTTTATTTTTTAATAAAATTGGATAACCATCTGACTTGGATAAAAAGCATTGGTTTCCAGATGAAAAAATATCCTGGAAGTGCTGCTTCATAAAAAAATTTTTTAGTTATGAATTGCATTTATATCCTATCTTTCCTTCAGTTTGCTTAAAGCAGCATGCATGACTTTATTTTTCTCCACAGTATCTGCACAATGCACAATGCCTCCGAAGGAAGCTTGAGTTAAGAGTCACCCAGAGAACTTCATGGCTCCATGGAGACTAGAGTCCACATCTCATGTTTAGAAGGTTTTAATTCATTTCCATGGTGTTGATTAACAAGTTGGTCCTGACTTATAGAAATCTTTTCCAGTGTTTTTTTTTTTTAGGTAGAGTGTACTCAGAAGTAGTTTACTATTTGTTCTCTTCTTTTGGGGTGCTTTGGAGCCATGCAGTTTGCCCAAGGCTATACAAGTTGGCTCTTCCCCTACAAGGCACACCAGGGGAAAAGGCGTAAGGGTCACCGAACACCTACCCACATAGAGGGGCTGCAGAGAATGAGAAAATTGGAGCAGACAGAGAAAGTGAGATCATGAGGGCTTGACCAAAGGGGCATTTGGTCAAAAGTATTTTCAGGTTACAGATCAAAAAGTATACATTGAGGTGTGGTCTATTTGCCTCTTCCCTCCCAGTGCTTTGTACTGCCATTAAAGAACCATTGTTTTCCTTCTCGTAGAATTTTGTGCTAGATCAGTTGACATTTTAATTAAATATATTCCCTGCTATATTGATATACTGTACTGTACTGATAAATCATTTCAGCACTATAATGGTTAATTTTTTAAAAATAAACAAAAACATGTTGACTCAACACCTGTATGCAATGGAAGCATGAAATATATATTCAACAATCCACAGGGATGAGTCATACAATATATTATCTACAATTAAGTGATACAGGAAGTATGCATCAATGTTGAACAACCATACTATCAGTTATATGCAGAGGCAGATGAGCCACAAATACGTCACACACAGACAAAGAGAAAAATAGCTATGGCAATATGTTGTTCCCTAACTTGTTGTCTCTTTATGAATGATACTGAACACAAGAGCTGATCCGGTAGACCATCTTGGCTGCTGACAGTGGTATGGTCAAGATTCAGGTGATCCTTTGCTGTGTAAAGTTTGACAAATGGCTAACCTGAGTTAGTCTGGAAGGTCACTGAGGAACTGAAATATTGCACCTTACCTCATGGAGCAGTGCTCAAAAGTTTCCAACTCTTTTGCAAATAAATATTGATTTTTCATGTATAAATAAAAAAAATATTCTCTTGAATCAATCAATCAATCTCCCAATCACCCACGAACTGAAGCAGGGTTGTGTGTTTGCTCCAACCCTTTTTGCCTTTTACTTGGCTGCCATGCAGTATGAAACAATAACAACACAGGCATAGAGATTAAATACCGCTTCGATGGAGGACTCTTTTAATTTGACTAGACTGCGCTCCTGAAGACTAACTAGTGTTAACGGGATAACGGAAATTCAATATGCCAATGTTTAGTGTTCAAGAACCAAGACAATAGAAACAGCCGAAGTCTGGCTTAACTCATCTTTATTACATGATGGTCAGGGGGAACATGTGGTAATGGCGGACGAACAGCTCATTATATACAGTGACTATACATTTGAATGTGGCTCCTCGGTAGCTCATTGGCTACTGTCCGCGTGACGTCACACCCTTCTTGTCTTGGTGAGGCAGTGGCGGGAATCTTCCCGTGGCTGTAGGTATTTGGAGAATTTGTACCATGTGAGCTGGACGCTCGCTACTGCCCCCAGTGGTCACTAGCTCACGTCCTAATACAGAAGGTTACAATGTTACTTTTAGAGATTGTTACATTCACTCATTCGTGTGGTTGCATTTACTTAAAGGCACATTACAATCCATACACAACACAATGATACTGCATCGCCTGCTCTCACACCTGAGGAGCTGCAACAGTCAGTTTCAAGAATGCATGTGATCGTTTTGGCCTCACCATAACTGCTCAGAAAACCAAGGTACTTGAATACCCTGCCCCAAGGACAGCCCTTCCATAATTCAGTATTACCATCTCAGATTCGACACTTGAACAGGTAGACCAGTTTTTTTACCTTGGTAGCATCCTGTCTAACAACTGCACCTGTGAACAGGATATGGCAAAGCGAATCAGTGCTGCCTAGTCTACCTTTGGATGTCTATCACACTGGGTCTTCATAAATAAAGATTTAACAGTTCATACAAAGCTCATGGTACACCAAGCTGTTGTTACCTCAATGTTATTGTATATTGAAACATGGTCCCTCTATCACTAAGACATCAAAAAGCTTGAGTGTTTTCACCAAGGTCCATATTGAATATCAAGTTGGATGACTATGTCACCAGCATCGCAGTACTCGAGAAGGCACATGTAAATAGCATTGAGGCTTCCATCATAGGCCATTGTCTTAGATGGATAGGGCATGTCTGCCGTATGGATGGTTCCAGGTTTCCTCATCAAATTCTTTATGGGGAACTTAGTTCTGGTACAAGAGTTCATAGAGCTCCTTTGAAGCATTATAAGGACCAGCTGAAGGTGTCAGGTATAAACCCACAAACCTAGGAGGCAGCAGCCATAGATCACCCACTTTGGCACCAAGCCATCTCTTCTGCTACCAATCACTTCGAAGGAGAACGCCACAACAAGCATGAAAGCTTTGTTAAACTCAACTACGCCCTCCACCATCTATTCAGTGTAATGTGTGTGGTTGCATGTTTCATGCCAGGATCCGTTTGTTGAGTCACCAGAGACACATCCATCAACTGTGAAAATGACTTCCAGGAAAAATGTATACTCGGATATGAGTAGCAGCCAACGCTGATTCTCTTGAATATGTAACATTCCCTAAACAGCAACTAAATTACAACTTACACTGAAGAAAAACATAGATTTGATAATTTCTGTTTTCACAGATGTATTTTGTGATCTGATAATAATTTTGTTAACACTTCATGTAAACATCAAGCAGATACTCTCATACTTTTGTATTGTGTTAGTAGTGTTAGTTAGATCTATACATTTTACTATGTAGGCCACAAATACCAATATTATCCTGAATGTTACTTCTGTCAGATTGGAATTTTAATTACATGTTTTTAATTTAATAGAAATTTTACTCTCTGTAGTCTTTTTGTGACAGCAGTAACATCTATGTGTCAGAGTTTGGGATGTGACAGGTTGGCAGGTAACACGAACACCAGGGCCTAGGAACACTAGGTAACAGGCCAAACAGTAAATGTATCACAGCTCAGAGTCCAAAACCAAGACCAAAATAGAAACAGATACAGAATTAGTCCAGATGACAAAAGCATGGTCCAAGCAAGCCAGAAATAAGGTGACTGAGAGAACAGATGAGGCAGGGCCTGGAGCATGGTGAGGACAGGGAGCAAGGATCCAGGCAAGGAATAACAACAGTCCACAGGAACAGGGCAGGAGATCTTCTAAAACAAGAACCCGGAACAAGGCATGGGAGCCAACAACAGCAGGTCTACTAATCTTCATTGCCGAGGGAACTTCTGAGGGGAAAGAGCCAGTTCTTATATAGAGAGCCACCAAATACCTTTAGGTAGAGCTTCTGATGGGCTCGAACCTCCCCCAGGGCTCTCAGGTGGGGCATAAAAGCTGCAGCAGAATGAGGGTCCAACTCTCTAAGTCAGGGGTGGCCAACCACAGTCTCCCAGGTGTTCTTGGACTTCATTTCCCAGAAGTCCTGATCAGCAGGTGTGATTACTTGGACTTCTGGTAATTGAAGTCCAAGAAAACCTGGGACACCAAGGTTGGCCATGCATGCTCTAAGCAGTAAAGCTGCTCTCCAGACGGGGGTCAAATCCTGCGAACATCAAGCTATCTGTGGGGAAGTCATATTGCAAATACTGGAGGTGCCTCAGATCCTGACATTATGGCATGTTTGTAAAATCCCTAATGTGCCCAGAGGTGACAAAAGGGATGAGTGTGCGTGTGAAGGGAATGCACCATAATTTGGACAGTGGCAGTTCAACATGCCAGGGAATAGAGGAGAATGGACAGCTTTATCCCCTCTCCCAATGGAGGCTTAATCACAACCCTTTTCTCACATATGGAGGATGGTTGTCATTATTTTCTATGCAGAACAAAAAAGAGTTTCAGCAGAATATGTTGTTATTTCTGCAAAGAAGCCTGACCTGGCAGGATCCCATGGCATGTAAAGTGTTATGTAAAGTGTTAGGAATATCTTTTGGGAGTCTTGGCAGAACAAAGAGTGCCTTTGAGAAACAGCAGGAATATGGATGCCCTGGGAAATTAATACATGTCATCCGATAATTCTTTGACAGTATAAAAGCTCAATGTCCTGACCTAACTGCAGCATGAGGTCATATCAGAGAGTAAACAAAACAAAACAAAAAGACAAAAAACATTGTGGCACTTTAAAGACTAACTGCTATATTCTAGTCTTTAATTAGTTAGTCTTTTAAAGTACCACAACTTTTTTGTCTTTTTGTTTTGTTTTATTTACTCTCCGATATGCTTGAAACAGAGACTAACACAGCTACCAGTTCAAAAATTGCAGTGTATGATACTGTCAACCATAAGATTCTGCTCTATGAAATAAATAGTCTTACCAAAGATAACAAGTTTACTAGGGTCATTGACAGCTTCCTCCAGAATTGGAGATTCTATATGACAATGAATGGAAAGAACAGCAGATGGAGGTTGCAGAAGAATGGAATATATATGCAAATGATCAACCAGTTCCTGGCAATACAAAATTGTTAACCTATGCGGACAACACAGCAATGGCCATTCAAGGATCAAGCTTTGATGAGGTAGGTGGAAA
Organism: Bradypodion ventrale; assembly: GCA_035047345.1. NCBI lineage: Eukaryota > Metazoa > Chordata > Lepidosauria > Squamata > Chamaeleonidae > Bradypodion > Bradypodion ventrale. Next base: position 107,250,143 of record JAWDJE010000001.1, on the reverse strand, counting down.
ACTTTCTGGAGCACTTGAAGCATTACAATATCAACCATTTGAAGCCTAATCCAAGCAACTTTCCCTACATTACTTGGAGGACTCTGAATAGGCTGAGAGTTGGAGTGCCTAAATGTAAAACCAACATGCTCTCTAATCTCTTTCCTGTTATAAAAGGTGTAAACAGGGTTGTGTTCTTGCTTAAACTCTTTTTAGTCTTGTTTTCTGTAATGTCTTGGGATGATGTTGTGTATGCATGCAGTTCAGCTGCTCGCCAAAGCGCAGCTGATGGAGCTCACGTGGCTCCAATCACCCAATGAGTAACTAGCGCGGGAAACATTCCCACCACAGGTGAACTATGTCAGGTATGCAGTACGTCTGAAAGACACCACTGGTATTGCAACCAATGGGCACCTTCGGGCGAAATTCAAATGTATTGTACCATTTTTAAGGAGGCAAGCCTCCGCCATTACCTCATGTACAGATTGACCATGCTGCAATAAAGAAGTGTTTGGCCCACCTGCTGGCTCGCGTGCAATCAATCTGCCTACATCAAAGATGCTTACTGGGCGGGAAATGCTGATCACATAACATCCTCAGGCCAAAATGAAAGTCTCATTTTGCACAGTGTGTGTGTGTGTGCGCTTTTATTTGCTGATGATTTTGCTCTTATTGCAGCCACACTTCTGGATATGCATAGAAATCTTGATCTACCTGTAACAAATTTGGCTTGAATCATACTGATATATCAACCAGCTCTGGGTTTACATTATGAAGAGCCGGTTCTGAAGGTATATGGACAACCCATTATTACAGTGGATAGAAACAGGTATCTTGGCAGCACTGTCTTCTGACAAAGCTGTTGTTCTACCCTCTCTGTTGTGTGTAGCCTTGGAGTATCTATCAAAGCCATGCAAGAAATCTCAGTTATTCTCATCTTACCTGTCTTTGGAGAATTGTTGTTGCTGTTCAGTTGCAGTTGAGTCCGACCCTTTGCGACCCCATAGACCACAACATACCAGACTCCTCTGTCACTTGCCATCCTCTGTAGTTCGCCCAGATCTACACCCATTGAGTCAATGATATTTATTTATTTATTTATTGATTGATTGATTGTTCAAATTTCTATGCCGCCCAATCAGGCAAACCCGACTCAGGGCAGCTCACAACAAGATTAAAATATACATATTAAAAACAATTAAAAACCCAACATACCCACCCACCTATTAAAACTAAATTATGCCATCTAGTCATCTCATCTTCTGCTGCCCCCTTCTCCTTTTGCCTTTGATCTTTCCTAGCATCAGGGCCTTCTCCAGTGAGTCCTCTCTTCTCATTTGGTGGCCAAAGTACTTGAACTTCCGCTTCAGTATTTGTTATTCTTTGTAGAATACTCAGCTTCAAATGGCAAGATAAAGTCCCTCACACTAAGGTCTTGGGACAAACACAGGTGACTAGCATTTTTCCAATCTTGAAACAACAAAACCTGAGTAGTTGGCCATGTCAGATGACCATCTCTTAAAACATATTTTTCTACAGAGAGATTGTATGGTGGACAAAATAAATGATTCAAAGATACACTGGACACCAGATTGAAATAATTGAATATAGACCATGTCAATTGAGAAACTGTCATTCAAAACAGATATGTCTGGGGAAATGCTGTCAAACAAGGGGATAAATAATTTGAAATGGAAAAAAAAGGATTCACAAAGGAAAAGTGAAATGAGAAAGCAAGGATACAATATCCCAACAGTCCAGTGAGTTCTAGACCAGCTAATCTACTCCTCCCATCCCTACCCATGTCTTCCAGGCTTGTATTGGGTTAGTTAGCTACAGTAAAAAAAAACTACTTACGTAAAAAGTCCATTCAGTAGGCTTTTGCTTAAATCAGTTTTTTACGTAACTCGAAGCAAACCCATAGGAAAAATGGAATTTTTATGTAAATCCAAACAAACCCATAGGGAAATGAATTTTTACATAACTCAAAGCAAACCCATAGGAAAAATAAATTTTTACGTAACTCAAAGCAAACCCATAGGAAATCGTGTTACGTAAATTGGGACATTTACGTAAATCGGGACATGGTTTTAGCACAAAATCATTATGTAAGTCAAATTTTATGTAACTCTAGGCATATGTAAGTCAGGGTTTTACTGTATTTGCATGTCCATTAGTCTGCTGCTGCATAACCATAATGCTCATTTCTGTTTACCTCCTAGGGTCATGATGGCTAACCTTGGCACTCCATGTGTTCTTGGACTTCATTTCCCAGAAGCCCTGATCAGCAGGAGTGCTGACTTGGGCTTCTGGTAATTGAAGTCCAAGAACACATGGAGTCGAATGTCAAGGTTGGCCACTGTGGCCCTAGGGGAACGTGATGAAAATGGTCTTCTTCAAAAACAAAAGACAAAGTCTCTCTCTCAATAAATAGATAATTGCATAAATAAAAATAACCAAATATGACCCACTGCCAAATTTGTTGTCAGTTTAGAGCTCTGAACCAGAATAATGGACTTTTTGTTCAATTAGTTAGAATTTTAAGGGTTTCTATAGTTTAAATGTTGGGGATTTTATGTACGCTATCCAGAGTCGCATGCTGACTGGGGTAGCTATACAAATTGAATGAATTAATGAATTAATGAATGAATAAAAGAGTCAGGTATATTTTTTATCTGCTGACTTGTTAAAAACAATGGCATCATATATGCTGACAATGAATGTACTTGAGTTCTCTCCACATGGCTGTTCAGTGCCCAACATGCACAGCTGTTTCTTGTTTCACCTGATCCAAATCTCTATCTCAGTATAATAAAATTTTTGCAGGTGTCCCAGACATATTTCTCAAGGTATCTTTTTTGTAGTGGAAAATCAGATTTTTCTCCAGACACATTTTTCAAAGCAGAAACAATTGCTGAAGAAAAAGAAAGTGCTATTCCTGTTGTTGGAACAATCGCTTGACCCCTTTTCCTCAGAAATTTTTAAGTCTGGGACCCTACTAGGCAGGACACTTTTTCCTGCAAAGTCTGGCATGGATTTTTCTAAAGGCAAGACAAGCCCTGGGATATTTAATTCTGTATCTCAATCCTGGCTCTGCCTTAACAAATTACAACTTCACTTCTCTCTAGGGATAGCTAATAAACAGTGCTTCAGCCTAATCTTGGTAGCATTCAGGTAAACTAAAAACAAACAAACTCCCTTTACTTGTGTGAGGAAACACAAGTGCTTGAATTCTTTAAAAAAAGGTTTATTTTAACAAAACTGAGGTGTTTACAAACAGCAACAGTCAGATTTCAAAAAGGATAAAAATGAAAGGCAGCTTTATCAAATGATAGCAGAGGTGCCCGGCTTCGCCTGGGGGTGTTTACCTGGGCAGCAGTGGGTGAGCGGTTATTGCGGCCTGTGGCTGGAGGGTCTCCCTGTCACTGCCGTAGGAGTCAGGGGGCTGAGAGGAAGTCCCTGGTGCAGTGGCCTCTTGCAGGGGTACCCAGCCTCATGTGGGCAGACCCACCTGGTTCTGAGGAGGCTTCCATGTGTGTGTTCCCCGCCACAGTGCCTGCTCATCTTCCGCCATTCCCCCTGGCCGCCTCAGTCCCCGTCCATAATCGGGCTTACCTGGTCAGGCCAGGGAACAGCATGGCATGTACCATTCTGGCAGCGGCGGCAAATCCTCCTCCAGCATTTGTGAGGGCTCCTGGCCCTGGTCTGTGGTGTGTTGCGCCTTGGCTGCCGGCCGGTGGACAGTGAGAAAAGTAACTAGAACCTACAGTATCTGGTTTAGTACTCAAGTAACTACAGGTTATTACAGCACAATCACAAGCTAAAAATGAATTTTTAAAATCTTATTTCCTCCCACACAACCCATCCTAAGTTTTGTTTTTAAATTAGCAGGCTAATAGAGTTTTGAATGACTTGAAATCTCATTTTTAATTACATTTGGTGGTCCAATAAATACAGTACTTAATTCTGCTGAAATAAATATAGGTTTTAATACAACTACCACCAAGGAAGAGCCCTTCCAAGCCCGGGAGCCACCATCTCCAGCCGGGCCAGGGAAGAGGAGGAAGATCAGCCGGGCGGGGGGAGGAGGAGGCCAGCCATTCGCCCCACCGAGAGCCCTTCCAAGCCCGGGAGCCACCATCTCCAGCCGGGCCAGGGAAGAGGAGGAAGATCAGCCGGGCGGGGGGAGGAGGAGGCCAGCCATTCGCCCCACCGAGAGCCCTTCCAAGCCCGGGAGCCACCATCTCCAGCCGGGCCAGGGAAGAGGAGGAAGATCAGCCGGGCGGGGGGAGGAGGAGGCCAGCCATTCGCCCCACCGAGAGCCCTTCCGAGCCCGGGAGCCACCATCTCCAGCCGGGCCAGGGAAGAGGAGGAAGATCAGCCGGGCAGGGGGAGGAGGAGGCCAGCCATTCGCCCCACCGAGAGCCCTTCCAAGCCCGGGAGCCACCATCTCCAGCCGGGCCAGGGAAGAGGAGGAAGATCAGCCGGGCGGGGGGAGGAGGAGGCCAGCCATTCGCCCCACCGAGAGCCCTTCCAAGCCCGGGAGCCACCATCTCCAGCCGGGCCAGGGAAGAGGAGGAAGATCAGCCGGGCGGGGGGAGGAGGAGGCCAGCCATTCGCCCCACCGAGAGCCCTTCCGAGCCCAGGAGCAACAACCGAGCGCCAATTGACAGAAGAAGGCAGAGGAGGAAAACCAGGGGGCGAGACTCAGAGACCCATGCAAAGGATAAGTAGCTGATATGAAAAATTTTGATGACTTAATATAATAACTCACCTAAAGACTTTATGCCGACTTAATATAGCAACTGACATAGAGACTGTGTTTTAAAGTGTGATAATATGCATGATAATATGTTGTCTTAAATGTTTTTAAACTTTTAAAAAACTGTGATAAAATGTATGAGGAGAGAAAAATGGCGCAGACACCGGCAACCACGCCATAAACCTTGCCAAGAGAACCCTATTGACCAAAACAAAAGGCAAAACAAAGGGGCAAGCCAGGTGATACAGGATGCTTAACACCACAGAGTGGAGGAAGGGGAGGGACAGGAAAGGGGGGGGAGAAATGCAATGTTGTAAGGAGCAATACTGCATAGGGACATGGAATGTGAGATCAATGAACCAAGGTAAACTGGAAGTGGTAAAAAATGAGATGGAAAGAATAAGCATTGACATCTTGGGCATCAGTGAGCTAAAATGGACAGGGATGGGTGAATTCAGCTCTGGAAACCATCATATCTACTATTGTGGACAAGAAAACCTTAGAAGAAATGGAGTAGCCATAATTGTCAATAAAAGAGTGAGAAAAGCAGTAATGGGATACAATCTCAAAAATGACAGAATGATGTCAGTCAGAATTCAAGGCAAACCCTTCAATGTCACTGTGATTCAAATATACGCACCAACCACTGGTGCAGATGAAGCCACAATGGACCAGTTCTATGAGGACCTAGAACACCTCATAGAACAGACACCAAGAAATGATGTCCAAATTATATTAGGAGACTGGAATGCCAAAGTAGGAAATCAAAAAGTGGAGGGAATAACAGGCAAATTTGGTCTTGGAACACAGAATGAAGCAGGGCAAAGATTGATAGAGTTCTGCCAAGAGAACGCACTGGTCATAGCAAACACTCTCTTCCAGCAACACAAGAGGCGACTTTACACATGGACATCACCAGATGGCCAACACCGAAACCAGATTGACTACATACTCTGCAGCCAAAGATGGAGAACCTCCATACAGTCAGCAAAAACAAGACCCGGAGCAGACTGTGGCTCAGATCACAACCTACTGATCGCAAAATTCAGGTTAAGACTAAAGAAAATAGGGAAAACAAGGAGACCAGACAGATATCACCTAGAAAGTATCCCTAAAGAATACACGGTGGAGGTGATGAACAGATATAATGGCCTAGACTCAATAGACAGAGTGCCGGAAGAATTATGGACAGAGATAAGGGACATCATGCAGGAAGCAGCAAAGAAAACCATACCAAAAGAAAAGAAGCATAAGAAAGCAAAATGGTTGTCTGATGAGGCTCTTAAAATAGCAGAGGAAAGAAGGAATGCAAAAGTCAAAAGAGAAAAGAAAAAGTACAATTATTTGAACACAGAATTTCAAAGAAAAGCAAGGAGAGATAAGGAAAACTATCTAAAAGAACAGTGCAAAGAAATGGAGGAAAACAACAAAAGAGGCAGGACTAGAGATCTCTTCAGAAAAATTGGGGAAATAAAGGGAACATTTAAAGCAAAAATGACCATGATAAGGGACAAAGACGGAAAAGAGCTAGCTGATGCAGAAGAGATTAAGAAAAGATGGAAAGAGTACACAGAGGAACTCTACAAAAAGGACCTCAACACCCCTGATAACCACAATGATGAAAAAATTGAACTTGAGTCAGACATTCTGGAGAGCGAAGTTATAAAGGCCCTAAAGAGCACTGCAAACAACAAAGCTAGTGGAGATGATGGTATCCCAGTGGAATTTTTCAAAGCTCTAAAAGATGATGGTGTCAAATTACTACATTCAATATGCCAGCAAATTTGGAAAACAAAACAGTGGCCACAGGATTGGAAAAGATCAGTATACGTCCCAATCCCAAAAAAGGGCAATGCCAAAGAATGCTCAAATTATCGAACAATTGCACTCATCCCACACGCCAGCAAGGTGATGCTCAAGATAATACAGGATAGACTTCAGCAACATGTGGAGAGAGAACTACCAGAGGTGCAGGCCGGTTTCAGAAGAGGTAGGGGGACTAGAGACCATATTGCCAACATACGCTGGATCATGGAGAAAACAAAGGAATACCAGAAACAAGTTTACTTTTGTTTTATCGACTACACTAAGGCATTTGACTGTGTGGACCACAACAAGATGTGGCAAGTAATTAAAGAGATGGGAATACCAGAGCACCTCACATGTCTCCTGAGAAATCTGTACATGAACCAAGAAGCAACAGTTAGGACAGAACACGGAATGACAGAGTGGTTTGGAATAGGAAAAGGAGTAAGACAAGGCTGCATTTTATCACCCTGTTTATTCAATCTATACACAGAGCACATAATGCGCAATGCAGGGATGGAGGAATCACAATATGGGATTAAAATTGCTGGGAGAAACATCAACAATCTGAGATATGCAGACGATACCACCCTAATGGCAGAAAGTGAGGAAGATCTAAGGAGCCTCTTGATTGGATTGAAGGAGGAGAGTGAAAAAGCTGGCCTGAGACTCAATATCAAGAAAACCAAGATAATGGCAACAGGCCCCATCAGTTCCTGGAAAATAGATGGGGAAGAAGTAGAAGCAGTGACAGATTTTACATTCCTTGGATCAAAGATCACTGCAGATGGGGATTGCAGCCATGAAATAAAAAGGCGACTGATTCTTGGGAGACAAGCCATGAGAAACCTGGGGAACATAGTGAAAAGCAGAGATATCACATTGCAAACAAAAATTAGAATAGTCAAAGCAATGGTATTCCCAGTGGTAATGTATGGGTGTGAGAGCTGGACCATTAGGAAGGCTGAGCGCAGAAGAATAGATGCCTTTGAAATGTGGTGTTGGAGGAGAGTTTTGAGGGTACCCTGGACAGCGAGGAGAACAAATAGGTCAATCTTAGAAGAAATCAACCCTGACTGCTCATTGGAAGGTCTAATAGTAAAGACGAAGCTGAAGTACTTTGGACATCAAATGAGAAGGGAGGATTCGCTTGAGAAGGCCTTGATGTTGGGAAAGGTGGAGGGCAAAAGAAGAAGGGGGAGGCCAAAGATGAGATGGCTAGATGGGATTGTAGACACAATGGGTACAGAACTGGGAGTGCTGAGGGGGATGGTGGAGGACAGAGGCGCCTGGAGAAAAATGGTCTATAGGGTCGCAAAGGGTCGGAATCGACTGTGCGACTGAACAACAACAACAGGCTCAGACTAGATGATACTTTTATATCGTAACTTACATGTTTTCTGAGGTGCTCCCCTCCAAGGAATTCTTTCGTGTCCCAATCAAACCCTGGACTGCTAAAATGAAGCTACTTTCTTGGCTTTGTCGTTGGCCAAACCTAAGTCCTCATTGGTGCATGGTTCTGGCAGTAATTGGCAGACTAGTAAATGAGCTGGATTCTGTATATCTTCAGATTCACACAGCATGCTGTTGTCTGCCAGCAGCCCCCACTTGAGCATATTGGTCTTACATTTAGCCATTCCAACCCTCAGAATAGTCGGAGCCCTCCAAATGATGTAGGAGAAGTTGAGTTCCTTGGCTATATCCTCCTTTAATGTTGTCTCATCCAATGAGCTCCCTCCTTTATCTTCTAATTTGGTTTTGTTCTTTGTACCCTGAAGAATGTTTGTTCTTGCCATAAATCTCCTCTTGATGGTGATAATTTCAGTGCTGCTTGTTTCTGTCAGGGCAGTTGATATTATACTGAGGCCAGGTCTAACAAAATTTGTACTCCCATACTGGTCATGTGGTCTCTCAATCAATAGTTCAATTCCAGCCACTTTGGGTCTGTACCTTACTTACCAACAGTGTCAACGACAGCGGCGATAGCAGGAACAACACCAACAACGATCGTAACTACGTCCACGGCCACAACACCAACGACATCGGCGACAGGGGGAGGAGAAGGAACAAAATCTGAATTTGAAACCCTTAACGAGAAATTTGATGCACTGGGGAATAATATTGGAAACATGTTGGCTCGTTTTAGAACAGAATGGAAACAGGATTTGCAAGATGTGGTAGTAAACATTATGAAGGGAATTGAAGGCATGAAAGAGGAAACAAAGAACATTAAAAAAGAGCAAGAAGAGATAAAAAAAGAACAAGCAACGATAAAAGTAGAGGTCATGGACTTAAGAAGGAAAGAAAAGGAAAGAGAAAATAAGGTTGGGGATCATGAAAAGAGATTGGAGAACGTAGAAGAACAACTAAGAAAAGCAAATGTTATAATTCGAAAATTTCCAGAGAATTCACCAGACAAATTAAAAGAAAGAATAGTGAAATGGCTTGACGAAATTATGGAAGATGGCTTCACGCCGCATGAGGTGGTAAATGTATTCAGGCTCGGTTCAAGAAGGGGGAAAACTGGGTCAAGGAATGTCATGTTAAAATTTGCTAATGTATCAGATAAACTGAGGTTAATGGCGCTTATACGTGAAAAAGGACCAGAGGTTTTAAAAGTAGAAGGCCATGATATTGAAGTATACAACGACATTCCAATGGAGGATCGTTTTTGGAGACAGTCGATGAAGCCAATCACAAAAAGATTCCAGGAAAAGGGAATAAGATACAATTGGAAATTTCCAAGACAATTAAGTTTTTTTTATTTGGGAAGAAGATATTTAATTAATGAAGATATTAATGCCTTGGACGTAATGACAGATGCCAAATTATTGGAAGCAGGAACTAAAGAGTGGTTTGACTTGAAGGAAGAATTGATTATATCTGGTGGTTATAGAAGAAGGGATAGCAATGGAAATGAGAATATGCCAAAAGGGGCGGAAGGAGGAATAGCTCCGGACGGGGAGTAGGTTCAGGCCCAATCCAGACCCCTATGTATGACTGCACCCCCCCCTCCCCCCTCTGAATTTCGGAGGCCATTTGTAAAAAAAAAAGAAATGGGGAGGGAGAGTAGTAGATTGTTTAGTGTATTTTTTCTTTTAGATGTTTTTTCTTTTTTTATTATTACTATTATTTTTTTGTATAAGGTGAAGGAAATGTTATATGTTGATCACATGCCCGTAGGAGGAAGTGGGAACTGTAAAAAAAGAGCAGGAGATACATATAGATGAAGGATGTAAAAGTATTAACATGGAACGTGAAAGGTACTGGTTGTCAAGTGAAGAGAAGGAGGTTGGAAGCGGCACTCAGAAAAGATAGACCGGATATAATTTTTCTTCAGGAGACCCATCAGAATTCAGAAAAAACTAATAAATTATTCTTAGGATGGACACAAGTTTACGAAAAAGCATATGGTTCCTCAAAGGCTAGGGGGGTCGCAACTTTGATATCAAATAGAGCGGGATTCGAGATGACAAAAAGTATATCAGACCCAGAAGGTAGATACTTGATAATAAAGGGGAAAATAGAAGAAGAGGAAATAACGCTGGTGAATTTGTATGTGCCAAATGAACATCAAAACAGGTTTTTAAATAAGATATACCGAATATTAGAGAAGGAAAAAACAACAAAAATGATTGTAGGAAGAGATTTTAATTTAGTAGGATCAAATATAGATAGTACGAATATGAAGAGAAGTGTAGGTGGAAATAAGACGTTTGTGTTAAATAATTGGTTGAAATCCTTGGGGCTGAAAGATACATGGAGGGTACTCAAAGGACAGGAAAGGGCCTATACATATTTTTCACAAGTGTACAATACATATTCCAGAATAGATTATATATTTGTCACGGATAATTTGATAAGTAACCTAGATGGCATAGAAATTGGAATATTTAAAGAATCGGACCATGCAAAAGTATTGTTGGAATTGAAAATAGATGCTATAAAGAGCCCGAAAAACTGGAGATATAACGCCAGACTGTTTAGAGATAAAAAAAGTAAAGATCAAATGGTAGAAAAATTGGAAGAAAATTGGAAGTGGAATGATACAGGGGAAGTACGAATTGGTATCGTATGGGATACCATGAAAGCGATATTTAGGGGTGAAAGTATTAGGTTGGCAAGTATTAGAAATAAACAGTTAAAAAGTAAGCAAGAAGAAACAGAAAAAGAGATTAAAAGGTTACAGGAGATACATGCAATAACTAAGGATAGAAAAGTATATGAAAAGATACAGGGATTAAGGAAAGAATTAATTGGAAATGACATGGAAAAGGTAAAAAGAGACCTAACATATTTAAAAAGAGAATATTTTGAATATAGTAATAAAAACTCAAAAATGCTGGCAAGAGCGGCTAAAGAAAAGAGAGGCAGAAGAGAAATAGGGATATTAGTGGATAAGGAGGGTATAAGGCATAATAAGACCAAAGATAAATGTAAGGTGGTCAGAGAATTCTATCAAGCCCTATACTCTAAAAAGAAGATAAACCTAGACAAATTAAAAGATAGATTGGAAATGCAAATCAAAAATAAAATAAGTCAAGAGCATAAACAAAGAATGGAAGAATTAATAACTGAAAAAGAGATAAAAAAAGTAATAAATAAACTGAAAGTAGATAAAGCACCCGGTGAGGATGGACTACCTGCTGAGTTCTATAAAGAATTTAAGGATATAGTAATCCCGAAATTGTTAAAAATCTATAATAGTATTCTTAAAGGGGAACAGGTACCTGCATCGTGGTACAGAACAATAATTGTTTTATTACCAAAACCGGGAAAAGATTTAGAAAAAGTAGAATCATATAGACCTATCTCCCTGATAAACCAAGATGCTAAGATTTTTACGGCTATATTGGCAAATAGATTGAATAGTTTTATGGATAAATATATAAATAAAGACCAGGCCGGTTTTGTGAAAGGGAGACATATGGTTGATTTAGTAAGGCGAGTACTAAATTTAATAGATGTGGCAAGACAAAATAAAGAGAAAGTAGGCATACTTTCATTAGATATCTTTAAAGCATTTGATTCTGTACAATGGGTAACAATTATCGAGATAATTAAGAGCTATGGATTCGGTAATAGGTTTATAAAGACAATAGAACAACTGTACCAACAAGGATACGCTAAAATCAGGGTTAATGATGGTTTAACAGAAGAATTAAGATTAGAGGCAGGAACAAGGCAAGGATGTCCTCTATCTCCAATACTATTTATTATGGCGATGGAAATATTAGCCAACATAATAAGAGAAGACAAAAACATAGAAGGAATATTGGAAAATAAAATTAGTTTATATGCAGACGATACTTTGTTAATCATGAAACACCCCAGAAGAACCATGGAAAGGATTCAAAAGCATCTAAAGGATTTTGAACAAATTACAGGTCTGAAGGTAAATTGGGAAAAATCAGAATTGATTTTAAATAATATTGAAAAAGAAGAGCAAAGGAAAATCAGGGATGAATTTAAATTACAGCTTAAAGGGAGCTTGAAATACCTGGGGATAAATATTTCTAATAATCTAGAGGACCTGAAAAGACTAAATTATGATAAACAAAAGAAGGAAATTAAGACTAAAATTTCACAATATCAAAAACTGAAGCTGTCTTGGTTTGGCAGAATAGCATTGACTAAAATGATGTTATTACCAAAGTTAAATTTTTTATTTGATGCCTTACCAATTCAGCTGACAGATAAAGATATTGAGGAATTTCAAAAACTATTTGATAGTTATTGTAATGGGGGACGTAGACCTAGAATTCTAAAGAAAATGTGGTATTTACCTCAAAAAGAAGGTGGATTAGGAATGCCTAATTTAAAGAATTATTATAAAGCCTTCCAGATAAAGAACGTAGTTAAGATATTGATGAAGGAGTCGGTTATCTGGGAGGAAATCGAGATGAAGGAAGTAAAGGAAGTTGGTAAAAGTCTTTTCTTAGACAAGGAAACAGGAAAAATATCGGTTAAAAACAGAATGATGAGATCTATGTTGGGAGTATGGAAGAAAGTTAAAATGAAATTGGCCCCAAACATCTCACCGATAATTGAAATAGAAGACTTGAACAACTTCCCAATAAGATTGGATAACGAGATTAAGGAAATTTTGTTGACAAATAGGGTTCTCCTATTGAAAGATTGGATACGAGTCTGCAAAGATGATGGGAGGAAAAGAGAGTTATATACCCAGATGAAGTTGAATTGGTTTCAGATAATTATGGTGAATAAGTGGAATAATAAATACTGGAGGGAACGAAGCTTAGAAAGAGACAGGACGGAATTTGAGGAACTAGTTTGGAAAATTAGGAAAGAGGAAATTGGTATTAAAGGGTTGGTTAGTAAAATTTATAAAATAGTAAACACAGAAAGCAACCCACAAGAAACATTAAGACATACATGGGAACAGGACTTGAACTTGAAAATAACGGAAAAGGAATGGCAAAATAAATGGAAAAAAAGAATTATGAGATCCCTATCGGTCAGAATAAAGGAACACAATTTTAAAATGTTATGGAGGTGGTACCTGACACCCGTGAGACTGCACCAGATGGATAAGAAGAACAATAAAATGTGCTGGAGATGTAAAAACAGTTTGGGCACATATGTTCATATGTGGTATGAATGTAAAGAGGTAGAAGACTTTTGGACAAAAATTGAGATCGAGATAGGGAAAATTATGGGGGTACGTCTCAGATTGGGGCCAGATACCACCTTACTGACAGATGTTGAGAATATTAAAATAGATAACGATAAGAAAGAGCTGTTGTCTATGATGTTAGTAATGGCAAGAATGTGTATTGCAAAAAATTGGAAAAGTGATATAATGTTAAAAGTGCAGGATTGGTACGGGCAGATGTGGGATCTCGCATTGAATGAAAAACTAACATGGGAACTAAACCTTAAGAAAGGTATAATAAAAGAAAGTAGATTTTGGAAAATATGGCGAAAATTTGTGGAATACTCATTGACAAGAGACGGAATAAGAAAACTGACACCAGACCAAATGAAATTTTGGGAACAATAGAAATGAATGGGAGATCCCACAACCTCCTAGGACAATGTATATAGCACCAGGGTGATGTAGTCTGTAAGTGTATGTAATACACAGTCTGTCTTAATTTTTATATTATGATTTTATCTTTATTAATTTTTTTTATTTTCTTTGTTATGTATAAAATGTTTTTTTTTATGTCTTATGCTTTAAAAAATTAATAAAAATTTATTAAAAAAAAAAAAAGAATGTCCCTCAATATTTATTGAGATCATTGTCATAGTTGGTCTTGACAAAGACCTTTTGCAGGCGCACCCCCCCAATGATGGACTCAGACACAAATGAGAGTGGATAACGGCATGGGGCACATTTATTGATTCAAGCCCTAGCCCGAATTATAAATTTCTATTGGTAAAACGACCAATCATAATTCTTAAGGCAAGCAGGCCGAAGTAACACTGGTAAGGTACCACCCAAAATTGCCAACGGCAATTGTTACAATGTATCTATTTGTATCAATTTGTTTGTTGACAACAAACAAATTGTTGACCGTAGTCAATATCTAACTAATGACCCCACCCTCTGACGTGTATCCGTAAAATCAGGGGGTGAATCCAGCTGTCTAGTGGTAACCATCACCCCCTCGCCTTGTTCGTCGTTGACCGGACAACGTTTAAACAATTTATGCCTATCTAGTGTTGTCCAGTCAATTGCGAACCTGCCGGATACCTGTGGGTCATAAATGTTTACCTTACCAGTGCTACCCGCCAATGTGACCAAAGTCAACAGTAGCACAGACAAACCCCTATATCAAACCATAGCAACAGTGTGGGATGGGCAAAAAAGCCAGGACTCAAAGGCCAATTGCGAGTCCCAGCCAAAAATTCCCACCCGGCCCCGAAGCGACCAAGAAATCACACTGTTAACTAGGGAGGGGGTGGAGGGGAAAAACTTCTCCGCTCCGTCGGTTCGCTAAAATGGCAGCACGGCTGCCTCGTGGCCAGCCCCTTTTATTAGGGTGCTGGCCACGCCCCTAACTACCCGGATGGTTTCGTCCAGTGGGGGGGGGCCCGCAAAGAGCGCGGCGGCCATTTTGGCGCCGCGCTTCCATTGCAGGCGCACCCCCCCAATGATGGACTCAGACACAAATGAAAGTGGATAACGGCATGGGCCACATTTATTGATTCAAGCCCTAGTCCGAATTATAAATTTCTATTGGTAAAACGACCAATCATAATTCTTAAGGCAAGCAGGCCGAAGTAACACTGGTAAGGTACCACCCAAAATTGCCAACGGCAATTGTTACAATGTATCTATTTGTATCAATTTGTTTGTTGACAACAAACAAATTGTTGACCGTAGTCAATATCTAACTAATGACCCCACCCTCTGACGTGTATCCGTAAAATCAGGGGGTGAATCCAGCTGTCTAGTGGTAACCATCACCCCCTCGCCTGGTTCGTCGTTGACCGGACAACGTTTAAACAATTTATGCCTATCTAGTGTTGTCCAGTCAATTGCGAACCTGCCGGATACCTGTGGGTCATAAATGTTTACCTTACCAGTGCTACCCGCCACCCGGAGAGGCTTCAATAAAGGCTCGACGCCCCCCCCCAAGACCGTCAGCTCGGTCGACAGGCCTGCTCGCCAATCACTCAACAGGAGGTCCATATCTCCTCGCGACAGATGGGCCCCCTCCCCTGAATAAAGCTCATAATTTTGCAGACTGATGATGGGGAGGCGAATGACGCATCCCCAACCCATATCAAAAAGGAACCGGGCAATAGCCCTGGAGCGACGAGCCCGGTCAAGCGCCTGGAGGCCAAACGCTCCCCTGTAAGCGTACTGCGGTATCATGTCCGACCAAATGAGGGGTGTGGCAGGCCACACATAATGTGAGTAGGCCAGGTGACTGCAAATCGCAAGATTCCGCGATAGGCCAGTGACCTGTCCGAAACCATTGCCCCCAAGGTGAATAACCAGGACATCAGGCGAGTCAGCATCCCTGATGTAGAAAAGGAATGGCAACAGTTCCCGCCATAACATGCCGCGCTTACCACACCACCTGAGATGTGCGGATGCACCCAGTCCCAGTCGGGGTCCCACTCTGTCGCCGCAGCGTAACGCGCTGCCCTGTGCAGCCTAACGCGCTGCCCTGTGCAGCGTAACGCGCTGCCCTGTGCACGTGGCAACGGCCCACCAGCCCTACTGTCACCGGTGTAAAACGACACCCAGGGTCTGTCAAGGAAAAAAGGGGGGGGTGAGAAACATTGCAGTGACTAAACTGGCACTCACGGTTGAAGAGGGTGAACACAAAACTGAAAACAATGTGATCCCCACCTTCCCATGCGGCGTATTTCAGCCCCAGAGTACCCAAAAGTAGCTGCAGTAGAAACCGCCCCCATCCTGCAGGAATGGGTGAGTGAGGGGAGACCCACCCTGGTGACAGAAAAACGGGGCATGGTGCGTGCCACACAGTGCAAGAAACTCCTGTAGGGCACCAACCGGACAGATGTCTTCCAAGGAACATCGTAGCAGTATTACTCAACTGCCTACGCCGTGCTGATCTGTTTTAGAGGAGCGTATCCTCAACTGAGCCCAATCATAGCAACATAGACACCTTCGAGTTCCAGTGCCCTACGACTTGCATCCGCCTTAGACAGCATCATAAGCTCGCTGATGCGGAGCGCTCCAAAAAAGGCCACCGTTGTAGCCGCACGAAACAGGGCTGCCTCATACCTATCGAAACATAGGTCATGCCAGCCTCGTGCCAGTTGGGTAAGTACCCCAGGGGAAATTGGGTGACGGTCGTCCAGGCAACGCCCACGTTCCCGCACCCACCCCTCCAAAACATGTCTCACACGGAAATCAGCGGTACTGTCCGCGTGACCTCCCACCTTGGCCATAAAAGCCAGCGCTGATAGCCTAGATGCTATGGTGCGGGGTGCCAGGCCCTGGGCGTGCAGGTAAACCATGAAACGGAGGATGTGGGCCACTGGGATCGGCCAGGTATCTGGCAGGCGAGATTGGGAACAAAAGGTCCGAAATGCAACCAACGCGTGGTGATACGCCTTACGCGTGCGTGGCGCCAGTGACATGCCTATCGCCCGGTTCACCTCTCCTTGCCAATGGTCCATATCTCCTGCGGTAGTGGCGAGGGAAATTCCTCCGCATCCGGAGCCAAGGCACACAACTGGGAGATCTGCAGGCGGGACAAAGCGTCAGCAATATCATTATTCACCCCCGGGACATGCCTGGCTCTGAACAGTACATTGAGGCGCAGGCTGCGCAATACAAACTGGCGCACCAGATCCATGACCCTGGGAGATTTAGAGGTCTGTGAGTTGACAATGTGGACAACAGCCGCATTGTCACACCGGAAATGCACCACAGAGTTGGCCCACTCCTCACCCCATAGCATCAAGGCCCCCAGTATGGGAAAAATCCCAAATATGTGAGATCCCTCAGGCGACCCGTGCCTGACCAGGCTGGTGGCCATCCACCATATGCCCACTTCCCATTGAAGTACATCCCATAACCAAGGGATCCCGAGGCATCAGACTGAATTTGAAATTGGGGCGAAGCCAGGAGGTCAGACCTCCAAAATGAGACCCCATTGAACTCCCTCAGGAACTGGAGCCATACGTGCAGATCTGCCCTGATGCCCCGTGTCAATCTCGCCCTATGATGGGGCCTAGATTAGCCTGCCATGGCGTCGCACAAGCGCCGAGCAAATGCCCTGTCAGGTGCGACCACCCTGCAAGCGAATTGAGATGTCCATGTAGCACCTGCAGTTCCCGAAGGGATGCCTTGCACTTAGCCAGCAAGTCCGATATAAGGGCCACTATCCTTGACACCTTGTCTGCGGGCAACCTAGACGCCTGCGCTACCGTGTCAATTTCCACCCCCAGGAATATTAACTTATTAGACGGGCCTTCGGTCTTTTCAGGCGCTAAAGGGACACCAAGTTCCTCCATTAGCGTCTGAAATGTGTTGAGGAGACGTGTGCACGTGTCCCAGCCCCGTTCACCCCCGAATAAAAAGTCATCCAGGTAATGGGCTACAGACCGAGACCCTGACCTACGGACAAATGCCCACTGCAGGAAGGTACTGAAACGCTCGAAAGCCGAGCAGGATATGGAACAGCCGAATGGCATGGCTTTGTCAAAATAATATTCACCCCGGAATTTGAAACCCAGCAACTCGAAGTCACCCGGGTGCACGGGCAAGAGGCGAAACGCCGACTTAATGTGACACTTAGCCAACAGTGCACCCGGGCCACATGAGCGCACCGTGCGCAATGCCTGGTCAAAGGATGTATACCTGACAAAACAAAGGTCATCAGGGATAGCATCACTGACCGAGTGGCCGGCTGGGTAGGACAAATGGTGAATCAGGCGGAACTCGCCCGGGGACTTCTTGGGCACTAGTCCTAGCGGAGACACTTTAAGGTTGTGGAACGGGGGTGCGGGGAAAGGGCCAGTGGCCCTGCCCGCAGCAATCTCCTTATTAATGCTGGCGGCAGCCACCTCCTCCCTTCCCCTAAGTGACAAAAAGTTAGGTGCATCCTGCGGTGACCTATCCCCCGTGAAAGGAATACGAAAACCCAGTTGAAAACCCTGAAGGAGGTACACAGCGTCTGCTCTCCTCGGGTACAATGCGAGCCAACTCTCCAGCATGTCGACATTAATTGGGGAGGGGGCCTTTTGGTGAACCCGCTCCCTCCATGGCAGTCTTACCTGCCCCTTGTCCGCCCCTACCCCTGCCCCTGTATCCTCCCGGCCTGGGACAGGCGGAGGCAGCATGGGGGCCAGAACAAGAGGGGCACTCATACTTGTACTTGCACTTTTTTCCTGTTGCAAGAACCATTGGACGAGAAGGTCCAGCACAGCAGGCGGGCTGTAACCCCCTGCCCCGCCATTTGGCAGGGTACCTGTACCGGGGCCGCTAGTTGGACCGCATGTCCACAATGGTATCTCTCCCCAGGCGCCGGGCGCGTGGGGGTCATATACAGAAGCCACAGCTTCTGGCAGGGCTCATCCCACCTCATCTCTGGGTGCAGTGGAATCCTCATGCGGAATTCTTCATCGTAAGCCAGCCATGACGGACCCGGGAAGTCAACCATAGCCCGGTAAATATTGTCCAGATACTGGACCATAGGGATAGCCAAATCCGGCCTAGCCCTGAGGTAAACGGCCATGTAAATCAGGTACGCTGGCAACCAATTTGCCCACGTGCGTGGCGGCTTACGACGACGTGCCTGCTCCTTATCCTTCTCGTGCAGCCCTTCCCTCTCCTCCTTGGTCGGCTCCATATTTAGAAGGGAGAAGATATCTACATACTCGCCCCTCCAAATCTTTCCCTTGGTAGACTGGGCCAAATGGTCCCCCAAGGGCAAGGAATACCCTGCTGTTGGCAAAGCCGACACCGGCACTGAGGGAACTACGGGCAAAGAAAATGAGCCTGAGCCAGCCCGGGGATCCCCAACACATTTCCAGCACATTGGGGGCACCACCCCGACCCGGGCCCTGTGTCACGGGCAAAGTCGCTGGGTGGGCCGGGGGCCATTAGGCCGCCGGGTCACCCGAGCGATGCCAAGGCCATTGAACAGCCCCCCCCCCCAAGGAAGTCAGTTGTGTGGGTGCATTAGCTTGGACTGCATACTCACCCGCTGGAGGCGTCGGAGCTCACGACCGAAGCTGAGCTCGTCGACGGGGCCAGACCAGCACCAGACTGCTGCACCTGTGGGGTGGGGAGCTGCGAGGCAGTGGCCACCACCGGCCCGCGCGCCTCAGGCAGCTCAACCCGACCCAATGCCGGCTGCTGTTCGGCGGCCAAAGGGGGGGCACCTGCAAACCTAGAGACACCCCTGTTTGGTTGGCCCTTGCCAAGGACGCTTCAAGGGCCGCCACCCGGGCCAGGAGGGCCTCCACATCGACATAGGCCCCGGCCCCAACAGGGGGCAATTGGGCAACCGGCCCATAATTCACGGGTACCCGTCCAGGTCCCTGAGCCCCAGGGGCCAGATAAGGCCAAGAGCCCATGCTCAGCCCCTGGGGAGCCGTGGGAACGCCCTGCAAAGGCAGGGAACCCAACCACCCTCCGTGGCTCGCACCCCCCATAGGGAATTGCGCACCCAGGCAAGAGGGCCCCGCCGCACAGACCATGGCAGGGGCCGTGGTCGTTGTTTGCGGGCCAAGGGCCGAGGCCCCGTCCGGGGCAGCAGGTATGCTCCGCGCATCAGGCCAAGGAGCTACCGATCCCATCCCACCGTTCCCGGTGGGGTCTGCTAAAGGTGGCTGCGGAACGGGCGCCGTCGCGGTCCTCCGACCCGGCTGACGCCTCCGCGCCGATCGAGCCACGTTCGCGGCTGCCTTCTTCTTCGAGGGCATGGCTAAGGTAGCTAGGAAGCCTAAAACAAGAGAAAGCTGCCTGAAAAGGCTTCCCCCAAGAGGACACGAGCGACGGAGGTAAGGAGGAAAAACTTCTCCGCTCCGTCGGTTCGCTAAAATGGCAGCACGGCTGCCTCGTGGCCAGCCCCTTTTATTAGGGTGCTGCCCACGCCCCTAACTACCCGGATGGTTTCGTCCGGTGGGGGGGGGGGCCCGCAAAGAGCGCGGCGGCCATTTTGGCGCCGCGCTTCCATTTGGTGGATTCATTCTTTAGTTCCTTTGATTCGATATGGTTTTAGACTGATTAGCCAGCAAGATTGCCATCCAGGTTACGCCTGATTGTATTCACAATCTTCGTGGAGGCTCTTTCTGTGTACCCCTCCAAGGAGTGAAGGACACCAGTTTGCTATAGCACATTATTTCCCTTATCTGTATAACTTGCATTTCCTATGTGTCCTTATTGGTCAGTGGAAGGTCAATATGGGCTTAATTTGAAAGTATCATTGGTGAGGCATATTTTCCTGAAAAAGGAAATGGAAAATAGATTAATTACATGTTCCTGTAAACATCTAATTCAGTCTAATTAAGGTAGAATCCTGGCCATGACAGTTTTTCTGCATGCTAGTTACCAGTGGACAATGCTGAGAAGGCCATGACATTTTTTATTTGGATTTTCAATGCATTTGTCTTGTGTTTCGATAAAATAAGGAACTCTATGACAGACACAGATTTTTCAGCTGAAGCTGTGGTTTCCTGTTCTCTCTCCCTCAGAACTGAAGCAGTCTGTCATGCAGTCTCAGTACATGATCTCTCCTTGCCTCTCATACCTCTGAGAGAGATTTCACAGTTAATTGCTTTATTGTCATTGTTATACTTGGCCAATAAAACTCAAGTTCTGGAAAAGTCTATAATTTGTCATTTACAGCTCGACCACGAGAAAGGAACAATCTGAAGATTCTCCTGTTGAGAACAGGCCTGTGCTATGCTAAATGTAACACCAAAGTGTGTGACCTTTTATTTGTATGGGATCAAATATTTGATTGGTTTGGGGCTTGTGCCATAAAATCCTGTGTTGTTTTCAGTGGAGGAGCATTGAGATCATAATCTCAACAATAACCTCAAGGCTATGTCTGCCATATCTTACAGATGAGGTTCTTTCCATGAGCTAGATGGTATCAGTAGCATCCTGACTCTCTTTGAAAACCTCAACACTATATACTCCTCAGTGCAGCCAGTCTGTTGCACATTGAAAATACAGTTGAATCAACAAATAAAAAAATATACAGTAAAACCCCGACTTACATATGCCTCGAGTTACATAAAACTCGACTTACATAATGATTTTTGTACTAAAACCATGTCCCGATTTATATAAATCTACCAATTTACATAACACATAATGGGTTTGCTTTGAATTAAGTAAAAAATTCATTGCCTATGGGTTTGCTTTGAGTTATGTAAAAATTCATTGTTCTTATGGGTTTGCTTCGAGTTAAGTAACCAAACAGCAACAAGTCTTTAATTAACAGTATATTCAAGATCAGTTTACAAGGCGTTCCAGACACAGAGATGGCTATACAGTCCCATGGAATCAGTCCCTCCTGACTCTTGACGTAGCGTGGCAATATACTAGCTAGCATAGGAGCGTAACATAATGGAGCAGACCCAGGCTAGCACGTTCCTGGCTACCTGTACGGAGAGGGAAGTAAAGATCTGGTCCGGCCCCACTCTTGTTTACCCGTGGGGCTTAAATAGTGTCTTCTTGGGGGTGGCTCCTTGATACAAAGTAGCGACCCACCAGATAACCATAACTAACCAATCATAACAGGGAATATATGTATTTAACCAATGGAGAACACGATCCAAAAGTGTAACCAATCACAGGACTTTGATTAGCATAATAAGCGCGCCCTGTGCTGGGGTTTTCGCGCCACTTTGTGTTCCTAATTTGGATGGCAGGAAACCACCATTTTCCTCTTGCAAAGGCGCTGTCCGCGCTACTTGCAAATGTACCTAAATACACAACACCTACGGAACAGACTTTTTACATAAGTAGGGGTTTTACTGTACTTAAATCATAGGAACCTATTCTCCTCCAGCCTGTTGGGACAGGTAAGTCCCAGAACTACACTACCATTTAGACCAAACCAGTCTACTTGAGAGAGTGTCTGACCAAGCAGACCTGAAAGACTCTTCTTAACAAAGACCCTTCTTTGCCTGGCTTGATTTTATTGCATTGTCCTTCCTCTCTTAGTTTCCAAATTAGGATCAGTAGATCTGTTTTTAAAGTCTGGCCAGATTATGCTGCCATAGTAGTAGGGTAGATCATACTGTCAGCAACTCAATGTTGAGCGTCAGGTGGTGGCTAACTAACCTGACAAGCCTGAGGACAAGCAGCCTTGGCGAATTCTACAGGGAAAGGTGATCGTCCCCAAATGGATTAAATTCCACTTGAATTCATCTTGATGGAGGGCAGCAGGTTCATCAATACTGCCCGGGGGCTGAGGAGAACTTTGCGTGCCAAAAGGGCTCAGGACCAGAAAGTGACTGGGGAGCTGGATCAGTAGTACAGGTGTCACGCTGCGATGCGGAAGTCAGATGAAAGGCCATGGCATTATATTCGCATGACAGTGTTCATGGCTGAGTGCCATGAGGACCACCAATATTCAGAATCAGATACAGCAGAACAACAAGAAGATCTGTTTTTGTTACCACCTAAAAGACACAATTCAAGGTACTGCAGTCTCTCTTTTCTGGTGATTTATTTTAATGTTTTATAATCCAACCATAGTTTAGGTTTTCAAATAACACAAAAGACATTAAAAAGTACATGAAATATAATATTTTGGAAACTTTGTGACATGAAAATAGTTGCTCTCAGTGGCTTAAAATACATTCAGGTGTGCATGTAAACTTAATCAAATTCAAGACTTTCAGTATTAGTTTACTAAAGAAGGGAGATAGGTTTAATTTGATGAAGAAAAAACCTTTGCTAATAATTATCCATTATTTCTTGGACATTTGCTGTTGGAGCTGAACAAATAAGAAATGTTATTTTGCAAATAAAGGTAATATTCAAGAGGAAATGCCTAATCTGTTGAGGATTAGGAGATGCCTTGGCATTTTGAATTGTCTTTAAAGGTATACAAACTTGGTATAAAGGCTTTTATTGTTGCCATTTTGCAATGGAAGTTGTCTCAGAAGTTTTTAAAGTTGGAATTCTACATATGACTTAAGGCAGGGGTTCTCAACCTTTTCAACCGCGAAATGGATCAGGCCCCCTCAGATAGCTGAGTGGGCCAGACTGGTGGTTCCCCGCATCATAAACGCTGCTGTTTATGGGCGCATTTATGACTGTAGTAAATGTATTAACAACAGCCGTAGGCGCATTTACGACTGTCATAAACGTGTCCGCTTCCACTTCTGGTGGTGGCGGCAATGGCAACAACACGGGCCACATGAAATGGTGCTGCAGGCTGGGTCCGGCCCATGAGCCTTAGGTTGAGAACCCCTGACTTAAGGGTAGGGCTTTATAAGCTTATTTTCTGGAATAACGTTCTCAACCCCATTTTTGCTGGCATGGCTAATAGCCATCCTGTCTTGAGAACAAGGCTGGGGTGGTGGGGCATTCAAAATTTAACTTCCCAAGCTCTGTTCAGTGGTAGGATTCATCAAATCTTTACAGAATGAGAATTAAATGTGCGATTTTTTAAAATGTATTACTGTATACAAAATGTTTTGTATTACTGTATACAAAATGTCATATTAGGCTCAATTTTATATACTGTATATATATGCCTCATATCTATTGTGTGTCAGAGGGTGGGGAAGGAAACTTCAAAGCCTTTACCTTTTGATCCCCATTCCACAAGGTGGCACTAGCAGCTCAGGAAGAAGCCTGTTTACATTTCAAAGCTGACCACCCATAACAGATTAGGGGATTAATATTTTGCTGGAAAGGAGCTGGCCTTTACTGTTGACATCAATTTATGGGCAAGTGCAGGCTTTTGCAGTTGTAAAAGTCATTCAGACGATAAACTGCACAATGGATGTTGACGTCTTCCAAGTCTGCCTCCCTTTGAGGTGGTGTCGAGGAGTTCTTAGGCAATGGCTGTCTCAGCCCCAGCAAAAGTGGCTGGCGTTGATACCCACCCTCCCCGCTCCACCCCCAAGAGAGTTGCTTTATTTATCAGCACCTCTTTTCCTAACAAGTATCTTTTGTGCTGCTTCTCTGTAGCAGGGCAGGCTTATCGCTGATCTCCATTGCAAATAAAGCACTGTATCTATTTATGGTGGTGGCTTAAAGAACAGTAGAGCTCATGTACCATATTAGAACTTTTTGAAAAAGAGCCAAAGTACAGAGGTCAAGTTTCCTGCACTACAAGCAACTTAAAGCAGGAACACAACACCCGTGAGCGCCAATGCCACCTCAGCCTAGTTTGCAAAACAATCTGGCCAGGGTGAGCAAAGTAGGTCACCACATACATTACGATTTAATACTTTGGCCAAATGGAAACATGTATTTTAATATATATTTTTGGGGGGCAAAACCTCAACATTTGGGTCACTTAATACTAATTTTACTACTCCTTAACTCTGAGCAGAAATGTTCCTTTTAAAAATATATTATAAACACCCTCATTTTAACTTCTGTCTCTTGATACATTTTAAGTATCTTTATTTTACCTTCTTTTTTTCTGCTGTACTATGCTGGTCTTGGACTGTAATAAAGATTGATTGATTGAGGCATTGCGTAGCACGGTATTTTTTGGGAACATTTGTACTTTCAACTGTGCTACTTTAGCTTGTCAAGGAAAAGGACCACTGTAATGGTTTCAGTTGCTTTTCAATAATCTAATACAGGGGTGCCCAAACTATGCCATGGGGGCTGGATTCGGCCCCTGATGCCAATTCACCTGGCCCACAAAGCCCTCGTCACCCCTGGAAGTGGAAGTAAAACGTGCCCGTATGGGCACGTTTTACTTCCGCTTTCAGGAGCGACAAGAGCTTTGCGGGTCAGGTGAATTTGTATCGGAGGCCGGATCTGGCTCCTGGGACAGTGACCGGCTCCCTGAACTACGTGACCAGCCCATGGCCCAAAACGTTTGGGCACCCCTGATCTAATAGAACCATAAGCTGCATTAGGAATTTACAAAAGTCCCGTCAGAACAGACGTGGGGGTAAGCTTGCCCTCAGTATAAACTCCCCTCAAACAAAGGTAAAGTACTTCTTCGTATTCTACACCCAAACAATTTTGGAACAGGCTGCCATAAGATGGAAGTGACTTGATGGCACCTACATTTTTTAAAATTACTGGAACTTAAGAATTGCTAAATACCATAAGATCTTTTAAAGTTTCAGTCCTACACATACTCACTTGGAAGAATGCTTGGAAGATTAGGAATGGGAAGGAAACAGGATTGCATTGTAGGTGCACTTAGCAAGGTAACAAGATAGACACACATCCTTCCAGAGCCAAAATGTCACAAGGGGGAACAGTCAATGTACACTCATTCTCAGATCTGGGCATGATGCCATATATTGTGTGAAATGGCTCTCCCTTTAAAGAGGTTTAATAAAACTCTGAACTGGGTGGTTGTTTTTAATTCTACTTGACAGCAGCAGTTCTGGAAGCTTGATATCACCAGCTACTGACTACCATTCATTATGCAGCTTTGCTGTATGTAAACAGGAACTTTTTCTGGTATGACCCAAAAGGACCTATTTATGGCATGTCTTTACTGCAGAAGGTCAGAGGGCCTGGCACTGTATTTTAAGAGCTTCAGAGAACAATGGTCCATCATCCCCTCACACAGAAGCAGATTATGGAATGAAGTTTATGCACAAGGTTTAAATTCTATCCAGTTAGAAAAATGATTCTTAACCAGTGTTGAAACAAAATAATAATAATAAATTCAGCATCTATTTACAGAACTATAGCCTGCCAGCCATCAATGGATGCACAGATTTTCCAGGTCAAATTCCTCAATCCATCTAGGTCACAACTTGACCTCTAGCAAGTCTCAACTAAAGATGCAGATTATTAAAACAGTCTTAAAATAAACCGGTGCAAGATTTGAGTGTGACTGTACTTTTAGTGTCATGAGCACTGAAGTTGAATAATGCTATAATTAGAGTTTGGAAAAGTTCCTTGTTTGGAATACAACTTCCAAAATCCTTAAACACAGTTTGGCCCTTCCACAGTGGCCTTCCTCAGCACTGGAAAAAAAATTCTAATGCAATAGTGAGGCAATTACAAGACCATGCAATCATTTTGTTTGAAGTTGAGTATGCACAGCCCAAATATTGCTGATTTGCTTATGTCAATGTGCTTGCTATTGATTGCCTCTGTCGCTCTTCTATTCCACTTGATTTGTTTATGCACACTTAGGGATTATATGGAATGTTTATAATTATGTTCAGACTGAGGAACTGTCCAACCCTTGAGCTCAAGGTACAAATGACAATTTATCATCCTCTTTTCCTCATAAAAACCTGCTCCAGTAATAGGACTGGGCTGGGAAGTGCACCCCTTGAGAAACTAATTCTGGATAACAAAAACAAGCCTCACACTAGGAAGTGAGGAATAGACAAGCCCACTCACTATCTCTGCTATAGAGGACCAATGAGAATGGTCCAAAAAGAAAGCTTTAAAAGGCCGAGTCCAACTTTCCCGTTTGAAAAAGCTGACTCGTCTACTGAACATAAATGCCATAATCAGGTTGGACACAATTCTTGTTTTCCTGTTATGCTACCCCTGAAGTAAGTTTGGAACATCATAAATATGCTCCAAAGTTATTTTAAGAGTTATTTCTGGCTGCAAAGACACATAACACACAAATTGGGAAGCAAGGTACTGTATTAATTCACTGTTTGCTTACTGCAACCTTGTTAAATGCAATTGTACAGGTGAAACTTGGAAAATTAGAATATCGTGCAAATGTTCATTCAGTTCAGTAATGCAACTTAAAAGGTGAAACAAATATATGAGATAGACTCATTACATGCAAAGCGAGATAGTTCAAGCCTTACTTTGTTATAATATTGATGCTTATGGTTTAGTTTATGAAAACCCCAACCTCCCAATCTCATGTACCCCATAATCATCACATAATCTCATGTATGCCATGATCATCACAATAACGAATTAAGGCATGACATATCTTGCTTTGCATGTAGTGACTATATTTGTTTCACCTTTTAAGTGAAATGAATGGACATTTGCATGATATTCTAATTTTCCGAGTTTCACCTATATATATATTGTTAATTTCCTGATCTTTACTTGTGTGTTTAAGTGACACTAATTTCCCCACAATAACAAGATAAAACATGTTCTCACTTAATTTAAATATTTTTCTGCTGTCTCTTGCCAAAATTCGGAAGTTACTCATTTTCAATGCTAGTACTGTACTTATATTCTTGGCTATAATAAAACCTGTTCCACTTTGCCAAACACAGTATTTTCCACCTATATAGAGCTTGGCTTTTTAGCTCCATCCTTGGCTAAATATTACACGGACTTCAATCGAATGCAGTTTTTTATAATTTGCTAAGATTATGATTAAGTCTGACACAAGAAACTAAATATGGAACAAAAGTTGCAATACAGCTGTATTTTATAGAACTCTTTTCTCTGAAAGAACATAAATGTATGTAATGGATCAAATCTCATAGATCAATGAGAGTATTTATAAAATTAAAGTTTAATAGATAAATAGAATAAATACTTTATGCATCATAATTCTGGACAACTACATTTAAAGCAAGTAAGTTGGCAAATCACAAAGTTGTTGCCTCCTGGCAATTTCTTTTACTTTTGATAAAACCACACAGGCATGTTACAATGTTACTTATGAGACTGTGATGTCATAATTAGGCTTAAATCCTTTTTTACTTTCTGCATGGATCATGACATAGAGCATACAATGGTGTCAAGTTGGTTTTCCTTCATAACGTTTCACACAACCCAACAGCTCAACAAGTTAAATGGGTTTTACGTATCCAACATTTCATGTGGAGGGAAGGGGTGAGGTGAAAAAAACTTCTCAAGGAACAAAAAAAAAAGCCTTGTAATTTATAACTAGGAAAAAATTAAAGTAGTTAACTTTTTTTTATTGACAAAGGGAAATTAAAATAAATTAACGTGTGTTCTCAAAAAAGAAAAATCTTTTGTACAAAAATACTGTCAAATTACCTAAAATGCTTTTAACACAAGTTTCTCCCCGCATGAAACAAATTATTAGCACAAGGCCGAAATTAAAATACACTGAAGCAGAACCAGAACTAAAATCAAATAAGAACCAGTGAAATGTTTTCCCAACAACTAGAGACCACTCCATTCACACTATATTATTGTCTGTACAGATGGGGGAAAGGGGGGGGACAGGAAAGGAACAGACAGCAGAGTTCAAGTAACTATTATTTTTCCTGATCAGGGACGGTTTGGCCCATATTTGTTAAGCTTTCAGTTCAGCAAACTAAAAAAAAGGAAAAAGTAGCATCACTGCAATGCATAGTTTAAAAAAAAAGCAAGAGGGCAGTATTCGTGCAGGAATTCTACCCTGAAGTTCATGCAACCAACTAATGCAACATATTTTTTGTTTCGTCTTTTTACTCAGAATATGGACGCAGATCTAATCATCTGAAATGATACCCTACAGAAAATCCACAAGATATAAGCATTTTGCCATTAGTTGTGTGTAACAATTGGCATCACTGGTATGTAAAAACCAGGAAGAAAGTAAACAGAGAACTTGGGGGGGGGGGGGAAGAGTAGGGGCATCCATAAAATTATTTTAAAGAGAGGCCCTTAAAATTAATACAGGAAGGGGAAGAAATGAGTGACTGAGCTTGGAATTTTTTTTAAAAAAACTGGCAGCAATTTTTTTTTTAAAAAAAGGAAAAACAGAAAAAACCCAAACAACTATATAAGCTTAGTTTACTCTGCTTCCCATATACTCAAGCCCCTAAAAGCCTTTGAAATACTGTGTCTAGAGAGGGAATGTTTCCATTCATACAGATAAAAAAGTCTCTCTTCTTCTGTGGCTGCAATGACGTTCCTTTATGTTTCTTGTGAGGAGTCAGCAGGTCACTCGGCTGGACTGCTGTTTGCAAACAAAGTCTGTCATGAAATCAAATTCGTTCTGTCCCAACCAGAGCTCGGGCAGCTCCTTGATGCGATCCAAGCCCATTTCGATGACTAAGGACATAAGGACCTCCTCGTCTATGAAGTCTGTGTCTATGACATTGGGAGGCAGCATTGCTGCGGGAATGACATGGGGCACCGAGGTGGTCACGTTGCCGCCGTTGCTGTTGCTGCCACCGCCGTTGCTGCTGCTGTGCTTGGGATTGCAGTCTCTAAAATGCTGGGTGGCCCCGCTGAGCTGGTGGCTACCAGGGTGCAAGTCCGGCATGTAGTGGTTGTGAGGGTAGGGATGATGGGTGAAGTACTGGTTGTTCAACTTTTGCAGCTGCATGCTGGCCGTCAACGGCCCACTTTGGTTAGCCACCGTAGGAGCCATGAACTGGGAATTGGTAAACCGGGCGGCTGGAGGCAGGCTGCTGGCGGGGTGGCCCCCATTCACATTCCCAGGGGCCCCCATGGCGTGCCGGATCCCACTGTTGGCGTTCATATTCCCGCCTCCATAATGGAGGTGGTCACCCATCAAAGCACTGAAGGTGTGCGGTGGCTGCTGTTGGTGGTGGTGGGGAGGGAACTGCCCCATGCCCATTCGATGCGCAGGGTGGTGGTGCAGCCCACTGGTGCCGTCGGGGAAGCGCCCGTGGTTCATGGCCATCATGTGGTCTGCCATGGCCCGTTCTTTCAAAATTAAGAGGGGAAGGGAGGGAAAAAAAGACAACAGGGTTCAACATTTTGCTGCCACACTGCCACCGCCCCCCCCCTTCCCAGCTGCCTACCCCGGCCAGAAAATCTCCCTCAAATTTCAGCCACGATGGGATGGTGGGAGGTGGTTGATTGCCCCAGATCTGTGCCACAGGAAAAGCAGGCAGCTCATGTGCGTGCAAACGCGGAGGGCATCGCCAGCCACAACTCACGCACGCACCACAAAACCCCCCTCCCTAATATCTCGCCCTCCCTGCGCCGCTCCTTGCAAGCCAAACCTCTTGTCCACTTCTCTGCATTGGGGTGTGTGTGGGTTAAGGGGTTGAAGACGCTTATAAATATTTTTATATTTATTTATAAAAATAAATCCAAATTAAAGAAACCCCAGCAGTGCAATGAGCCTTACGTAAGAACTACAGATGGGAGCAAAAAAAACCAACAAAAAAAAAACCAAACAAACCCAAAACACTACCCGATCTTCTCGCTCTTCTTGTCAACAACTTTGGGAATTACCGTCTGCACGGATTGCTTGCCATAGAACTGTTAAGTGGATTAAGGGGTCCGGCGGAAAGCCCCTAATTCCCACCCCCGCCGAACAAACAGGTTCACTGATATGAATAAATAAATAAAACTGATATGAATGAATGAATAAATAAATAAATCTAAGAATAAATAAATAAAATATGATTGCTGGCGGCAGCAGCAGCGCGCGCGCAGGCACACACACGCACTCACACCACCACCACCCCCGGTCGCACACTCACCTCACGCCCTTTCTTCTGTCGCTCCAAAAACGTGAAGTAGGGAGAGGAAAGCGATAGTATCTCACTCTCAGTCAGTCAAGAGCTGCCCAGCATCGAAGCGCAAACGACCCTCCTGCTCCCCCTCCCCGCACACAACCCCTTTGCTCGCGTGCTCTCAAGAAAGGAGGAGCGCAGCAGGAGGAGGAGGAGGAACAACAATGCCCGCTGCCGCTGCCGCCGCGGAGGCAAAATCCAAAGCCGCCGCCGCCGCTCCCGGCGCGAGGCTCTTCATCCAGCCCCTTTTGCCAACACAATGAGCCCGCCCGCCGTGTGCGCTGCTTCTTCCTCTCCTTCTTCTTCCTCCTCGCGCGCTCGCCCGCTTCGGCCGCAGCTAATATAGGCTTTCGAAAGGGAGGAGGAGGAGCGAAAGACTTCCCAGGCAGCAGCAAGCAAGCAAGCAGAAGGAAAACCCGGAGCTAAGCGAGCGGAACTGGAAGGGATCCAATGGGCACCGCTCTCCCTTTCCTTCCTTCCTTCCACCGGAGTGGGCGACACGTGCGCGGGTTCGCGGCTGCCCTCAGACCGCGGGGCAACTGCAAAATAAATAAATAAAATAAATAAAAAGGAAAAAAGCCTCCTTTCGGGAGTACTTTTGAGGGGTGGGGAAGGAGTGGGGTCAGTAGTTCGATTCCCGAGTACTGCAGGACGGAATGAGCTCCCGTCTTTGTCCTAGCTCCTGCCAACCTAGCAGTTCGAAAGCAAGAAATTGCAATTTCTTGCTTTCGAACTGCTAAGTTGGCAGGAGCCGGGACAAAGAAGGGAGCTCATTCCGTTCTGCAGTACTCGGGAATCGAACTGCTGACCTTCCGCTTCCCAGTCAGCGTCTTAGCTACTTGAGCCACTGCACTATTTGCACTACAACCCCTCTTTAGTCCTTGAACCACTTCTTATATAATATCAGACAGTAAACAAAACAAGGGGGGAAAAACACCCCACGACGCCATGGCACGTAACTCCTGTATTTTAATGTTAGTTAGCTTTCGTGGATCAAGTCCACTTCATTATCAGACATAAGAGTGGATGTTCACGGTATGCATTTGTACATCTGGTATAGAGGCCCAGAGCGCGCGCACACACACAGGTAAAAGGTTTCCCTTGCTCGAAAGTCATCAGTCGTATCCGACTCTAGGGTGCAGTGCTCATCTCTGTTTCAAAGCCGTACGGTAATTTGCAGCATTTTGGTTGGCAACGCTGAATTTTAGCCGAAGAGCCAGCGCTGTCTGCTTCTGCAGACGTTCCGTGGTCATGTGGCAGGCATGACTAGACACCGGAGCGCATGGAAGTTGTTACCTTCCCACCGAAGTGGTCCCTATTTATCTACCTGCGATTTCTTGCTTTCGAACTGCTAGGTTGGCAGGAGCTGGGACAACGACGGGATCTCTTTCCGTCCTGCAGTACTCGGGAATCGAACTACTGACCTTCCGCCTCCCAGGCGCGAAAACACCCCCCCCCCAATAAATAAATAAATAATAAATAAACAGGATTCCGTGTATGCATGAAAAGGAATAAGGATAGGAGGACCCGTGCAAACCGGGGAACGGGAGGTGGCCAAGCGAGAGGTTCTAGATCAGGGGGAGCCCAAACTACGCGGGGGAGGGGAGGGCGTTTTACTTTCATAGGTAAAGATTTCCCTTGCTCGAAAGGCAGTCGTATCCGACTCTAGGGTTCAGTGCTCATCTCTGTTTCAAAGCCGAAGAGCTAGCGCTGTCTGCTTCTGCAGACGTTTCCGTGGTCGTGTGGCAGGCATGACTAGACAGCTGAGCGGAGCGCACGGAACGCTGTTTACCTTCCCACCGAAGTGGTCCCTATTTATCTACTTGCAATTTCTTGCTTTCGAAGTTCGAACTGCTAGGTTGGCAGGAGCTGGGACAGATGACGGGAGCTCATTTCGCCCTGCAGTACTCGGGAATCGAACTGCTGACCTTCCTCCAGGCGCATTTTACTTCCGCTTCTAGGAGCAATGAGGGCTTCGTCGGCCGGATGAATTGGCATCAGGAGCCGCCGGATCCGGCCCCCTGCCATAGTGACCATCTCCATGAAACATGTGACTGGCCCACGGCCCGAAAAGTTTGGCCACCCCTGATCTAGATCCTCTATCCTTTTGTTGATGCCTACACGGAATCCTATTTAATTGGGGGGTAGGGGTTTGTCGCCGCGCTCTTCGCGCAGTCCTGGAGAGCGAGTTTCCTGGGAAGCGGCTGAAGAATTTCATCGAAAGCAGCATTTCTGGCCCACTCGGCGGCGCGCCTCATTTTCCCGCCCGACCCAAGCCAGAAAAGGGCGCTGCCTTCGGAGCAAGGGCCACTTTGTTCCTGTCTCGCTTGGCCACCTTCACCTGCGCCCCCCCGGCCCCTCCCCTTCCCAAGGTTGCAGGGGCCCTGCGGGGCGCGCTCCCTCCAGGACCCCCTTCCCGCCTGCGCGGATCCAAACCGCGCTTTCGAGGTGGCACGCGCCGGCTTGGCCAGGGCCATGTGCATGCATGCTGCCATTCCCCTCAGCTCGGTCGCTTTGGCCCGGAGGAGGCCCGGAGGCGTCTCTCTCCCTGCCTCACTGTGTGCAAGCAAACAAACCCCGCGATCCAGAGATCCGCCTTCCTTTTGCTTGGCACAGTCGCCGGAGCCTATGTTTGCCTTCCTTCGCTTTGCTGGTGGTGGTGATCATGGGGTGCAAAGCGCCCCCGACGGCTGCCTTGCTTGGCCCGCCTCCCTGGATCATCCCGAGGCAACCGGATTTTGCAGGAAGCCCCATGGCAGGTGGATATTGCAGGTGGAAAGAAAGCCACTCAAAGAGAACAAAAACCGTTTGAGCGAGGCTGCAGTTGCAAAATACAAGTAGATTTAATGAAAGTAAATTCTGGTTTGCAGAGTAGACTCTAAGCCCTTCCGGTAAATATTTGGCTTTTCAATATTTTCATCAGGAGTCTAGACAAAAGATGCAAAAACAATAACTCAGCTAAGTACATACAATAAAAGATACATATATACAATATTTACAAAATTGACTATGGGATGGCATACATCAAATACAAAATACATTTGGCTAGACAGACTAAGACATTTATCTGTTCCTAAAGATTCAATGAAGTATATTAAAGTATGCATCCCAAGCCTCATCTGTTTATTCCTTCTGTGCACAAATGTATTTTGTATTTGGTGTATGCAATCCCATGGTCATTTTTGTGAATATTGTAAATACGTTGTATGTACTTAGCTGAGTTATTGTTTTTGCATCTTTTGTCTAGACTCCTGATGAAAATATTGAAAAGCCAAATATTTCCCAGAAGGGCTTAGAGTCTACTCTGCAAACCAGAATTTACTTTCATTAAATCTACTTGTATTTTGCAACTGCAGCCTCAAACGGTTTTTGTTCTCTTTGATTGGTCTACACCGTTTGGCCCCGACTATTTTTTCTTGAAAAG